>CM060833.1:116972500-117587500 GCA_030762175.1 Metallyticus violacea
ATATATTTATATATATATATATATATATATATATATATATATTACTTCAAAAAGCCACAACAATAAAATAATGATTGCGATTTTTTTGTAATGCAAAATGTAATATTAACATTCTGATTAGCTTCGTAAAATTAAGTGTGGTTTGTGTTACTATTTTATTTTATAATAATAGTAAAGATCAGTATTTTAAAGAAAAATCGATCGTATTTAAAGTGTCACATTCACAATTGTTTTGGGTAGCAATTGTAACAAAATTTCTATATATATATATATATATATATATATATATATATACGTTTCAACTCAAGTAGGAGGATGAATCTGTTCGTACTTTTAGCACGTGGTATTCCATCTCTGCTCTAATAGTAGCACTAAACTTGTGCGTGAATAAACCGACTATGTTCAAAGCCATAGCCGAGAACGCATTTCACGTACAATGGTGAACCTCGAATGAATCTGCAGCACAAGTAGCAATTTATATTTCTTTAAGCAATTTTTAAAATAAAACCTTTCGTTATACTTTTAATTCAGAACATTTTATGGATACTTTTCTATATGCTTGCAATCTCCGGAGATCCTCTGGTAATATTTTTCCATTCGCAACTATTTAACAAGGTACCAGGTAATCTAAGTGTGTGATTACCATATCCACATTTCATCGCATACAAATACAATGTCTTCATTGGTAAATCATAAATAATTCGCATGTTCAGTTTCTCTCTATCTGTGTGTATGTTCGCGCGCAAATCATATAGCTTCTGCAAGTGATATAACTGAAAATATTTTCTTCAAGTCTTAAATGACATTACGTTTTTATAGAACACTTTTTATAAAAGTATAGCCTTACTAGAAGTTTTCAATAAATTTCCCTTGACTTAAGGTAAACCAGCTATTAATCGTCGGTACTTTTAAATTTACAACAAATCTCGACAATACTTTGTGTGAAAATGTTTTAATAGAATGACGAATGCAATGTTTGAGGAAAGGTTGGGTCAGCCTTTTATACTGCATTATTAAGCCCCAGATTTGCTTTATGTTTCATCCGGAGATATGAATTACATTAGTCGGTCCTGGTGGGGTAACCATACCATAACCATACTTGCCTCCTAAACCCAAGATGGCGGGTTCAAACCTGGCCAGAATCGATGGATTTTTTCGGGCGTTAAAATCCTAAGTATGGCTTCCTTCGGAAGGAAAGTAAAGCCGTGGGTCCCGTGTCGCACATTTACGGCACGAAAACGAACTTCAAGCCTGAAAGAAGAGGCCCCTGAGCAAAATTTGTCAGCCGTTTCTCGCCCTGAATTGAATGAGACTGATGACCTGAGATGTTAAAGAACGTCAGTAAATAAACCAAATCACATTAATGCATGCATTTTTGAAAACACACACACACACACACACACACACACGCATATATATATTAAATTAATATCAGAAAACATTGTTTTACATGAAATATATACTTATAGCCAATTAGGCATTTTCGTCTTTAATCATTCCTTGCACATTTTCATAACTAGCGTAGTGTAGATACCATTAAATGATGTTAAAACTTTAACAGTTAGCATAAATCCTCGTTCTTAAAATTCAGAATAAAGAAAATACTATTCAATCTTCATAAATAGGTACATAATCACCAAACACTCTTAGAAAAAACAGTCTTTGCCATTGAATATTCAGTCAAGAAATATTTTATCTATTTTCCATCTATTGAATGATGGATAGTACGGAACTTTTTGTTATTCCTCAGAAAATGGTTAAAATGCTAATACAAGGACTGCTTTTGTTCCCGAAAAATAACATAAATGGTAATATTCGGTGAAATAGTAAGTCTAAAAATAATGCCTACGATTATTCTATCGCTCTCAGTGCTTTAAAATGCAATAACGTTGCTGTGCTACAAACTGGTTTAATAGTGAAACAATGATGTTGATCGTCAGTCTAATATTTTCTTAAATTATTTCATACCTTACGGTAGTTTCAAAATCAGGTCATAGTGCAATTAGTGATATTACTTTTTTTCCCCTTAAGCATTCACGTTAGGAAGCAAGAAAACCAATAATATATGGCCTCATAATTGCACATGCCCAAATGCATACTTATTAACTTCTTTTTGTAACTAAATTTGAATCTCTCTACCAACAGAAATATTTTTGTTTCGCACATTGTGCCTAAACAAGTATGCATGTATATATGAATATAAAATATGGAATTTACTAATAATATACTAATAATTATAAATAATAATTTCTGCAGTGTAATAATTCCTAAAAGTATAGCATGCATATGAAAAAGTGTATTAATTATGCAAATGATTACATTCACTCTCTTATTCATATATATCAAACCCTCCTTTAAAGATGTTACACTGTCTGTTTTCTTTCATACTCTCACTTGAAAAATAAATGTCGGTTTAATTATATATTCTATGTATTGTTCTAGACAGTAAAAATATATTCTAAATAGCATACTTACTTAATGCTACACATATGTTTTCTCCTTATCTCATGTAAAAACAATGTTTTCCGATATTAATTTAATAAAACGTATCTCAAAGATTCCCACATTCCTTGTTATATTAGGTTTGTTGTTGTCCCAAATTTCCAATAGTTCTGTATAGCTACAAGTTCTTTAATATAGTTTTCCATGCAAGCACTCGTGTTACAATAATTGATGCGACCGTTGTTGGGTTGAACAATGTTTTGCATAACATATAAAGAATGCAATAACGGTAATAAATAAAACATATTGTAATGTGACCCCCAAAAATATGACTGAAAACCACAGGTTGCCACCTCTGCAGTATCATTATTGGTATCATTATTCAGATATTTGGATAAGGTTCCTAAGGAAATAGTGCAACTATTTCTGTGTAACAAAAATAAACGGAATAACGAGATCGAATTTAATTTATAATTACTAATTTATCTAATATCTGTTAAAAAAATAGAGTATATTACTCGTATCATAAATAATCGCTTTTTTGTAAGATGTCACTTTTAACACTTGTATTATACGTAACTTGGCGTATGCAGGAAAGTCTTTATGAAAGTCACGATTTGCACAAGAATATAAAGTTAGAATGCTTCATGTCACTATTGCATACTATTGGCTTTTGTGATCAATTGGAAATAGTAGGTAACTGGAATGCGACTCAATGAAAAAAATATATTTGCAACATAAACATTTTCAAACTAAAACAAGCAAAGTAAATCCGAAAAGATTAAAAAAAAAAATTACAAGCAAACAAAAATTTCTAGAACATTTTCAGGAAAACTGTATTAATCCAGGGAAAGGGAGAAACGTTCAATTTAATTGCACAAGTAATCAGAACTGAAGAAGTATTGTCAGGAAAATAAGCCCTGTATAATCTGGGTTCGTCTATATAGATGTAAACAATGTAAGGTCGCAAACACCCGTTAACGCGAAGGAGAAGAATTACTCTTTCGACTCTTCCCAAAAAGCCCGTCCCTGTAGCGACCGTTTTTCACCATCTTTTCCTCAATAGATCAGCGGCTGTCTCCCGCTTACTCTCTTCTTCCTTTATGAAGGTAAAATGCGATGTAAATGCACATGACGTTTATATAAATGTACAAAATCTAAAACGATGCCGTCAGCATAAAGAAACAAAGGATAATGTAGATAGCAACTGCATAGAGCCTGAGGATATGCTTTGTGCGAGTGGCATGTCATCTGATAGGATATGCTCCGCACGCTGCAAACCCTTCCGATTCCATAACGCCCACCAATATGACACGTGCAGCCAAAATCTGCACCAAATTACACACGCAAATAAAATAAGCATAATTACACTTAACAATATAAATGTTTTGTTTGTACATTTAACATAGAATAATAGAAAAGAAGAAGTATGTGCTGATTGGGAACCTCTTGGTAGTATATTCATTTAAAGTTTCAAATTTATGATGCGTCAGCGTTTACCGTAAATTGTAACTCATAACTTGTTTGTTTTGTACGCATAATAGCCAGAGCTCGGATTTATAATCAGAAAAAAGTGCAAATGGAAAACATTACATTTAGTTTATAATGAAAATAATTTCCATTTACGTATGTTGCATTATCTATGTTGCTCATAGCTGCATTTTTTAAATGATAAGATAACTACAAATTAATCCCTTCAAATGTCACACTAGGAATCGGAATTTCTAAGGGCTAGAAGCAGAATAAAGGAAATGAAGTTATGTTGGTATTACACTAGACAACAGGTGTGGGAATACAATGAGCTACGAGCTACAACCACTCTCTCCCTTTACTCCTTTCGCTCATAGTTCTTGTTTATCCTGTGTGTGAGTTTACCTTTCTTGATGTTAAGTGCTTAATAATTCCGACACCTACTCGTAATTTTTTGAAAACTCACAACTCCAAGCGCGAAGAATTTAAAATATGGGGTAGCTTTTCGATTGAAGTGGCTAGCAGAGGTGTGTGGTTTTGTGTGTGTGTGTGTGTGTGTAAGCGATTGATACATGACTAAATCATGACATTTTATTTTTGAGTCGGTCCAGGATAAGGGAAAATGCAGTGTTCGGAGAAATCAACCATAATTTACGTCTCGACAAATGTGAGCAATTCTATAAAAGCTAATTTAATATTAGCTTTTTATAGAAGCTAAAGGTATATCCGGAAGGTATATGCGGAAGGAAGGGTTGTTATGAGGGACACGCCGGCGGCCGGAGTGCGGAGGCGGCAGGTACAACACTCCAATGCCGACGGAGCTCTATCCTCACTTCAAGGAACTCGAGCCTCTCGAAAGATCTGCTTCCAGACAAGACGGAGGGAAAGAAACTTTTCTAAAGAGCGCCCCGCACACAGCACCAGCACACCCTGCCTGCCACGTTCAACTCTGCAACAGGACCAGCTGAATGAAATGAGAGAGCGTAAAATTCGTGGAAAAGAAAAATTTATCCCAGCATTCGATCAGGAGAAATCCCTAAAAACCCAAATTCAAGATGGCCGGTCCAACAGTTGAACTTGGGACCTCTTTAATGCGAATCGCAAGCATTACGATAGTTCTTGGGCCATAGCGTTGAATATATAGTAATATTTCAGCTGTGTTTATCGCATATTCACAGTATCGGCATTAATTACCTATCACATTCAGTTGAAGCCATTCACTGCTCCAGTGACAAGAAATAGTCCAGCTCTCACCCTTCTGACATGAGCCGAGCATTGATCTGCCTTATGTTAGCTCCTTATAAGGAAAATCCCCGTGATATTACCTACTACAGCCTTACGGGGATTTAAGGGATTTAGATCTTTTCTTTCCCACGGAAAAGTTTTCTAATTGGGCGCTAAGAACGACGTTCCCCTCTAATTTGCGCTGAAGAAGATGAGCTTCTTACACGAACGGAACAAGTTTATCTTCCCTAGCTGGTAGCCGAATACATACACATGTCACATCAAGAGCAATCCACTGGAACAGCACCTTTGCTTTAGTAATGTCAAAGATATGCTGAGCGCTCATCTATTAAGCCTCAAGACAAATGCCTCTATATCTCATTTTATTCATCGGCAATATACCATTACTTGTTGTTTAATCAAGGAATTGTGACCCAAAGGATACACATTTGAGCAACAAACAAATGTAAAGGAAATGGCAAAGCAAGTTCTTAAAAATGTGCAATTAGACAGATTGTTGTATAAATTTATTTTGTTCATAAAATCATAAAACGACCCCATTTTTTCATAAGTGCCTATATTGAAAATGTGTTCTAATACGGGTGCTCGTATGTATAAAATTAACATGTCGCGACGAAATGTTAAGGCATTTAAGATATTTTTCATTTAACATTAAACTTGTAAGTATAAATATTGAAAGGAGGTGTTCAAACAATGTTCTATAAACCTTAAGAACCACTCCCTCGCTACCAGTGATATTTAAAAAATCGTTAAGCTTGTATTTTATTTTTATTATATAGATCTGTCATTTTAAAAGTTGCCAGTTTTAGTAGTTATGTATTTAACATTAAACTTATAAGTATAAATTGATAGGAAGTGTTAAAAACAATGCTATATAAACTTTAAGTCTTACTCCCTCACTACCAGATATCTTCATTTGATTTCAAATGACAAGCCTGTCATATGACACTTAAATATTATCAAATTTTGTTTTGTTTACTACCGGTCTGGATATTTGTTAGAGTTGGCTTGTCGTGTTTCTGAAGAACTCGAAACAATGACAAGGAAAGAAAGTAAGAGATTAGTTGAGAAACGTTCCGAAAAGTCTGTTTGGAGTTCGAAATAACCTATATTATTACTATTCACCCAACAATGTACTCATTTTGGACACCTAAGTTAGTGAAGTTTAATATTATGCAAAATACGTTGTGTCCTCATCCTAGAACTAACTGATTGTAAACAACAAGGATAATCCAGGATATCAGGCAAGGAAATAAAACAAAATATTTATAGTTGGATTCTCTTTGAAAACTAAATATTATAAGGTAAGAGTGTCATTTAAAAGTTCAAAGGGAAGAGTGGAATATAAAATTTAATCAACATTGTTTTAAACGTTCCTCTCAATATCTAAATTGACCTATCGATATTGAAGTTAAATTTATATTAATAGGCTGGCAAGCTTTGAAATGTAAATAAAGCTATTTTTTCCCCATGTTTGGCTATTTTACATAACAAATGCGTAAAACTAGCAGGAAGGAAACTATTCCAGGTACAATGTACGGAATGTAGAATAGTGCACTTTTTCTTTTTCCCTGGAGAATCACAGCTGCATCGGAAGTTGTACTGCACGTTCGTAAGCAGCAAACAAAAACATCCTTTACTTTACGTGTCCTTTTCACGCAATTACCTCTGATACAAATAGAAGATCCCAGTGAGTCGACTTTCAAGGGAGCGCTTTTGAAAGATCCTCTCATACATTGGTCATTAGGAAAAAACAAAGAGCATTTTTCATAAGCAGAAAAATATGGAATTCTCATATAGTGAAACCTAGGATGCCATCCCCCTTTATTCTTAATATTCGCTGTTGGGAATTTTTTTATTTTATAGCTAATTGAGTGCATGTAGCGGAAAAGTAAATAAATTACATTAATTGGTACGGAACCACAGCTGTAACGTTAATAGAATATACTTTGGAATAGGAATGTTTTTTTTTTTATTTAAAATTGATGCATATTGAGTAGATTTAAGACTGAAATAACATTAGGATACTCACACGACCTACCACATCCAAAAATAAGGTCGTAGCTCTTAGGGGTTGAACTAAGTGAAAGAGCAACTATATGCTTGTTATCACATTCGCTTATGTAGAAAGATCAGAGGAGATTGCTAAATTAGGCCCCTGTAATTCACTGAATCATACAGTAAATTTATTAAATTATCACAGATTATCAAAAGTTACAGTTACAATATACCTGATGTAAATGACTTTCACATGTTTTTGAACTGGTCCCTTAGAGCGGGAGAACAGAGAAGTTGGGACATCAAGTAGGTCCGACCTGCTTGGGAGTCTATCTCGAACTGAACTAACTGGGCGCTCCCCACACCCACTTTAATTGTTATATAGACGGGGGGCACTGCAAACTACTAATCAGGTTAGAGCGTAAGATGGTTTATTACTAGAAATGTCTACGCCACAACGGAGTTTTTACTCAATTTTCCCCGATGATGCTCAGACAAAAAACACACTACAATGATTCAAACATATCATTAAATTATACGGTAATTTTAGGTGTGCAGTCCAACTTAAAAATTGAACATTTAAGCTTCAATTTCCATCTAATGAGCCTGGGGGCTGAGCTTTGGCTACTGCGACTCCCTTTTGCCCTACCAACAAGCAGTTTTACTATGAATTTCAATTCCTGCATTTAGGTTCGGTTATATTTATTTTACTTGGGCTCCACATGAACGATAAGATGTGACATCGGACAAAAATTAGAAAACTTTCCTCTTATTTTATTTTTATTATATTCTTGTACTGTTATAACATACAAATACTTAGTCTTATGGTTTTCATGAAAACATTTGCCATATCGTCATATTTTATTAAGCTACTCTTTGTAGAGGCTCGAACTCTGTAAAATATAAACATGAACAATTGGTCATTTCAAAACTCATATGTTCCCAAACGTAATAATTTGTAATACATAATCATTAATTTACAAGAATAGAAGAAAATCTGTTTTATAAATGTTTGAACGTTTCCTCATAAAGACAATGAAAATAATAATGCAGCACAATTGCAACATTAAAACAAATAAATTATTTTTCAGATTTGTACTCTAGAAGTAGAGTAGAATAGTTACATCTGCCTTGCACTTGAATAGAATTATCACACCCATATAAAAGTGACTACAACTTACTTATCGCTTTGTTTCACACAACCAAACGTGGATGCAAGTAGCACGACCGGGGTCCCAAATATAATTATTGAGTATCAAAATAATAGTAGCACAATTTTTATCAGAGAGAGAGACAGCAATCTACTAATATTTCGTTTTTGTTATTTTCGTGTAGGAGTTAGTAACTTTTGAATTATTTATTTATTGTCTTATTAAAATATTATATTAAATATGGAACGTACACGTTTATATAATTTTGTTATCAGCTGTAATTATAATTATTAGCTTGTTAAAAACTTATAGCATTAGTCTTTCCGCGTTTACGTAATACGAACTTTTGATTTTCACAAACAAACGATTAATATTTCCCATTGAAACAAAAAAAAAAAAAAAAAATAAAAATAAAACTAATGAAATTAAAGAAAAAGATTTTCATCTGATATTGTATCTCTTAGTTCTCGCTATATACGATTTTTTCAATGTAATATTAATTTCTAACGCACCTTGGTATCCCACTTCTAATAGAATCGCTCGGTATGGAGTAAAGATGCTACAATTCACGACTAAAAATCGAGCCAAAGATGTGAATGGCTTGACCCCAATATTAATAATATCCCTACTACTATTGCCGTCATTATTACTACTGTCATCATTGTTCTTCTTCTTCTTACTTTATTATTATTATTATTATTATTATTATTATTATTGATATATGTGTTCCTTTAAACCATAGGTGGTAATCATGAGCGATGTACATTCATCAATTTATATTATTGTTCATTTGTTGTGTGTATCAAATTGTTGTAAGATGTAAAAAGCGCCTGCCTGCCGCCAGAATGAGAACCCTTTGACAAAAGCAAGACTGGCGAAATCCAGGTCCTTTTGTAAAATCAAGGTCACAGTCCTTTTGCTCGACCCTTTAAAAGACTTTTGTGTAGTAAGGAGCTACCGTTTTCCAGAAGTTACGCAGCGTGTGGATATTAAAGTCCCACTAGAGGTAAATAACCCCAACTGCCTAAGACCTTTAAATCATGGAATTGTAAGAGAGGCTTTTAAAGAGTAAATAAAGAGCGAATCAGGCCAGCCGAGACAAACTAAAATTTAGCCAGTAAGAAACCTGGATTCAGAGTTATAAATTTAGATGCAACGATTTTGTAAATCCCGCCGGACTTAAACGCTCAATGATGCAGATTGGAATTCTGCATAAATAGGCAGAATTGGAGGCCGGGGGACATGGTCACACAACATTTAGTCTTCAGGAGCACTCGGCACTCAGATTGACTCAGTCCTCATTCGTCGCTCGGCATTAAGACACACGGTCATTCTTCAGGAGCACATTCAGATTCAGACACAGACGTTCATTCGTCATTTTGATCTACGGTATCCATACGACAAACGGCAGAGCACTTGGACATTTTGAAGTGAGTTATTCAATAAATTCATCAGAACTAGCTTCTTGATGCGTATTTACTTGCATCAGCGACACCTCTTCCTAACCCTGTAACTCAATAACATAAATCGGTCAAATCCTCCGAGACCTTCACTACTTCTAAATGGAACGGCAGTAGTAAAGAAACTTCATCAACGAGTCAACATACTTCAGCATTCGAGGTCACACACCGTTACGTGAATTTGCACTGCAAGGTCATCTACTTTTGGCCCAACTGACATCGGCCCCCGCAGCGCCAATGCCGCCCTCTGATTTGTCATCACAACGTACGGCATTTTTGGGAAGTAACGCGCCCACTCCATAACAGTTCCATACTTTTGCTCTACAGCGTGAGGCTATTGAATAAAATATCGCGGCGCAACTTCGCAACTAACAGCCTCTTTGTTGGGCTATGTACCACTACTGCAATGAATGAGAAACTCTAGGACATTTGATTTATGATTTTCTACTCTCAATGATATTGTAGTGAATGCTACTAGTTTTATTTATACTGTTCTTTCTGTTATCAAAAGCTTTAAAGACCATTTCATCGACCAGATTCTTCAGGGAATTACTGACTATAAATTGCCGGTGGTGTATGATCTTGTAACTCTCAATACTATGTGCCATTCACTTCTGGGAAAGAAACAAATAAACACCTCTCTAAAACTTGAGATTGAACTCTTGAATGAGATGGTTAAATTCTCGGCTTCCAGTAGCTTCCGCATCTTAGTAGTAAAACTGGTTACTGCTGCGTTTCGTACAGCTCAGTTTGTACTATGGTTCTGGGCACGTAAAACTGATTTAGCTACTAGAAAAACACAGCAGTACCTGGAAGCTAGAATTTAACTATGGAAGTTTACGTGATCCAGTTCCATAGAAATGCTTGAAAACAAAAATTGCAGCTGAATGAAGGTAAACAGGTACACTTGAAGAATATTCGCCCTAAAGATATTTACTCCCGCTCATCCCTACCTCGAGAGTACAGAAACTTATTTTATGTTTAAATATCCACCTCACTTATTTACTTATTCTTGCTCCTTCTTCCATTCATCGTTTCTTAGCCCAGCATAAGTTACCCGCGCCTAAAAAGTTCAGAGCACGGTTTCACAGTTCGATCGACTGAAAATATACCAACACAGACTTCGCAATTGTTTCTTTCTCACTGAATAGCGAAATACCAGGTAACTTCATATTCGGGGCACCGTAACTTTAATTTCCAGCTCATTCCGTTCTCAGATATTACCAGCATATGCCTTTCGCAATTCGTACATAACAATTAAATGGTTATTCCTACAATGTTATAACCAACATTTTTCTCAAAATTTAAGCAAAAATTGAGTGTGGTTGTAAGAATCCGAAGCATATTTTGCAATTGAACTGCGTAAGAAATGAGGGCAGTCTCATTTGTTACATTTTCTTATAAAGTTTCTTTTCTATTGGCCGCAACGTTACAAGGATTATTATTATTATTATTATTATTATTATTATTATTATTATTATTGTTGTTGTTGTTTGGTTTATTTACGGTCGCTATTTAACATCTCAGGTCGTCAGTGTCCCATTCAATTCAGGATGTGAAACGATAGATACATTTTTCTCAGAGATCTCTCTGCTTAAGTTCTTTTACGTGCCATAAATCTACGACACGGGAACCACGGCTTTACTTACCTTCCGAAGGAAGTCATACTTTAGGATTTTTAGGCCCGAAAAAAATCCATCGATTCTGGCCAGGATTGAACCCGCGATATTGGATCTACGAGGCACTATCAGAATTGACTAGTGATGTTCAATCACTAATTTATACAAAGAAGTGAAATAAAGATGTTCCAGAATTCATAATAACTCTTTATTAACAGCATTGTTGTCAGTTTGAATCACTTTTTGGGAAAATGTGGTTTTTAGTATTTTTAAATTTTTCAGTATTATATATTTTGAAATAACTGTTCGCTAAATGCTTTATAATTCCCAGCTTTCTTCAGTTCTGTTTTCACGTTTGAATGATGTTAATAATTTGCAATTACGGTGTTTTAAATTGCAGATTTGTTATTTAGTATTTATTTACTTTTCTTAAAGATATTTTTTCATTTACAGTAACCTAGTCACGTCCGCTTATCAGTAAGAGCACCTATTTCATCAGGCTTCAATACAATATTGAAAAAAAAAATCTTTTTATTCCTTCCGCTTGCGTCAGTGCTGATATCGTCATCTTTTAACTGGTCTTTCTAGTGACTTCCTTCCTTTTAATTATAAACCATGTTAATATGTGTAACTGTAATTTTATTTATTAAATCGTTGCAAATATTTTGATATACTTAAACCATTTTATTATACTTTATACTTTTAATTTATTCCTAATATCATTGTTTCTTTTATTCAATTGAATATGCCCATCTACGTGTCTAAGGAATTTCATTTCTCATGCTGCATTTCTTTTGATCTTTTGTTAAGACTCAATATTAAAAAAAGTGGGACACATTCTTGTAAAACTCCAATATGATTATATTCCTCACGTTTTTCTCAAAGCCCGTTAAACTATTCCACAGAAATAATTTAACTTATTTACTCTTCAATTTCATGATTGTTCTATATATTATAAGTCAGACCAAACGTTTAAGTTTATTAACTTGTTTCGCTATTTAAATAGCTTAACCCTAATCGGCAAAACTCTTAAGGATTGACATTGTTTCAGTTTTACTTCTGAATTGGACTGAAAATATTATAATCAATAACTCTCATGCATACTTAAAACAATTTCAAAGGGTTTTATTTTATTACGGTTTATGTGAGAAGCTTATTATAGACAGTTCTCAGCTGAAATTACTATCATTGCATGATGATGGGTGGCCGAGGTCTACTGTTTTGATTCGCTCCAGGACCGTCCTCTCTGACCGAGTTTTTTTTTTTCCTTCCATGTTTTACTCACTTTTCATATATTCCAAATTCAAACGTCGAATAGGTATTCTAAATTTGGGTTAGGAATGTTTCCTTTTCTTTCTTTAAATAAAATTCTTCCCCGGTTAATTGTTTCATGAATGTCCAGTAAAATGGGCGCTAAACACCATTAAAAGTTTAATTTAATCTATATACCCGTTCGCTCCAAGAGAAGTAAAGTTTCTTCATCTTCTGTGTGAATTCAGCAACAAAAGCAAAAAATGGTCACTTTTTAACAGTTAGTACTTGAGTCTGTTAACCTGTAAAACCATTTTAATACAACCCCGTTCTCACTGACATGCTGCCATCAAAAGCAAGGAATTCCAACTTTTAAATTTTCTCCTCCTGAAAAGTAGCGGGCTGTGGATGTCTAAATATCGTAACGTTGCATTTTCAACATGATCAGCATTTTCGAGTGGAGTTATACTCGGAAAACAATAAAATGCTGCAGGGTTGATGACTAAATAAAGAACAAACTTCACTTGGTTCTATAGTTAATACTTAACTGTGCAGTTTCTTTTCTCTACTGCAAACTGTCATATGTAGAGCACTTGCATATTATGTAGCATGTGTCTTAACTAGTTCTCTTTACGTCACTCCATGCGCATTTCATCTTGAAGGCACTAATTGGCCAGTGAGGATTTTAGATGCCTCTACTCTATCTACATTTCTGCTATTTGCTCTTTCTCTGCTTATGTATTTGCTTAATTTATTAGCGGTCTACATATATTTGCTTTATTTGTATTTGTAGTCTCTAACTTGTGGCACTGATATTCTGTTAATTAATGGGGGAATTACCGTTCCTTCATCAAACAGAAATACATACTGACTCTTCCCTGCATGTGCACGTTTAAAATATAATTCAGAGTTTTCTGCAAATATTCAGAATTGCTTTTTTGTTTTGCTTTAGACATTTTAATTCCAGATAAGTTTAAAATCAATGGAATGCGAAGGAAAATTAACAATCAGATATAATCCTAAGTGACGATGAATTTCGAGTAAGCCAGCAGAGATACAAAATAACACACTTGTATAGTTCCTGTAAATCGTTACAGTTTACTCATAATGAATAATAAGGAATAGCAAGCGTTAGAATTAGAATTACATAAATAACCTGAAAAAGTATTTTAATGTGAAAGGTTTCATCAAACATTTCAGTTAAAGCACAAAATAATAACAGGTTTCTTTGATTGCCCATTTTTAGCCCAGGGCTAGTTTTTGAACAATGCTTGTCTAGTAGATTTAAATTTAGTCTAATAATGCCGCGATATCAAATAATTTACCCAGCGACTCTACCAAATATGTCGCAAACTAATTATAATTAAAAGGGCACTAGTTCACTTACTAAATGTCTATTTTTTAATAACGTGACATTGGAGAGTGTACAGATTTTAATATTCACCAATCCTTCACATCCTTATCACAACCAAGTAAAAAACACACAAAGTAAAATAATTAAGATATAAATACCGTTATGAGTTCTTTTATAATAAGGTCAATTTATTCAATACCTGGTTTACATATCCTAACTGATAATTGACATCCTATACTTGGCCTTACGGAGCTGAGGCACGTCCGTTCATCGCTACGTCTTGAAAGAGAAGGAGGAAATGAGCTTAATCATGCAAAAGCATAGTGTCATGTCTTTCCATGCTTGCGCCACCATCCCTCTCCATTCATGCGTTCCTTAAAACAAATCTTAAGGCCTCTCCAGGACATATTGCAGTGTATGTGTGTACAATGCTAGACAATAATACCAACACATGCACAGATCACATATAAGTGCCACGATATGTTTCCAACATATAATTTAGTATGCTGCACATCTTCATACATCATATACCGCAGTTCCTCCTTGTTAGCATAGTTCGTTGTTTGTTCTCCATCTCTCCTTTTTGTAACGAGTATGCTCCCGCGTATCTAATTAAGACTTGTTTAAATTTAAAGTGCAGCTCAGATGAAGAGAATATTTATTATTTATTTATATCGATTAAACTTTCCACAGCTTTCACTGTTTTATTCCGTTGGTAAATTGACTCAACTAACTCACATGGCTGGAAAGTTTTGTGATACATTGTAATTAAAATGGCGCTTTTATTCCTCAACTATCATACCTTCTTCATGCTGTATTTACATAAAACATATTTAATACACAAACAGCGTAATAATGCTAATTTGTTATAAAAATAAAAACATTTACAAAAAGGTTTTTAATATCTATTTACTTTCTGCTTTAACAGAATCATCATTGAGAATTTGAATCTTTTTAGGTTGTGCTTAGTATTATTATACAGGTGGAAAAACCGACAAATTTGCAAAGATTATTCACTGAGGTTAGTCGAATATTTTGACTTAAAATACCTATGGTCTCCAGTGACTCATTACTTGAGTAATAGAATGTATTTCTTTTTTCAAATTCGCTGAATTTGTTCAGCATTTATTTTGTATTTCGTGTTTAGAAGACGCAGTAGAACATTTCCTTATAAGTTAGCTGGAAAATGCGCCTTTGGCAATTTTAAAGCGCATATGATTCCAGCATGACGGGGCACCGACATACATGCAGGTGATGTTGGGATGCAGTTTGTTAAAAAACGGATTAATACTCGTGGTGGTTCTGTTTCATTGCCAATTCGGTCCCCAGATCTGACGTCGATAGACTTCTTCTGGGAACTTATGAACAGTTTAATTTATTTTAATGAAACGCTACATATGTTACAAATAAGTATAGCCGCCGCTATCCCAGGGTTTATTATATATTCGTTGTAATGTTTAATAACTAGTCGGCATTGTTTTGTTATTAATAATGGCTAAAGATGATGGGTAGTAGATTTATTTTTCTTTGTAATGTACCAGAATTCATCATTATCTAAGAGAAAATACGTATATCTAACACATTAATATTAAAATTATTCTATGACAAGCTACCGGAGATCATGAGTTTCTTATATAAAAACACTTAATGAATATCCCTGAACAGCGTCTGAAAGTTAAGTACAGTTCGTACCCCTCATCCATTCGTTAACTATCTTAATTATGTGCTCTATTTACGTAAAAGAAGCTAAAATTAACCCTTCATCATTTTATCGTCATCGCATTTCGTGACTCCTATCTTACAGTGCGAATGGTATCACATGATTAAGTTGTTTAGTTTATGAGTATTGGAACGCACATTCGAGTTACAGTTTTTGTGATTTAACGGTCAAAAATTTTTAACATTTAACATTGTGCAATATTGCAAATTGCTACAAAAAATAAATAGAGCCGAGTGGAAAACTGAACTTTTAAAAGCGAAATAATAAATAAAAAGTTTGTTATATTCATCACAAATATTAATGCTATATTGATTACAAAACGATGTGTAAAATATGAACATATTTAGGAATATTCTCTCAAAATTGAATAATAAACCAGCAATTATAATTTTTTAACTTGTTCAGTGAAGATCTTACTGTTCCGTTGAAACACCCCATTTTGTAGCTTAAATTCTTAGAGAACAAACGACAGAATACAGTGATATCGTTTGAAAAACAGGCTGCATACATAGGAAGTGACGCATGTAAAATTAGTATTTATATTTTACTGAAAACATACAATTATACTTGATTTAATGATAATAATAATAATAATAATAATAATAATAAGCATTAACCTGTGTTATAGGAGATTATGCTCCTCAGCGCTGGCGTCTGCGTAGAAATTTTTTGTGTTTCATCTTAAGTTTTCTATCATAAATACACAGAAGTTCGGAACACGTTTCTTGTCATTAATATATCTTGTGTCTCGTAACTTTTTAACAAGCAGCTAACTGTTTCACTACCTGGAACACGATTGCCAGGGTATATATATATTTCTGGCGAATCGCCATAATTTTCTCTGCAAGGATCGTTTTCGTATATGTATCGCACATAAAAAAATTCATTCTTCAATAATAGATTTATGTAGTGGCATAACTAAAGAAGAAAAATTAGTGCACAATTTAAGTACTATGAAAGTACGGCCATTCGCTGACATAGCCTCCGTTAAAGTAACTGCAAGATACTACTTGCACATGCATTATACAGCCTTTAACTTTTTCTCCCAGTAAGCAGCCGCGCTCTTCTGGTTCTCAAATAGGCTCACCACAAAATAATCGATAATCTATAACAAAATCGCATTACAAAACTGAGAGTAGCCTTCACAAACTTTAGATGTCCCATTTATTACATAAGTAAAAAATATCTCTTAAAAGTTCAGTACAGTGCTCCATATACAAAGTAAGATGTACACAGGAATTCATTAAGCGAACAGCTTTTTCTATAGTATTCATATAGATATTTTAATTCTTGGTAATGTGTATAAATCTTTTTCGATATATATATAGATATATATATATATATATATCTATATATATCGATTCTGATCGCAAATACAACTTTCATTTCCGGTTTTAAAAATGTTATTACTTTTAAATGCACACACAGGAAGTGATATATTAAATTATTGTAACAAAATAACATACGTTTTATAAAAGCATTCTTTTAACACATTAAATATATATATAAAAATATTTCTCAGTGAAAATACAAGAAAAATTCATAAGATTATACTATATAGTTTTGGTACGGCATAATATTGTAAAATAACTTTCATAATAATGTTTTAGTTGAGTTTGCAGTGGTTTAACATACTGGATTCTGTAAACTTAAGACTGAATTTTGGTTTACTTAATTTTTAAATACTAATAACATTTTAATAGAAAAATGATAAATAGCGACAGAGTAATAATTCTGTTGTTCAACAATTAGTTATTGGTAAATATTTAATGTAATAGGTTGATAATTTACTCTGTTCTATTTTCAAGTGTGAAACCCTAAGGCAAAATATAAAAAAGGTCTGAAATCTCACTTCGCACTATGTACATTGAAAAAGTAAACATAGTATGGATTAGTATCATATTATCCATATAAACTCAGTGGCTCTGGTTTTCCTTATTTTGACGCACAGCATGCATTTAGTTTTTTTCAGAAAGATCCCCTCTTTAGTATGCGACTGTGTACCAACAACTTTTACTGCAAATTAAATTTCTTTAGTGTACCACAGTTTTTCAAAGAATTCCACATTCCTTTGCTATACGTGGCCTAGCTAGTGGAAGGGGTCATTAGGACCCCTGGGATCGAGTCTAGCGCTGTAGTTAGGGATTCTCCTTGAAGGCAAACACCTCTCAGCATTCCAAGTGTTTGATGTTGGGGAACTTCGAGGTAATTCGTTTAGACGTGACATGTTCTGTAGGACAGGAAGGGTGCTTGCTAAGACCTGCTCAAGGCAAATGACATGGCTTCTGACATATAGTTTAGTACCTGGGAATAGGAAAAGATGTAACATTTGACCCCAAGAACTGTTATGTCTTCATGGTTTCCAATACTTTCTATTGTAACATCAGTACTTCTACTCGCAAAGAACTGAAATTAGTTCACGTTTCCTTCAAACATTTTACAAATTCCGAAGGAATTGCAGTTCTGGCCATGAAACGATTTTTAAAAAAAGTCTTCGAATATCCATCGATTCTACCTACTAGTGCATCCAAAATGAATATGAAATATTCATATTCATATATATAAATGAAAAATAAAAATAAAGTAACACTATTAACAATGTAACAAATTAACAGTAATAATAAAAGTAGATAAGGATAAAACACTGAGAACAAGTCACACTTGAAATTGCTATATTTCGAACTACTGGAGATCTTCAATCACAAGAAGCGAGACCAAAGTCTAGCCATTGAAGAACATTGAAGAACTCGCAGTAGTTCGAAATATAGCAATTTCAAGTGTGACTTTTTCTCAGTGTTTTATCCTTATCTACTTTAATTATTACTGTTAATTTATGTATATATATCGTTAACTAGCAAATTTGGAAAGCAAAATTTGTAAAAAAAAAAAAATTCAAAGTCGCTCTAGAGGACCCAATTTTTCTTTTTTCTCAACACAGATTGATATATTTCTTTAAAATAAATCGATAAAAATAGTTTCCCAAAATCAGAAGAATCGGATCATTAGGAGGAGTATACCTGATAAACAGTAGGGGTTAAAGCGATATTTAAAAATGACTCTAACTGCCGCAATTTTAAAAATTTTAAAGAAGTTCGGAAAATACCATTGAAATACAGCATGAAAATAGCAGAAAATTAGTGAAATGGGATTATTAGGAGGGGAATTTACCTAAAGCGCAAATTTTGAAAATCGCTCTAACGGCATTAATACTTGTTTTATCGCAACAAAATCTCCTTATATACCATTTAAGTAAAATAAGAAAAGCATTTTCTGAGGTTCAGGGAAATTAAGAATGGAGGTTTTTCTGAAACCCAAAATTATAAAAATACTCAGCAGCAAAATATTTGTTATTTCACATCTAAGCTCCGTATATAAAATTTAAATAAAATAATAAAAGTAGTTTGTGAAAATCAGTGAAATCAGATGATTAGGAGGAAGTTTACTTGAAATCCAAAATTTAAAAATCGCTCTAGCGCTAATATTTGTTTTTTCTCAACAAAACTTGGTAAACACCATTTAAATACCACAAGAAAAACAGTTTCTGAAAGTTAGAAAAATTGGACTATTAGGAGTAAGCGTATACTTGAAACCTTAAACTTAAAAAAACCGCCCTTGCGTTTAATTTCCTCTGTATTGTTCTGAAATAAAAAAATAAATTAATTATGCATATAACATTTATCACAATGCATATATATAGCCGTGGGTCCCGTGTCGTACATTTACGGCACGAAAAAGAACCTCAAGCCTGATAGAAGAGGCCTCTGACCAAAATTTGTCGGCCGTTTCACGCCCAGAATAGAATAAGACGCTGATGACCTGAGATGTCAAAGAGCGTCCGTAAATAAACAAATAAAGAAAATAAACATGCATATGCTTTATATATAACATCGTCGTGAAGATAGCAGGTGTAAAATATTAATGTAATATTTGTTTCATAATTATAATAGTTTGTAAACCGCTCCGAAATAACTTCAGGAAATGTTTGGTTACATGTTTTTGCTACAATAAATTTAAATTAAATTTCAAATCTAATGAATATCGATGAAACTTTGGATTATTTATTGTTGATTGTGTATATTTGATTAGTACATTATAATTGTTTTTAAATAGTAATATGTTTTTGTTTTATTGAAACATATGAACATCATCGTCTTAAATACAAAATATAACTTGAAACGTTCTGTTATTTTTCTCTATTTCATTGAATATAAAGATGATATATAAGGCTCATTTCATAACATGGTTACATTTAAAATGTTTATAAATTTGGTTAATCTCAATAATAATAATAATAATAATAATAATAAGCCTACAAATGTGGTTTCTCTTTTGTGATACAGATTGCAAGAATTCTAATAATGCCATAAATTATTTGATTTCATTAATTAATAAGGCCATAATTTGGATATTATATATTTTACTCTATTAGATGAGGAAGTAGCTTTGTTTACGCAGCTCCTGCCTGGTGTACTTTTACTCGCTTCCAGCTGCACGTATTATGAGAGAGAGAGAGAGAGAGAGAGAGAGAGAATGTGAATACTTTGTACCCTTCACTTAATACAAATATTTAAAAGGTAAAGTATAACAACCTGGAGATCAAAATACCAGCTATGGCCCACTTATTTTGGTACTTTAATAACAGGTATAGATGTCTTCCTAATAGTTAATTCTCAACTTGCCGTGTCAGGTGCGGTTATTTATCGACACCAATCTATAATTAACGCTGTGCGTGTACGGTTTATTCACCCTCTTCAGCTTGTAGCTGCATTAACAATTTTTGTTACAGTTCCCCAAAGTATTCTCTTAATATTGTGCATCAAACAAATATCTTGATTTGATTACATCTATAAAGCTAGAATCATAGACGAAAAATGAATATTCAAAAACAAAAATCAGTTCCGTGATTATGTGCGCTAATTCTCTCCATACAAACATCTATCCATCCAGCCACCTATCTACTTATTTACCAACCTATCTGTCTATATGTTTATCTGTTTGAACTTGTGTTGGTAAAGCGAAATAATTTTCTCATATGTGATGCTCGCCTGTCGATGGTCTAAATAACGAATGAAGTTCAACAAAACAAATAGAAGGAGCAGAAAATCGTTAGTAACTATATAATGCTCTAGCCTACACGTTTTGAAAGAAAGTAGAAATAACATATTTCATTTATTTCACAATGAATAACATAATATTTTTAATTATAAAAGCCTTTGTTGGAGACCCATCATAAAAGTATGAGAAAATTTAAAGAAGCAGGTATCTCAACCCACATGATAATGGTGATAAATAGCGTACAATACTAAAATATGCATTGGTGCTGGAATGGAGAAGGGACTGAGAAAGAATTTTATCGTTTAAGCGTGAAAAAATATCATCGGTTTTAGTTAATGTTCCTAATGGCTAGATATAAATTTATGGATGAATATTTTTATTGAATTGAATAAATTAAATGGCACAAAGATAATAGTTTAATTTTCAGACGACAAGGTTATTTTTGAACATTAAGAAAATCTTTAGAAATTTGAATATAAAGTAGAACAAATAAGCAATGCTAATAAATCATTTAAACATTTCTACAATTAAATCAAAAGTTGTGAATGGTAAGGCGCAAGCTCGCGTTTGATCTAAAATATAAATAAATGGGAAAGGAAGAGGACAATTATCCAATTTCAATTATGTTATAGAATAGTACATAAAATTTTGGCCTAAATATTAGATTAGGAAGATTCAATATAATACATGAAGCTATAAACAGGGAAATAAAACTCAGAAAGGCAGTGTCCATGTTAAATGAAAATGGTTAATGAATGAATAGATCTGAGAAACGAAAAACGTGCAGAGAAAATGACCACTGGCTGGTGATACTCTTACTATATAAAAATAAAATACACAGATATGCAAAAAACTGCAAATCTGTTACTTATATGAAATAGTAAAACAGAAGAATTCGTCTTGGCATCAACACATACAAAGAATGTATGGAACAAGATGGGCAAAACTTTTTGAATAACAAACCTTCAAGTAATCGATCTATGGACGCCCTAAAAGAAGAGGGAGGATATTGTCTCTCGAATTCGGAACAGGCCTCAAAACCTTACTGGGTAGCTGATAATGATGACAATGAATAAATAAAAGATTAACTGGTACGATGACGTTGTCAAAAGTAGCTCAGATGTCCCCTTTGTTAAGGGTGTGGGTCCAAAGTACGTCGCAAAAGTAAAGATTTAGTTCCTACTAAACACAAGGTAGATGGGTTAACTTTTATGCAGTAAAGCTAGCTCAGTTCTAAGGTGAATTTTCAAATAATCTAACGATTTGAATCCCCGGATCCCTTTAGCGCTAATACCATTAATTTTCTTCATGATTAACAAAAGTGTTTCGCTACAGAACGGCTCCGGTATTGGATATCAAATGTGGCATAATAAAAATTAAAAATTTTGCTGGAAGGATGCTCATAAGTTTTTTACATATCTGGCAACAATGGAAGAAAAGTTTTATCCTTTCTATCGTGTTAGAACATTCACGCAGCATACTAATTGAGAAGATAACATTATTCCCATTTGTGTCTTGGGCTAGAATCTGAGATCCCTTATTAACTTCGCATCATAGATTACTGAACCTACATCTTGAGCAGAGTCGCGTAGTAGATGTAGTTTCCAGTAAAACATACACATGCACGATATAAATAAAGAAACAAACCTGGAATGTTTTTAAATACTCTGCAAGAATAAGAATCTTGCTTTGAGCATGACGCCATAAGAATTATAAGTTACTAAATGTTATGTATTTTAATGAAAATGAATATTCAAATATCTTGTTATTCCATCATTAAAGTAAAGTAAAGGAGGTTTGAGATCTTTAGTTTTATTTATTATTAAGGCTTGTGTATCACTTATAGAACATTTAATTTATAATACGAAAACTAGGAATACTGTGACATTGAATCTCTTTTAGTGTCATTTGTTTGAAAGAAATGTTTAAAATTTTTGAAAATTAAATGATATCCCGTATAAGCTCGTAAAAGTTAAGACATAAGGGCTTTATCAATTTATTAATTCTTTCAAGCTCATAAATGTGAAAAATTAAGGCCTACTTCTATATATTCAGGAATCTAGATATAACAAAATTATATAAATGGACGGGATGATAATTAATTAGCCTTCGCACAGGGGACAGAGGTAGGAAATGTTTTATTTACAGTTTGAAACTTTGATTCTTTAGTTGGTAACACTGAAAATATAAGTAATATTTTAACTAACTTTCTCAGTTATTGTTGAAATTAAAAATTATATCTTCACATTTAAAAATGGATAATATTCAAATTGCGATGCTATTCATTTTTTTATTTAAAAAAACTTGAAGGGTGCAGAACTTTTTGAAGAGATTAAAAGTGTACTGAAGTCAAGTGTTTCAACTTATGCGAATGTAAAAAAATTAATGGATCATCGATTGATTATCTTCCAAAGTGCTAAGTTCCGAAAGGATGAATATCACGCTTACCTTCTGAAATTGTTAATATCAGAATATTCAACAAAAGGGACCAAGTTTAGCGCATAAGAAGATAATTTTCCACCAGTATAATGCACGTCCATACACTGGAGTTACTGCAATGGCTAAGATTTACCCATTCCCCTCTATATTTTCTAAACTCAACATTGTTTTGTTAGGCCTAAGAATTTCAACTTAGGAGGAAGTTAAGCTGCCGTGGGTGCTTATTTTGCAGAGTACGAGATAAGCGCCTTTAGACAATATAAAATTATTGAACAAAATGTATTGCACTGTCGGAAGAATAATTTGAAAAATAAAAGCCACTTTGAAAACATAGATCCAATTTTTCATTCTCAGGCTGACATGTGTTCTCTTAATAATAAAAATGACTAGAAAGTTATTAGTTTAAAACAAGGGAAAACGGAAATGTGCATTGATGTCTTTCATCAGAAATTAATTTTACTATGGCGGCGAACATTTTAGGGAACATGTTAAGCAAATTGAGATTATGTACAATTAACAAAAAATCTGGAAATATTGTTAGTATTTATGGAGTATTGAAACTTAAGCTGGGCATAAATCAGTGGACGGCAAACTCTGTCCTGTTGGAATAGCATTAGTAACAGTTATGAGAGGTGATAAGTGTTAATGATAAATGTTGGTACTTAAATGAATGTATTAGCTAGCCATTACATTATGTGATTTGACGATAATGACGAGGTGGAGGGAAACTGACAGGCGCCGCCCTTTTTGTTAGAAGCGTACTTCAAAGCCTTAAGGCTTCTATCTGGCAGTGTCACATAATTAGCTTGGTAGCGTGCAGTATGCTCATGTTTGCTTATAATTACGCACGTGGTTTTGTGTTGCTTCAGCGGATTTTCCCACAACAAAACATACCTCTGTGAAAGCGCATCAAACATTCTTTTCTCGTTTTATCCAAACTTTCTCTGTGCGTAGGTTTTATGCCTCATATTAATAAATATAATAAAGTTACCAACGTGATGTTTTGAAATTAGCAATAATCAATTTCCGTGTGCAAATAAAGCGAAGTTAAAACCGCGAGCTAGCCAGTGTTCCACAAAAAGTTTTTAATATAATTAAAAACAAACATAGGATCATATAAAATAATTGATGGTTTGTCGTGCAGCAGTTGTATTGGATTTAGTGGCTTATGATTTACTTGATAATCTGTCACACACAGAACATATTTATTGAATATCTAATCTACATTATTTCAGGTCTCTTCATTCATCAACAAAATACACTTCGCAAAAAGGGTATTTTCACCATTTTTAATTTTAGTAGCTAGATAAAGATAACTTTACAACCGCATGCCTCTATAATGTTGGTATATTCCGAGCTCATATCAAGTATCCATGTTTACCATGGAGCTCTTTTTTCCAAGCTTTGTTTCTGATTCACCTAACTAGAGTTTCTGAGAGGTTTCTTTATTAATGCATTTTTAGAAGAATTCGAATGATGGTGGTTCTAAAAAATTAAACTTGAAAAAATATATAACCCTTAAAAATGTATACATTTAGAACTTTCAATTCAAGTGATATTTAAAATATTAATGAACTTGTAATACTGAGTGATGAATTTTCAACAGGATAATTAGTTTACAAAAAAATTCTTATTTTATACAACTATATCTTTGATGCAAAGTAAATTTCCACCATAAGTAAAGCATATTAAAGTGAGACATTTATTAAACTAGTGTTAAATAAGGGTTATCTCCTTGTTTCTTGAAAATATAAATTTTACCTATACATTTTATGATTAAAAATAACTATGAGTTAAGCAATTAAGTACATATATTTATATACGTTCTTTTAAATAGTATTTAACACCCATTTTACTACTATGGACACTGGAAGATGATAAACTAGGAAAGGAGGCGTTCCAGTCAAAATTTAGGGTGCCTCCTCGGCATTTGTGATTGATGAAAAATAAAGAAAAGGTGTAAATAACCTCAATCAGGAAGAACTATCCTAGAAGGATTTGAATTCAAGACCGTTGTTTATGACCACGCGCCTTGGTAATCTCGGCCCTAATGTCAATATCTATGATTTCAATAGATAAACTATCATTTACTGAATAATTTTAATTTTAACGAATATGCTAATTTTGGTATTTAAGCCTCGATGAGAACATAAACCTATTATCTATATCACTGATGAACTAAATAAATTAAACGAGATCTTAGTCAATTGACTGGCGTTTTTTAAATTTATGTCCGACCCTATCCAAAAGTTAATATCAAAATAATATAGATCTGAAAACACACACGCATATATTTTTTTTAATTAGTATTTAACGCCCGTTTTACTACTGTGGCACCATAGGCGGTGAACACTGGTGATACACGAAGTAAAATGATATATTGGGAAAGGATATGTTTATAAGGAAGGAAACGTTGCAGGTCTAAGTATAGGGTACCTCCCTGGCATTTGCCAGTTATGAGGACTGAGGAAAACCTGTAAAACACCCCAGTCAGGGAGGATGGTTCTGGTGGGATTCGAACCCCAGACCTCCCGCTCACGAATCCGCGCCTTAACCACCTCGGCCACCCGTGGCAGTCATGTTCTGTATATAATTAAATATAGAATGTTTCTGAATCGCCGTCCACTTCTTGAACTTATACCCTAGTAGTTATTCATGACGCGTGGTGCGAGTTCAGAAAATAAATTGTGGCGATCGACAGTACGACTAATGAAAATAACTTTAAAATGCGTCAAATTCAATTAATGTGGTATAAAATAACAAGCAGTGTAGATCGATTTATTACTATAGGGACAATCCATAGAATTTTAAATTTCACATCTCTACCATTTATTTTTTATTCTATCGCGTAAGAATTAATTATTTTGAAAAGTTGCACCCACCTGTTTTCCGCTTAATTCTAGAGCGTCGTGATGATACCAGCCATCGAGCCTGGCTGTGCACTTATCTTGTGGCTATGTAATTTTGAGTTTTAGTAACCTGGGTATGCATTGTGTTTGCGTAGTTTAGTAGAACTTTTCTTAAATGTTGTCTTAATAAAATGTTAAGTGTTAGGTATGTGTCAATACTACGTAGTAAAAATTAAAAGTGTGTTTATAGTAAAATGAAACTGCATTAATGTATTGACAAAACAAACATCATATTTTACTGTTTTGCTACTTTATTTTGCTTATAATTTGCGTTAATAAATTAATATAGACATCTCGTTGGATCTTGCTACTCCCGCTCTGCTCTCGCATTACATTTTGGCTAGTAAACATGTATACTACTAGTTTTTTATTTTTTATTTTTATTCTGCAATGCTTACATCCTGATATCTTGTTTCTACATCAGGACATAATACTCCATATTTGTTTTATTTATTTCTCTTATATCTTTCAATACAATTTAAATTCCAATTTAAATTCCACAGATTTTAAAATCTACAGTACTCATACTATAACTAAACAAAACTAAAATTTCAATAAACTAAACCGGTACTGGAATCCAGCACTACGGCTGTTTTGCTATGATTTATACTTACATCTACAATTGTTACTGGTAGCCAGTAGCAATGATTACACTTAAAATTAATTAACATACACTTTTTATCCAATTTAATATCTACATTGTGCATTACTACAACGCTCGGTATCCGGGTATCCCACTGGAATTCCGGGTTTCAGGACCTGGACATCAATGGAGTTGCTGCCGGTCTCAAGCAGCAGCTATACAGGACTATGGTGTGTTGACAGCGCAGTTTTCTTCTCCTCTCTCTTTCTTTTGATCTCTGCCTACTTGATCTTCTCTCAACTGCTTCCTTTTTCACCCGAAAACTGCCATTATTCCCTTCTTCTGTCAGTTCTGTTATCTTCTTCTGATTCAAATTGAGTGTTATCTTCTTTATTGTCTTTTTCTTCAACTAATTCTACTTGTAAATATCTTTCTTACCTTTCCCTGATTCTCTGGGATCTTTTAGGGGAATATACGATTTCTGACCTTTGAATTTTTTCTCTTGTTTGTTTTTTTGCCGTTTTTATACTCTTCTGCCATTTTGCATGATATTTTATTTGTTAGCTCGTTCAATGCCCTAAAATCATATTCGTTTCTCATGATGTTCCAGATTTGTTTCCCTGCAAGTAGTCGTCTTTCCTCTGCTACAACTGACTGGTATTTCGGGCATTCGAATGAGACATGTTCCGGTGTATCGATCACGTTACAGTCCGTACATGTATTGTTTGCTTGTAATTTAAATCTTTGCATATATGGCAATATGGACCGTGTCCTGTTACATAATGCACTAAATCCTTATTAGGATGAATATGCTTAAATTGTAATCTTTCCTTAATGGATGGGAAGATTTCGTGCACTCTTCTACCTTCTTTTATTTCATCCCATTCTCTTTGCCGCATTTGTAATAAAGAATCTTTGATTTCTTTTTTATTTCTACACTTTTTACCAATAATGTCCATTGTTTTTATTTACTTTGTTTTTAAGCCAATAAGAGGCTGCTCTTAATCGAACTAAATAATCCAGTGGCCTTATACCCAATATCACTAATAGTCCCATTGTTGGGGATGTGGAAAATGCCCTTGTACATCTCAATAAAATTTTCCTTTGAGAGCTCCTACAGAGCATACTACTAGTGTAACACGGGTGTTGGCGTTCTTTGTCCCGCGAGTTCGGGTGATCAAACCTTGGAGCGTATGCAATGGTAAAGCTGCCGCTTTGTCCTGTGGTGTCATATTGCTGTAAGGATTATAATATGCCGGTGCCCCATCTGTAGCCAATGATGTGTTGCCAGCTGCGAGACGTCCTCTAAAAGATCACCGCTCGTTAGGCGAGTGTGTAGGATGTAGAAAAAGCATTCTTCATTAAACTGGCCTTCCAGGTAGACTGTTCAACCTGAAATATCACACTATACATTTATCTTCCACCTAATCTGGGTGTGATGCTCACAGTAAAGTCGAGGATTGTAATCTGCCCAGTACATCTCGTTGTGCCGATTTACACCACCAACAGAAGGTACTTTCATTTAATCAAA
The DNA here is from genome assembly GCA_030762175.1 of Metallyticus violacea. NCBI lineage: Eukaryota > Metazoa > Arthropoda > Insecta > Mantodea > Metallyticidae > Metallyticus > Metallyticus violacea. The sequence goes on from CM060833.1 coordinate 117,000,728, forward strand.
GAAATTGGAAGATGAAATTTGCTATTGTTGGAGACCGCATATCGTCGCATTGCAATAGTAATTCTAGACAGAAAGTAATTTTATGCTAATGATTGAACCGACTGAAGTTTGTATGTGTCACTTGAGTCCTTGGAGTATTCGACGGAACGTAGTCCTGCGGAGTCCTAAATCGACTGCGGCTTGTCTCGTGCTCACTTTCCAACATCTTCCTGACAATCGGACTACTAGTTGTAGAGATCCGTAAGTTCCCAGTTACACAATAGTGCCCCGAAAGACATGACACACGGGCGAACGACGTCACGGAAACCGCCCTTGATACAGTGTTCCTGAAGCAGAAAGGCTTTCTCCAGCGTCGCCAACTATTGGTATATCATTGCTGTGTATTTTCCTCCGTGTACATCTTCTTTATGTTTCTGTTGTAAGAAATAACGGGAGAACCGTCTTGACCAACAAAGCGTTAACAATACTAGAAAACTGTTTTAAACAAAAGAGCTGAATGGAAGCAAGTAGTCCTATTTAATGTAATTGTAAAACAGTAGAGGTCTGGTACCAAAAGCTTTGACCATTCCCTGTGCTGCAGTGCTGCTGGCGGTCCTGGTGGTGTAGTTTTTTTTGAGTAGTGTTTAACGCCCGTTTTTACTACTGAGGCACCTCAGGCGGTGACACTGATGATACATGAGATGAAATTATATATTGGGAACGGATTTTTTAAGGAAGGAAACGTTCCAGGCCTAAGTTTAGTGTACCTCCCCGGCACTTGCCATTTATGAGGACTGAGGAAAACCTGCAAAAAAACCTCAGTCAGGGAGGACGGTCCTGATGGGATTCGAACCCTAGACCTCCCGCTCACGAGTCCGCGCCATAACGACCTCGGCCACCTGTGGCGGTGGGTGGTGTAGTGGTTACCATACTTGCCTTCTAAACTCAAGATCGCGGGTTCGATTCCGGCCAGAACTGATGGATTTTTTCGGGCGTAAAAGTCCTAAGTATGGTTTCCTTCGGCAGGGAAGTAAAGCTGTGGGCCCCGTGTCGTACATTTGCAGCACGAAAAAGAACCTCAAGCCTGAAAGAAGAGGCCTCTGAGCAAAATTTGTCGGCCGTTTCACGCCCTAAAATGGGACGCTGATGACCTGAAAAGTTCAAGAGTGTCCGTAAATAAATCAAATAAAAAAAGTCCTTGTGCTGTCTTTTGGATTGCCTACTCAAACAAAGTGGACGACGATTCAGGAAAACAATATTTGTTTTTATTATAAATAACTAATATACCTTTGGTTTCTGTAAAGCATAATAAGGAAACATTGGTGTATAAACCACAGAATAAAACGATAAATAAGTGATGGAATTATTAAAAAACAAGCAATCTAACTGTGCTTCTAAACAATTTATCTTCAACTGATAATGGATATACACACAAAAACCGATAAAGTGGTGTGACTGTAATTTCTTCAGTTTGGACATAAAACGATGTACAAACTCGAGCAAATTATTCTTAGTTCAAGGATGAATTTGGGCTGGATGAATGCAAGTATACTTTCTGGGACTTGTGCCACTCAGTACATCGGGTAAGCTATACTCTGCGGAAGGATTGTGGGATAAGAGTATGTGGGCATTTGCCAATTTAGTACATAAATGGGTTATAGAATATATTTTGACGATAAGCACAGTTATTTTAATTTTAATTTTAATTTTTAATCCAGGAATAACTATAATACATGCCGTAAAATCATAAAATAGCCATTAGGAGCAAGAAAAAGGAAGATGCTATTGACGAATGAAACGAGCATTTGAAATATTATGAAATGAATGCCTTTAAAAAACAGTTTCCCACATTTCTCAATTCAACCTCCTCGCACCTTCTCTGTCTTTCGTTTTCATCTCCTATATACTCATTGCAGAAGTAGAATAAGAAGAAATTTAATAAAATCTTTCTTACAAAATGACAACAAACTATTGCTTATAATTTATTTATTTCATTGGTTTTTTGTTTAATATTTAGCGATTATTTTAGAAATAGCTTAAAGAAATAATTTACTTAGTTGTTTATTTCTTTCTATAGCAGCTTTATGTCGATTAATTGCAACTATAATTCCCCTACGTTGCAACCTGTTGCATTTTATTTTCTCAATAAAGTGGCTTATCTTAGTAAATATTAGTCATATCTGTACAAGTATGTATTGACTTTACTACTACTAATAATATGGTATATAATCTGTGTGAATTAATATATTACGCTTCCTTTCACCCTCTATAAAGCAGGTCGACTAAGCTCGATTGCAAGTCTTGTAGCTTTGCCGAATATAGGCCACGCTCTGTTGAGTATGTTCTCTACCTGTCCGGACTCCTCAATTATTTTAGTATCATTTTAATTTAAATGTTGTGGGTCTTTATGTTATATCTGCTGCTCAATATTTTGCACATAATATTTTTCTTCATTCTCTATCAGTATGTAAAGTATGAAAAAAGTTTCGACATAAGGGGTAGAAACGGTTCCATATCAAGTATTCCAATAGTTTTATGATTCTACGAAATTGTCACTTCTATTAAAATATTATTAAATCATAGCGTATTTTGCGCTGGTATGAAGCACTTAATGATTGCATTTAAAAACTGAATGTATACTTTTCCTCCTTTTAGAACTAATTACGTGTCGCTGTTATATTTCAGTGTATAAAGAAAAATAAAACCGAAGTGTTCACTTTGGGTTGATGTCTATTTTATATTTGGTACATCAAACTGTTACCTTAGAAACATAATAAGGTTAATTTTATATCATTGTAATACGCACTATTTCACTAGAACTAGTGGGAAGATTTAATGGCATTGCATATTTATATTGCGTACATAGAGTGTCTTCAAGATACTAGACATTGCATGTAAGACCGCTACCATTGGAACGTTAGGTATTTAATTTCTGACAGAGAAATCTTCCTTTCTGTTCATGGAAGATATAAAAGATGGGAAGAAAAGAGAAAATGCGTATGATGATTGCCCTTCTGAATTAAAGCTTGGTTCTGTCTTTCGACGGACTATAATACGAGTATATAATAATTTAATTTTTTCCTCCGATTGCAGTACTTTTTAACATACGTTTTCATCTGAAATTTCCTGCCAGGATCGACCTTCCTGATTGAAGTTTTTTCAGGTTTTCCTCAGTCCTCATAAATGGTAAATTTCGAGGAGGTACCCTAAACTTAGATCTGGAACGTTTTCTTCCTTCCTTAAAAAATCCTTTCCCAATTTATAATTTCATCTCATGTAACATCAGTGTTCACCGCTGTGGTGCTTCAGTAGTAAAAACGAGCGTTAAACACCATTAAAAAAATAAGGTAAGTTTTAATTTTATTTTTTTACTTCCTTAGTGACGCGTGCAAGAAATAAAATCGGTTAGGATAAGTTGGAGAATCTATAGTACTTTAAATTTAATTGGAAATGACTGAAAAATTCTGTAAACACCACATTTATTACCTTTTCTAAACGAAAACCATTAGTTCTGATATTACTCGCTATATTTCAGCACATAAGATAAAAAGTAATGGCCACATCAATACTGTATTATTATTATTATTATTATTATTATTATTATTATTAGTAGTAGTAGTAGTAGTAGTAGTAGTAGTAGTAGTAGTAGTAGTAATTTTAATAACATTTTAAATCTTATACACGTATTTGCAAAAAACATTAAATACATGGCTATTAAAATCAAATATACTGGACTATAAAAGTGGTGCAAAGGTTTATGCACAGTATCAATTTTTCGAAAAACAAATCTCTAAATTCATAAATTTATATTTGTACAAACATTACACTTTCGGCTTCTTCATTGCAGTCCGAAAGCTATGATAAATAAATAAAAGTTGCTCATGTTAAAGGGATCTAAAAATTCATTAAAGGAGAATATAATAAAAACACTTTCCACCGTATTTCCCCACCATAATCGAAATATTGAAGACAGACTGTAAACACTTCTTTCGATATAATGAAAACATTCTGGTTTTGTGAAAATTTAAGAACTTTCAGAAAATCCTAAATGATATAAGGGACAAAAATATTCGTAGCTTCACTTACAATATATTTTCTAACTCTAAGGCAAATCCTAAAAAGGTTGCATATAAACTGGGTAGTGAGATAAAAGAGGGTTGAAGCTATGTTTTGAACAACGTAAGCCTCACGTCGATGCTTATGCTACATAAAAGTACTGGGTTGGCTTAATAGTGTGTTTCTGTGCAATTACGTAGCTGCAGTTTCTTTCACTCTCAACGTCACCATAAGAAATATAGAATTGTTATATTCTACTTTGAAATGCTTATTACTGAAGTTAAATAAGACATACATATTCCCATCGTGAATAGCGACCGAACATTTCTTTTTTCCCGAAAAGGAATCCCACATTTTCTTCTCATGAACGCACCCTTCTGTTAACAAACCACACTTTAGTATTTCCCATACAGCTCGCTTGGCTTGTTCTTTCGGACTAGCTGGTGGAAAAGGAATAGAATCAGAAGTCGGTATAGCAACAAAATAATTTTTTGAAACTTCACATTTGATTTAATATTTAAAAAAATAATGAGATATTCACTCTATCTCCTCAATGTCTGCAATACTGCAGCTGTGCACATCGTGAGTAATTAATTATTGATTGATTGGTTATTAATTTCATCGGCGCTCCCGATAGCGCCATGTTGCATTAATTACTTTCAACTTTAGAAACGTATTGAATTAAGAAAACCCCCCAGAATATGGTCATGGGAAGTTCGGTATTTTACCATGACGAGAAGAAAAAGAACCTTTTCAAAAAAGTATTCTCGAATATAGTTAAAGGAATTAAAATACTATAGCTATGCAAATTGTACTCACACAAAAGTTAAACCTACTGAAGTGCACATTTCGATAATAATTGCAATAGGAAAAAAGTATCGAAATATTTAATATCAGCATTTGTTAGACATTTAACACATTAAATAGAAAACAATTAAAACTACACAAGATATTTTCCATAATAATACGAATGAAATTACATGAATAATTTGTCCCGAAACAAGAAAAATTAAAAACACATAATACAGTTTAATAATTACTATGACAAGCCCTTCATTGAAAAAGAAAAAAATAAAGTTTCCAGGAATTTAATATAATAGCAGAAAATAGTATTCCTTATTCCCTTTCAGAAATTAGTTCCAAAAATCGCCAGAGTAAACAAAAACTATTTTATGGGCATAACCACGATAAAAAAATTAATTGAACTCCCATCCAAAACAAATTTTAAAAAATGAATACCAAAACCCAATAATCAAGTTAACACATAAAAAATGAATACCACGAAATATTTACCAAAACCCAATAATCAAGTTAACACATAAAATAATGTACTTAATTGATTCAGCATTTTACATATGTTAACAATGGAATTTCCCATTAACACACTTTATATTCTAAGTATATCTGGATTACTAAATACCTGGCTCACTGACTGTAAATGTGAAATTAGCTCTTGTCTGTAAAATTCAATTAGTAGTAACTTATATGGGAGACACCGTTGAGCTGGTTAAGTTTTCAGGACACAATCCAAATCAATGATGGTATCTCTCCGAAAGAAGACAGTGTTACTAAACAATGTTGCACTCACGGTGTCTCGTTCGCACCAGCATGACAAGCCAGATTATAATGAGAGGAGGATGTCATTACCCCATAATCTTACGAAATGTAAAGAAGCCAAGCCTGCAAATCATAACGGGGAGGGAGAAAAAAGACAGGAAAGTAAGTGGCGGTGCTTAAATTGTAACATCACAGTGAGAAGGAGAAACTTAAGCCTATAAATATATGGCATAGCTGTAAGGAATATCAATATTGAGGTGATGACCTACACTTCCATACAGATTAGTTTCTTTTATTGTTGGCCTTTCCAGGCAATTTTCAGATACTGGGGAGTAAACTTAAAAATTTGCGACTTTGCTGTAAATGTCACTCATTTGTGTCACATAAGAAGCTGTGCTTGATGTCTGGCCTAACCATTCATAAATTGCTTTAGGTTTCATGAATAACTCGACTGAAGGTGGACAAAGTAATGTCAAAGTTCTCTAACTGAAGCTGCTTGTATATCCTATAAGAATAATCGAAAATATGTATAAAAATAAAATAGCTTATAATTATGTAAATGAAATACACGTTATATTAAATAAATAGAAGATAGAAGGATAGAACTACTGATAGGTTGGATCATATAATTTTTCTTTAATCATGTTTTATTTTTATTTTCGCTTTGACTGCATTGCTCTTATCATGACATCTGTAGATTATAAACGTAAATACTGTAGTCTGTAGGCGAATGAAATGAATTTATGATGGCGCAAATGAACTCGGAGTTGTGCCACCTGGAAGCTATCTGGCATTTATCTTCTCAAGAGTAAGGAACAATTAAAAGCTTACCAGGCCCAGAAGTCAGAAACGCTGTCACTAGACACAGAGGCATTCTCACACTGTGTGTTTAAGAACTACAAGTAATTTCTAATAGATAAAGCTTTCGAGATAATTGATGTCTCTAGTGATTGATTCGAATATGCATTTGTTCGCTGTCTGCCAGGGTTCGTTCAACATTACTGATTTTAGTTTTTTTTTTAATTTTGGAATTACATTCAAAGTAATTCTGAAAATATCTAGTTAAATGTAATAGAAAACACGTAATCGATCGGAACATCATATAAACGTAAATTATCTACATCATTAGGTATTAATGCACGGATCCTGCCGTCCTGTTCCAGTACCTTTTTTGGAAGGTGTTTAACGCCCGTTTTTACTATTAAGGCACCACAAGTGGTGAACACTGGTGATACATGAAATGAAATGATATGATATGTTGGGAAAGAATTTTTTTTTTTAAGGAAGGAAATGTTCCAGGCCTAAGTTTAGGGTATCTTTCCGGCATTTGCCAGTTATGAGGACAGAGGAAAACCTGGAAAAAACCTCAGTCAGGGAGGAGGGTCCTGGAGGGATTTGAACCCCAGACCTCCCGCTCACGAGTCCATGCCTTAACGACCTCGGCCACTGGTAGCGGTTTCCATTGCCTGAAATTCTTGAGTGCAAGTAAAGATAGTAGCAGAAAAACTGAATAGCAGATGTTCCCTGGAGCAGAATATATCGACATTTTCCAATTCCATACGAAGGCTGTAGGCAATGTTAAGGAGGCGAGAAGACGCTACAAGGAACGATTTCCGGATCGTCGCTTACTCAGCGTTCAAGTATTCCGGGTCGAAGATGGCCAGGAATGTACATTGGAAAGCATTAGTATAGCGGATAGTAGAGTTGCCCGAAGGAAGCAGGTTTCTTACTTGGCAGAAGGGACGTTTCAAAATGAGACAAATACTGTGCGTTTATTTAATATTATCTTATTTTTTAATACTACAGAGACAATATTATATACTTCTATTACTTTTGATTCTCTTCCTTTCTGTTTCTAATTGTGTGACGCTGTGTATTATTATTATTATTATTATTATTATTATTATTATTATTATTATTATTATTATTATTATTATTATTATTATTATTTCATATTTACCATCTTAAGCAGTATAATAATCATTATCGTCATAATAATCCATATACTCTCATTTTATTACTATTATTACTATTATATTTCTTGTTGACAAAGTAGCTACTTATATGCATAAGACATTCTAGAAATGTGAATTAAGAATATAAACACTTGAATATAAATCATTTTATAACAAATGATTTATATAAACTCTTAAATATATATATATATATTATGATTTAACTATTATTTTTAAAATAGATTCTTTTTGGTACATAAATTGTAAAAAAAAAAAAAAAAAAAAAAATCATAAGATCGAATGCTGTAATTTACCTTTAGCTAGAAATAAAAAATACGTAAAAATATAATTACCTTTAACCATTGAAAGTGAAATGTAAACATACTGCCAATATAATATGCGAGTATTTAGCTCTTTATTAGTTCTCTAGCAAATATATTCCTGCTCTTTACTTATTAATCTTACTTAATCTCCTACGATAAATATTTTAGCCACTTAACTTTTTTCTGCGCTATAGATATTTTCTCTTACTCACCTATCTTCCTTTTTAGCTGAATGTGCATTTATTTACCTGCAAATTTCGAAATTTATGATTCCGAAAGAGCGTTAAAATGTTAAGAAAGTCTTATCAAGTGAGTTTTTTATATTTAATGCTCTTTGTATTACATCCTGATACACAACGATTAATGAAACTGTTGTAAAATTCATAGTTCAAATGAATCTTAATAATACTTAAAATGAACAAGAATTTAATTATTAAAATTTAAATTGGTAAAAGGTAGTATTATAACATTCTCTTGAAATTTTGCTGATACCTATGCATCTGGATACGCCAGAATAATGAGCTAATTTTACACTTTTCTTTCAGCTATGCCTTTGAAGAAAAATAGAATCGCAACCCAATTATTTATTAATGATTACATGACTTGCTCTATCTAATCTATCACATGCTGAATCTTATATAACAAAAGAATAACAGTCAATTATATATTATTATGAATCCAGAGGTAATCAAACACATACACCATTTTTGTTCTCTGCTTTTGAATAACACGATATTATTATTTTAAAACTGAATAATGTCATTTATATTATGAATCCGGTAATTAATGTATTTATGCTATAATGCATTTACTTTTATGTTAACACATTATTATGTTTTAAAACTGAATAAGGTCATTTATATTATAAATCCGGTAATTAATGCACTTAGGCTACGATGCGTTCATTTTTATGTTAACACATTATTAAAATTTGTTCGAATAATGAAACTTTTTTTCATTTTTAGTACTGATGCAGAAAAACCCCAGGCTTGAGTTTATTGCATAATGGTTTTCATACATAATCTTAACTCCTTTTGCCATTATGGCAACTTCTCCTGATTATATTTTGGAGCTTAATACAAAATCATATTATATTATCAGATAAATAGATAAGGTTTTTATTATTTTTATCGATAAGTAGTTTTCAAATACATTTTACCAACTTAGGTCGCAAATGATTTTCAGAGGGTTAAGTTTTTATTGAGTTGGTAAGCACATAAACTACAAATGCATATGTTTTGAAAAGATTTCTATAAAGCTTTTTAAACATTTTACAATTATATTCACTGCTCAATATATTACGCGTTTGTTTCTATGGAAAATACTCAAAGCTACTAACATGTTCAAAGAGCTTTTGTTTTTAGTATGTGTTATTGTGAAATTTTAAAATGTTAGCGTATATTCTCATACTTTCGTAGTTTCTCTCACAGTTCTTCCAAAACTTCAAGTTGAAGTTGAAAAGTTGAAATATTTTTCCTTGCTGTTAAATTTTGCATTTCGGGATGAATTCTAGGGATACAGTGTGCTTTTCTCCACATTTTAATGTAAAGTGAAACAAAAGTACAAGAATTAGTAATGAGCTTGACCAGCGAGAAATATGGTACAAGCTCAAAAAGAAATATGATAGTGCATGGAACTCAACACTTCTGTGGTTCATCGCCAACTTGAGTTGATGACGTCGAAACGAGTTCAGGGACTGAAGCAATTTGTACAGTAAATACATTTCTTCTTCTGTATTCCTATCTCATACAACATTCATATGTATATATACTGTCGCAACAAAGGCTAGAAGGTGCGTCCTTAATGATTTTACTTGTGCTGCACCTTCCGTTGTACAAATAGCGATGCCCCTTATCGCTCTGCCGCCTGATTCGGCATAGCTTTACATTCGTCCTCCCCGCTTCCCTTCTTATTATTTTTATTTCCATCATCATCATCACCACCATCATCATTCTCCTTGTTATATTCTCCCTTTGTACGTGTCCTCCCATACATTCGCTCTTGTCTCCAATTTGCTCACCAGACAAACACGGCTCCCCTTCCCGGGGGAGTCAGTTTCCCGTCGACATCTCCAGTTTGTTTTTCTAATGAGGCGGAGGACGACGAGGCGGCAGTGGCGGCTGCTTGAATACTCCCTGATTACTGTCGTTGCAGCGTGTAGCAATGATGACGAGCCACATCACTGTTACATGCCTGCGGGCTTCTTTTGTCTTTTGTTTCCGAGGATAGGTATGCATTCCCCCTCCTCCCCATTTCACTTGGTTGTTTGTTCTTTGGAAAGAAAATGGGGGTGTGAGGTTAGCTGACAGCCGAAATGTGGAATAAATTCAATTCATACGAACCTGATTCTACGTCGTTACTGTTTGGTAACAGATGTTTTCTATCGCACACCGCAAGCAGCCCTAGATGTTGAAGTTTACAGCGCCTAGCACACATTGGAAATGAGACAGTTTACGTTCTGTCTTGTGGATTCAGTTTTACAAGATAAAGTCAATCTCAAGAAGAAATGAAAAATAATATTTTAATAGTGGAGGCTTTTTATTGATGTAATTTATGATTCAAGCTGATTTCTAATCTTCATTTTCTATCAAATCAATATTTATTATCAATTATCACGCCAGGTCAAAAAATATGGTAATACTAAATAAACAATACAGTGGTATCATGACATTAAGTTGTATTTTTATCTATGCGTTTAAAAAGAAAAGTAGTTATTGCTAATATTAGTTACCATTACTTAAAAGGTATTCACTGAAATTTCTGTGGGGATACTTCTAAACTTAATGCTAATGCATTTGTGGGTTCCAGATGTAGGCATTTGCAGGTTGCTTGTTGAAGATAAAATTTATTGTCCGTTGTGATAGACAGTTACATCTTCACTTTAGTGACTGAATGATTGGATGACTTGACTAGTGCCGGTGACTAGTATAAAATGACTGCAGTGAAGCTCTGGTATCAATTGTGTGCGATGAAATTCTGTACTGGACAATTTTATGTTTATTGCTCGTGTTAAGGGATTGGTTGCTTGATGTAAACACATGTATGAAAAGTTTGTTTTTATTAGTTTTCAGGCGATACACACACTATGTTCTAAAGGATTATGTTACAATAAGAATATTTGAGATTGTTTGTTTATACAGTTTATAATTTAATTATTACCTCTCAAGTTATTTAATAATTAATGCGTAGCTTGCAAATTGCCATTCAAGATAAAATGGGGAAACTAAATTTTCCTTTTTAAATTAATTTTGTACATGTAAAATTGTAATACAAGGCAAGCTTACGCGCTGTGAACAGTGGCTTTACAACAGCTAAACTTTTGAAATCAATGCTCGACTCTGTATAATAAGAAACCATTTAAATATCCGTTTTAATATTGTTATTATCATAATACAATATTGGTATTTAAGAAAAGTATATTATTACTTTTTATCAAATCATTATAAATACAAAATGTATCGCTCAACATTGCACTACAAACGTATTCCATATTTGCTAAAGTAAAAAGCGAAGTATCGCAGGCTTTCCAGATGGAAATGTATTTGGAAGCATGGCTATGTTCGCTATCCAACTACTGTTTATTAACTTCAGATAGCATAATACATTTGACAATGTACACAATAATGAAAGAAAGGTACATTGTATAGAATGACTTTAAAAGTACTGGATAACAATGCAGTAAAAACATAGTTTTAATTAGTTTTTGGAGCCTACCGAGGTCCTTCAATGAAGCTTTTCGAACACAAAAACTTTACGTAAAACTGCAAGGAATGCCATATACTTGAGATGTAAAGTGAAAGGCTTTGTAACCCTTCAAATCAGTAAAGGGCACTACTTGTAGTTTCCCTTGATATTCCGCAATGACAGCCGTGAAAGTTCTAATCAGTGCTGTTCTCCATTGACTTTCTATCCTCAGTTGCAGGCAAGAGTTCCAACATAAAGAGGCGGAGACGCAAGCTATCGAGATAGATGGTAACTTGTTCATAACTTCAAGGATATGTTGACTGGGAACTTCAGCTTGATGTGTGACAATTGATACTGTGAGGCTGAAGGTACGCATCAAACTCCTGTTTTCCTTAGGATTTCGGATGAAATATAGCACATTAGCCTATTTTGATTACTTTTTAAAAGAAATGTAGTAAGAGTTAATTTTTTAAAAATATTTTAAACTAAAAATGCTTTATTGCAAGTGTTTAACTTTCTATGCCACATGTCAGGTATTCAACACAGTGAATATAATTCAATTACTTAAGGTGAATTTGGTCCACATCTCTTGACGTTTCTTGAGAGTTAGGTTGTCAAACCTAACAGTTACAATCACTGCACTCTATCACCATGCGTTACGTGTGTTGTTACACAAATACATTAACAATTTATAATCGGTTCTACTTTACTTTAATACAACATTATGTTTATTTCTTTAATTTTTCCAGTGACAAAGCTACTGGTGTGTGCTTGTTCTCTTCGTCATCGTATGCCATCTTTGTCACCGTCGTCTCTTAAAATAAAAATCATAACACGGCTGGACGGTTAAGTTGTTAGCATTTACAAAAGTTAAGTAAGTTTTACTTTTCTTTATACGCTTATTTCGTGAAGAAATTGTAAACACTAATCACAAATTTCCGTATTTTGTTACTGTACCCACTGGAACTAATACTAGAACAAAACTTGCTAAGCAGCGTCACTTTTAAATACTAAGATGTTATTAAGCAAAGTTAGGCTAGATATCTGTATTATAAATTTATTTCTGGAATTTATTCGCGCGCGCGCGCGCACACACACACAATGCAGCAGAAATCGGGCTGGCTGTTATTATCTTTTGTGATTTCACAAATCATTAGTTTGCGATTTTCAATAAAAAGATTTTGCTGTTTATGTTTAATAATACTTGCATTATCGGCAAGATCATAATGATCATAATTGAAGGGTATTCAGTGCCTTTTCTGTAATTCCTTCCTTTAATTTTCTCTAAAATATTTTCATTTGCAAATAAGATACATAACTAATATTCAAGTGAGACACAGATATTAATACACGTTAATTTCTTCCTATACTGACTTAGCTGTATTAAATACAATTTTTTTTTTAGCTATTACTGATTCTAACATGCAGAATTTAGTATTAGTTCACATTGGTAAGTATTTATGCAATTACAGTCAGTGAAACAACGTTTACAATATATATATATATATGCAAATTATCAGTATACAAGTAATGACGGTCATAAAATTAACTTTTGATTTACACGTCCCATAAAGCGTAATATTGGTTGCCTATTCCAGAAAGTTATATATCGATTCTGGATGTAATTCTGCACATACTTTTTGCGCGATGATAGATTTGGGTGTAAACAATAATTTATTGAAGGGGAACAGGGGATCTTCGATGCCTAATTATGGTGCTATGCGAAGCTAAAGTGGACATCATGTAATCTGCAAGATAGGCAGTCACGATATATCTGACACATTTCATAGACCCCATGCGCTACAGTTGATAATTTGATTACTCATTTAGTAGTATGACGTGGCACTCAGCGCAGGATAGGCCTCCGCTTTCAGACCTAACTGTAGTCAAAGGTTTATACGCTATAAAAATGCATTTATTTAGTGTACTACAATTTCTTGCAGTATATTATTTTCCGTCGACAACATTACAGTGCGATGTTAGATAATATTGCATTTGTTATCAACATGATCTAAATTACATTTCAATTAAGCATGGAACGGTACACATGAAATAAACTTGGTCCTAGGTATTGGCAGAGGTATATATAGCTTTTGTATGCACAAAGGTACTACAAATTTGCGGAAATTTGCAGCCTTAAATCTTCGGTACAATCGAGAAGACGAAGGTCATGCACTTGGTCAAAGCAATAGAATGCCTACCACTTGGAATAAACGGCGATGTTTGGTTCTATATGTTTCGTAAAATGTTAACATTTTATCCTACTCATATTCAGATCACTAAAAATTTAAAATTTGCCCTAGTGCACGACATATTTAATTTTAAAATTTACCTGCGTCGAGAATCGTTACCCATATGTAGCAATCCTGCACCATTACTTCTGCCGTTTATGTGACACACTTCAAACATCATAAGATTTGAACCCCCAGTATAAGGGAAAGCTCTTGTAAAACGCTCAACAACTATGAAAAGTTAAACCGAACGAGAATGCACTGCATAATCCTTAAAGAATATCCAAAGAATACGAACAAATATTTACTTGTTTTAACATTTAGCTCTCATGCTTATCATCGAGTCCCTCGGTAGTGTGAATGGAGTAAATGCAGGATTATGTAGATGCCCAGAATGCCATACCGTCTTAAGTTACATGACGTGCGTTCTCTCAGGTTGATGGTAAAATGTAAAAAAACCTCCATTCAGGCAATTTGTTTCAAGCAAGATTCAAACTTACACCTCGCATTTTTTCCAGGCCAAAGCTGAAGGCAGGTTGTTATCATCATCATCATCATCATCATATTTTAAAATAGCAGCAGTGTTTTACTTATATATATAAGTAAATATAAGTTAATTTATGTATATATATATATATATATATAAATTAACAGTAATTATGATAGCAGAAACACAAAGAAAAAGACACAATTGAGATCGCTATATTTCGGACTCGTGGAGTCCTTCTATCGCAAGAAGACAAGTGGGTTGTAATATATATATATATATATATATATATATATATATATATATATATATTAGTTATTGAAGTTGGATGGGGCAGCCCCTTTGGCATGGGAGCTGTGTAAACATCCGCATATTATGTGAGGCGACTAGATGAAGTAACCCGCGGTGACATACAGACCGCCGACAGGGCCAACCGCAGACTCCCCAGAGTACCCCCATGCTGGTTTATATTGCCCAAACATCCAAGTGGCACCGATCGCACCTTAGGAACCTGAACGAGTTTCGGCGGGACTCGCCTCATGAGGCACGAGGCACTGAATCCAGACAGATTTTCTTTAAACGCTGGAGGACTAGTACTTATATCTGTCAGCACCATGAACCGAGTTTTTGAATTGAAACGTGTTAATGAATGATCTTTATTTTGAACTTCACCATGCTTTGGACTTTTGGAATTGATTCATTCGTAAAAATCCTTACTTGCACACGACTTCTGGGAATAACACTTTCCTAGTTAACCGGTTTTATGCACATATGATTAAAGGTTGTTCAATTAACATAGTATTCCGTACTTCTTCATTATCAAAATAAATGTGTGTATTTATTGTGTATTGTGTATGTTTTAAAGTAAGGGACAAGCCTTAATGATATTTTTTTCTAAAATTAAAATTATGTGTGTTACGTTGCTATGATATGCGTGAGAAATGCGGTGCATCAAAGTTCGCCCAGGAATAAAAAGTTGTCGCGTCTGTGCAGTGTCTTTCAGTTCATGTTTAGTGCTAACAGAGACCAGATGTGGAAGTGAAAATATAATTTATTCGTTTATTCTTTTTTTTAAATGAGATGCCCTCTGATATAAGAGAAAACAAGAAATATTCATAGTTTCTTTCAATCTTTGAAGTACAAAAATAACTGTGACAATACTGGAGGAATATCAGGTATCTAGTGTTACCATTTAAACAAAAGCTCTTAACACTAGATATTCGGAACTCAGTGGGATGGGGCGAGGTTATTAAGATGTTTCCTAATGCAGGTTGGGAGCAAAGTAACCAGACAAATTTTCCATGCTATTAGTTCACGTTGAGTATAACAAAAAATGTACGGTGTGATTCAAACCTCTTGACGTTTAGGGAAAACACAATAGTTCAGTGATAAAGTTAAAAATTTATTCAACAGTACAGATGCTTTTCGCACACTAAATATATTTTTTTCAATATGTTTTCTATTCCCAGGGCAAGCATACTCGTACAATATAGTTGCATTCATTGCTAAATTTCCCTGCGTTATCAAACTTGGCCGACTGCGCGTTTTGAATGCAGACAAAATTTCCGGGAATATATCACTATAAGCCAACAAAAGCCATTTTTATTCTTAAATGCCGCATTCTCTTTATTTTCTAGCCTGGAAAACCTTGTACTGCAAGCCAGCCTGCCCTCATTTCAAATACATGCCGTTCATGGTGTACTTCGAGGTGCAATTGTCATTATATTTTCTGTTTTATTTATAAACTTATTTTACGCATGTTTATTTATTTATATATCACGCTAACATATTGTTAACGTATTCTGTTGCCGCGTCCTTTACCTTAATGAGAAATCAATTCAAGACTGCCAAGTGGGCTGTCATATCTCCAGAAATTGAGTTTTTCTGGCATTTCTTTTTTTAGGGTGAAGGAAAATTCTGGGAAAATCTCTTATCCGTCCCAGAATCGATCAAGAACACACCAGCAGCAGGCAGACGTAATTATATACTACGCTTTTAGTAGTCATATTACGTTTCATTCTGAATACCAGATTTTATCACCTTGTCATCTCACGTATAAAAGTATATTTAAAGTAAAAGTTTTATACAAAGATTTCCATGGCTTAGGGAAAGCGAAGCAAACAACGACTGACTTCTTCGCTCGCTTTCATAACCTTTGGCACAGACAGATTTTTTTTTCCCTTAAGGCTGTCACGAAAGGTGATAAAACTTGTTAAATCTGGTAGTGCAAGAGTTCTGAAGCTTCGAATGTCGTTTCTTTTCCCCCTATAAACCCATCCTTCAAGTGCTAAAGTGAACAGTTTAAATCGCGAAGTTAATTATCAACTTTTCCTACGCTCCAGTTAGTTTAATTTCACTTACAGAGTGAGATATTTACATCCGTGAAACTAACTTTTGAATGGCTTTTCACTTCCTGTTGTTTCTTTCAGGATGCGAGTGACAGAGTTTCTGCAATCAAAGGATAATTGAAATGTTGGTTTAATACGAAATTCCTCGATGAATGGAAACTACAATAAAATAAACGCAGCTCAAGTAAATAGTTGTATATTTAGATTTTACCTTTTCAATAGCTCGCAAGTGCTCCTATTTCAAGAATTAGTAATTCTTGCATAACGCGGGAATAAAGCAAACTTCAGATATGAATGTCAACTACTGTACTTTACGTTAAATAGTTTCTTAAACATTTTACTTTTCTGGCAACCATTTAAAAATAATAACTAAGCGTGTTTTCGCTTAAAATAGGGTTTCAATGTTCAACTTATTAAAGCTATGAGTTAAATGCCTGCAATATACTTTTTTTTTTTTTATTTTAATAGAATTTCCTCTGTAATATTTCACAAAGTGCTACAAATTGCCTATTTTTCACTTAATAGTTTTGTAAAAACTCCTCACTAATTTAATGATATGTCCCTTATAGTTGAGGTTATTAATGCGATAACACTTTATCTTCCCCTGGTTTGTTTTCTCTCTGTCTCTCTCCCTCTCTTTATCTAGTCGATTGTGTTTACGCTCTAAATGCTTTCTCAGCTGACGATTTTAGACGAACATTTATATTTCCTTTTCTTTGGTATATGTGTATGTAGTATTTTAAAGTGGAGTGAAAATATTATTGTTGAAACCGCAATTGCCTGAGCTCTCGTTTCATTATAATTTTCAAAAGTGTTATCCAAATACAGTGTGATCAGGGAAGATGGCGGGGTTTTCCTATGAACTAAATCCCATTCGTTTGCCGTGCCGTGAAAGGGGTAGCAAGCTTTTTTCCTCACTAGTTGACCTTGCTGACTGTCGTAGTGGTAGTGCAGATGTTCTCGGATGTGTGTTATGTTGTTCGTTTTTTAATTTCACAATATATATATATATATATATATATATATAAGGTGTTTATGTCCCGTGTGTTTACAACGGCACAGCTTGTCTTTATGTTCGATTCATGTGTTAACTCAATGGTGAACGAATCATAGGACCAATTTTTTTCAGCTTACAGTTAATTTTGTTATTTATGTGAATACCATACCAACACTTTTTTTAAGAGAATTAACCGACAGGAGGCGTGATCATGCATTCTGTACAGGACTGTGCCACTGCTCACATCTGCACGAATAATTCAATCACAACAATTCACAATTGATTCCACAAGACGAGTTATTAGTGGGGATTTGTGGCCCCCTCGGTTCCCCGATTTAACAGCCTGCGATTATCTCTGAAGTAAGTTATAAGTATCGTGTAAAAGTGAACCGCACACCTTATAAGATTCATGGATAATATTAGTCTAGAAATATTTCGGATTATGAAATGAATTATAATGATTGATGAGTAATTTCCTAAAGAAATGCTAAAAATGCGTAGAGAATGAAGGGTAATTTCAATATCTCATCTTAAAATGGTTTGTGTATTGTTGTATGGCTCGTTTGTTTTACTTTTTACCCTCCCACTGGTCACTAAGATCCGACTGGCTAGCTAATCGGCTAACAGGCGGCGCGCTCGCCCATTGGAAAAACATTCTGGAGGAAAACAAAATTGGTTGCACTTATAACACAATTATCAGTTCTAAATTAAATGTAACGCTTTTACTGACATCATATTATTTATTTAATTTTTTAATGAATTAATCCCTAACCAATGCTACTTTCAATGTGTTTCTTCTATTCAAATAGTCCTATAGCTTTAGAGAATTGCATTTTTAAGATACTTTTGGTAAACATGTCCTGCGATCTGTTAAACTATTTAATCACAAGTAACTTATTGTAATCATTTTACACTCCAGGGTCTTCAACATAAAATATGACTTTACATTACTCTTCTTCTCGGCGTGACAGCCCAGGGCGAGCCTAGGCTTACCACAGTGGCCTGCTGCGCCCTTTACCCCCTCTTGTTAAATCATGGGCAGAGAGCAGTATTGCAGGGGGGAGGGTTATGTGATCAGCACATCGACACTGATCCAGTCCTTTCATGCGGCTTTCGAAATCGAAAGATGCTACCTATCAATCAGGCAGCTCTCCAATTGTCCTCGCTAGGCTGGGTGGATCCCATTCCAGACATTTCGAGTTTAGAAAAAAACTGAGGATCGATCCCACCTGTTCACCAATCAGCAACGTAACCACTGGATCAAGGAGGTGGTCTTTCCATTACGTGCTTGTTATTTTCAAGTCAGTTATTATTTTGAAGTCAGGGTGTGTTTTGAAGGCTATCTTTTTAGGATAATATGAACGAATTTTTAATGCCACAACTGTACATCCACTTTGCGATTCTCTCCCAACTTATTGAGGAAACAGCCTACTTCTGTGGTTGGAATGCCTGAAATCGTGGCTATGTTATTTCACAGATAGCTACCGGGCGATTAAAGATTATAATACGGCCGAATGAGCTCAAGGGACTTTATGCCCTAAGTTTCTCAGGCATTTACCTCGAGATCCTGGCCCGCCGCGTAAGAAACACAAATGCTCCCACTAGACTACGACAGTGGTCGATATAAAAGAAAGGTGATTTCCTAAGAGACCAGATAATTTCGCACCATAATAAAATCAATTCAGTCATTAAAATTACAACAACTCAAATATACTTAACTCAATTATACCTATAAACGAAACATCAAAACAGTTAAACATAATGTTTATCATTTCAAATCATGTTGAATCGCACAGCTATCATTGTACTAGGTTCAATTAGATTTTTGTAATAACCGTGTCATTTGCAATTTAGATTATTTAATTCATTACATTGCGTTTACTATAGATTTCATTAATATACATATAAAGGTGATGAATGCTCATAATAAAAATACATAGCGAATAAGAAAACTTTTATCTATTTTTGAGATATGTTAATGCTCTCAAAAACTGGAATGTAATATTTGTATTTTATTTAATAAAAATTCTAAAAAATCGAGTATCGAAATACGGAATGTCGAGGCTAAAACTATAGGTATCAAGTATTGAATATTAAAAAAAATGAGTTTAGATTTATCTCTAGCTAAGTACTACATGCAGAATTTCTTCTATAATGAATTTACAGTAGTGCCTTGCATTATCATGTGTTCCTATGCAATTTATAGATGCTAGTTACTTTCTATAGCAATACTTGTGAACTTTCTTTGGTAGATATTCCAGGTTGCTTTTGACTTCAAATCATAATTAAAAATAAAGTCATTTTAAATTTCATTCATATTCGATAAACCTAATTTCATTTATAAAACAAGAGATGAGGAAAGGTCGCCATTCTGACTTAGCAATGCGCACGTGACACCATTTATACCACGCTCCATATTACAATAAACAGCAAGAACAAAAGACAAACGGGGCGCGAGGCTAATGTCACCCGAGTTGTTTTTTGCTGTTTCTCCTTTCCGGCCCCAGCACCATTATTAAGGGAGATGGACCCAGCCCGGCTCAGGACGTCGGACTGTAAATTTTAAATTCTAAAGGTCGCATCTCTACAAATTTAAAATACTGCGAGCTAAGCGCAAACCTCTGTTGTAGTCTGCCTGATATATATCTCGTTTAAAAACAAAAACGATGTCTGTGTATATGCACTGTATTAATGCGCCGTGGGTCAGGTATGCCAACATGTGAAACATAAACAACCACAACACGCAAATATAACCTGTTGTTGTTTCAATCCTGGCGGGAAAAAAAAAGCATACACAGAACAGCAAAAATTCACAGACTTATAAGGAGAAAGGCCTCGAGAATAATAACCATTAAAAGGCGATATCGTTGAAATACCTCCCCCCTCGTTAGAGTGCACAGCAGTTGAAGCTACCAACAACAATAATGAAAATTTAGATTGTGACGGATACACACATACAGTGAATACTTATGCTTCCGATAATGGTATACAGCTTTACTTTATATATATCCCAGTAATGTTAATCTAAGATGTAAATGGCTCTTTAAGAGAAGTTAAGGGTTATACAAGAAATGATAACTGTGCACAGTAACTTTAAAAAAAAAAAAAAATCTGTTTTCATATTCCTTTCTTTGTCCTGTAATAAATCTATATTATTTTAAATGATTAAACTTATGAAAAAATACTTTCCGAAAAAAAAAACTGTTAGCAGCTATTTACTGTGGATGATTTTATGTAGGCTTTCCTCAAAAACATCTACTTTAGCTAATTAAAGTTTGTGGTTGCTTTTAATACATATAGTTAACTATTTTGTGCATCATGATTTAATGATTATAGATATTAACTGAAAATTAATACTTTTTTATGTTTGGAAGATAAAAGTGAAAAATCCTGGGTTTCGTATATGATATTTCCCTAACCGAATGGGCTGCCTCAAGCACTTTGGACTCATATTCATGAGATCTCAGGTTCATCTTCTCCTGTCGACTAACCGGACTAATGTTTTCCTTAGAACAAATTACGGTTTTCACCCACGTATTTTATTTTCATTTTCATTCCATTTATCTATGTGTATGTCTACTTCTTCCGGTGTTGTGATGGCATCGAGGCGCCCCTGACATAGGAATGACAATTCATTTAGATAGCTCCTCAGTGTTCTTCTGTACTCTATGTGCGTCCAGAGTAAATATCTCCCTGACTGTCGACTAGCCCCGGCATTGGTGTGCAAGTCCCAGGGCGTTTAAATCCTATAAACAGAGGAATGTAAATAGAGCGAGAGAAAGAGACAAGGATATATCCTTAGTATTGATAATTTTGTAAGTGTGAACAAAATACATTATCCTATGTAATATAGTTTCTCAAAAAGTGTACATACATGCTAACACTTACTGTTTAGGAACACGTCTTTAAAAGTTTGCATTACAGTTCTAATTCAGTGAATCTGAACCATAACTTTCTGTAACTTAATCTCGCATTGCTTCTCCCTTTTAGACAATTCATGCTGCTTTCTGATCGGGCACGTCACTTAATTGATGTCGATGCCATGTGGAGCATTTTTGCACAATAACCAGCCTTAAGAAGCATTCTCTAAAAAATATCAGCCCATGTGCAACCCCTTGTTAAATATAAACACTGAAGCAGACCCCAAAACACACAATTTTGTGTTTCATACTACTTGTACGTTTCTCCATAACATATGGTTATTGAAATTCTTAAAATTCTTAATGTTGGTTCGGTATATCACAACAAGATTCGACAAAGAAGAAGTATTTCCAATGGAGCCAGGGATGAAGAAGTATGCTTTTTTTTTTTTTAGAAAATATTTACATGCTTTCTGGAAGACATTTGGGAGGCTTAGTTGGTATAGTTAATGGTAGGAAAGTAATTAACTTGAGTTTTTCAGATTACAGTGTTTTGTTGGGGAAATCAGCAAAAGAACTAACTGAAACTATGAAAATGTACAATGTAAGCAAAGAAATAGATCTATTTGTGAGCCCATGCACGACCAAATTGATGACAAACGAGGAATATGCCAGAGAGTATACATATCTTGAACAGACAGTGTCATTCTACATCTCCTGTACAAAGAACAACTCTTTCGTGGAAAAAAATACTGAAGCTTAAAAGGTTTTGTGGAAGACAGCTGTCAAACCCTGTCTATAAAGAAAGGTGCTCTAAAACATTGTGTGAATTTAGTGTTATTTTATCAATGTCAAATCGGATCTCTAACAGAAAATGACTAAATAATGGCCCTAGAATTTAAAATGGAGCGTAAAATAACTAATAAGGTTATTATTCTGAGAGACTATGTTATGCATACTTATGGACAAAATTAAAAAATATTGCGGATGGCAACACAATGAAGCAAGTGGAAACGACGAGGCTTTGAATGCAGATTAAACCCGTTAAGGAAGTATATGTAACAACAGTATAGAATCCAATACTCATAAGAAAAACATAGCCAGATCACATGTCAGGAGGCTAAAGAACTGTGGACTTGAGCGGCAAAGTGGGAAGGACGTACTCAAAGTGAAGTGTGCTCAAGTAGGACAGACCCAAAATAATTACATAGGGTAGAAAATAGTTGAGAGCTATGAATGACTATTGGGAATTGGAAAACAAAGAGACATTTTTGTTTCAAATTTTAGTTTCGATTATAGTTATTAGGTTAAAATTAGGTTAAAATAATGTTAACAAGCTCATAATACATATACTTTTTCAAATCGGTTTTAATGCAAATTGTTAGTGTAAGAATATTAGAATTTCTTTATTATTAAGTTATATTTTTACATAAAGTATATGTAAATCCGAAATTAAATTTAAAAAAAAGTATCTTTAAACTTTTAGAATAAAACGAGGAAATGTATGTCACTTTTGTATTTAAATTTAGGTAACAGATATCATTTCAATTAAAATCTATACATTTTTAAGAATCAAAATATTAAAACTTTAAAAACATGAGAAAATAGCAATGAATGATTTCTTTACATTTTACATTAAACATACAACATATTTTCAAACATATAGCAATTCGTTCCGAAATCTCCCCCGAAAGAAAATTATGCATTTTTATAATTCAGAACGTTTTGAACTGTTTTATAAGATAAAAATTAAAAAAAAAAAATCGTCATACTTCTCAACGCCCTCTTTTGTGTATCATTAACTTTTAAAGTCATGTTTTATCATTTTTACTTTGGATTGTTTGGCAAATTGCCTTAATTTAGCCTATTTACAATGTGGGTTTAAACTTCGTCTAGTGCGCTCGCCCAAATATTACTACAGCATTTTGTAACAATAATGTTTAACATAAGCCTCCAAGTTTCTCTGGCTGTTAATATTCTTCACCCATCCATCCCTTCTCCATAAACTCTAATGTGAGTTGTAGAGCAAAAACAAAAAGGCATTGAATTAAAGTGCCTAAATTAAGTAAACCAACGAAGAGGAAATGCATTGTAATATTAACAAATTTTGTGCTAAAGTACTTAAACATGTGGAAGAGTTTTATCATGCAATATTTTTAATTATAAGCAAAATTATTTTATAAATCATTATTTTTCTGTTTGTTACGAAAATATAATTGTACATGTTCGCAATGGAATGGAAGGAAAGGCTTTATCTACTATGAGTCAACAGGTATGGTAAGAAGATAGCATTGCTAACGCAATTATCATCATTACAAAAGTTGGACATTCGTACCAGCATAAACATAGTTCATTTATTCATAGTTGAATTTCTGGATCCTGATGGAGTGAAACAAATGGATTTCTTCCTTTTCTCAACTAATTTTCGGTGCCATAAATGAATTGAACAGGTTAAAAACAGTTTGATCTTTTCTCCAATTGTTCATCTGGCATTCTTAGCGCTTTATTTTTATAGAATTGCAAAAAATCTTTATAGTTTATTTTCAGATGTTGATAAATTTCCAGTACCAAGAAAATTTTTGTCAAAGCACCGTCTGAAACGCATATCTTTAAAACTGATATACTTTACTTTCTCTGCATTGTTTGTACAAGATGGGGAAAAGCCCCTTCACAAACAGAAAAAAGTTATAAAAAAGATTGCCAAAAACAATTCACCTCATTTTATAATTACATAATAATATAATCTAATAAACAATACTAACACAATAAATTCTAAGCTCAATAATATAACTAATAAATGCTTACTTCTAAAAATAAACACCCATAAAACACATGTTTTTCTACTATCAGGTATTACTGATAATTTTAAATTCTCTGAGGTGATTGATATGCATTCTAGATGTATTTCCGCTACATTATTCATGAAGTAAAAATGTTTCTAAATAGTGACCATATTCGTTTTTTCATAGTATTCTGTTATAGTTATTTGCTATAAATTACAAAAAATAACATGAAAATGGGGAAAAAATTCTTGAAATATGTGATAGCTATGAAAGAAAACATAGAAACATATTGTAGCTGGTGAAATGAGCATCATTACCTACATGTCTAAAAACACTGGCTTACTAGAAATAAAACAAATCTGCCAAATAACGAAATGTGGTAAGTGAAGTCTGTATAAACTAACTGATTACAAAGGACCTCTAATTGCATTATTTGATGTAAAACGATATATTTGTGATGTAAACTGTGCCATTCCGCAGATACACCTTTTAGCTTCCGAATTAAAACAAAGTGCTTAAGTAATGTAAAGTTTATAAACATAATACATTTTTTGAAATCTAAGTTTTTTTTTCATGTAATTGTCCAAATATTCAGTTTTATTAAAAATACCTAAATAGCTTTTCAATATCATTCGCTTATCCTGTTATATTAATAGCATATCACACAGTTTATTAAATTGGTAAATCAATTAAATATTCGTACATATAAATTGATCGTACAGAAATGTGCAACTCTGACTTATAGCTCTTTGGTCTGCGTTTCTTTTCCTTAAATAGTATACATTATTGTTTATCCCATCTGTAGATAATCGTAGCTTTAACAATTTTAAAAACCAATAGTTTGGTAACGTGTAAAATAGAACTGATTTGTGTAATTGGATTGATTATGTAAACAATAAACAAATGTATATGAATCGCAATGTACAACAAACAGAAAAGTTCTCTGGAAAACAAATATTTCAGTATGCACATAAGTAAATAAATTTTCCTAAAGTTGCATGTGCCCAGTGCAATTGCAAAGCTGTGCATACTACAGCGTCAGTCAGAAAGTAAGATACCTATTTTATTACTCCATCAATAAAAACAAAGGCACATGTGTCAGTGCAGCTTAGTGTGTAGTCCCACTGCCAGCTGACGTATGTCAACACTGGTCTGTGCAACGGAACATAATGTTTAAGGGAGGAAATGCTCGCAGTTATTCAGTTTCTGCGAACAGAAAATGAGGAACCTAAACTTTCACTGTGGGTAATGTCTGTATATGAAACGAATGCCATGATACCCTTTCGACAATGTCAGGGATGAAATGTTGAACTTCAGTTTATTTAGTGTGAGTAAAGAAAAAAATTAATTTTGTGCTATGACTTGTTTGAATAAACTTTCTTATTATCTGTAAAAATAGGTGGAGTTGCAGTAAAGCAAAATACTTTAATATGATGTATCTTTATCTTCACCTACAACAATTGTGGAAACTTACTTTTTGACCTACCCTCATAAGATTTTGAAAATGCATATTATTGTACTTTTTACAGAGATAATATTGTCTATATAAATATACGAATTAAATTCGCTTATAAAAGCTGAAGATCGAAGACAAAGACTACTAAATGCATTTAACAATTGATTCTATAATATATACGATGAGAATTCGAAGATAAAAGTGTCTTGTACAAAGTCTTAAGAATTCGAAGATTATTACCATAGCAAATTCATTACCATACATTAGCAGTCCTGAGGAATAGGAAAGCGGGTTAATATAAAGGGAAAATGTGCGTAATTTATTAGGAGGATGAGGTAGTGTTTCACACTCCATTTCTTGTTACCATTCATCATAACAGCAATAGTTATAATTCATCTACTTTTTCTTCATCAAGCGATATACAAAAATATAAATTAAGTAAGGTTCAACGTGAACTATCGATCACATAACAGATTCCTTCATATTTATGTCTTGAATAATATTCTTATTAGTCTACTATCCAGGCTAAAGATACACAGATGCTACTATTTTTATGAAATTGAGGAGCTCAGTCTTTTCTTGAACGATCTAGAATAATAATAATAATGTGTTTATGCACTTGCAAGAAAATTTTTGATTTATGTAATCATGTAGGTAAATGTAAGCGAATAGCTAATTAACACGCAAAGTTTGTGAGGGACAAAGGGCTGTTTTGAAGCAAGAGTTCGTATGGGCCTAAGGCAAGCATGTAAAACATCACAAACTTGCTAAGGTCTGTGTGGAAAATGTTCCTAAAATACGGAATATAGGTGTACAAGTTTGGGATGAGTTCATTTATTAATTAATATCTGACGATGGTCAGTCTATGTAGCGGGTGAATCAAGTACATGATGAGTGTGTGAAATTAAATACTAGAAGTAGGGACATTTTTAAAACAGAACGTAAACAAGTTTTTTTTTAATCAAGACAATAGCAGTTACAACAAGGATAGGTTCATTATAGGGGGGGGGGAAACCAAAAATTATTATACTATGATTTACAATATGTTTGCTTGAATAACGAAGAGAAACTGAACTCTCAAATAACAATTAAGAAGGCGAATTAACGAACTTAAATATTTTAATATAACAAGAAAGTAGAGAATAAAGAGTGTTTATACATATAATATAAATGTGAAAAAGTCTTAATTCTTCAGTCATATAAATTTCTTCAAATTGTTGTCTAAGAACGAGACAGATTTTAATGCAGCACCAGAAAGAAAAATAAGACATATATAGGAGAAACTGTGACAGAAATGAGAACAATGTATCTCCAAATGATCTTTAAGCCTGTAAATGCAAGGGAACAACTGAAAAACACAAAAGAGTGGTTTAATAAAGGACAGGTTTCTATATTTCAAGGTGGAAATTCTCTGAAATTGAAATGTGTACTTGCTTCATTTAATAGAACACGGTTCTCTTGCATCTGTATAAATTTTTTGAAAGACGGAATTTTAGATGTCGTTTATTCACGAAATATGCACACATTACTATGGTAGTGAAATCTATATACATTCTTATCCTTTATTAAGACCAATTTATGTCTATTTATATTGAAATTTGAAAAAGGGTTCCATATTAAAGGACAACAGTTTAAAGACTTTTAAAAAAATGCACCGTGATTTAGATCTATATAGAATTATACAAGAATAGCTTCTGAAGTGATGTTTGACTCCTTAAGTATTTTATTCTCTTTTAATTCAGTATCTTCTTACGCACAATGCATGTTCAATAATAATAATAATAACACATTCTTATAATTTCATAAACTTTTGAGGCCATGGAAATCGTAATATTTCAAGAACAGCTTTTGTCTGTTAGCAGGCTATTAGATGTCTGCAGGGGAAATTAAACTAGCGTCTTATTAACTTAAGTCTTAAGTTGAGAGAGAAAGACAGCAAATGAAAATATCTATCTTCAATTGCATTTGCATCCGAAACCCGTCATTATGGTCCCTTATATAATATTGTATTTGTTTTTATTCTCATCATACATTTTCAAGTTCTTTTTTTTTTTTTTTTTCCACTCATCCCAGATATTTTCTTAGATAATTAGGTACATATATTACTAGTTCTACGAAAATAAATAAAATAATATACGAAAGAAAGAAATTAGTGAAGGATAACGGAAAACGATTATTATTTAATTAAAAGAGGATATTATGAAAAATGCAGTATCACAAAGTACATCTAAACTTGGTATTGGGGAAAGAATATTAAGATCGCCATATGAACATTAAGGTTAATGGGACCTTTATGCCATAGGTCTTGTTGCATTGCCTCCAAGTTATGACATTTTGGAATCAAGAGCCGTCTAGATACGCTTTTAATACATTAAATTTACCGGAAAACCAAATATCTAGGCATTAGAAACTGCACCACCGAGGCATGAAAACAGCAAAGTCCCTTATGGGTCGCAAACTTTCTCAAGAAGATGGAGCAACTGCAGAAAGAAAGATGTTCTGAGAGAAGTGGGAAAAGGAAGGAGACTTGAAAATCTCACAGAAGAAAATTTTGTGGAAGTAAAACATGTTCACCTTCTTCCGGAATAAGTAATTATACAGCGTGAAAGACGAGAAAATCTATCACATTACAACTTGAATATTGTGTAAAGAAACAATTATTCAATATTATATTAATTCTGCTGCATCTTATTAATACAGTGATATGATTCTCAGCCTCGGTTTCATAGTATTTGAATTGTAAAGGGGTGTTAAAGAAACTGAACAAATGTACGATTATATAAAGCACTTTAAATGCTTTAAGCCAGCAATAAAAAATTTTGTTCTTTCCAAAAATTGTAAAGTTTTTGTGAACAACATTTATGAAAAGTTGTATTATACAACTTTCCTGTATTTACAGGAAAAACAAAGTACAAGAAAACTAAGTTTCATTTATTATATACAGAGATTGCAGCACCAGATATCATATTGACCATCGCTTGAAACAACGATAGCACTGTCTTTGTCAATGTTATCATTGTGGTGCTTACTGAATATGAAATGTGAACTGTTCCATTTTATTTTGAATTGGCAGACTAGGAACCAATCTAAGGCTAAACTGTGTTTAAGTTGAAGTTCCTTTATTGTGCATGGGTCGATATTACAAAAATATTATTACTTTCTATATCCGAAATTAATAAAACAAACCGTTATGGCGCGGACTCTTGAGCGGGAGGTCTGGGGTTCGAACCCCATCCAGGACCGTTTTCCCTGACTGAGGTTTTTTCCAGGTTTTCCTCAGTCCTCATAAATACAAACGCCGGGGAAGTGCCCTAAACTTAGGACTGGAAAGGTTCCTTCCTTCAAAAAAAAATATCCTTTACCAATATATCATTTCATCTCATGTATCATCAGTATCCACCGCCTGTAGTGCCTCAATAGTAAAAACAGGCGTTAATCACTAATAAAAAAAATAAGACTAAATAGAACTGGAAGGGCTTACTTTTGTTTCTGTCTATTAAAATCGTATTGTAAAATGCTGTTTACATATAGTTTCAAATGTAAGAATAACTGTTATTGGAACATTTAACACTATAAATACATTACTACCGCATTGAACTGGAGAATTTGACTAATTCCCCTGTTTTAATACACAAGTAACAAGAGTTCCCAAGATTATTTTGGGAGGCTTCTTTCTTCTTAGTCATTTACAGAAACTTTCATATATGTTGAAAACGCTATCCATTTGATCTATATATGACACCATTTAATTCAGAATATACCTTACAAAATGTGATTTTTAAAAATAAGTAAAAACAAATATCCAAATTAAAATCGGAAACTTACATGAAATCGTTGTAGAAATAAGCATTTAATTTCTATTAATAATATCAAATAATACAGCGCGAGGAATTTCCTATATCTTATGAAAGTATTCAGCAAGATTATCAAGACGGGTCAACTACTTCAAATTAAAACAATGGAAGAATGGCAAATTTTAACTGTTTTTCCTAAAAGTTTATAAGATAGATTAATAAATAACCTAAAGTGTGTACTTATTCATAGAGATGGAACTTCAAATTAGATCAACATTTGAAATGTTTTTATGACCACTTATAAATTTGGATTTTTCTTAACTACTGCTTGAGCAGATGAGACAGTGTCGTTAATGACAGTATCGCCTTTAGTGTTATCTCCCAGAATTTGGCTACAGCATAACATAAACGTTTGGCGAACATTAAAGTACTCTTAAGAAAAATGGTTTCTATATTTCAAATTTGAAGTTTGAAATTTAACTCTTTAAAGACGAAATTGGTGACAAGTACATCTGAAGAGCGATTCTTCCAAGGAGAAACTTCTGGGGCTCAGTTTCATCCTGCAGGATACTAACATCAGCCAAAAGTTAAAAGGTGCGGTACTGGAACGCCTTAAGTTCCCAATGCTTATGCAAGCTCGCCAGACATAGTACTAACGACCATGAATACAACTCAAGTGAGCCAGTGATAGAATGGAGAGGAAGTTTTACTAGGTGTCTCATTTTGTGACAGAGTGTGCAAAATCAACTAAAGAAAACGGACTGCCCTGGAAGAGTTGAAGGAGCAAATCATTTATCTCTTATGGAGATAGAATGGCCACTTCCCAAGTCTTCGGGAGAGCAGATGGGCATATGCGAACACAATGTGGAACTCTTACACCGGAAAGATAAGACTAGATGTCCATAGTATGAGTTCTTCAAGACCGTATCAGGCAGCCAATGGTCAACAAAAGCATGAAAAAGGAAAGTGTGGATACATAAGACGTGGTAAATATTTAAGTGTAGATGATGTGTATAGTTAAGAGGTAATCTGAACCTACACATAAATAATGCATTTTGTTCTAAACTAGTGTAGAGCGGCTCGCTTGAACTAGTTCGTCAGTAACTAAAGCTATCCCTACCTCGAATAGTATCCTTTGTACTTAACACATTTATTAGGCTTGAATTAATTAATTCATTTCTCAAAATGTCATTGTATCATCTGTCGATAAGCTAATGCAATGCATAGGAACAGTTGGCTAAATTGGACAGGGCCAGAAGCTAAATATAGAAAAAAGTAGGTCGGTCAGCATTCTGACGCAGTGTAAATTGAGGACAAATAATTCTAAAGGGGCTAAGTGCAATTCTTTAAAAACCGAGATATTCGGTCTATATGAGACATAGTATATCCTAAAAGAGCTATGTCCAAGACCACAGAATGAATTGCAGTCAGTTCGGATAGATTATGCAATTGCCAATCTAGAACATTCCAAACCAGGTGATTCCCTGTATTCTATTGCGTATTAAATTAACAAAATTGTACCATTACATTTACAAGTACAAGTTGCAAATCAAAGGAAACATGCAACAATCTCCAAAATTAAAGACCCTTTGGGAATTTCGCCACAGAAAAGCAGAAAATGCATAGAAGCTTTGAAAAAAAGACAATGTAAATTCCTGATAGTGGAGTTTGTACTTTGTTAGTGCATTTACAACAGGTCATGTTTGTCCCCACTCTAACACATTCAAATATGTTTCATATGAGACATCTTTCATGTTATACCTTGGCGTACATGTCCATGACATAAAACGCTGTTTCCATGTGTAGCGTGTGGCATGAAGGTTTGAGTAGTCGAGGTCGCTAAGGCGTGAGCGGGAAGTCTGGAATTCCATTCCCACCAGGACCCTCCTCCCTGACTGAGGTTTTTCTTTTGTTTTATCATTTCATCTCATATATCATCAGTGTCGACCGCTTATGTTGCCTCAGTAGTTAATACGGGCGTTAAAAGTATTAAAAAAATGAAGGTTTGAAGGTAGAGGGGCCAATACCATAGTTTCTTGTCTAAAGGCAGTAACTACTGTTTCGAGTTACTCCAAAGAGCAAACTTATTCTGTTAACTACTGTCCCATAAAAGGAATAGAATTTTAATCCTTATTCCGAGTAATATTGAATATAAATATAGCTCTTTGCTTGTGACTGTGATTTACCTTGATTGAGAATAGAGAAAAGATAAAAAAAAAATTTTGTCCCTAATTATACAAAAACATGGTAGCAACTGCTGGTCCTACACAACTAATTCAAGTTGTACATATAGCAGAGAATGGTGTAGATTTTCAGAAATAGTATTGCAATACATCAAAGATGATATTCTTGCCTCAAAGATTAAAACAACCCCTCCTGGAGTGATACAAATATTTTTAATGATTTACAGAAATGGGAAGTTGCAAGAATCCTTAAGAATGAGAGGGGACGAAATAATTTCAGGAAGAATTAAATGAAAGAAATCATTGGTGTATTACCTTTGTCTGCTGAAAGAGAAGTGCTCTCAACAATATGATATACTTACCACATTCGGTTAATGTGTTATTTATTGTCGTTTTGACTGCATTGGTCTGTAGATTGGACGTGAATGCTCTAGGGAAGTCTATAGGGTTGATGAATGAATTAATGATGAGCTCGGAGTCCTTGGCCTTAAAGCTATCTGGGATTCTCTTTCTCAGAGTAAGGAAAACTCCTTAAAAAACCTTAGCCAGATAGCTTAGTCTGACTGGAATCAAACCCAGGACCTCGTATTAGTAGTCAAAGGTACTATTAGAAAACTGAGCCTTTGCACAAACACTTAGTTTTGCGTG
Source organism: Metallyticus violacea (assembly GCA_030762175.1). NCBI lineage: Eukaryota > Metazoa > Arthropoda > Insecta > Mantodea > Metallyticidae > Metallyticus > Metallyticus violacea. The sequence continues at coordinate 117,033,069 of CM060833.1, forward strand.
AAAAAATGTCTAAGTTTAAAGGAACTTTGCATAGTACACATGTTGACATAGCCCGTTTATACTTTTTTATTCAACTTTAACACTGGCTCCAATTTCACAATGAGGTAGTGCTTTCCTAAAGCCGAAGTCCCTTTCTGAACAAGTTCAACCTTCTTGCAATCTTTTCTCCCTTCCGCTAGAAGTCTTCAAATTTATTTTTTCCTTAAAATCATTATAGTTAGGTAATTTTAATAAACACAAAATCGAATATCTGACCTCTTTTTTTGAACACGCTCTGTACTTTATAGGCAATTAACTAACTAATTGGTTTGTTTTATTATGAAAATTTTCTAAAAAGCCATTTCTTTACTTTGGAAGTATCTACCCTTTCGCCTTCACTTCCCCTTTCTCCATTGTATATGCATGCTCTAGAGAACCGAGAAAGTCTGACTTTATGGATTTAATGGAAAAGTGATTGGGCTAATTGTGGAGGGAGCATTTTCTACAGCACAAGAAAGTTACGCTATGATACTACAGATAAAATGTCGAGGCGACGGGTGGAATTCAAGTTGAACCCAAATTTTGTTTTAATGCTACAAGGAAAAACCGAATATTGACGAAATGTAAAAACAGGAAAATTTTCCTAAAAGTTTATTTAAAATAGTTAGTTTTGTGTTACATATACCACAAGTATGATACAATTTTAAACTTCTAACATTGTGGTGTTAATCATTGTCGATACACCAAAATGAAATTACACGAGTTCTTCGTCATCAAAATTAAATTATTTCAAGCCTTTTCCTTACTTTTTCTCAAAACTCATCAGAATTTGTGACAGTCTATTGTTAACCAGTCGCAGCTTCATTATAAATCAAACTGAAAACAGGTGTTTCTTCTGACACTGCATTCACAACGGATTGTAAAACAGTATTATAAAGAAGTTAGGACAAAAGTATCATTTCTCAACTGGAACAACTTTCACAAAGGGATGTGCATATTACAAATAAGAAGCAGGTACTACAGGATGAACAGATTAGGAATTTCCCGTGTACAGGGTGCAGTCTGTGTTCACGGCTACACTGCAACACAAGTACGAACTTGTACGTCGCTACTAGAGACACTGACTGATAACGTTATCAAAAATCATTTTTAAAGACATGTATTCACCCGTGTCCCCCGAGAACATGTTGGAACTACTCTCCTTCATTTCTCAAATATTTCTGGTATCGATTAATGGAATCATCCACTACTCTAATTCCTTTGAATAAATTTAATGTATTTCTTTATGAATAATCGCCTTCAGTTCTTCTAAAGAAGTTGTGCCACATACTTTAACTATTGTTGAACTCTAGAGATAGTAGTCGCAGGGGAATATATTAGTAAAACTGGTGGACAAACATTTTTACTGATAATTCTATTATAAAACACTTCCTCAATTCCTCTCATTGAAACGATGGCTGTATGAGCCGACGCAGAGTGTAATTTATGAAGCAGTACGACTTGGAACTCGATCATCAGGACATTTTTCTTCGAATAATATCCTGTACGTACATGCGAATCGTAAATAACACTCGTTATGGAATTGAATGTAGCGCATATAACTTTCTTAGCATTCTGGCGTACACATGCGGCTTCACTAGCCGTTTAGCTCAGAGTGATGATGCATTCCCACGAAGTTCGCGATTCCCGGCCGTGGCTTAGCTGATATCGCAACTGGAATGATCCACTCGCGCGCGGTAAACTCATTCAGTACTTAGCCCAGTTGCAGGGGGCCGTCTATATTAATTAATAAGAGTTTTTCAAAAATATGCACTTGTAACATGCATGGAGCAAACCCTGATACAAATTTTATATACCTGAATTTAAATAAATGCTACAAAAATACTGCAACTGAAATATTAATAAATCGAGCAACACTTAGGAGAAGTTAATGTATTTACTATGTCGTTGGTATACTAGGGAAAAGAAAATCAGAGCTGATAAGGGTGATTCGCGTAAAATGCAGACATGAGCGGATAAACCGCGTATGGCAATTTTTTCAAACTTAGTTCATTTTATGTGCCTGTCCAGTCCATTGCAACGAGTGACAAGAAGAAGAGATAAATTATCGGTAGTTAATAAACTGATATTATCACGTGAAGTCAGAACCAAGGGTAGCAAAAAATCAGACATTGTTATTGTAATTAAACCTTTCTTTTAGCTGCACACGATTTCATGGAAACTCCAAAATTGCTGAAGTAAGTCAAACAACATCAATATTTAGAGTTAAAGTCAGCTGCTATTTCTTGGCAGACATACATAATGCAGCGCAAGATCATTGGTTTATACAATTATTTCTTTCAAGTAAGAAATAGGCAATGAAGGATACCCCTAAAATATATATTTGTAAACTATGACGAGTTTAGGATGTGTAATGAATTGGTAATACTTTGGAAATATAATCATGCCGGGGCATAATGAGAAATAATACACGGAAACATTTTTCCTCGGTTTCTGCCAAGGGATATTATTTAAATACGGTAAGTAAAGCAATTAGATTTAGACATAGTCAAGAGGCAGTTGGTTAGAGACGGTAACAAAGATAAGCTGACCCTTGCCCTCCGCACTTAGGAACTTTGGCAGTGAGATACTGAAACAGTATCGAGGGTATTGAATTGAATCCAGAGCACAACAAAGTATAAACTTTGGGCTGCCATTGCATCTGAAGAATTTGTGTTCATCTAGCGGTAAAAAAAAAAAAAAAAGACTTAAATGGAAGACGGTCGTTTTTCAATAATTTTAAATTAATTTCCATTTTCTAACATCAATTGGAATTTAATACTTGAAGCAGAAGTGATCAATTGATTATCGATGATTTTAGAACTACATGTACGGATATCTTTGTTTCTCTGTCTGAATAACTGTAGCTTAAATTAAATTACAATGGAAATATTTTTTCTAGAAAATATGTGTGTAGGGAGCAAAAATTAAAGCACTGAAGTAGTCACACAAATAGTGCTACATTTCAAACTGTTTGTATTCTTCTTCAAAGGGAGTTAAAGAACCTTTTCGATAGTCCAGGAAAAGCTAAGGCTCAGAGGGGCAGGCGAGCCCTGTGCTACGCAGTTTGCTGCCGAAAGATGCAGCTTTTGCTGACTGTACATACGAGTGTTCAGCCTGGTTCACATTTAAGGCTCAGCTATTTGAAATCCCTTAGCAAATATTTATCTTCAATTTAATTCATATGTAATATATTATGTAAGGTTTTGTTAATAAAGAAATTAAACATTTTATGCGTCTTTACCATTTATCTATTATTTAATCAATTTGACTGTTTACGAGAATAACTGTAAATATTTCCTAATGTTAATAAAGAAATGAAATATTTCATGCGTCTTTACCATTTATTTATTATTTAATCAATTTGAATAAAGCAAATACTTAATACAATTTTTATATTAATTGAGGTTTTAAATGTGAAATAATTTGTTCATTTTTTCAAAAGTGTGATTATAATTATAATGCGGTATTTTAATTTCCTTGTCAGAATAGTCAGACGAAATTGACGTGGAGTGTACATAACTTAATGCTAAAGGTTTTTATGAGATACTTTTATATATCTTTTTAAGTAAAAGTTTACTGCAATCTTGTAGTGTACAAAAATTGGCAAAGTCAAATCACATATTACTGCAACCCATCTTAACAAAATTGTATCATAAAAATTATGGCCAGAAAGCCGCCAATATCGGTCGACATAAAAGTTTTTGTTTGCGATAATCATAAAGCTCACTTATGGCAGAAGAAGGAGCCCATCGGGAAAACTTTCAAACTGATTTATTTTCATCGTTCCCGTCTCTATTGTTCAGTTGGCCGTGACGGCTGCCATGACTTGTTTTGTTGCCAGGAAGAGATTTGGAGCGGGTCTCTGTCATCAGAGTTGGCCGTGGAAAGGAAAAAGCCTTTGTAGAGGCTTATCTCTCAAAAGGGGAGCGTTTTCATCGCAGTCCCGGTAATGACCACTAGCATGTCTGATGCGGGTACTATCTTTTTCCGTGAAGTTGCTTTGTGGTTCAGAAGCCCCGTACATATTAGATAGCTAGCTGCCGCTTTTCATAGTCCTTGTGTCTGCAGTTGTGTTCGCAAACCATTCGTTTAAAGTGCACGTGAAACGTCGACATTTTCCAAATGTACTCCCAGAAAGGCATTTCTTACACGTTTGGTTTGATATGCCGTGTTTCGGAATTTCTTTTAATGATGCTATGCATCAATGTCATCTATTTATTTCAATAGTATCAGGAATTGATACACTTTTCAGTTGGAAATCAATGCGTGAACTTTGGATAAAAATTATCACTAACTCGTTTTAATTTGTATGTATTTTTAAGACGACTGAGAGCCACCAGGAAAGTATTCTTTGATCTGCTTCTTACGTAGTGTATTCAGTTCTGTCTTAAACCGCCCACAATTATTTTCGCTATGCGTTTTAGTGAGGTCTTATACAGAAAAAACAAAATGTGTACTGCGTGAACAAAAATTCCAGTACACCTAGATTAACCTGATTTTTATGCTATATATTTATTAAATATGAATGGAAATTACACAATCTACGTCTAGAACGTCAATGTGAGTTCCACCATGGTTTATGCAGAGATTTAAAAGACACTATTTTCTCTCTTCATTTAAATGAGCATTTCTTGGAAGGCGATAGGACAGCAGTTTATAAAGTAAAACATAATGGCAATGCTGCACTCTCTCCTTACCGCTATGGATGACCGAGGTCGTTAAGGCGCGGATTGGACGTCTGGGGTTTGATTCCCACCAGGACGTCCTCCCTGACTGTGGTTTTTCCAGGTTTTCCTCTGTCCTCAAAAATGGCAAATGCTGGGAACGTACCCTAAACTTAGGCCTGGAACGTTTTCTTCCTTAAAAAAATCATTTCCCAATTTATCATTTCATCTCATGTATCTAGTGTCCACCTCTCTGGTGTCTCAGTAGTAAAAACGACTGCTGAGGCACCACAGGCGGTGGACTGATGATACATGACATGAAGTAATAAAATGCAGGAAGAATTTTTTTTAAAGAATGACATGTTTCCGGCCTTTTAGGGTACCATCCTGCCATTTTCATTTATGAGGACTGAGGAAAACCTGGAAAAACCTCAGTCAAAGAGGGAGTTCCAGGCAGAAAATGAACCTTTGGCCTCCTGTTCATGTATTTTATTGTTGATCATATATACTTGTTGTATAGTTTATAATATAATATATATATATTGTATTAAATCAAGCAGACGTAGTGCATTATAAAAATATGTAAGGTCCGTTTGGTCCATACGCCTGTTGAAATTTTGTTGTACTTATGCCACGTTTCTACAACATACAGCCATGTGCACCATTCTCGACCAAATCCGTGCTGATCGAGAGTTATTGAAACGTGATCAAAGTTTGACCGCAGTGAAATTGTAGTTGCGGTGCATTTTAGTTAATTCACGCTCAATGAACCGCCATCAGCTGACAGGGCGCTAGGTTGCTGAACGATCACGACTCTATAATACTCAAAGAAATCCTTTAGTTCTATAGTCAAAGAATGTGTAGTGCAATTAAATTTCCTTGTCCATATCGTTTTGTTTTGTGTTTGAGTATCATATATAGATAAACGAAAATGTAAAGCAAATAAAGGTGTCCAATTTTTTCTTAACATGAGATAGACATTCTGTTCAAACTAGCGAACATATATTCTAATAAATAAATAAATAAATAACAAAAAGACACTCAGATGGAACTAGCTGTCACATATTCCAATAGAATGGGGAAAAAAAGTTCTTTAAAGGAAAAAAGAAGGGGCATGGAATGAGTTAGCCATTACATTTAACATGGCACCAGGGGAGTTCTAATTACCAAATAAACAAATAAATGAATCGCTATTTGTTAAAATAGCCTAAGTATAAAGTGTAAAATTCTATTCATTGGTGAATCAGGGTGATTCGGTTAGTAGCAAACTCTAGTCTCTCAATCATTTCATTTATTAGTCACCACACTGTATCCTTTGATAGCCGGAATCGTTCTTCAAATTTTCTGTCCCTATTTTCTTCAAAAAGATCAACTCTTTCCTCAATGACCCGTTTTTGACGCTGGTCCCTTTAAAATAATCTCGTCTTGAACCCCCAAGAAAATCGAAACGGGCAGCCATTTTGTGTAACGACCGCAATCAAAGGAGTTGATCGGTCCAATGTTAATCATTATGAACTACCTCGTTTATCTTTCATCATTGTCGATACACCAAAAAATCGCATTGAACGCAGTCAAATACCGATTTCACTGCCTTCAAACATTGATCGAGGATTGTGCACATGGCCGACATATGTTAATATGCAAAGATACGACGCTTGATTCGATACTTGAAATAAATAAGGATTAAACAGATGGTCTGCATTTATACCCGATCACGTCAAGTGCAGAGGATTCTGCTGAATGTCTTGATAGAAAGGGGGTCTCCTTATCTCAGGAAAAAAAATCACTTCTTCTGCTTGTTAGAAATGTATGGAGGAACAAATCACATGCTGCCTGGCTTCTGTCAGGATCCTCGTGTATTAATTTATTGACACTCACAGAGTGGAAAGGTTTCATTTTCAAGTCTTTCTAATGTGGTCTAGGATTGTTGATCGCACCCTCGCAAATATGAGGAATGTTTCTGGTTTATTTGACAGAGGTTTAAGCCTCCGATTCAGCCATGGCAGCACATGTTTCTGCCTCAGTGTAGAATCTACCACTTCGCTTCATGTCTTTAACACATCCCGTGCCGAAGCTTTTTTCTTCCACTTCAACCAAAACGAGCATTAAGAACCTGCATGATCATACTCGTGGTTTTCCCGGCATGACCGCTCCTGGATTCACATGCTAGCCACTACTTTCTACTCTAAACTAAAACACTCGTACCCACCATCATGCACTCTTGAAACTTGTTAATGTTTAATATTTATTTTTTCTCCTAGCAACCCACATTCATTGTGTTTGAAGCCGTATTGTGTTGTTACACAAGTATCATCTAAATAGAAATGTAATAAATACGAGTATATTAAAAATGTGGCATAATAACAGATTATTATTGTTTCTTTATACCCTCGCTGTCATGAGGGGTGTTGAAGCTAAACGAACAAAATAATATAAAAGGTTAGATTAGATGTACTTGAACTTTTCGCTTATACTATACAAAAATTTACGAGCAGACAGATAGCCAGGAACTAAGTATTTTGAAAGTGGAAAGAGAGAGAATGCTCCCAGATGCTTCATTATGAAGCTATAGATATCAATAGGTATCAACGTTGCGGTGTGAAGTGTGTTATTGTAAAATGTAAAATGTAAACCATAGTCGCATTTCTGTGGAATCTATAAACTGCTGGAATTATGTATTTATTGTAATACTGTGGTATCTGCGTGTAACTGAAGATGTCTGATTTATTCCAGAAAGTTTTGGGGCTTCGGATCAAGTATTACGTGTGGTAGGACGCATTGTTACAGATCACTACACTCGGCTACTCTAAACGTTTAAAAGGCCCATTTCCACAGCAGTAATTCCACAAGTACGAGAGACGCGGCAACAACGTATTTAACACACTTGAGCTTTGCGTGGAAAACAAAACATTTACTGCAAGATAAAGATTTCTCTCAACAAGAACGAGGTCGGTTAATTTTGCCGAGAACTATATTTGGTAGAACAAATCATTTCTTTAAGATTAGCTCTTGATCATCATTATACGCATTTGTAGCTTTGGTGTTAACGCCTGCAGCTCTGGTGGCGGCGACGGTAGTGGTGGTATTTATTGCTTATTATTCCAGTTATACTAAGTGTACATTAATTGCATATCACAATCGCAAGGGTCACAATACTTCGTTTCTAAAATTAATTCTAAAAAGGAAAACAACAATATTAAAAAGAACACACACACGAAACAGGCATATATATATTATATAAATATATATATTATATAAAAGAAAAATAAAAACAAAGAAACACTATGAACAATGTAACACATTAACAGTAATTATAATAGTAAAACACTAAGAAAAAGTCACACTTGAGATCGCTATATTTCGGACTCATGGAGTCCTTCTATGGCAAGAAGACAAGACTTGAAGACTTTTTCTGAGTGTTTTTACTATTATAATTACTTTTAATGTGTTTTATATATATATATATATATATATATAATTCTAATATTGATATAAATGTTCGTATTATTTATTTTCTATGTTTATTGAAATTTCTTATCCCTAAATGTATGTATTTCATTTGAGAAAATGAGCAGGTTAGTCAGTTTTGTCTATTTATAATTAAGTCCCAACATATCAGCTTCCCACTTCTGGAAGTCTTATCTAGTTATCTTCTGTTTATGCTCGATTAGCCAAAATGTGCACCGATTCTTCCAGTTCCAAGCATAAAGAGCAAATCCTTCTGCCTCCCCAACAACCTTACGTGCCTTCCAGACGTGCCTTTAGACTGGGTCTAAACCATGCTATTCCCGACCTCCGTTTTACGCTTTGCTTCATGATATACGCCTCTTTACCCCGTGTTATTTAAATTCCGCTCTGCAGGTCCAGAGATGACATCTGCATGCATGGCGCCTCTACTTCATACCAGTTTATGTCAAACAGGCGTCTTTTGACTTTTTTCACTATGTCATACCTCTGTAGGTAGGTTTTCAATACTCCTCTGTTAAATATATATTAAACCGATTTTTGAAATTCCTGCTCTACAATCGCCGCCCACCATTTTAGATAAAGCATGTTGTTTAGTTGGTGCCCATAGCATACTGCCCTCAGGGTTGTTTGTTGTCCTTTAATTATGTTTAGCCAGTATCTAAATACATTTATTTTGCTGAAGACTGCATTCTCCCAGCATTCCACCTCTCGTAGTACACCATAGTTCGATGTGCTCCTACCCAACCCTAGAATTCTCGTCCAGAAATCACATTGTAATTTATTTAGATCGTCTATTTTATCCCATCCCCCAAACCTCACCCATTGCCATATAAAATCATTACCTAATCATGACTCATATAAAATTTTTATTGTGTTGACTGACATATCCAGTCTCAGTACCTCAAAGAGTTGACCACTACCCTTTGTGCTTTGCAAAAACTGTGTGTTTATTCCATTTTCCACTCAGGTCAAATCTTATTCCTCGTTGTTAAACGGTTTTTTGTGCACCCTATGTGTGTTATTAAGTGATATTAGTATAATTATAATTATTTTATAAATCAGATACCTATAAATTAAAATTATTTTACTTATTATGCAAAAAGTGAAAAGTTGAAAGTAAAAAATCTTGGTTGCAACATTTAAGAAAATTTGTGTTATATATCTAGTAGCACAGGGACCTACTGCGCTTAAATTTTACTGCAGCACTTCCAGGCCAGGAGGATTAACTATCTTTATCTTTAATGCTCCCCTAAAGGTAAATATCGTCCTTTCTAATATCCGGGATTACCGTGACTGCATATCTTTACTAATTATTCGTTCCTCGAAAACTTTTCCTAGTCTACTAGGGTAGTAAGTGGACATCTGTGGTGCCCTGACTCCCGGATTTGGTTTTTATTTCTATGGGAACGCAAGGCAAGGTGCATAAAACTGTTGCTGTGGAAAAGCTAAAGGAGAGTGTATACTGTCACAAGGCAAAGAGTGCTTATTGAGTACATTTTTAATACAGTATTTTAGTTCACAACTTATAATTTCTCTGAGAATATTCATGTTTGTTCAATTGAAAAGGAAGGAGGTGGTTATACATATGCAAGTGCATAAGAAACGCAAATATCACCCCATCTCTTCGCTTTCCATTATGTTCTGTCGGTATGGCATCATTTTAGTTCACTAGTGGCAGATATGAGTTTGAGTTTTAGCGCAAAGAAATTTTTCTGCAATTTTTTTAACTAATTTAAAAGATTCTGAATATACCTTACATGTTTCATAGGTCATTATCTGCCCTTATTTTGCAAGTACTGAACTAGTTATTGTAGATCCATTGTATAGTTAGCGACTTCTAATAAGCTTTCTTTAAAATTAATTAGCAAATTCCTTTTTCTTCATTTCCCCTTTAATTAAATTTAAGATCTTTGCCTGTTCATTGCATTGTCGCACAAAGCAAGTTTTTGCTACTTTACTATGATCAGGCAGTAAAACGTGTAAGGACCAGTACTGTAATTAAGACGCCTCTAAGCAGTGCACATTGTAAATAAAGTGGCCAATCATGGCAAAAATAAAGACAAGTTAACTTGCTCATATTTATTGAGGAATTTAAGTGTGAATGTTTTACGTTGAAAAAAACTATATATTTTGTAGACTACGTCATAGAGTTTATCATGATTTTCATAAAAGTTTAGATTTACTGTAATTCTAAACATCATATTAATAACATAATTTTGGTAGAAATGAAGTCGTTATATCATTTACATTAAGATATTGAGATACCTTTGTGAAAAGATTACTTGCTGCCATATTCCCTTTGACAGCGAAAAGATTTTAATTTCAAGTCAGAAAGGAATACACAATAAGAAACTTTCTCTGCGTATCAACTTTTCTTAAATATAGTTTAGTTTCTTGCTATAATAGACACATAAATAACAAAAAGCCTTTTGTCTCAAAGTGCACTAAGAAAACCATTTTTTTTTTCTTTTGGTATTGTACAAAATATATTGTTATTTATTGTAATATAAATATGTAAAAATACATAAATTGTCATTTTTAAGTGATATACTGAAAACCTTTCGAATAGAAAATTTGTCTGATTGGAACAAATTGAAAAAAAAAACGTGAAAATGAACAGTAAAACTTGTCATTCAATTCAACCAATATATTATTCAAACACGCTCGTTTACTTATCTGAGCAGCGTGTCACACTTTGTACGTTTTCCTGTCTCTGCAATAAGTTTGAGTACAATATTCGTACTCACGATGCTTTAAGTACAGTCAACTTTACAAGATCGACAATGTAGTTGTTTACGAAGTAAATATTCGGGTCCATTTCGTGGAATTCGTTTTGCTTATGTTTAGATAAGTCTTTAACTGTTCGTTTTGTATCAGTTTAACATATAAACTTGTGTAAATAGATATTAAAGTGAATGTCGTATGTTTTAAGTACCCGCAAAAGTCATATCAGCATTTAAATGATCAAATATGTGTTTCCTCTGTTCGAGAACTTTCTTCTCCCCTCCATGAAATTTAGCTCCATCAGATAGCTTGTTAACAAAAATTCCTTAATTTGGGTAGTTTGGATAGAAAGTGTGCTCCTATCCAAACTAGAGAAGGAGAGAATTATGAAGCTCTTTTGATAGCTTCATCTCAATTCCGTTCACTTAATCACGAATTCCTTTTCCGGAGCACAGTCGACTGGAAAAAAGCCCTAGCCTAATGAATGGTCATTGAGATTAAATACGTTTCAGATGCGTCGTCACAGCATTTCCATTATCATTAAGTTCAATTGAGCTCTTCCTCCATCACCTTTTAAAGCTCCAATCAAAATATCAATTGTCACGAAGACTGAATGAGGTAAGTATGGGGGATGAGGTTGGTGCTAACGGCAATCAGCTAACTCAAACTAGCAGCGAGAAGCTCACCCACTTACACTATAAAGGAAGTTAGCCTCCCTACCTGGAGTTCTAATCTCAGCACCAGTTTGACTTCCCGCTCCCACGGGAGAACCAAAACTTCTGCACCTTGAGGGAAACAATGGACGGGAGAGCAAGTTTCTCAAGTTCTCGGCTAGAAATCTCGCGGCAACTGATGCCAAATTCATTACGAGACACGCTAGCTTAAAAAATTCTTCACCTCACCTCAGCAACAAGCTTCCAACTACCTGCGCCGTTGCTCTTCCATTATGATTCTCTGCCATTGTTTCCAGCAGCATGAAGCTAGAGACAAAGCTTACGCTAAAGCAACCCAACTCTCTCAAATACATGATTTACTTAATACTACACATTTACCAATACCTCTTTTGTCATCTTTCCCGCACCACATTGTTCCTTCAGCAATGTGCAAGTGGTGGAGTGTATGAATTTTATCTTGGCAGGTATTAATTAAGATGTTAAATATTAAGATTTCAAATAGTTTGAATGTTAAAATTCAGAACTGCTAACCATTAAAATTCTAAACTAATGAATACATTATCATATACTACCGGACACTTGATTATAAAATTGTGATTTGCTTAAAAATGTCCTTTTATAGCTATGATGGTTTTAATTAAATGTCTAAAAGAGTACTTACATAAAATAAGCAAAGTTGTACAGTTTAGGACAGTGCTAGAACAACTTACTGACACAGTATGAAAGCTGGTCACTTTCAAACAAAATCATTGATAGTTGCTAATACAGTGAGGTTATCTGAGTTACGGGCCGCCTAAAGTACAGTTGCCGCAGCCAGTAAAGGGAAGATATATTCACCGCTTATAAAGTTAGTGCTTTAATTTTAGCATTTATATTTTTATTGAAATCAAAAAAATAATATTGGATTTAAAACTGATAATAGCACTACCCTATGTAATAATATATGCTGAAAATGATAACTCCTGAATAGCATCTGCGTAGAAAATTTCTTTTATTACATCTAACGTTTCTTCCGTAAGCTCATTGCTGTTCAAAACACGTTTCTGGTTATTAAAAAATCCTGGCTTTTGTAACTTTTCAACAAGTTGGCGAACAGTCTCTCTACCTGGAACACAATTACCAGGATATTTTCTTGCAAATTCGCCTGCAAAAAACGTTTTCCCATGCGTATCTTACATAAAAATCCGTTCAAGACTCTTATTTATATACTGGCATAACTAATAAAGAACAATTGCACATAAATTACATACAATGAAAACTCCGAGTAACAATCAAACGGAAACTGTTCGCTGACAGTCTCCCTCAAACTAACAACAAGCTGATACATGCACATGGTCATTCTCCCAGTATGCAGCCGTGCTCTGCCGGCTCGTAACTTATATAACCTCACTGTAGTAGCAGTTTTGAAACAATTTTAAAGGAGTAAAGGAACATTATTGTGCACTGAAGAAAGAATGGAAGTTCTAGTTCTCATGAAAGGCGCTTTTCTTTGTAAAAAATAAGACAAATGAAAGCTCTGGATCTGCAAATAAGGTTAAAAAGAATGTTACATTTATCATTAACTTATTTAATTATTACGTACAAGACCTAAAATTGAAAAATATTTACTTATACAACTATTAAATCTTAATGTGAGATACCGCCAAGGTGGCCGAGGTCGTTAAGGCGTGGACTCGTGAGTCGAAGATCTGGGGTTCGATTCCCGCTAGGACTGTTCTTCCTGACTGAGATTTTTTCCAGATTTTCTCAGTACTCATAAATGACAAATACCGGAAAGGCACCCTAACATTAGCCCTGAAAAGTTTCCGTCCTTAAAAAAAATTCTTCCCCAATTTACCATTTCATCTCATGTATCATCAGTGTTCACCGCATGTGGTGCCTCAGTAGTAAACACGGGCGTTAAACACTATTCAAATAATAATAATAATAATAATAATAATAGTAATAATTATAATAATAACAATAATAATGTGAGACGCAATATCCTGCATAATTATGTCCTATGTCACTAGAAATTATTTGAGTAAGCTCAAATTTAGACATGAATGTGCAGTTCTTAGGTTCTAAGCTAGGTGCCCTTCGTCATAGTAACAAACTTGTCACACGTGCATCGAGCTGCGCGGAAAGGTGCATTTAATTCTTATTAGACCTGAATATTATAGAAAGTATTGGAGATTATTTAAAGTAGTTTGTTCATATAGTCAGAAGTTTAAAAGAAAAAGTGTATTAATCGAGACCTTGATAATACTTGAAAAATTCATCACAAAGAGCTATTTATAATCCTTAACTGGGGGTGTTTTTGGATTTATAGTAAATTTAAATAAATGCGTCCCTTACTAAGTAGTGTGCATCTATATAAGTTTTAGGCATATTTTACAATAATAAAAATTGTTCAAAACAAGTTATTTTGTTTCATCAACATATCAAAATCTTTGAGACATACCTTTATTATTAAGAATGAAGAATATAATTTTATTTGAGTAGAAGAATGTTTAATTAGGAATGAGTCTTGTGACGTATAAGTATTCCAGGCTCCTGTAAAAACTGCATTACTGAGTACGTTAACCCCCAAGGTTTGCATCTCGAGAATCTCATGATCTAGAGCACCGCAGGGTAGTGAACAATAGCAAGGATATAATTTACAGATAGAAGCAGAGTTTACACTGAATAAATTACATAAACATAATTGCCCCCTTTTTCCTCTTTAACATGACTTTGTTTGCTTTTGATGTAGATTTAGTCTTCAGATAAGCAGTCATGCATGTAAGGAGAAGAGAAGAATTCGATATGGAAAACTAGATAGATCATAAAGACTCTCTAGGGCTCTGCAGCATTGGTTTGAGAAAGATTATATAATTCTCGAGCAAGACTGAAGAGTGGAATGTACTGTCGAATTCCTGCAAAGTACTGTAGCACTACTGTTCTGACGTTATCTGTTCACCCCTTTGTGATGCCACTCGCGAAATTAAACTGAAATTCCATTCATACGGTTCAGTAACCTTCACTCTCTCTATAAAGAGACAATGCACAAGAATGTCCAACTAGTATCACATCCCGCAGCCTCTATGAGACTACTGCTTTGCCATTAACATATTTGTTACCTGGCATCAACGAGTATGAAACTTACACTTTGGAATACCTTTATCACTTTACTACCTATGTAGGTTAGTAGAACCACAGGAGATATAGGGAAGTTTGATGTTTGCTAAATCATTATGCAGTTCGGCAGATACCATTCCTTAAGGGGTTAAAATAGTGGAAAATAGCGCGTTAACGCTCACATAATGTGTGCGAGTGATATTTACTTATTCATTTTAAATAACATACAGTTGACTTACTTAATATTTCAACTAAACATATCTTTATGCCCTAAAGTTCTACTTGCTTGTTGTCGTTTAATTCTGCCTAATATTATTATTATTATTATTATTATTATTATTATTATTATTACATTTCTTCTCATCATTCCTTTAATTTCTTCGCGCATACCTAGTCTTTTCGGTCTTCTCGTTTAAGATGGAAGTCCTTCTAGTGCATCTGTATGGAAGTATTCCAAATATGTCATTGCGGATGCTACGTTTTAATACGGGCCATACGGGGTTATTATTGACATTAACAATTAGGTATGGACGCACCAAGCGGCAAAGTCGTTGTTATCATGTGAAATGCACATAAAACAGATGGGAGAGCTATACTGCGCATGCGCAGTTGGATAACTACTGGCGGTTAGCGTATGAAGCTGAGTGGAAGAAAGAGAATGGGTTCCATACGCTCCAATGTTGAGCGGCTCTACAAGATGAGACCGGCTCTTATTCTAACCACCATGTGATAAACTGGTATTTTAAGTTTAGTGAAGTTACTGAATATAAATGAAAAATACTTTGCTTCCGATCTTGGTTTGTTATTTCAGAGAATTAAATTAAGGATATCGAAGATATATTCTGATACAGCGAGTTAAGCTCTTGCCCATCCATTTATTTTAAGAATTATTTTAATATAATAAAAGTGAATGCTCTAATAAACAGGGCTGAGACAATATAATCCCGAAATAATTTGGAAATTTTCATTCTTTTTCTAAGTGTTGGTTTACAAAATGTTTGCAGTTCGGTTTTTGCATTAGCGTGCATTTAAATAACATAAATATAATGTTGCTGGAATCTGGCAGCACTGTGCAACAAGTGGCGCATGCGCGGAACAGAGTGCATATTGGGGAGTTTCTACAGCTACTTTCGCTATAGTAAGGATAAGAAGTATATCGTGGCACGAATGCAAATTGCCTCAACAACTGCAAACGTATTTCCATTTGTATGGGCAAAACGGCACAATCATCAAAATTTTACTATGCAAAACTGAGATCGTTATACAGAGCTGTGAAAAAGAAGAAGCGTGGGAAGTTAAGAAAATGCATTGTTCTCATTCACGACCCAAAAGCTCGCGTAACAAAAACTTCGCTTCAGAGAGGTATAGAAGCACCTGCCGTACAGCCCAGATATTTCGTCTTGGGATTATAGTGTGTTCAGCAAACCGAAAGAACATCTATGTGAACAAAGAGCAGGTGCAAATAGTGGTTCTGCAATTGCTCCATTCTACTGTCAGTATATTGAAGCGTTTAGACAATTTTTAATAGAGACTAGGTGATTATGATGTGCTGTATCTGTGCAGTATTGTAACATAATAACTTGATCAATAAAAGACTTGCCCTGAAATAATCAATATGACTTACTTTTTTTAAAATCCCCCTCTAATATCTAATAGTACTTAAATAATTTTTTATATATAACTGAAATTTTTATTTTAAGGAACTTCACTGTTTGCTCACACATTGTATATACACATTTTAAAACATTATAGCCCCACGTTTGCTTTTGCTAGGAATTAGCTCTGTCCAAAGTTTATTTTTCGATTTGAGTGCATTAGGGTGCATCAGACATACTAGACTCAGATTTTAATGTGGCCACTTCAGTGCTGCTGTGCTTTATGACATTTCATCATTAGATGTATTATTCTCACTTGCATTTTTTCGGTGATTTATTTATTTATTGCGAGGTGCTTGATCGACAGTCAACAGGGTTAAATTATAATTGCAACTTTTCATGCATTTCCATAAAGTGCTATCCTTGCGCCAAGTCTTCTTTTTTAATTGTTATTTCACCATGATGTTTTTCATATTCACAGTTTACAGGCAGTTCAAGATTAAATATTCGGCACCAGCATAGCACAACCTGAAAGTTACACTCATCACTGATTGTTTGCAATAATCAGACATGGTGCATTTTAAGATATATTTAGTATCTTTTTTGTTTTGTAACACAGTAATAATTCGGAAGCAATACACTTCGCCAATGCTGTTATGGCCACATAGTGAGAAGTGCACAGCTGTGAAATACCGCGCGACAGGTGCGGGATTTAAATAAGTGCGGAATATTTTTTGTTGGTTTTACAACATAATATCAGGGAGAAAATGGATAAAACGAGTTCCGAAAGAAAAGCAAAAAAGGAAAGAAAGAAAGGAAAAAAAAACACGGTATTGTTGGTCCTGATGATGTCAGGATACATTGGGGAGAGTTAAATATGTAAGAGTATTTATAGACAGCTAAAAGGTAAAATAAGGAAATTACATCTCGATTGTATATAACGGTTTTATTTAACAAACTAGGACGTTACAAAAAATATTAATTACAATGTTAAACTCTAAAACGTTTGCCAGCTAAGTGTTTATCGCCTTCAAAATATAAAAATATGGACAAAAGGCGTTCATTGTTAATTAAATAAACACTGCAGGTAGGTATCAAATAGCCCGCATCTTGAATGGCCAGAAGGTAACAGGAAAACTTGCTTCATATCCGAGTAAGAAACTGGAAAACTACGAGCTCTTGCACAGAATTTCGGGATGCACTGTCCTTTATTTCTGTTTAGTTCAGTTCATCAGTTATGTTTACTGCAGTTTTTCAATGGAAGCAAGTTAAGATACAAAACGTGTGATAACAACCCAATTGCCACTTTTGGTCTTGTCTTTCATTATGTATGCCCTGGATCATCTCGTTCAACGTTTTCTATCAGAGGACGTAAGACTGATGATTGGTGAAAAGTTTTAGAACCTCGAGCTTGCGGGGGTTGAATCATTACTCTGTGCTTCCCAAAGCTCTGAGCTTCCTCTTCGATGTTAGGCAATTCAAAAAACGGGGAGAATGCATTGAGTCTGTTACTTTCAGAGGTTCATACAAAAGATCCCAGGGGTCACAATGCTTAGAAACTGCCCTCCTCATGTATCGAATATAAACAAAATTTGTAGTGTTTATATAGTACATGTTCATTGCACAGCCTTTAAATCTTGTGACGTCAGCAATAAGTAAAGGGTATTAAATGGTTCGGATATAAAGCTTGACCTGATCAGTGAAATTTCTAATTAAGTCAAAGCAAATTCGGCGAAAAAACAAAAGGAAGAGAGAGATAAGTTCTCGTTGCCTTCTCAGTCTATAATGTCTTAGAATGTTTATTAGTTTGGTTGCTTGTGTCTATGCTTTGTGGGAAGAAATTAATCATGTAATTCATATTTAGATTTTAAAATATGCCATTGTAAGCAGTTTTGAATACGTACTTGGCCTATATTCGTATATTTGAGAACTGTATAAAATCACATTTGTAACTTACAAAATGTATAAACTTTCCATTTTGCAACTGGAAGTTCTGGGCATGTGTAGTATATACACACATTTTTACATTATTCAGGGGATTTTGGTTACAAATACTGCTCCCCAAGGCTAGTTTCTGAAAACGTGACAGCATTGTAAAACAAGAATATTATATTTTCTGATATCTATTGCGCCTTTTTTCTTGTATACATCAGCACAAAATACTTAAGTTACCTCTTGTAGATTTTGTCATAAAGGAGAAAAAAGACACTTAAAAGAATGTTATATACTCCAAGTTCCTCTAAATGATCATAACATAAACAACACTTCCGCCGTTTTCGCCAGGAATACACACATTTTCAGAAACATGAGTGGGTCATAACGGAAAGAGACAGAGTTCAGGTTGGGAGGAGGAGTTGAAATTGTATTTAATTAAATAAACCAACAATAATTAAATTCATGTCATACTTTATTATTATATTATTATTATTATTATTATTATTATTATTATTATTATTTTGAGAGTATATGCATGTTATTTAAGGTATATTTAGATTACTAATTTGGTACTACTTTATTGGTTTGCGTTGCTTCTATGTTGTATTCAGTGCATTGAGACTCCAGGACCCTATTTCACGAAACAAAAAGTCTACTAGTTTACTAGTTACTACCTATAATTCCACCAGTTCTGATAAAACCTGTTTATACATTGTACGATAGTCATTTATCACTAGTCAAAATCACTAGGGTAGCGACTATATCCGAGCTTTGAGCAAGGGGATATATATTACTCCGTGGATTGTTTGTTGGTGGTATTTTGTTTACCCGGCATATGTTTTAAATCGTACATTCAAGCCAAGAAATACCATTATGTCTAACAGATTCTTTTCGGTGTGGTAATCAAACAAAAATAACAGTGCTGCATCTAATTAATGAGCATAAAGAATTGGGAAATTCACCGACAAAATTACTAAGAAGGGCAAAGCCGAAATGTGGAAAACAATAACGCGAACTGTGAAAGTGTTGGAGTTAAATGCATCGAAGAAAGATTACGCATATGTGAGGAACACATTTTGATCAAACGTCAATAAAGCTACAAAGATAAGTGCTTTTATTTTACACTCACATTATCTACAAATAATGACAGCTCAGTTTCTATGGTATTTTTTCAGGCGAAATAGATAATTTAAGAAGTACGTGAATGGGTGGTGATTTGAGACCACATATTGCTTAAATAACCATTAACGAGATTTATAATAAAATGAACTGAGCTTAATTGTTATAATCAATACATAACCCAAGATGTGTAGAGAGTATGTAAATTCACCATTCGAGATGCACAGGTAGAAATCCATGGTTAACAATACGCATTATTACAAGACCAAATGTTTCATGAAACAGAACACTAATAAAAAAATTCGCATGCTGATAATATGATTCTGCCACACTTGCAACCAGTAGTTTACGCTATAAGTGCTAGAATCTCATACACTAGTAACATAAACATGTAATACTAAAATGGTGACTTAGTTTTTACTAAATCACGAGCTTCGTGAAACAAGGCACTGATAGTCATGTGTCAAGGTGACCTTGTATTGGTCCGGATCAAGCAAATGATGAAAGCAGAGTAGATTCGTTTGCAAATAACCATTTTCACTACTACGAGACGGGCAGGAACCGGTTACTATGCTTTATTAATTTCTCTGGTTAATCAATTGCTATAAGTTATACCCGATTAACCAGCGAAATGAAAAACGTATACGATCTGATGAGCTACGGAAATGATAAAATAAAGCAATATTAATATATAGGTATACAAGATAATGCGTTACCTCTTTAGTAGCACATAAGTAAAATTCAAATAATGAATTAAATTTATCGTAACCAATTGTATCTTTATTCTATTGAAAGCTAAAATTGGAGTCTAAAGGGATGTTGTGCAACACAAATTCTTCTTTCTCTCATTTGTGTTGGTGTCTCTTTACTCTGCCGATCGTTTACAGCTTCGTTCATTAAGTTCCTCCGCTCTAAATTCTACCTTGTCTTCATTTCAGATCTCATTAAAATCTGGATCTATTCGAAGTGCTTCTTTCCTTGCCCTGAGGTTCCTCCTTAAATTGTCTGTCCCAATAAACGTCTTCTGTTTACCATGATTATAGAGCAGCGCTCTAAATACGTTACCTAATCCCGTAATCTCTGTGTACATATTACCTATTACCTTTTTTTTCTGTATTACTAATAAGCACTTTAGCATAGTATTTTGTTAACGAAGTGCACACAGGGCTCTATACTTCATCAAAAATAAAGCAGCAGCATAATTTAATCATACACCTTAATTTTTGCAAAAGCATTTTACAGAAGGGTAAATCCAAATGAAATATGTATTTATTCACATTTGCTTGTTAATAATACATTTGACAGTCCATTCAGTTTTTCGTTTCGAATATTTTGAGCTACCTTCAGTCTTTTACTTCTTTAACTAAATTTTCACCTTGGCTTCCCTAAAACGATGATAATTCTTGTCTATTCAAATTCTTCTCCATAATTGTGAATAATATTAGTTTCATACTCTTGTGCATTTCATTTATCGCAGATTCAGCTTTCCTATTGAGTTTATCTCCTCTGGACAATCTGTTAAATTCCTTTTGATCAACATTATATTGCTCATTCTTTAGATGTGACACAACAGTGACGTCGGTATCTAATTACTTAATATATCCCGTAGTTTAAATTAAAAGCGTTATTTCCATTTTATATATTATATAGTCTACACAATTTCTTTAATATGACGTATATTCCCCTGCGGTAATTAGGTTTGTAACTTTGTCATCATAGCCCTTCACAGTAGTTTAGAGAAACTGTTTTATTTATATAAAGTTTACTGAGCACCGTTTAAGCGACAAATTAAACTTATTTTTAACATGTACTCTGTGTATTTGTGTGTTTCAATACAAAACACTTACGGAGTCTGCTTATTCGTATTTTCACCATTTATAAATTCTTGATTCTCACTCTTGGACTTTTTATTGCTAATATAAATACATTCTTGACAAAAAATGAGTCATCGCCAGATTCAACGTGTCGATCGAAGAACTTCGGCGACACTCGTAAATGCTGCGTAAGCTCCTGGGTCATATCCCACAAAACACATTTTTTATAATTGCTTTTATAAGTGTAAATGTAGAACTTTGCTACCTTAATTTCATATTATATTTTAACCTACTATTTGAGCTTTTTGACATTACCTCTGCACACACAAAAGCGTAATCATAAACTAACGTGTTCTTTACAAATGACTAAATAAATACACGTAAAAAAATCTAAAGTGAAAACGCATAAAAATAAACACAAATTGATATCGTGTATGAATCCTCAGCATGTATAACTGCCCTCAATCTTCGGGGCATAGAAGATATCAGATTTCTACATTAGTGTGCTCGAGAGACTACAACATCCTAGGCCTCCGGCAATTTGTGCCCATAAGCCATCTCTTGTCCTTATTGCATGTGCAGGGAATGCGTATGCAGCATATTGCATTTACATTGAAAAAATACTAAAGTAAATATAATTTTCATTACACATATTATGATGAAACCACTACAAAATGTGGTAGGCAACTAGAGATCTCTTCAAGGCAGAATGCATTGTTTCTAGAACATTTTCCCATTTATATTATCATCTTAAGAATATGATTGAGAATCTGTTCATATGCTGTATGTCGCACTAAGTAACCTGCTCTATAAAACGACAATTGCTCCTTTTATATTTTCCTGCTGCAGGCAGTTTGAAATGAGCCATTATGTACGCAGGGGTATAGAGAACAGATATTTGCGGCCGAATACATCGTGCTCATTCATAGTGTTAGCCCCATCTCACTTTGAATAACCAACCAATCTGGCGTAAGGATTGGAAAGCTTTGGAGCGCGCTAGTTAGGTAGGATTAGTGCCACAGAAGCTTTATAAGAAATGAGTACACATTTTTAAATCTTCCTTTGCAGACAGGTTTGCTATGTTCTTCGTAAAAAATCTATTTCAATAATTTAGCAAAAACGTTATGAATTGCTATTTAATTATGGTTACATTAACATAAACAACTGCTTTTTTAGCCTTGACGGCCTCATTGATTTTACTCCATAAGATTCCATAATGTGCATTTCTTTCCCATCCTAACTGCACCTTCTTTTAGATATTTTTCCACACAATCAAGCTGCCACGATGGCGAGCGTTCTCTTTTTCTAATATTAAAAGGGTGAGTAAAAGTTAGTTTCCTACAGAATATGCTCACCTGTTCTATAAATATTTCCCACCTATCTCATTCTCCTTTGAGTTAATTTCCCTCAGGATCTTTAAATGACTTGTACAATTCATCATTATTTCTCACTCGCCTTACTTCACCATTTTCAACCGGTTCAAACTCTTAATCTCTCCTCGTCATTTTTTGTAGTTGCCCACGTTTCTAACCCATATGGTAACACAGGCCTTATTATCGTCTTATAAAATATATATTTTGTTTTTATGTTTATGTAGTGAGATCTTAGTAGTTTCCTTCCTTGTTCCTTAATAACATCTATCAGCCAACTTCAAACTTTTATGCATTTCATTCTTTAGGTTCACCATACTTCCCAATTATGTTAATTCTTCTACTTTTTCTATGTTATAATTATTATTTTTGTATTATTCACATTTATTGATTATTCTGTATATTTGATTTTACTGTCATTTATTCTGAATCCCATTTTCTTTGCCCTCTCCTCTAATTTTTATAAACAATGATTTAAGTTCTCTTGTTGATCTGCCTCCTATATTTACATCATTTTTTTTTTTTGAGTAGTGTTTAACGCCCGTTTTTACTACTGAGGCACCACAGGCGGTGGACACTGATGATACATGAAATGAAATGATAATTTGGGAAAGGATATTTTTTTTTTTTTTTTTTTAAGGAAGGAAGCGTTCCAGGCCTAAGTTTAGGTACCTCCCCGGCATTTGCCAGTTATGAAGACTGAGGAAAACCTGGAAAAAACCCCAGTCAGGGAGGACGGTCCTGGCGGGATTCGAACCGCAGACCTCCCGCTCACGAGTCCGTGCCTTAACGACCTCGGCCACTCGTGGCGGTGATATTTACATCATGCATATGCTAAGATTTGTTTTGTTTTATAGAATATTGCACCTGGTTTCTCTATGTTAACATTCTGTAATACTTCTTCAAGCACCAAATTAAATAGCAGAAACGCCAACATGTCTGTCCATCTTAAAACTTCATTTGTTGGAAATGGTTCTGATTCATCCTTACTTAGTTAAAACATCTGAAATATTCTAATACAGCTGCTGTAACAGAAACGAATGTTGTTAGTATTCCAAAATCTCTAATGACCACTATTTGTTTATCCCTTTTTATATTATCATATGCCTGTTTATTGTCTATGAATATATAATAGGTATTTATTTTATATTCTTTCGTATTTTAAAGAATCTGCCTCATTGTATATATTACGTCTATAGTTGACTTACCTTCTCTAAATTCGTATTGTTAACCTCCTTCTGCATACGAGTGGGGTCTTTTATAGAGCGTATTGAAAAATATTTTGGATGCTGTATTCAACACTGTGATTCCTCTATAATTCTGGCATTCCAGCATATCTGCCCATTCTTATGGTAACTTTTCTGTTGCCCATATCTTCTCCATTACCCCATATATTCGTATATTTAATTAATGTTGTTCTGCCCATTTTCAGGAACTCAGAGCTGATATTATCTGGTCCTGCTGCTTTGTTTTTCCTAAGTCTGTCTATTGTCTCTACTATTTCATCATATATAGGCGGCTCTTTCTCACGTAAATCATCATGATCTTCTACTTCCTTTTCTGCACTAGCTTCCGTCTCTTGGTTTAGTAGCCTGTACTTCCCCCAAGCTGCTCTATAAATTATTGCCTCCTCTTTGCAATATTTGACTTTTATTTGTAGCTAATTCCCCATTCTTCCCCGACATATATGTGTAGTGGATTTATATTTTCTCTCTATTTATTAATATGTAGATCTGTCTATATTTTAAAGTTATATTCTTGTATTTCAATATTTCATTATAATATTGTTATAATTCATTATAATATTGTTTTTCGTTCCTCCTCTGTATTCGCCTCTCTTTTCTTCTCAGTTCTACATATGTTTCCTTTTGGCCCTCTAGCTTAATGTTTCTGCACCATTTCCTTATATATCTAATTCTTATTTTCAGTTTCATCTATGATTCAGCATTATGCCATTCACTTCCGTTTTTAGTTTCTTTTTCTTTAAATACATTCTCAGAAGCTTTTATCATTATCATTGAAATCACCCTTGATTCCTCCTTTTCTAAATTCCTCCTTAAGTTCTCTGTTTACTTCATTTTGTTTCTTGTTCTTATATTTTTTCCACATCTTTTTATCATTTTCTCTTTATTTTTACCATATTCATTCTTTTTTCCCCCAAATTTGGGTACTACTAGAAAGTTCTCAGTTGCTCCCCTATAGCTTCTAACATCTTGTAGATTAGTTTTATGTGGAGCATCGACTAATACATGGTTTATATGTTTAAAAGTATTTACACGTTGCTTTATGAATCTGTCTATGGGGAAACATAGTAATTCCAATTACCATCATTATAGCTACTCTCTTTGTGTAGTCTATTTTTACCAATCTTTAGTATGTAGTAGCTTTCTTGTCTTGTCTTTGCATTAAAATTCCCATAAATAATTTAATGTCATCCTTTGAGTTTTTATCACATTCTCTTTCTAATATGTCATAAAATATGTTATAGTTTATATATTTTTCTTCGATTGGTGCATGTACACTAAATATGTAATTATAATATTTGCTTCTAATTGGTATTTTACACATTCTTTCATTTATTGATAGGAAATATGTCACCAAATTCTCAAGTTTTTACTAACAAAGAACCCCATTCCAAACCAAGGTAGCTTGTTTCTTCCTCTCCTTTCTTTTCATGATACCTGATCTATTTCATCTCGCCTTTTGCAATGGTATATTCCATCGCAATACTTATCAAGTTTCTCAGAGCCATAGATCTATATAATGTTAATGTATTATGTTCCTATTCGTAATCCTTTGTTCTTGCTTTGTCGTTTACCCTTGATCCACCTAATATAAATCTGGAGGTTCCAAAACATTACGTTTTTTACAGGATGAGGTTGTCAACTTAACGTCCAACCCCCAACCTGGAGGACCAGTCTCATATTTATTACCTCTGGAGACAGGGTGATCCGGTTATACCCCCAGACACTGGGGTGACTATGCCGCTCCCCTTATCCAGGGAACATGCACAATATGAACAATTCAATTTAATTATCATTTTCTATATAATCCTTACCACTCGTTTCGTCTGTTCCTTTGGTTTTATATTATTTATTAATTAATCTTATAAACATAATTAAGTTATTTTAAGGTTTTATTCATTTCTATTATTAATGTGGTGCATTATTGCAATTACATAATTGTAATACTATTCCCTTTTAGTCATAAAATAGAATAAGTCATTATTCTATGCTTATGACTTATATTGGTATTTATCATATGAATAAAATAAATAATAATAACAAAACTGTTGATTTTAACCCTGAGTTTAATATCAGGACATCAGGACACGGTGTTGGCGTGATTTTATTTTATTCTTTTATTTCAAGCATTCGTAGTAAATATAATACAATTAACAGATATTCCTAACCTAAAATTTACTACTTCTAAACATGGCTACTGGAGCCTAGCAGCTAAGGAATTAAAACAAATAAACTATTTCAACAGCTGTTGTTCAATAATGGCATTTATATCATTTAATAATTTAACACTACTTCCTATGCAAGCTCATAATTAAAGAAACTATCTGAAATAGAATCTACTTTATGTTGTTTATGCTTATTGCTATATTTTGTAATCCAGACCATTCTTCGGCGACGATATCTGCAGACATTGAAGCAAGAACATGCCCCGTACTAGTTTTCTCTTGGTTGATGTTCTAATTTTGTTTTTCTGCTACTGCAGCTCTTTCTCTGGTCATACACTCTTCTTCAAGATATTATTCTTCATGTATTTGCCAATTTTTGTATTCGAGGGGTGTGCCAATATATTTTTCTTCCGCTGAGGTCTCTTAGATCATTATAAAGTTTTTGTAAGTGGATTATGTTATATCTACAATATTTGCGGCAGATGTCACAGTCTTTAGGGTCGTAGCTCACAGTTCACTCTCCCTCTCTTGTTACATTCTATTTCTTTATGAAAGTATTGTTGTTGTCTGATACTCCTCCATGCAATTTCAGATATCTTTCTGTCATTTTGTCTATTGCTTTATATTAAAGAATACGTATTACTTGTTTTCCAGCTAAGATACTGCATTCTTATTAAATATGTCGCAAATGGTCTTATGTCTTTCTTCAATACTTGGAAATATTCCTTTTAATTTCTTTGTCTCTAAACTGGTACATTCCGTTTACCGTTCTTTTAGAAGTGTATTTTTTGATTTGGATAAATATTTCTGAATCTTGTTTGCTTCTTTTTTTCTTTAACCATTTAAGAGTGTCTCGCATTTAAATGTATATGTCCACAGACTAGACTGCTGTGGCTACAAGTAACATTGTGCATGTGCCTTCTGTTAACCTTACTATTACCTTTCTAATGTCGGGGGTTTAAACTTGACCAGGGTTGATTTTAGAACGTAAATCGTAAATATGGCTTCCTTTGGAAGGGAAGTAAATCCGTCATAGGTTTACGACAAGAAGAAGAAACTCAAACCTGAAAGAAAAAGCCTTGAGAAACGTTTATCGGCCGTTTGGCGCTCTGAAGTGAATGGGACGCTATGATTTGAGCTGTTAAAGAACATCCTGAAATAAATAAACAAACTAACTAGTACCTTCCTCTGTGAACTTCTGAATTTTCTTATAATTTTTAACTTACCTTTGTATGCTCGTGTGCCTGCACCATATGGTACAAATATCATTTAACCGTTGTTGTATATTCTAATTTTAATGAGTGGTATACTAAATTTCGATGCCCTATGTTTGTTCTACATGCTTTCTAAAATTTACTGCTTTGTCTAGACAGTGATAAATATGTTTTGTCTTCTGGACTTATTTTCTGATGATAATTCGTAAAATTGCGATTTTTTTCAGCTTGAGTTAATAAAAGGTGTGCTTATTTTAAATGAGTTATTCCTGTGATTAATAAACGCTTAAAACAACTAATCTTTTTTTTTTAATTTTATCTTTGATTACACTTTTTCTTTCATATCTTCGTTGTTTTTTTTATTTATTTATTTTAAGCTGTTTCTGCTCTGTATGCTGTTCTGTATTTGAAGCATAACAAACCCAATAATTTATATCCTTAGTAACACAACGCTTGTTTTGATATGCAGCTCTAATTTCACATCCCTTCCTCCCCGGAACAACAGAAGATTTTTCGCTATAAGGAGTAAATAAAAGCATGTCTGCGATAGTGCTGGCAGCTGTCACGCCAGATTTCATCTGCTCTTGGAGCTCTTCACATACGCTGACGTTGTTTTCGCTTCCTTGAGCCTATTACGGTCTCTCATACACATACTTGGAGAAGCTGTTTATGTCTGTCTTGTGTAATTGAACAGCCTTGGTTAATGGGATTTCTCCACGACAGCTGTGTGTCGCAAAGTTCCATCTTCCTCTTGCTTCCTGTGCATTATTATTTCAGTTCCAGAAAAGGCTACAATAATAACGATAATGCTTTGTGAGAACAAACAAGCCTGCTGACGTTGGATCCCAAGCAGGGATGCTTGTGATAAAATAATATCATTCTTCAAGTCTAGTTCACTAATCTTCACTGCTTTAATTTTGTTTCCTTAAGAAAGACAAGGGCAGTATTGTTTATGAGCTCTTATTTGTTAAGAAAACCAAAAGTATATGCTTTTTTCTGGTGAAACATTCTAAGTACTATAGCACATGTGAGAGATTAAAGATGGATCTGTCAATACGTTTCGCTATATTTGAACTGTTACACTATTCACGAATGTTATTCGGATGTTACAAGTGTGTTATCTGCGAAGTTTATTAAGCTCTTTATTGTTAAAACGTGAATATATTTTCTATTTTGCTAAGTTAAATCTATATTTTGATAATGTACTGCTATCATATAGAACATACTGTTTCTTTATCCCTAAGGCATTTCTTGCAGTTTTTCAGTCCGATAGGTCCTTAAAAGCATAAACATTCATTCCTTCCTAATGTAATTATTAACCATGAAATCTGCCCTTCCATGGACGCCAATTGTCAAAGCTTCAACCATAATAAAGGTGACTCTGAACGTTGTACAGAGGCCCAAGGTAAACAAGAGCAGGTTCCAGACATACGAAGTACACTCATGCATATAAGCAGTGTACTGCCTGTCCGCAAGGTTTGGAGTGAAATATAATAAATGTAAAGTTGTTACTTTTGGTAGTCGTATATGAAGTGTACAGTTCAACCTATATACATATATAAGAATGGCATAATATTTAAAATAATGAAATAACAATGAGTACTCCAATGTGAGGGTTTCGTCCCTTAAATTCGATCTTACTCAAAGCACAGAAGATTTTTTCCTTCTTTTATTGAAAACTGTCAGTTCCAAGTTCTTCTATCAGTATATTCAAATTCGAAGTTCGTGATTTTGCATGCTCCATCTCAATAACACTGCACTACAGATTATGAATCGACTTGCTCACTTTCGGGACTGTTGACTGTACGGAATTGCTTCTAACCCCTCTCCCTCTGCCGTCATGTGCTATGTTCCTGTCAACCATACGCTGATATCTTATTTACGAAAGAAGTTTTTCATCTCTAATTATTACATTATTACATATGTTTTCATCTTTATAGATAACATAAATATATAATTTTAGATGTTCTATATCTTGTGTAGCTCATTTATTATTTATATTTAGTTAAATATAGAGAATTCCTTCTTATCGTTAAAACAAATGTTTTTCATTTGCATTAATTTTTAATGATGATCGTTAGTAAATTAAGTGTTTGTTTTAGGATAAACTTTTCATTTTCCCGCCTTTTTCTTAAGTGATTTCAACATTTTCCTGTTTGTGTATTCCTTTTAAATCCATTTCTATAAATTATATCCTTTGTTTTAAAAAGATATATTTTTTAAATACTGATGCCTTTGTACAATGTCTGCCTTAATATAAAATAGTTCAAATTAAGTAATGAATATGGAAATAAAAATTAGTGCACTTGAAGAACGAGTACAAATCATACATTTTCGTAACATGGGTATAAGTATAACTTTATGTTGAATATTGATCACCTAATATTTAATAATAGCTTATTTCATTATTATTATTATTATTATTATTATTATTATTTGTTTTATCTGAAAAGTCTCATAATTAAATACTGTTAGTGAGATGGTTAAGCTTGTTTTGTTGCAATTATTTTCTTGAAATCAGATGGGAGATACAGCTTTAAATCTGCACTCGCATTAAACTGTTTCCGACATTTATATTAAGGTTTAAAAAAAAAAAAAAAAAAACTCTCTCCACTAGTTTATTATTAGCGAATGACAGTATATATTTAAGTGTCTTCTCACCGAGCTGTTCGAATATAATTAGATACTTTCTTTAAATTTAGCACCTAAAGAAGAATCAATTGAAAGTTCAATTAACTGCTGTCTTTTATTGGTTTATATTTACCTCTTTGAAGAATTTTTAATGAAAGGATCTGCTTTTCTTTTCTTTTCCCATGTTGAGGGAAGCATTAACTGTTTATTTTACGTTTGCAGATTGCCAACAATGGAATTACCTTTGTGTAGAACCGAATGCTGCCGACAACACAGGGACCTGAGCATACCCGGCTCGATTAACGATAAATTAGCGACAAGCGAGGAGAAAGGAATTGTTTTATCTGCTTAATCTGAGCTTTAACTGGTGATATCTTTATTTTGCTTTGCCTGTTAACAATGCAGTCTGTCAGTTTATGTCTTGTACTTCCACATAAGGCTACGCTAGTTTTATGTTCTGTTACGATTGAGGGTGGTGGGGAAGGCACCAACAAGATCAATTATGTAACAGTTTGCAGCGTTTCCACCAAAATTGGAACGTAGAATAAACGGTTAACGCTTATAAAAGTACACTTTTAGAACTTCCAAGTGAACTGTGATATTCTTTTTCACGTTTTGGGATAATGCAAGTTATTCTCAGATGAGTTATGCAAAGTTTAAAAATTCAGGCACGCTTTCCAAAAGTGCAGTTTTTAAATCATCGACTCAGTTTTGTGCTCCCTTTGATTGTTTTGTTTATAAGTTCCTAGTTGAGCTAATCACTGTCCTGAAACATTGGAGCAACACAGAAATAACAGTTTTCAAATAAAAGCCTGGACTTCACATCAAGCTCAAACAGCCATGTTAACTACTTTACCATGCGATAGCCACCTCAACTCCTTGTGCTGCAGAGGCTGCTCCTTTTTTTTTTTTTTTTTTTTTTTTTTTCGCACAGCACTTTAAACAACCTGAAGCTGTTATGACTGAACAAAATTTACAAATTTTACAGTCTCACTCATTAAGACGTCTTTAGGTCTGCTAGGTTGAGTGCATTGGTCACTCCATGATAAATACAGAGCTAGTTCTTTAACTCCGCCTCAGAACCCGAATACACTTGCAACCGCAACACTTTGACCTATTCAACGAAGACACCTTCGCCTATCAATGAGTTCCAAAACAACCGGTTTTCTTCATTTAATGATCTGTCAAGTACCTCGCGATACTTTCGATCTCATGGAAAATAATTTGCTGTATAATTCTATTTACTATTGCATTTCAATATCGTCAGACATTACACGAATTCTTCAAGACATAGTGTTGTTTTAAAATGGGATAGTATTAAATTCCCGGACATATTCTGCCCCAAACATACAAAAAAGCATGTGAAAAACTAGAAGAAAGTCAATGTTGCTGGTGTGTTTTAACACATTTAACTATCCAATGAGCAATAAGATGGGAATTCTCGTTTTCTTTTTTTTCCTGACGTCAAGCATGAAGTTACGTTTGGACGCTTTACTAAGTGTTGAAAATAATGTTGTTTCTCTGTGTAGTTTTCAAATGTCACATAATGTAGAGAGATTTCATACAACCGTTGGATAACACTTCTCCACATTCAACACAGAAGGCTTAGAACAATCACCAACTCATATTTAATATACTCTTCACAGCATTTTCCTTTCTTTAGTGTAGTACTTGTAGTAAATGCCTTTTTAGTATCTCCCATTGTGGGTAAATTCATAGGTGCGGATGTTTAGAAATACTTGGCAACACCACACCTCACTTTTATGTTTTTTTTAACCGTTCCTATTTTCAACAATTGATTATAACTGATACACTTAAAATAATTAATTAAATCTACGTTAAACATTAAATAAAAGCTGCTTGACAAAATCACACTTTAAGACAACAAACTTTATTCTATTGGTTATATTCGCTATTCTGCAAACATCTGCAGTCATGCATTAGAAACTTCTTTCTATGCCATGCAGACTTCACCTCTTACAAATTATCCCACCAAAAACTATCAAATATGCACCATCTTGGGATATGCATTTCTTCACGCAAGAGAATAAGACTTTAATAAACTGTGTTCTGGTAATCTTCGGCTAAATTTGTATTCTGTCATCTACAATCAATCACTGCTTCGTTACACTTGGCAACAACCGGTTACTATAGTGGTGAACATGTGGACAACTTGAAAAAGTGTCAATATAGCGTTTAGTACTGACATTACAGAATGAGCGATAATGTCATGTAATAAACTTGAAAGTCCTAACATGCATTCATAATTAAAACATCTGCTTTAAGTGTGTCTTCTACAAAGACTTCTGTAGTTTAGTGAACGTGTGCAGAGCTTTGCGGAACGACACTCACCAGTACATTCAGATATACATACGGGTCCTATAACTGAAATGTGTATGTTCGAATCCAAATGCTTTTCCTCGTGAGCCTATAACTGAACTTATCCAATAATCTGGGTATGATTATACTCTAGAAACTTCGCAAATGGAATTTAGGTGAAGGTAATTTTTAGTAACAAGCGATTGTTCTGGATAAGAGAATGGCCAACAAAAGTGACGCTTGAATAATGCGTAATGAAGGGTACTAAGGCGGAGGGGATTCACAGCCACACCCTGTAATGTAAGCTAGTTTTGAAATGTCTCCGTTAGTGGTTATTCAAATTTAACCCTTATTATTCACATTTTGTGTACTTAATTTTCCGCCACTAGTGATCCTTTTTCGCGTACACCTGAACGCCCAGCACTGCTCCTGGTGATGCATGCGCAGTTGATAACAAGATTCCGTACATGATGTGGATGATTAATAAAATAATGGTAATCAGTCACTTTTATTATGACCTTGCTACGAAAATACATTTTATATTACCAGTACTTATGCAAAATAGTAAATAAACCTGGAATGTAATTTTTGGTGCTCAGGAGTGTAACAAGTGTAGTTAGTGCACAAGTTTTCAAACAGTGAAAATAAAAGAGTAATAGGAGCTCTAAATGTGACTAAACTGTAAGCTCAAACGTTTGTAAATCAGAATTTTAGGAATAAAATGATGATTTTTAATAAAGCGAAGAAATCCTATTGATATTGAGTTTAAGTTTTATCATTTTTTTGGAAATTCATAGTTAAATAACCTGCAATTTGTAGCAAAGGCTTTTAAAATGAGAATACTGAATCGGTATGGGCCAGCTCTGTTAAGAAGTTGTTTTTTTCCCTTTAGCACTTGAAATGTTGGTTATAATTTATTGTAATGTTCAATGCACTTTTTATATATTTAATACAATGCGAAGGGATTTGAAAATTATGCCCAGGCATATATAAGAGAAACGTTTGTCTCAAATATGAAG
The DNA here is from genome assembly GCA_030762175.1 of Metallyticus violacea. Taxonomy (NCBI): domain Eukaryota; kingdom Metazoa; phylum Arthropoda; class Insecta; order Mantodea; family Metallyticidae; genus Metallyticus; species Metallyticus violacea. Next base: position 117,066,144 of record CM060833.1, read on the forward strand.
TATAAATTAGTATTTAAATAAAGTTTGTTCATATCTTCCAAAATCACGACTTTTTCGTTAATAACTTTTCGCACCCTATTCGAATTAAGTTGGATATTTTGAATATTTTTCTTTACTTATAGCTTAATGATTTCAATTATGTGTTATAAGCGATCGCTTTATCTTTATTTTTTCTTTCTGCATCTCTTTTCCCCTTAAATTTGTTTATAAGCTATACTCTACCAGCGACCCGAATTATTTGGTTTAACGCAAAGTAAGAAGAGCGCGTGTAACGCAAAGTATTTTCTTTTTGAGCTGCCCTTCCATAAGCTCAAGGGATTGCCGGAAATACTGCACGCGAACCACGGTTTTATACGCGCAAGGGATATATAAAGATCGGTTGAGCACGCTGGCCATCTTTTCCCCTTTGGTTCTCTATAGTAAATGTTTAGTTCTAAAATAAATGGATTTCGTAACTTTTTAGCTCTTCAAAAGAAATGAAACCCCAATTCGCTTTCCCGGACCTGAACTGCGGATTATCCCAATGGTTCAATGTTTGCACATATCAGGAAATTTTCATTTGATATCATATAGGCGTTTCATATAATGTTTTCTTTAGCATTATGGCCACCTAATAGGCAAAAATCTGAAAAAATCAGTTTTTTTATATTTGGCCATTCATTACAATTCAGACTTTCATATCAAAATTATTCATAATTGTTATCTCTATGATATTTTAAGTGTGTTAATTGTTTATTTTAAAAATATATAACTTTTTTGATGGTTCACATTGCGCATCCATTTTTCCGTAAGTTACATCTGTTTTTCTTATAAACTTTTCTTTTCCTCAGCTTCTAACTTGACCTAGAACGTTCAAATTGTCAGGAATTGTTCTTCTGGTACCTATGAACAGTTTAGCATAATCGATTAAAAATTGGGGTTACAAGATATGTAAAAAAATGTAAAAAAGATTGGTCCCAAAGAATTTGTTCAAATATAAAAATTGTTTTATCAAAAAGTCCACCTTAAAGTGAAGGCAATATGTGCAACTATATGCCATAAAATGAAATACCTACTCCCAATAGATCCTAAGAAAAAGAAAACTACAATTTAATAATTTAATGTTGCCAGGATAGGGCATACCGGTTCCCTTAAGGCGTGTTTTTTTGAAACAACATTGTTGCAGGTTCTTCCGTGCAGATTTTATTAAAAGAGAAAGTTCTCTCGGGAGTACAGATAGCGGTACTTTAAGATAATGCTCTTGCAGCTGAGAAGCATGCAGCGTTTTGCTAGATCTAATTAGAAACAAATATTACTTGATTTTTCAATTAACTTCAATTGGAAATAATAAACCAAAACTAAAATTAAAAACCAAATTTCTCTGTTGTCAGATATTTTATAACTTTAATGTCATAATTTATCACTCGTAATTATGTAGGAATGTGTTAAATTTGGTTTAATATAAGTATACTAAAACACTGTTTATTTTAAACAAACTTTTAAACTATAGTGTGGCCATCATTATGAAAGAAAACTGCGAAAACGTGAAAAATAAAAATAATATAAATTCTGAGATCTCAAGCACGACTTTCGCTCTATTCACACGCTCTGATCCACTCTATGCTCTCCTAACATAAAGCTATCTTTGATATTATTTGAAGTGTATAGTGGGGCTTGGTACAACTGTGTGTTGGTATTTTTACTAGCCACGGCAATGCTAAAGTTGGGAGGCATGCTAGATACTATCAACAATTTCCAGTACTAGGTCTAAAACACGCTAAAGATCTAACAATAAGCAGCAATCAGAGCTATAGACGTTGCTGTTACCATTTGTACACGCAGATAGCAAACTTGAGCAGAGAGCTAACCATAATTTCGCCAAACTGGGCCAAGTTGGAAAGAAACCATTTCATATCATTCAAATAACTAACGGCAATGAAGCAATGAGTATTGAGATGGTTTTGAGTGGCTCTGACATATCCAGAATGGCAGAATATCGTTGGAAGACGTCCAGAAGTCATAGTGCAACCAAGGGCATGTATGTGTTCGTCACTGAATAACAAGGGCATTTTCATCACTTTCTGTTTGTGTGAATGCTGTTTTGTTATGTTAACACTTTTTAAGTGTGTATACAATTTTGGCACCTCTCCCTCTCTCTCTCTCTCTCTCTCTCTCTCTCTCTCTCTCTCTATATATATATATATATATATATATATATATATATATATATTCTCAGAATATTATTAAAGCCACTAAATATTTATTGTACTTCAACATATTCAAACTTTACCTTAACTTCCTTCCAAAAAACTTTCTCTTTTAACTCACTATCTTCCCATATTTCTCTCTTACCAACACTCCCAAAATCTCCTTAAGAATTACGAGCCAGGTCTCTGTTTTATCCTTGGACAGTAAGATATACTCTTTGTGTTAGACATTTTTATAACGCGTAATATTAAAAGTGTAAACGGATGATCTCTGATAATTAAAGAAACTTAGTTTATTAGGATCAAATGATCAGGACAAACGTCTCCTTTGAGTGTGTTAAAGACATCTCATTTTCCAGAGTAAGATAAGCTTGTAACTAGTTGCTGCAATAATAACTTTGTACACTAGGGCAGTTCTTGATTATGGGCTAATCACAGCAGACTCTTAAGAAAACTGATTCATTTTCTATAATTAAGTTATCTATTACTATGTTGAGAATGTTGTTTCTAGCTTTCTGACAAAGAAAAGTATATAGGTGTTGCAGTATTTTTCACTTTTTTTTATTCCATTTTGTGCAGCGAATCCAAGTTCCATTCTCCCTCACATCCGTCGGTCCTGCTGGTGTAGTGGTTACCATACTTGCCTCCTATACCCAGGATCGCAGGTTCGAATTCGGTCAGGACCGATAGATTTTTTCGGGCGTAAAAATCCGAAGTATGACTTCCTTCGGAAGGGAAGTAAAGCCGTGGGTCCCGTGTGGTACATTTACGGCACGAAAAAGAACCTCAAGCCTGAAAGAGAGGCCTCTGAGCAAAATTTGTCGGGCATTTCACGCCCTGAATAGAATGGGACGCTGATGACCTGAGATGTTAAAGAGCGTCCATAAATATTCATCTCTAGTTTTTGAGTGTCGCCTTATAGAGTTCGTCCAAAACGTTTGACAAAATTTTCTGCATTTACCCGGTCATATATTTAATTATATAGGTATATTATGGTACGCATAATATTCCGGACTGGTGCTGCCATTTGGTCAAAAACTTACTTTGAGACTAATGACCGCCGTCACCCTTGAAATAGTTCTCTCCCACACATATACACTGCTCCCCGCGATTGTTTGTTGTTTGTTTATTTACGTACGCTCTTTAACATCTCAAGTCATCAGCGCCCCCGCGATTGTGCCATTGTCCAAGTTAGCGAGTACGGTGGATGGAGGACAACCGTCATATTGTTTTTCGTCATAAAACTCCTGGTGAACAAGTAATCATGACAGGGCGCATTATCGTAATGCAACAGCCAGTTCTCTTGTCGCCAAAGTTCGGGCCGTCGTCTCCACACATTTTCACGGAGCCGTCTCAAAACGTCAAAGTAGTACGTGGAAGTCACTGTTTGATTTGTTGGGACGAATTCTTTGTGCACAATCCCCTTGGTATCAAATAAAACGAGGAACATGCTCTTGACTTTGCGTTTCACTTGTCTCGCTTTTTTGGTCTTAGTGAGTTCGGGCTCTTCCACTGGGAGGATTGTTGTTTTGTCTCAGGGTTATCCAGCTCTCGTCGCCGGTGATGACCCTGGACAAGAAGGTTGGGTTATCGGATACGGCCTGGTGAAGCTCCGTGCAAACTTCAACACGCTGCGTCTTCTGATCAGCAGTCAGGATCCTTGGCACAAATTTTGTGATAACCCGATGCATGCATGCCCATTTCATCAGTTAAAATTCGTTGGCATGTCCCATAACCAATTCCCACTTCACGAGCAAGGTCTTCAATGGTTCGACGTCGATCCTCACGAACGAGATGTTGAACTTTGGCAACAATGTCAGGCGTTGTGCAGCTGACAAGCCTACTGGTGTGAGCATCGTCTTCTATACAGCTGTACGGCCGGCCCTGAACCGAGCATGCCACTCAAACACACGTGTACTGTTCATGCTTTGTCCCCCAAACACTTGTTGAATCATTGTGAGGGTCTCCGTAGCATTTTTACCGCGATTTGAACAGAATTTGATGCACACTCTCTGTTCTAATCTTGGACCCATCGTACTACACACATAGTATCATGAAAAGTACTATAGAATCTCAACATATCTACCCAGCTGCATGAAACTTTAAACACTCACTAATCAGATGTGCTAGTGTTGCCACCTAGCGATACAAAACTCGACTGCAAATACTGTCGAGATGGCAGCACTAGTTCCGAATTATGTGGATATCACTTCGTGTGATGGTACGAGTTATTAAAAATTAAAACGTGTACTGAAGTTTTCTCTCGACATAAAAGTCAAAATGACAGGTAACTTTAAGCACCAAAATAAATCAGGCGTATTTGCTCTATTAACGTGCACATCATTCTTCATCCCAAATACTAAATGTGGTAAGTCCAAAAAAATTAGAATGTATTGATTGGTTAATAAAACTTTGAGAGCAGTAATAGCTTGTAATTGATTTTTCAAGTGTTTGTGAGCTCAAGGGAATGAGTTTTCAGATAAACTGAAAATTACGGATTAATTTCTCAAATATCAGGCCATGTAATTATATGATGACCAACGTAGCAGCGAGTGTTCTCATCAGCCTATAAGCAGTCGCTTAAGGCAAGCCGGGTTATTCAAATCGGTGAACTGCTATGTTGACCTTGAGTCTCTCGACACTTAGTTTCGTTTGAACAGTGAAAGAAACAACATCACATCTCTAGTCCTAGAGTAAATTGTGTTAGGAATACAAAATGGCAAATACCAAGTCTAATTTACAATACCTGTATCCGTACCGAGTTCATTTGTACTGTCAGATGACCTGGAGAAAATTGCTCTTGTGATTCAGTTCCAAGTCATAATGCAATTTATAAATTAATATTATCCGCATAAAGGATAGCATCTGTCAAGTAATTGAGCTGGGTATGTGGAAAATAAGGCAGACATTTACAGCATGACATGTGGGTTAACACAATATTTTAAGTGCATTAGAATTTACTTAACTCCATTTTACCACTAATCCTTGTGTTTCCTCACTCGCCCATCCCGATACTACTATCAGCCGATTCAGTCTCCGTCGCCGCATCAGTCATTAGATAATTGGATAATCTTAAATGTATTTTGATAAAGGAACTCTTATCCACCAAGTTAGGTTTCCAATTTTTGAGTACAATTAGTCATGAGCAGATTTCACACAAATAACGCATGTGCTACAATGAGAAACAGCAACAACAGCTAATGAAATATGAATTATTATGCATTTAGTATACCTATCCCGCAGTAGAAACATGAAAATCCTTCCCACATATGTCACAAACATATATCTTCCTTTGGCCACATCAGTGCATTACATACCTTTGTTTTTCATTTCATTTTTCGTTTCTTTGTTTCCTTTAAAATCCCTTACACATTGATACAGGAGACAAAAATATATAGGAGCGGTGCATAATGATGAAAAACGTAAGCTTTATTTACAATAAATCAAAGCAAGTCCCACCCCTAGCGCCCCAGGTGAGGGATGTTCGGCTAGGGAATAGTCGAAATTTCAGCTACAGATACGATTTACGGCTTCTCATAAAAATGGCACGCAGAATGTTTTGTAATTCTGTGTTATGTTTTTCTTTTCTACTGTGTATCCAGCACTCATTCGGAAAATTGGTTTTTGTAGTATTTTGTTCCCCCCCCCCCCGCGGGTCGGGGCGACGGCGCAGCTCGTTCAAAAAAAAAAAAAATAGTCTCTCTCGTTCTCTCTCCATGAAGGATGAAAGGGGTGCAGGGTGTGATTTGATTTTGACTCAGTTCAGAGCTATATGTCCCCGTGTGTTTCAGTCATAAATTTGTCACGCCGAAGACATGTACAAAATTGGATGTAAATCCATTTACTGTTCGCCAGTAGCAGAGCCCCGAACAGTCATTTATCATCCATGTGATGATTTTTTCCTCCCCTTTCCTATCTCATTGCTCACCATTTTGCTGCCTCTTCTTCACAACGTTCTCTGCCTTAAGCCGGAACTATTTTTTGACCCCTATTTTGACTCAGAAGATTGGCGATATATTTCCTGCCCATAACTGACATGCTGTTGGTATATGCTTGAGTGCCTGAGAACTTCTATTAAAATTTATATTTTCATTATTCTTATGTATCAATTGAACTGTAACATGGCTGCGTGATGATTTTTATATTTTAAGTCAACCGTTCTCATAGTATTCTTAAATTTACGGTATTTTCTTTATTGTTTTTTTTATTGCTTTAGTGCTTTAGTCTTCCTTAATCAATTATTTAGTCACATGACACAATATATATTAAAACAATTCACAACTTTTTCAGTAAAGGAGTACCTTATTTACTTACAGTTCCAGTACACACATATATGCAAACCTTTCCAATCTGAATAAATATCTTTAAAATAAATTTAATTTAAAAAAAACTCAATTTATATATTGAGGGAAAGTTCAAAACCAATGTTCGTTGAATTTTTGCCTTCATTCCGTCACATCCTACCATCCCCACTTTGAAATGTAAATTACATCCCTACATTACGATTCTTAAATTTTAAAGTAATTTGTTTTCACTTTTGTTTGAATTTGGACAGAATAAAATTGCAAAAGCCATTAGGCATTTAATTTAAATGCCGTGTTTTGGTAATACTTTGTTTCAGAATGTAAACGAATTAGTCAGAAGTACCGAAATGGGATATATTATGTTTAGTAAACTGCATGATTTGAACACAAACTTTACTTAAGGTCTACTATTACCCAAAAATAAATTGTTTTCATAATTTTGTATTCTGTGAAAATTCATACAACTATAACAATAACCCAAGTTGCCAGGTTAGGCAAGAAAACAATAAATGTAATAACAGTAGAATCCTGTTAAAGTTTAGATATCATAAGATAAAGGTACCATTTGAAATTTCATAAGAGAGCTGGTTGTTGTTGAGGGGACAAAATCCAAAAGTTAATCATCCATTTAATTACATTTAAACTTCCCACTCATAATCTAAATGCGTTTATTGTTTAAATTAAAATTATTTTAAATAGATTGGGTATATACGGACAGGTTCGGCTAATTTCGTAATACAATTAACTTCAGCAGTTTCTTCAGCTTCTGTAAGAATGTTACCACAGCAAATATTTTAGTTTTAAAGCAATCGTGTTTTTGTGATCATGGTACCGCAACCTTAAGATCTGTTATACCAGATTAGGAATGATAAGATTACAACTTTGCCGAAAGAGTTCAGGAGATTTTGTGCCCTAAGTTTCTCAGACATTCACACAAAGAACTGAGAAACAATCTGTCAGGAAACCAACCCAACCAGGAATCATATCCAGGCCACCACGTGAAAGCATAAATGCCACCAAAGACTACGGTGTTGGTCTATGTAAGCACATACCGGCTGTGTATGCCCAATATAGTGAATGTCTGTGGTGCATTTAGGTGGTTAAAAACGCTGCTCAACAAAGTCTTATTGGGTTGCATTATTTTAATCCATTAGTTCATTCATGAAGACATCGGCGTCAAAAGAAATAAATTTTGTCGTATTCTTTGATTCATAAAGCTGTTAATGTAAAAACCTACAAATGTTGTTTTATAATTGGCTAAAGAATGACTTTAAGAATCTGAAACTTATCTTGGGAAAGAGATCTCTTAAGTTTATTTTGCCCTCCCCGTGGCAAACTTAAGAGTAGATGTTGAAAGTGTCCTCTTTCCGCTAGTATATAAGCTTCATATAACAAGAATACTAAGCTCATCAACTGCATTCTGCAGATTTCATGTTTATCCAGAAACCATTTGAACCGAATCACCTTCTTGCAAAGCATAAACACCTGTATAACTCTATGGAATAACTTCAATAAATTTGTTTCATTTCGTGCAAAAGATGGAGAAAGTTCCACTCCAAGTTTAGCGACTGATTTTTGTGACGAAAACCTTTAGACTAGCCCTCAGATTGCGTTCAATTTTTCCTGCGTTAAAACTGTTCATCTTTAGAAGCGTGGTTTGTTCAACACATCACCTAGGGTTTCAAATTTATTACCTATTCTTTGTACTCGTATAGCAAGCAAGCGATCACTGTATTGGGAAAATTTTCATTCAAGCACAACGAGCAGAACTATATATTGCGTGCATGCATCTCCACCTCTGGTGACATGAGTTACATGCTCTGGTACGATCTAAGATTATGGATGACTTCCGTGGAAACTTCAGTTGGAAAGCCAATGCACTGGCATTCATTCAGGACGCTAATGCCATACATGCGTCATGCATGCATTTTAATGATCTTATAAAAACGTTCAATAAAACATGTGAAAATATCAGAAAGAACGTTAAACGGTAAAGTAAGAAATACTGTTCCGAAGTTTTGCAAAACTATAGCAGTCCCATGCGAGTTATATCGTAACAAAATCTACACATTAGATACATAATTATACATATCCGCTACGTATATAAAGGTTTAAGAGCGTATTTAGTGTTATAAAAGGAGATAAATTGTATAACAGAAATTAGTAACTATCTAGAAAACTATGAATTCAATGAAAATGTAATCAATAGAAGGGTATAGAAGTAAAGGACACAAGAGGGCAGAAGAAGACTTGATACATTGGAATATTTAAAAGAAGATAAAGCGAAAGACTATAGATCAAAGATCGAATGCCCGAAGAAAAAGTATAGACGAAGAAGAGTGCTAGCACATCAACAATATACAAATTTAGATATTCTGTTTAAAAACTAAGTAATAAACGTATTTCTTAAAATTGTATTCTTTATTATGTTCTATTCTTAAACATCATTCCTAAAAACCATAAGATTTTGGGTATGAAGTAACTGTTTTATACTAATAAAGGGGGATAATATAGCGTGAAGCACTTACTACCACAGATATCTCAGGAACGAAAACTGTATTGATGCTCTCTTTTCACAAAATTTGGAGTTCAAGCAAGACCTCAGAGCAGCCCATTCGACCATTCCAAGAATTATTAGGGAAATTTATTTCTAGCACAAATTTTCATTATTTCAAATAGAAAAATGCGTATTGATGTCAAGAGAAAAAAATAGAAGAAATTAGAATGTCAATGGAAAAGGCTACACAATTCTAGGCCAAGTAGTTTACGAGATATCATCATTGAACTTTCAGATAATCTGTAGAGAATTCTCAAGATCATTAACTAAAAGCAACACTTGTTAGGCAAAACAAGTGTATGTCTATTAGCATTTTGTCTATGATTCATGGAAATTGTCAGCTGTATGTTGCATGGGTCTAAAATTCCAAGTCCTAGTAATATGAAACTTTTAAGGGATTGTCTGCCCCATTTAACTACTTTGGTACTAGATTTCCTGCCTAACGAGATCGTCATTGTTCTTTACTTCTTCTACTCTTTCTTGAGAATGCAGGACATATAGTTTGTTTTAACACTGTTTAACGTCCATTTTAAGTTCTGAGTCATCACAGGCGGTAGACACTGATAATACATGATATGAAAAGATACGCGGGAAAAGGGTATCTCCATATTTAAAGACTGAGGAAAACCTGGAATATACTGGAGGACATGTCTTGGGGGGCGGGGGGGGGTGGAATCGAGTCCAGCCCTCCCGCTTAGGAGTCCCTCTTAACTACCTCGATCGGTACCAAATTTATGTGCGGTAAATTTTCATTCTGGTACCTAGGGAGTTAAATGGGGCAAACAGCTCTTTAAAAGTGTCATCTGATTATAGCTCAAATCTTAGACCCATTTAGACTTACTAATAATTAATAATTTCTCAATTTGTACATAGTGTACGACCTGACATGTGCTGTTTTAGTCAATAGGTATTTTTACATTTTTGAAAAAAATGGAACAAGTGCATCAATAGCTCCTTTCGATTCATAAATATTCGCGATGATAGTTTTAGGTAATTCACTAGTATGAAAGGTATACCTCACCCTTGGTCTAAAATATGCTCATAAATGTTTTCATCAGCATATAAAAAATGCATTCAAAATGGTGTTAGTTTCCGAAAAGGATATTTCCATAAGTACTTCAACATTTTAAAAATGCAAAATTGAACCTGTATCTATCTCGTCAAGGGACGTGGCTAACAAAGAATGTCATGACTTTAAAAGCTTGGGAACCGCTTATGGAGTTATGTGGCAAGCGCTGAAACGAAATCGCCTTCCGATTTATAAACAGGAGCTTTATTTTAACTGTTTGAACAAACTAACGTGAGACACAAGCTGGAAAACGAGTAGCGTCAGTCGCGGATGTCATTCTTGTTGCAGATAAAGTGTATTTTTCTTTCTTGCAGTGTTGTTATTTACATTGAAAATAAATTAATAGTAACAAAAAGGAAATTAGACATTATTATTATTATTATTATTATTATTATTATTATTATTATTATTATTATTATTATTATTATTATTATTATTTTAGACCACAGTAAGATGTGTAACATGTTTTTTGGATATCTTCATTCTCTCTGCATGGCGGTGCAGGATATAATTATATTATTCTTTTCGACTCGTGTAATTAACACATTCCAAAGGGATAAAAAGTAATTAGTCATTACATTCATATAACTTATATCGCTAAGGTGCCGTATATTTGAATTATTTTCGTTTTGGCTAGAGAGTCATATATTTTCCGCACACCCTCTCCCTGTTCCATGCACATAAATTTAAATTTGCGAACGCACCAACGCAGGGGACACACAGTGAAATTGCTCTGTTTGCTTCCACGAGCGCTGGTTTAGGAGAAATAGACAACAACGATCAAAAGAATGAAAAGACATATGCAGAGAACCAAAGGTATATTAGCTTCATAAGAGAGGCAAGCGAAGAGAAAGAGAATGATAGCGAAAGATGCATTACACGAGAACAAAGGCACTTTCATTATTGGCTCTCATCGTTCAAATAAGCGAAGCAAATGTTCCAGTAATTAAAAAGCTACCGCGCAGATATTTTTGTCGGGGTCTCATTGTGCTGCTCGTAAAGCAAAGAATTAGTTACAAACCTTGGTAGTTTCTCTTCTCATAGCGCTTTCGTTGTTTTTCTTTTCCTCTTCTCGACTGCGCTGCTCATTTAGAGCAGTATTCTTATTGTTATTAGATAACATGCCTCCATTTTGGCTTCATGAAACAGATGGAAGGGTTGGGAGGAGAGTTTCCTCTCGTTAATTTCGTATTCAGGGCAAAACTCCGATGTGCGGTAAAGAAATGTGTTTGAAACTGTCCCAGGACATGAAGTTTTGAGCAATGGCACAAGATATTATTCAGTTCTACATTATTCTACGTCGTTTCCAGAGAATTATAAAATTAAATCTGATGCGAAGAGCAGTTTGTAGATTCCCAAAAGAAAGAAAAGAATAATCGGGAAGTAAAGGAGAGAGAGTAGAGAAAGAGGTCTTGATTATTCATCTTTTCCTTTCCACTTGGTGTTTAAACTCATTTTATTTAATTGTTTTGAATTTTACTGCAAAAATATTCTTTCTTCTTCAGCTTTCACTATTGGAGATTTTTTATTTTTATACTCTAGTCTAGACGAATGTCTAATTCGCTAAAAAGCTAATTCTAAATTAAATCCAATAGAAAAAAAAAGCTTTTATTATCTGTACAGTAAACTAGTATTCATTCAATTGATTTATCTATTCAGGTCTTCATAAATTTAGAAGATGTCAAACAACAAATAATATATTATGTTCGAAAAAATATAGAGCGAAAAGAATGCATTTATTTATATTTTGTTTATTTAAGTACTTACATAAAATATTACAATAAGTGAGTTGCTCCCCGAAAGAGCAAAATCCCGTGCTCGGGTGCAAATTTAGTGCTTTATATACAATGAAATTTTGTACTTGTAAATCAATAATGTAGCTTGAGAAATTGCGGGAGTATAACATAAGAAAGTTTAAAAAGTAGAAACATTTTTCTGTTTCCAAAGATTAGTGTAATATAAAAAGTCATATTATACCAATATGATATAAATATGCTTAAAATTAATATATATACATATAAAACTTGTGGTTAAAACCTTAAAACAATTATATTAAATACACCAGACCAAAACAATAAGCTATGCATTATATGATACGAATATAAAAATAAAAACTTTGAGTAAAAGTAAAGCATAAACATCACAATGGCAAACATGGTTATTTCTAGTTTACAGATATTAAGTGTAAGGTTTATTAGACATCTACAGAATTAGATATAATGAGCTTGAGGTGTGAATGAGTGTGTATGTGTGTGTTTGGAGAGTCGCACAAACATGTGTAGGAAATATCTTGAAACTTTATTATAGAAAAAAAAAATTTTGAATCTATTTGAGTTAAGCTCGCCCAAAACTGGATGAATTTTAATTAGCGTATTCTATATTCTAGACCCAAAACATATGCTATGCAATAGTATGATACTTGAGTTCAGTAAGAAAACGGCTGTTTTGTCTTGTTGGGTAATCATAATGTTCAGCTTTGAAATTGCCTTGGTATTTATGAAAATAGGTAAGCACAGAAAGTTTGTAAGTTTTCTCTATAGTTAGAACGTTAAACTCTACGAAAATTTGATTCCTTGGTTAACCCATAGACTTACGTAAATTAACTTTAACAATGCGCCTATGCAACAATGTTCACACAGTGAGCTAAATTTAAAGACCTCCTGAATTACAGAGTGAAATATAAGTAAATAATAAATACATGGATTTGGACAAAAATGTAAAATTATACAACTTTATTCAATCCTATAAAAGAGTGTGATAGACACTTTCTCCTCTATTCTTCCGTACTCTTACATTAAGTCAGTATATGTGTCCTCATAGAGGAGGCAAGTTCTCCCCTCATATCCGTCGGTCTTCTAAATCATCATACCCCTAGTCCAAGCCACGATAGCACTGTCTAGTGAATTTAGTCCCTGTTTTATGTACTGCTCCATCCCTCATTTAGATGTTAGCCTATTGCACTTCCAGCAAAACTATCTCTCTGCATTGCGCAAGCAGGAAGCAATACAAATAAATTGTGAAAGAGAAACTTGCACACTGGACAACCGAAGAAATAGCTTATCGGGAAGGGAGATTGTTCTAAGTAATGGCAGGTGATCAACAAGTTGTTAGACGCATAATGGTTTCGCTGCAACAGAGGACGGCACACTTCATCACATTACTGCAGGTTTGCAGATGTCACGGTACAAAATATGGATGTATATGTAGTGTATGGAGGATATCTGTAAAATTACTACTACAAGTGTAAAGTTTGAGCGATTTTAGCGAAATTCATCCTCAAAAAGAACCGCTGAGCTTGACGTGCCTCTACCGACAGTCTACCACATCAAAAAGAAGTTCACGCATCATAAGTGAACGAGCTGCCGGATGAACCGGTGTCTTGAAGCCTGTCGGTCTCTTTAGAAAATTTTCTCAAAACAGTTTTGTGTGTGTGTCATATCACGTAGCACATTGTTTTGGTTGTATGTTTCTTATTTTTTTTTTCGAGCAATTGAACACAAAATATCGCATGTGATAATCTGACCAGACATGACATCACACAGTTTATCGGATCTTATTTTTTTATGCTGCGTCATATTCACTTGACTAATCCCTCAACTTGAGAACAAGGTTCTAAATGGAAGAGATGTAGATACAATAGGGCGAGTGTCCAGCTGTTTGGTTGTTTTCCTGCGTGTCCTATTTAATGAATAACTCACTGAACGTTAGATTGCAGGCGACTTTACCGCATTCCCATGTATCTCTGACTTCACGACCCTACATTATTCGTTGTGGGGTGTTACTGGTGTCTCGCATCGTCACACAATCAACGGTGATAGGGAATGTACATTTCGTGCGGTCCTCCTCTCAGCCAGTTCTAAAGTGCCGTAAAACTGACAACAAATAACTTGGAGATGGTTAAAATTGTGTGTCTAAAACGACGGATCTCATAGTTCACTAACCAGCTATGTTCAGTAATTTATAGTGATGTATAAGGGTTTGCGGACTTCCCGGATATATGTGTATAAAATAACAAATGAATGTAGAAAATATATTAAAAACATTGGGTGTAAATGTGATTTCTTAAAATTAAAATATAATGGTTGCTAAAGTATTATTAACCTTTTATTAAGATCTAAAGCCTCTCAGATGTATTGATCATTCTGAAGTTGTTTTTCGTTCGCTGATCTAAAGTTATTTCTTGAAGAACACATTTTTCAAAATAAAATTAATATAAAATTCTGTAATTATTAGTGTGTCTTCTTCTCCAAGTTCATTTTCAGGTTGGCCAGTAGGAGTTTCGAAATAGATAGTTGGACAGTACTATTCCTTTCTTGTTGCATCGTCTGAAGATGATGATAAGAATACGCCTGCTACTTTAACCTCATACACCGCCATTCCTTTCAGCCGAACTCAATGAACGTCATCGTGTAGTTTTATATGTTCTATAGTCTAAAATAGAATTTGTGGGATGCGACGTAGAAATTACGCCTCGTGCGATGATATTTGCTATATCAAGCTCCATGTTTCGGTGCCAGTTTGAAACAGGATTTAGGTGGAGGATAGGAATTAGCCTGTATGTTAGCTCATCATCCACATTACTTTTTCTAATTTTAATTAAATCCAACATTCAAGAAATATTTGAACTTAACGTAAACAAATGAAATATTTGTAGCTGTGTTGATTAATTTAAACCCGCTGATCGCAGATTTCGCCACGGCTGCTGCAGACCTCCAACTCCGCTTTCACGAGACTCTCTCTCTCTAGGGCTTTCAGCTGATTTCTGGCAGCCATAAGCTATCCAGGGTTGAGTGAATGGAATTTTGATATCGATAAATAACGCATCGTGATTTAGTTGTTGAAGTTGTTTATTCTCTAGAACATGAATATTTAGGCCAACTCACATCTCACGTCGAACCACAAGCAAGGTAATCTTGGCAAACACGTAAATTTATTGCGTTCATCAAATGGTGCCGAAAGCGAAGAGATTTTTATTTCAACAGTATTCTTAATGCAGCCCAGTATCGGTATCTCATGTGGTGATCGACAGTCAAGCCTCGTTATTACCGGAACTGATACTTGGTACTTAGGCCGCTCTTCCGCTGATCTGCGGGCGACGTCAGCCACACTTATCTGGGTCCGGGAAATTCTGAGGCTGCACGACTTTTGGGAAAACTCTATCCCTTTTATATTCAATGTAAAATGACGCTATTCACGGACAGCGGCGCGTAATATTCCCGCCAGCTTCGTGTTAACGTCACTCATAGGTCAGTGCTTACCTCACTGAATTTCATTTCTATTCGCTGGACAATTTTGGTCAAGCCAAATTCTCCACTTTTCGTCAATAAGATTAAGTTAAACAGATTTCATACTTACTGTCAATGACTCTTTTACTCGGTCACCTGCGACTTTGCCACCGAACAAGCCGGTGTCTCTGTCTGAGGCGTGGGCATTTCCAACTCTTAACTGCATACGAGAAGAGATTAACTTGCATTGTCTGACTTTTGCCAAGTCATACTGTGTTCGGAGGAAGACGTGAGTTTTACCTTACTGTGCTATATTATTATATGTTATCTCTTTAATATTACAAAAATTGCACATTAAGAACGCATTTAAACACTATACAATCTTAATGCTCCATATACGAGTTATGTCATTAAAGTTCCTCCACTGAAAGAAAATACACAACATACTTGCACATAATTACTGAGTTACTGATTCTAAAATTACAAATATTAATTATTTCAATTAATTTGTAATGGACGGGGAGCCAGGGACAACTTCAAGCCCTTTATTTTGCAGTGAGGTCGGGAAATATTTGAGGTCACAGTCCATTAATCTTCGATCTACCATGACATCATTAAGGTAGGCAAAATTTTTTGTGAGAAAATTCTTTTCTTTGTGTGATAATAAAAATAAATCTATTTTGTCTACTGAAAAATGTTCGTAACCCTTGAAGCTTGTGACCGACTTCTATATATCCTTCTGGCTTTGGACTTCTGTGCTAGTTGAATTAATAATACACTTTTCATTTTTCTAATGCAAATTAAACGCAAAACGTTCATTTAAACCACGTACTAATTAGGGTTCTGTTTTCACCACGAATTTCTAGTCTTCTTATAGTGCAACTAATATTGTTTACAATTGAACAGTAAGTGGTTATTTGTTATTCGCTTGCTTTTAAAACGTGCATAGAATTTTCTTAGAACGAATGGAAGGATAAAAATGGTGGAGGTTTTGTAATATGGCACATGATCTTATTGCACCGTTTAGAGAGAAGGGGAATATTTTACTCTAAATGTCTAAAAGCCCAATAGATGTACACAGAGACCGAAAAAGAGCATAAAATGCTGCATTTAAAAATCTTAAAAGCTCGCACAGCATTTAGGGATTTGTAAATCTTGTACTTATGCTGCTTTGAAGTAGAAAAATGTGTTAACTTCTTGCGGTAATCCTGCCAGAGAGCATTTTCCGAATCCGATTTAAGAACGGGGAAAATAGTCTGTGCATATTTAGATATCTTACCGCTGATGAAACATGAAAGGTAAATTTACATCCCAATTTAATGCTACACAGCTAATACTAATGTAAATTTCATAATGTGAAAGTGTTTAAGTAGTTCATAATCTAACGTTAATGTATTTTAGACTGTGTTTTGTATTTTGAACTTTTAATAAAAGTATTCCTTTATTATAGCCTTTAAAGGTTACCTCAAAATTGATTTATTTGTCAGAGCCTTAATGCTCGTAAATTATGCCTGAAACGAAAATTCAACACTTTCAATGTTGTAATTTCTTTTATTGATTGCAGCATTGCACGTTGTTTTATAACAGACAAATAACGGAAAAGAATTTTTCCGTTTACTTGTAACTAAACAAAAGCATGAAAATATACGGTTTGAAGTTAGAATTTATAACACGTAGAAAGCATTAGCAGCAGAAATCAAGGCGCTATATAGAATCAGCTTCTAAAAATAAATCGATTGACATTAGTTTTGTGCTTGTTTACTATCAAGTAAGCTTTGCAAATTTTATAGAAAAGACTCCAAACATCCTCTTAGTTTCATAAAAATTGCTGAAAGCTAAGCATTGTTGCTGAAGAACTTTTGCTTTCCTGTACTTTAGAGTACAATTAACAATGAAGACGCAAAAAATAATAAATAAAAAGAAAGATATTTTCAAACTATATATCATCGAGGCAGAGTTCTAAATTCACTAAAAGGTTCGGGGAAAAATATAACGAAAATTAAAAAATAATGATTACATTTAATTTTATCTTGATGAGTCGAAAACCGTGCCATACTCAGCTCAATTTTTATGTTTAATTGGATTTGAATGGACGAGTCAAAAGGAAGATTTTTTTTTCCAATCATTGTCCAATCACAGAAATCGGAAATACTTTTTAGAATTCTTTCCTTAAGCTACCTACAGATTCCAGAAATCACAGCTATTTGAATAAATGGTGTAAACATATTTACCGGGCACTTAAATTTTTAAATTTATGATACCAAATGCGAAATTTATTTTTTTTTTTCCTTACATCGCAAATACATCAAAAAGTTGTATAAAGAAATGCTTAGAAACCTCTTATTACATATTGAAACGAGGTAAATAAATTTTAAAGGAAAGGATGTATAAATAAAAAGACATTCATTGTTTTTTGTAACGCTTGCACATTATTGGATTGAAGTTTAAAATTAATAAATAAAGAGAAAGCATAGTGCTATCTTCATAAATAATATGTAATGAAGAGGCTCAATAAAAATACCCAAAGGTGAAGTATTGTCTACTACCTATTGATAGAAAACAATTTAAAAATTAGGCTGGTCCTAGGATCCACATTGCACTGAGCCCATGTCATGAGACTGAGACAGTGTGCCCAACATTAGATACTGATACAAGTTGCTAAAAGTTCATGTATATGTTTCTGGTCAGGTAAAGGTAAGTAGAGCAGCAATAAGAATACACTTTCTCTTGGCGCATGGCCAAGTTTAGTGCTTGAATGTTCATGAACCTTTACCAGTTACGACTCCCTTCTTGAAACCTTGGAGATCTATCTTCCTTCTTTTTCAGCTAGGGGGGTTGTCTTTTCTAGGGATATTCGGTTTTCGTTTTTGGCTGAAGTAACTAATTTAGGCTGTCATTTGGTTGAGTGGGAACTCGTTCTGTGATGACACAATTCAGCAAGACCCATAACTTTTATATCAAAAAAGTTTTCTTCCATATGACCACAGTGACCTGGGTAACCATTTATCATGTGTAACATTTTATGTTAAGCTATATTTGAATTGTTCTAGAGTACTTTTGGCAGAAGCCTCTATATTTTTGAAATCATTAATTGTCATTGTTCTTAATAAATCATTCTACCACTATTAGTTATGCCCGAAAGATTTGTAAGATAATTTCTTTGTTAGTTCAATATTTGTTACCAGGACAGTATTTACTTTTGAGCTTGGTGAAATAATTTTAATTGTAAATTTAAATTATTAATATTACATTTATGTTCAATTTAATTTCATATTTGAATTATCGATATTTTATTTAAATGCATACTATTTATTTAAACTTAAAATTGGAGACCGATGATGTTAAATTATGTTGCTATAGAGCCTTTGTAATTATTAAATATTTTCATTAACACAGTAAAATGTATCGTGGTTATATCTGTGTTTGCTTGTCATACATTGTATTTAAAATAAATCCTATGACAACTTCCATAACTTATGATCTGGGTAACTTGGCCCATTTCTTGGCAATTAATCCCCTTGTCGACATTGATCTGTGCTGTAAATATTAAACATGTTGAGTTTTGTTTTAGTTTATTTTCCAAATACTCGGATTTAATATTTTCCATTTGGGAGAAATTTTTAAGAAAAGTTTTTATGATTTACATTGAACTGAACAGTTTGCACCAAAAATTATTATTATTATTATTATTATTATTATTATTATTATTATTATCATCTTCGTCATCTGCTTTTATTTCAAGCTGTACGTCTGGAAAATACAGCTTAAATTAGAGGACTATAAAAATACTTTTGTCGTTCCAGTCTTAGACACGAATATTATAAGTTCGTTGATCGTAAATTCAAGTGAATAAAGAGAGAAAGTGATTCCTAAAATTACATAACTTACGGAAGAACAGCTGGTGAGTTATAAGATCAAGGAATTACGGGATAAGAACAGCGACAGACCACTCTTGGAAAAAAAAAAAAAATGAAAATCTTCATCAGCGCCCTATTTTACGTCCGCACTCCAACTAGCCACATCTTTTTATGTCTGAGTAGCCATCTGGCAAACGAATTGCGAACAAAAAGGTCAATTTTTCGCCGCGAGAGCACCTTATGGAACACAATCCCACTCAATTTCTGCCTTCAAAAAGGGCGAAAGCTGTTTTCATGTTAGCACCGTCTCGTGTGTATGTGTGACGTAACTGCGATGATATTTCCGCCCGACGGAATTCTCGGCGTGACAGTCCCACTCTTTAGCAGGTTCAGCAAGTGGTGGACCGCACAACTTGCCAAGGGCTGCTCGGTCGGCTGCATTCTAACTGGACCGTACTTGCATGCACGGATGGCGGTGCGATCAGAATTACAATCTTCCTCTCCGAGGACAATTGTTCGGAGTAAAAACGTTCTCAGGTTGTAGGACGATACAAAGCGACGATAATATAAATAATGTAATAGTAAATGAAGGTATGAATTGTAGGCTCATTTAGAGAGAATGGATAGCAAAGTTTAACATTTAAAGCAACTGGAAATAGGAACTAGGCGATCGAGAAAGATATAGCTGGGCGAGTCTTTATCGGAGACGTAACTGCATGCTTATGACTAAACGTATATAATCAGGTTTGTTCTCTGTGTATGCTCAACGTCAATAATACGACATACTATGTTCTGTTTACAAACAGAGGTGCAGGATATGTCTGTCATACAGACACAATACAGTTCATACACAAATTAATGCAACACAAAAGGGGAAGATTTCGTTTGCTCTGTTTCCTTCATAATACCGAAGCATAAATCAAGTACGCCTTTTATAAGTATTACCAAGGTATGGCGTAGATATGTTTTCTAGGTTTGATAATGTTCCTTGCTGCAACTTTTGCTTGAGTGAACAATGGCATGTATAGGTACATAATTAACTTAAACTCACTTATAGTAGAACAAGACTAGATAGCGAGATGAAGCAGGAACCCCAATTCAATATGACCAATCTCAGATTTTGCCGACTTGTATCTGATATTCCTTGATAAACTGCACGGATTTTTAGAAATATATGCTTCAGAACACATCCCAGATGTTCAACATTGCGGAAGACAACAGTAAGTGAACTGAGAAGTTCATTTTAAAGAGAAAATGTTTGGAACTCAGTCGACTAAACCACAAATTCCGTGGATTTCATGTTGCCAATGCGGCTATAGATAAGTTGAGTGTAAACCCTACCTTCTAACATGCGAATTGTTAGATATGTTAATGTGCCTTGACCATCTTTAGTTAAGCATACAAATGTGATATTATTTGTCACGGATGCAGTACCAATATGATGAAATCAGTAAAGTGTCTTAAGGAACATATGCCAATATCATACATATAGCGTGCTATAGGATTACTAAAGAAGTGAGAGCACAGTTCCCTGATGTTGCCAGACGCATAGCTAATGTTAAAAAAGTATTTCTTAATGCAGCATATCATACGAGTACCTCTTTCTTTATCTACAGTTAACATGAAACATAAAAATAGCAGGAATATACCATCTTTCTTTGGAGAGTAATTTCTTATTTAATCAATTGTACCAGAGGCGGTTCTATCATAAGATCGCATGATTACATATCCTCCCAACTGCAAATGAAAAGTACATTAGTCAATATTTTCTTCACTCCAGTTTGAAAAGCGTTTCCTTTTCTTTAAACATCATTATGTATTACTTTATAGCTTTACCTTATTATCTGCCACAAAGAAAACGCCCTGCCCTGAGCTTAGAAAGTTGAGTAGGTAACAAAGATATGTCTTTAAGCAAAGGTCATCCAATTTGCGTTTCCAGCGCGCTTTTCAGTTTCTGAATTCGTTGTGAAATACCTAATGTAGACAAATTAGCTTTTGGAATTCGGGATTTTCTTATGCCGAATTGTTCACTGATTCATGTCATATAGTGTAAATGGTCAATGGAAAACAAGATTCTCTTGACTAAAGGCACTACGCTGTAGACCTGCGCTATCACTTTTTGCACATTTTACCTGTTTGTGGTGCATTTTGGTATTCAAACTTAACGATATATCAGTCCACACCACTGCCACTCAATCAACGGTTTCCTGCAGTCAGTGTACTCTGATGTTGCTTGTCGTTAATGATAATGCATCTGAACTAATTGGACTCATTTTTCCGACCTATCTACTTCGATCCTTAAATAGACTCATGTTAATCGTTATCTACAACAGGCAAGGTTTAAGTGCAAGCCAATCTTTTTTATTCTTTTTTGTAAAATCTGCCAGTCGTAGTATACATTTTTGATTATAGTATGCTTTCTTGCTTGAATAATGAGTTGTGAAAAACATTCTGTTAGATTTCTGTGTCTTAAAAACAAGAAAGTGGGTACCTTAAAAGTAGCTTCCCATCAAATCTGCTATATCTATATTTTCTCGTCGGGTTGCTATTAATATTATACCTCTGCATGTTAAATTACAGAAGTGGGATGAAAGAGAATTTATATTTTTACAGAACATTCGGTTGTTTTAATGCAATAAAAAGTATTGCCCAAAGAATACGAAATGATTACCTGAAAGTCTTTATATGTAAGTCTGTGTTTAATATTAAGTAGTGCAGTTTATGAAGCTCTTAGTAGAGAGTATGAAGACACTGAAAGCCAATTAAAAAGAACACATTTGGTTGTAATTTTAGTCGACATCCTAAACATTGCACAATTGCAGTTTATGAGTTTCATTTGCGTACTTGTCACTTATTGATTACCGATATAATTGTTAATAAACAGAAATTAATTACATGTATTTTAATGAGATGAAAAATAGATCTACATTATAAGCAGATTCACTGTAAGAGGTTTACAAATCTTAGTAACAAATGCGTGTTCCCCAAAATCAAAAGATGTTTCTTTCAGCAACACGTTATGAGAGTACTTGCATTACTATTTCATGTTCTCATTGTTTTGACTGATTATTCGCACTTGTAAGCTACCTTTGCAGCGGGTAAGAGGGAGTTTGCGCACTCTTGCTTCTTTTCATGGGTTTTGAGGAAACGACTCAAGAGTTGTTTGCGCAGCATTAACGAAAGAGGCACGTACGTCAAAAGGGTAGTCAGCTGTTTACACACACACACACACACTACTTCCCCCTCCTATCTGCAGCGTTCTACACTGCACGAAGGGCTCCAAAGCATAACTTCCTTATTGCTGTCCAAATTAAATACTTAATTTTCATATTATATCTACCATAACGATCAAAGTCCACCTTTGTTGAAATTTGTGATTCTGTTGCTAATAGATTGTAGGTAGTATTACATATTCATACAGGGGTAAAAACCAGAAGTCTTGAAAATCAGCTTAGAAAAATTAGGGTCCGGGGGAAAAAAACAATAGACCCCCCCTGTAAAATACCTGAAATGAGACCATAGCAAGAAATGCAGCTGATAAATTTGCACTAATTTTGTTTGACTTTTGTTTCCATCACCTGGACCTATTAGTTGGATTTGCACTTTTATGTGATTTGTGCCCTGGCCAAAGTAAAAAGTATACTTTATTTGCTTCATTCACACTATAGTAAACACATTTGAATCAGTGAAAGTGACTTTTCCATCAGGGCGTGTAAATATCTTCCTTCAATATCATTGAGTGTTCCCAGGATATTTTTAAACCATGATCCTCATTTCTTAATAAAGAATAAGGAAATACACGTCCAAGGAAAATACGAGAAATAGTAGTTTATAAAACCTGTTCTAGAACTATAACCAGGGAAAACGACTTTTTTTGTTCCCGAATGCCAAACAAAAAATGCGTGGAAGTGATTTTCATCACTTCAAGACGCCGTTGATGCCTTTAAAAACCATGTTTTTGAGATATGAACTTCAAAGTGGAAAAAATGTTTCGAGAATTGGTTTAAACACATGCAAAAGTGTATAAATCTTAAAGGCGAATATTTTGAAAAGCAACAAACCAGTTTGTTTATTTCCTAGTTTTTTGTAACAACTTAAAAGGTAACCCTCTTATACTACATGGAACCAACGAATATTAATATATATTAATCTCTATTAAAAATAATAAAAGAAATAAAAATGCTCGCTATGAGTTCCGGCCATGCTACATGATTTCCTTTGGCAGGTGACGAGATTGTTATGCAGCAACTTTCTGTCAGTAGAATAAATTTCCAATTTGTAGCAGAGAGAAAGACCTGCATTATAGGTGTGATTATTAATACTTCCTTTGGCGGCAAAATATTACTAATAATATTGGTACGGAATTTGTCAGTAGGAAGATTGAAAACCCGAAAATTTTGTTGAGGAATTCGCCGCTCCCGAACATAATGTACTTGACTTCTGAGAACCATGCGCGCGTATGTGTCGGAAGAACCCCTCCATTATTATTGCAGCTACCACTGCATCTCTGATATTTCCGTGGTATCTCAAGTTGCCTCAATATCCAATAAGGCTATTTCCTATTAGTATTTAAATTGTATACACCTTTGACATACCGAGGTAAAACAAAATACATTACTCAAGTCTTCTTGATATGAAGTTAATTTAAACACCGAAGTTAAGCAATATTTTCTGGTATTTTGTACTCCATTTTGGTTATTTCATGACAGCGTTTGCTTAGTGGCAGAAACTATGTTTTGTTTAAATCACTAGGCATAGAGAATAAAACTATAAATTAATTGTCAACTATAAATGAAGACAGAAACCGAAAAATGTACCCGAACGTAATAAGCTGAAATGTAAGACATAACTGTACACTGCTATATAGTACTATAACATGGGAAACAACAAGTAACTATGGAGCATTTTTACCAAACAAGCGGTTACAGTTCTTCAAGGCTCTTTGTATGCGTGTGTGTGTGTGAGACGTTCTGTATTGATCCCCAGCAAGCTGTTAGACTCACATCATACTAATTCCAGGAGGGAGCAGGGAGAATTAATGGCGCATTGCCAAACTCTGACGGAGGGAAGGACGTGACTTGGCGTTGTCCGTCTGTTGCTCACGGGGAAATTCTCATTGTTTTCCTTAGAACTGTTATCCTGGGGCTCAAGATTGCAACTATGGGGCGAGGGGAGGGGGAGGGATTATCCATTAGTAGCTGAAGATGCTCTGGAAGGCGCTGAGATGGAGATTAAAGTTACCGCTTCTGTTTTCATTAATGGAAAACCTTGGATATTTTGCCAAGAACGACGCAGCTCAGCAAAAGGGACATGTCGCCTTTGCATTTAGTAGGAGGCTGCCCACTAACTGCACTATTTCCTGTTAAATATAATGATCACAATTAATGAAACAAATCTTCTTACTAACCCTGAGTCACTACCGTGTTTTGTGCTGTGCTACTGGACCAAATTCAGTTTTTCATCCAGTGTGAAAATTCGTAGTCTTTAACATTTGTTATCACGTCTTACACACCTTCCCGTTGATTCTCGGACAAGATTTAAACCTGGAGGTGATGAAAGGAAAAACTATCAGGATATAGTCAAATAAATGCAACGTTCTAGTACGAGAGAAGAATAATTTATAAATTTAATATAT
The DNA here is from genome assembly GCA_030762175.1 of Metallyticus violacea. NCBI lineage: Eukaryota > Metazoa > Arthropoda > Insecta > Mantodea > Metallyticidae > Metallyticus > Metallyticus violacea. The sequence goes on from CM060833.1 coordinate 117,090,977, forward strand.
ATTATTTGACAATGAAGAAGAGGCATAATTCATGTATGAAATGGCATTCGCCTTAAAAATGGCGCTTGTATAAAGGCAGAAAATAGTAATATAACATTTAAAAGCATAAGCCCTTGAAACAATGCCTAATTTAATATACAATAATACTTTACATCTTTGAGAACCAACTAACGGGGTTCAAATACTTTATAAAATCTCACATTTAGGCAGTCAATAAAGAAGTTTAATGTTGCCCTCAAGTTATAGTAATTTAAAGAACATGGCTTTACATTACATACACCCATTAAATTAACAAAATAGGAATGTTGAAATCAAAGTTGAATGTATACTAATAACACAATAAACATATTACCAAATCTCATAATATCTTGGTCACTAGGTCGGAGAAAGCTTCGGAGGTACCAATTTAGACTTTTCCCCAGACAATACTCAACACCAAATCCGGAAGCGATCTCCCCAGTTAGAAAATCATAACAGGAGCAAGCAAGCCAAAAATTTGCGCAATAAGCTTCCAGAACTTTCTATACCTGTTCCAGTCAATGGAAACAAAGACAGAGAGCGAATCCTCTTCTTCTTCTTCTTGAATAGTGTTTAACGGCCGTTTGTTCTACTGAGGCACCATAGGCGGGCGAACCTTCCTGAAGTGAATACGTATAAAGGTGGTGGTAAGGGAGCAGGAAGGCATTTATAACAAAGAAAACACGTGGAACAACGGCAAAATATTGAAAATATTTGTTAAAAAATAAAATATTAGTTTAATGGAACAAAGTGTAACTGTTATTTTACCTTAGAGAGAAATGTCTTGAAATATCCAAAAACCAAGCTGTCAAATAAAGTTTGATGATTTGGATGTCAAATAAATGTCAACTTTCCGGAAAGTTGAACATTATGTAAATAGACGACAATAGTATTTTATTTGTATGAGTGAAATTTTGGCTATAAATAAAGTTAACATACTATGTTGTTTCAGAAATAAAGAAAGATGCTTTAGCAGTGTAATTTACTTACTTCTCTTTAAGAATAGAAATTAAGCCTGCTCCGGTCTCAGGCTTCAAATCATCTGTTAGGTCGAACATAGGTCATAGGTCGAACAATGCGTTTTGTTCCAATAGAATGGCAATTCAAACGCAAGACATGCTATTCTATTACCCTTCATCCTTAGAACATGGCTTTAAATTATGTTTATACTTCCATCTTACTTCTAATTGTTCCGCAAGCGGATTTATTTATTGAACATTTATGAAAGTTCTTGTTTATATTCATTTTCATGAACATAATAAGTAAACATACATAGATATTTGCTGTTTAGAAATATTGTCAATATTATCTTTCCTTTTTTTATTTTGAGAGCTGCAGGTAATGCATTTTATCAGAAAGGAACTGAATACTATAAGTTCATGCTTACTTAATTTATTTAACTTTACTAAATGTATTTTTGGTTTCAATTAATAAATAATATCATGGGCATAGGTTGTCAAAGTGAATGATCTTAAAACAAAAATAAAACATTCAATATACGAATTCTATTCAATGGAATATTTTATGGCGGTTTTTCTGTCTAAGGAATTTATTTTACAAATTGTTTCATTAAGGGCATTGAATGCATTTATACATTCTTTTTCAAATGGTTTAATTATATAATATATGTTTTGATATTTGAAGTTAATTTTAGTTTACCTTTAATATAAATGGACCGTAAATTTCTTGCTAAAGAAACGAAAGAACCTCTTAAGTCAGCATGTAGTTGAAGTTGTAGCAGAAGAAGTTTTGTTCACAGGAGGCTTTATTTTAGTAGAATTAGCGAAGACGAGTTATGTAACATACAGCAAAAATGCAGAGACTGGTCATTCATGTTCACTATGCAGGAGTTATAGTCATGAACCATTTCTCAATGTATATTTGAAGATATGGGTTCCTCAAGACGCCACAATAGTGGCTGTTATCTAAAAAGCAAAGAAATTTATCATATTCAGTCATCTTAATTGATAATTTGTGGGTCATAGATACAACCGAATATCTTCGTTTGTGATTTACATATTCGGCTAAACGTTCACCTTTTAAAGTAGCATCGGTAATGAGCTCCTGCCCTGTGAATCTCAATATATTAAAATTAACTAAATGGGATTAAATAAATTCTGTATGAGAGGAAACCTAAAAATATTCTTAGTTAATCGTGCAAGTGTCATCTCCTACCGGATAATGCGAGGTTTCATATTGCTCAACATGCTACAGAAGCAGAGATACTTGCATAATCCTCGTAATCTTCGGATCTCTCACCACTTTATTACACATAATAATATTGATGTACTTGGAATCTACTACAACCATCTACCATTTTAAATACCTCTTCCTCTTGGTTTAATCACATATAAAATAATATGCAAGCTGACGAAATGCTCTGTCACTGAAGAATAAACAGACACAAACAATGTTCAAATGTTTCACCCAAAAGTCGAACTGAGAATGGATAAATGTTCGAGGTCTACGTGTTGTGTCCAGTTATTTTGAATATTTCGAGAACTTACTCGCGGTTCATATAAGTAACTTTGCAGTCAAACACGGGAACCTTTCCTTTTGGCATGTGTTTGTTGTGTGTGTGTCTAAACACTGCATCCTTTATTTAAGGTACTAAACTGTTGAATGATATGGTGGAGCAAATGAACCCGATGAATGTTAGTGCCGAAGGTTACCTGCACTGTGGAAAAATATTCAAGTAACTTCGCTTGTTCGACCCAAAATCAAACAAGGGGGCTGGTAGTTTGCAAGTCAACTCTTAATGCTTTAGCCATGGCTATAGATAGATCGACCGGAGGAGACTTTGTTCTCACCTTGAAGTTTGAGCTGTGAAATCTTTGATTACTTGTACGTTCGTCCTTGGAAACTTCAAATTGTTTGTTAATAACACTTCAGTGAATGATTTGTTGAGTAAAGCATAGAGAATTTTTTTTGGTAGTGTTTAACGCCTATTTTAACTACTGAGGCACCACAGGCGGTGGACACTGATGATACATGAAATGAAATGATAAACTGGGGAAGGACTTCTAAGTTTAGGGTACCTCCTCGACATTTGCCATTATGAGGACTGAGGAAACCTGGAAAAAACTTCAGTCAGGAAGGAGATCCTGGCGGGATTCGAACCCCAGACCTCCCGCTCGCGAGTCCGTGCCTTAACGACCTCGGCCACCCGTGGCGGTATAGAGAAGTGTGGTATGGGGAAGTCGTTGAAAGCTACATACTTTTTGGAAGACTTTCATCAAAATGTTCAGTGTATAATGATTGAAGGCGTTGCTACCGTAATCCCGTCTTTGTACAAAACCGAAAACAGTTTGAAAAGAAGTTCATTAAAAGTTGTAAATTTTTAGCCTGGTAAATAACATAATTTATAGTTTATTAGTGACAATTTTCTGCAAGATGTTATTCAGTTCTTGAGCCATATAATAGCTGAAGATGTCAACACTGTAACTCTATCAAAGAACATTATAAGTGAAAAGTTATACATATCTTGAAAGTGTGAAGCATACAGTTCTGATTATTCCCATGCACTGACCTATCTACTTATGCCTCATTATTCATGTTATAAAGTTATAAAAATTATTAAAGATTTTTCAACTTAAATATCCAAATTAATTTCATTTGCATTTAAATATACTACACACAAACCGTTGGACTGAACTACAGCTTAAATAAACTTTTCTCTCAGATCTTGGATTTCTTTTTAGAATTAACTTAATATATTGTGTGGTTCATGTATCGATTGAAGAGGTAAAATTAGGAATATTGCTGTCTTTGACATTTATTAAAATATCAGGATTTTTGACACTTTGGTTACCAACAGGAAGTTTTGGCTCAGATATAACAATAAATGCTTCTAAAATGGAAATTTTGAGGATTTGGGGTTGACTCCCTATAACTAAAGTCTGATACCTTCTTTGTAAAACATTTATGTGTTCGCCATTCAGTTCATTGTAAGATGTGATTGTAAAATTTAAACAGGTGTGCATTAGAAAATATAAGCTTTTAGCCTTTACTAGAGAAATATTGTAAAGTTTTTATTTCAGAATTCTGGAGAAACACAAACATTTTTATAAAAGCGAACGTTTTTTACTCGTTTATTTTTCGCTGGATGAACAAGCCTCTACAAAAGAAAATACCCACATAGATGTGATGCGAAAGAAAAACACGCATACGGATGCACAGAAATACAGTATATGTTTTTGTTTTTACTTCTTTATTGACTATGCGTTCATAACACGATCAAAATGTATTTTTACAGCACTACGTAATTCCAGATATTTTTCTTTACAATATTTTATACAATGATGTTTATGTATGGAAGACTTCGCTTGGCAGTTTTTTTTTTTTTTTTTGATTGATTTATTTAAGGACGCTCTTTAACAGCGCAGGTCATCAGCGTCCCATTCAACTCAGGGCGTGAAACGGCCGACAAATTTTGCTCAGAGGCCTCTCTTTCAGGCTTGAGGTTCTTTTTCGTGCCGCAAATGTACGACACGGGACCCACGGCTTTACTTCCCTTCCGAAGGAAGCCATACTTAGGATTTTTACGCCCGAAAAAATCCATCGGTCCTGGCCGGGTTCGAACCCGCGTTTTGGGTATAGGAGTTCGCTTGGCAGTAAAGGAATAACCTCATATACCATGAAACTAATGTTTTAGTGCTTTTAACAATAATTGTCATGTGTTTACTTTCCTGGTGAACAGTTCAAGGTAACCAAATGTGACCAATTACAGTGCGTTTTGGAAGCTGAACTGGTATGAGATGTGTAGCAGTGTGAGATCATTTTATCCGCTTTATATGAGCCCAGTTATGTTTTCCTACTCATTGGGTCGCTGTATGCGAAAATTATTAGTATCCTCTCCTACAGCATACCACTTGTTGATTAGGTTGTAATGATTCTGGTGTGAAGCTATCAACTTCATTTAATTTTTTTTAATTCAATCTTTATAAATGTTTATTTTTATGTTATACTATAGAACAACTTGATGGTATATGACAGTCTGCCAGTTTCTGCACGTAGAAATGTTGCCAAACTAAGTGGGTGTGCGCAGACAGAAACTCACATCAGAGCAAGTCTCAATGACTTCAACAGACATTTGCCTATACATTGTAACATTGTAGCATTTTAAGCACAAGTATACACAGACACATATGAACTCAGACTTATTAAAATTCTATCGTAAAGCAGGGCTGTAGGGTTGTTTTGTTTACCTCCGTAAGCAGGTTGAATGTGCGTTACATTACCTTCATTGCTAAGCTTATATTTAGTTCACTGCTGAGTAACGAGAGTCTACCACTAATTACGAATCGTATAAACTGATACAGGTATGATCAGAATGTTAAAACCGCTCTGATTATAGTATTCACATATTTATATGTTTTTCTAACATAAAATATAAATGATGCCCTCTCAATTATTGTAGGTAACAAGTTGTATAATAACTGGTAACAAGGCAGGGCGGAAATCACACATTTTAACATGGCCAGAAGTACGCTCCGCTTTCACATGCCATTAAGTTTAGCGTTTTTTACTGGTAATTCTAAGCTGAATATACCTGCACTCTTCTAGGACATCATCTTTAATAGATTAAGTTACTGCTGAGCTATCTGACCCAAGCACATGCATCAAGATTGAGTTGTTGGTCCTGGCCAGCAGATCTACTTAATTCATGTAGCACAATTCGAGGAACTGGACCATCATACTTGTCAGATGATAATAATCACGTGCACTATACATCTCTTTCCGATTAACTCCAATAGGGAATATTATTTAATGTTGTTCCTCTTTAAACTCTCCATGGATATGCTCAGTAATTTATTTAAATTTCCTTCGTCCATTGTACTATTTCCTGTAAATAAAAATGCTATGTCCATATACCTAGAGGTGAAAAATTCAACTTTCTCTAGCTGTTTTATGTCGAAATTATATGTGAAACCCTGTTGCATATTATGCTAATTTTTATCAACAATAAATCCTCATTTTCAATGATAGAGTTAGTGTCAGTACTTTAAAGAAACGCTTATCAAATTTATAGTGCTACCTAGTATCTCTTTTCACATGAAGTCTTTTTGCTTTTTAGAAAAATTACATTTCTATTAAGTTTTCTTCAAATGAGTTATAATATTTGAATTAGCATATAAAATAATGAAATTGTTAGCTAATTGGGGCAGATATCTCCTACTGAAGCTTAAAATAATTTACCACAACCAAATTATAGCACCAGTAGTACCGTTGAATACATAAATAGTACACACGTGTTTGTCCAAAGTTTGTTCTTTTGAAATGAGTTTTCTGGAGTAAATGGTATGCTAATCTTACGAGGTCTCTTCAAAAATTATCGCGAATTTTGAATTTCCACGGGCTACGTATATTCGATTTTCGATTGTTTTGTGGCGTTATGTTGGTACTCGTGTCCCTCACTTATGTTGACAAGCTAGGCCATTTTGAATGTTCAGTTAATTGTTGACAGCTATTTTGCTTGGACGTGTTTTGGCTCGTCTGCGATTTTTGCCTATTCCAAAAAAAGGGAACAAAAAAGCTGTATCACATTTTGTGTGAAAAACAAAATTAAGTGCGCGGATGCATTCCGAATGTTGACTGTGGCATATGTTCAAGCTACTTTGGACCAAAGCAACGTTTATCGGTTGTACAAAATTTTTCAGAGGTTCGAGAAGATGTGGACGACGAAGAGCGTCCCGGACGCCCGAGCTCGTCAACAACAGACGAAAAGATTGAAGAAGTGAAGAAAATAGTATTGGCCAATCGTCGAATCACCGTTAGAGAAGTTGCTGAGGACCTAAACATATCGATTGGCTCGTGCCATTCGATTTTACCAATGATTTGGGCATGAGACGGGCCGCCGCAAAATTCGTACCAAAGTTGCTCAATTTCGACCAAAAACACCATCGCATTAACGTTGCTAAGGAGCTGTTGAACGCGACGACCCAAATTTGCTCCATAGGGTCATAACTGGTGACGAATCATGGCATGGGTTTATGGTTATGACGTGGACACTAAAGCTCAATCATCCCAATGGATGCTGCTACACGAGCCAAGACCGAAAAAAGCGCGCCAAGTTCGGTCGAATGTGAAGGTTTTGCTTACAGTTTTCTTCGATTGCAGGGGCGTGGTGCATCATGAGTTCTTGCCACAGGGTAGAACGGTCAATAAAGAATATTACCTGCAAGTTATGCGCAATTTGCGGGAAGCAGTCCGCCAGAAACGTCCGGATTTGTGGAAGAACAAAAATTGGCTTTTGCACCATGATTAACGCCCCTGCTCACACATCGTTGCTAGTGCGCGAATTTTTGGGCTAAAACAACACACTTATGATGCTGCAGCCACCGTACACCCCAGACCTGGTCCCGTGTGACTTTTTTTTTTTTGTTCCCAAAACTGAAGAGGCCCATGAAAGGACGACGCTACGCCACGATTGAGGAGATAAAGACGGCATCGAAGGAGGAGCTTTAAAACGATTTTTAAAGTGCTTCAACGTTGGCACAAGTATATAATATCTGGTGAGGATTACTTTGAAGAGTACAAAATAGATATTCATGAATACATAAATACTTTTTAAAAAAACACAAAATTCGCGATACTTTTTGAACAGACCTCGTATATAACATATTTTCCCTCTGTGGTGCTGAAAAATCTATGAAGGCAACGCCCCCCCCCCCAACATATCGAAGCATTTACCTTGATATAGTCTGTAATATAGATTCTTTGATGACGAAGTAACGAGTAAAAATTGAATGTTTCCGAAACGGGTTCCAATGAAGATGTCTGAAAATTAAGTTTGAGACCCTGAGTGACAGTATTGAATTAGAGAAATAAGAGGGAGCGCTCCCCTCAAGCCCAGCAGACAGTTGCAGATTAACGCATTTATCAGTGGCAGATGCCGAGCCAGAAAAGAAAGATGGCTTCCGGTCCTTTACACAGACACACAGTTTATTGGTATGTCTTCATCATTTCAGTAGTCAAATATTCATAAAATGTACTATTTAAAAATAGTACTATTGAGTTGAATATCCATATTTGACTCAATTTTGCTGAAGTCTTCACCCATTCTATGATTGTTAGAACAAGAATTTGCATAATTTTTACCACCTCTTAGATAGTCATGCAAATATATTTGAATGTCTGTAATGGCGTAGAAGGAGAGTCGATTTTGCACTTTTTTATATTTATGTGTTTCTGAATTTAATAGATTGTTTAATATACACAACATCATAGTTTCAGAAGTTGCATTTATATTTCTGTTAATATCATAGTTACAAAAATAATTATTTATTAGAATGTTGTGCTATATATTATCGTAGTGTCTATTGATTTACTGTTGGACGGGGAAAGTAATGGTTGGATGTTGTTGCTTGAAAGTTTGAATATGATTGGTGGTTTGAACTCTCCCACCTAAGAGTAGTACGGTAAATAACTAATTAAGAGCCAGTTATACAGCGACCACGAAACAAGACAGACACGTCAGTGCTATATCTCCTTCTCCTCGTCGAGTCATATCTCTACTAGATGGAATCTAAATAGTTACCCAGAAACTGCACACCCAATTATTTGACCATCTGAAATGTAGTAATAAATCATATAATGCAATCTAGTGGATAACTGTGTTTTAATTTAACAAAAACCCTCTCATAAACCTTGCAAAGCGAGTGTATAATAATAAAGTAGGTGTTTCTTATATAGCAACAAGTGCAAGTCCCGTTCACTGGCGCTTAAATACTTGACGGCAAGCTATACCCATTTTTTCCATTCCATAATATGCACAAAAGCACGTTCCTTCTTTTGGTTTTAGCCGGCTTGTTAATAAGGCGTCTGTAAGTGTGAACTAGCAGATTCATAATATCAGATACAAGATTAGTATAACATGTTTAATTGCATTATGAGTTGGATGTTTTCATAAATGCATTTACATTAATTTTCGGTATTTTTAATTCTACTTTTCTGTGCAATGGTAAAAATTATATAAAAGCTCTGTCAACTATAAACATTTGGCAGATAACAGGTAAGTTTTTTGCAAGAAATGTGGGACCTGCCCAATATTCAAATATAACTATTCCTACTTCAACCGTTACTGACCAGTCTATTAAATGCTAGTACTCTGTTAGAATGGTGTAAAGCGTCAGAACAGTTCTTAATTGTACAGTGCGGGATCAACCTTAATGATTTTGACCCATCCCACTGAAATCCCGGTGTCTAGTGTTAAAGCTATGGTTCAAACAATAATATACTGTCATGAGATAACTTGAAATTCTCCAGCGTTGAACTGTTACTTTCATAAATCAGAAACTACGAATAGTTCTGTTTCTCGCATTATTAAGAATATGTGAGAGTGCCTTAATTAATAAATAATGAGTAAACGAGTTATTCTCGCTTCTGCAATGGATATCTGTTAGCACTAAACATTACTGAAACAGATTTGTAGGGTGATACAGCTATTTTTCTGAGCGAACTGTGGTGATACACCGCATTCCTGGCATATTATCTTACGAACGTAACATAAATAACAACTGCATAACTGTAATCTTAGTTCCAGGAAGAAAGGTCATCAAGGCTTCTCTTGAATTATAAATCAGTGCGCTAACAGCTCATCATTGTGGTTTAACTTGCATTATGTGTGTTTTGTTTTTGTTTTTGTTTTTGTTTTTGTTTTTTTTTTGCATATGTTACGCCACATTCAAATTATAAATACAATGCCCTGAAGCAATGGATAACATATAAAGAAACATACGACAGATAAACGGGCAATGTTATGCATATTGATGAAAAACTTGCACGTACATATATGTTTTACGGTTAATTAAGATATCTTAAACAGAGTGGTGAAAATGGCTGAGACAGATATTAATTAAAATTAAACATTTTATATGATTTTGAAATTATATTTTCTCTATCGAATTAATTTTATGGTTGTTAAAATATTTTATTGTTGAAAACTAATATTAAAGATAAAATAAGTTTCCACAGCATCAAATATGAATTGGAATTAAAGTGCATTATTCCTGAATCACTCAGAGCTTAGAAGGATGCTAGAAAAATACATTAAAAGCTTTATTCCAGACTTTATTCTAAGGAAAACTATCTCCCATTGCTATATAGAAGTAAGGCAACTTTTTTTTTATTAACAATCGTAAATAATTTGTTTAAGTGAACATAATCAGTTATTTGAATATTAATATGGTTGAGAGCATGAGAATTAATTACTTAGATGAGAAGACAGATGACGAATGGGGATGGCCGAGGTCGCAAAGGCACACTATCGTTTTACCTGAGGTTTTTTGTGGTCCTTATTCCAAATGCCGGGGAAATACTCTAAAACTTATATTTAAACAATTTCTTCCAAAAATTCCTTCTCCAATTTCACATTTCATCTCGTCACTATTTACTACTTGTGACGTCATAGTGGTAAAAAGGATTATAAATACCATTTAAAAGAAAGGAAAAAAAACAGCAGATGAAAACAAAATTGCACATTACTTATATGATAGCAAGAAGACTGTAAAATAATGCAGCAAGCATTTTGTGCTGCAAAGTCTGTAAATGGAAATTGCAGAACCAAGTGTGACTTCTTCAATGACGACCTAAGTTGTTTCTTTTTTATTTCTTGCTTCTATCAGCTTTATTCTACCATATCTCTACGAATGGTAGTTGGAAATTTTAATGAAAACGTCCAGATTCTCACAACAGATGTTTACATCTTAATATAATAAATCAGACTCACTTATTTCAAAATAGTTTCCCCCAAATTATTGACATACCATGCTTAGCCTTTGGACGTAAAGGGAAAAACGAGAGAAATTTGACCCAGAAAAAAAGGAGGATATCAAGCACTATGAAGGTAAATTTATTCTCTTATTACGGTCTTAATTTCTGTAGCACATCTTTTTAAATGTATTTTACTCTCTTAGTTACAACTAACTTTTTATATATACATTTTAAAACGTCCAATAAAATAATTCAATGTGCTAATTATAAAATCTTTATAAGATAATTATATAAACTGCAAAGACATTTTATTTTATTGAGCCACGAAACTAAAACAATCTATATATAACATTGTATTTAAGGAAAACCATAATATCGAAATATAAAAATGTTTTCTAATTTTATTTATTTACTTTTTTAATATTTTAAATACTTTGAAACTGTCCTTAACAATGGCACTCTGTCAAGAGCTCCGAATACGTTTTTACAAGGATAACAACTGCATACAATGCATCCATTTACTACGCGAACTTGGAAACAACTAAAGATGTATCATTTAAATATTTTGTGTTATCACACTATCATCAATTAGTAACGTTTCATACTACTTATTAGCACTTGCCATAGATTCAAATTAAACTGCTATAATTTAGTATTTTTTATCTTACAGAAAGCCGATGCAAAGGAATGAAATATACAGTAAAAGATGCCACTATAAATTAAAATGAATTTTGAGAAAATTTCTGGTTTTATTAAAGATATGGAAGAAAGCAAGAAGATATTTCTTACTTTGACAAAAACACGTGAGCCTACTGTGAGAATGTATAAAACTATGCCCATGAAGCGTGGATAGCTTATACATAATAACCTTACAAATGTGTACATAAAATTCTATCCAATGCCTTCAGGTGATGAACGATCGTTTTCAGTTTTTGAAACATCAATCCCGAAAACAGAGTAATTATGCCCACCGTAATTTTTGAAAAAGTGTTAGTTTATCAAAAAATGTTCTAAAATTACAATTACCTTCCTTTCCCTGTTTTTAAAATTAAAATGCTGTAAAATCCTTAAACGAAATTTTAAATTACGAAATGGAACTTCAAGTATTTGAAAGCATGCATCAATAGCACCTTTTGTTTCAGAAATATTCTCAGGGTAGTTTTAAGCGAAACACCATGTACACACACACACAAATTTGCTTAGTTTTTGCGTAAAATATTAAGTTTTACAAATGTTAAGTTTAAAAAAGTAAGTTACACAGCATAAGTAACTAGATAATACAGATTTGCAGTATTTCATAGAATTTTCCAAAAAGTAGCTTCACTTAGGTCACTTTTATCCTCAGCTTATAAGTTCACCGCAGCAGAAAGCTTTAGGCCAGGAATTCCCAATTTGAATGGCAATGGTGAGGGTGCAAGCATTCCAAAGCATGTTGCTGCCGGATTTCATTTCCCTGTAGAGGGTAAAAAGTAGCATTTCTTGTATCGAGATGCCCACAGTGGAAGGGATGGATTTTGTCAAGTGCAACCGAGGGCAGCGGCTTCCAGGGGATACGCATGATCGATCAAGTGCTCTCAACAGAAGTAAAAGTTTTGATGAAGACACTCCACACCACTCATTCGTTGTGTGACATGTATGGCCTTTCGCACATGTCAAATAGATTTGAATTCTTTCCGTTCCAATGTACAAATTCCTTTCCCTTAGCTCACAAACTCAGTGGCAAATTGTTTATTTTTTTCCAATAATTTGTGTAAGCGCCCTACCTTTTTAAAACTATCAGTAGTTAAATAATAAGAGAACTTAATTTATGCGTGTTCTTATATTAAAACGAATCGTTTTAACATTTAAAATGGCATAATATAACGTATTCTTCTCCCAAAAAAAGAGTACGGATGAAAATTATAATTAGTTTTAAGGAGCACATAAAATATAAAAGATGCCGATTACATTTATTTACACTGTGTAAGTTTTCAGAGCTATGGTGATAGTGTCAGTTAAAATCGTGTTTAATGATCCCGGGAAACAAGGCACTAAAGTTAACGGACGTTTGTCTCTTGTACCAACAGAAGGCTTTGTCCTAACACTTTTCATATTTACAGCTAGTATGTGGTTCCATTTTGGAACCACGGAAGGTGAAATCTGCAGGAAAATTACACTTTAAGAGTAAATTTTTTCTTAAAGTGATGAGTTGTATTGTCTTTTTTAAACATGCGTTATACCTAATAACAAATGTTAGCGGTACTTGTATTCGCTGCTTGGTTAAAGTTCTGTGAGCTCTTGCTCTGCTAGCAACCTTCCCTTCCTCTCAAATCTTCTGGGGTTTCCTTCCTTCTCTAATCTAAGTCCTTTCCTACTCCTTTTCTTTATCGCCTGTTTCTTGGCAAATGGTAATCGGCTGTCGTCATGATTAGGTAACTATGTTTAGACTCGGGACTTGTCCATGCTTCAGGCTATCTGCTGACTGGGTAGGAACTCGTATCTTACCGTTTTATGATCATATCCTTCAGCAAGGCTTACCCATAAAATTTTTCTTTGAAATTTGGTAAATTGGAAGCCCATCTCCTTTTAATGAGAACATTTATCTGGATAAATGTTTATTGCTTTTATGATTTACCTTTTCTCTGTCATATAGCAAAGTTTTGATTGTAGCTATATATATATATATATATATATATATATATATATATATATATATATATAGATTTTTTGCCTGGTACATTTGTGTTATGCTCCATATTGGAGCTGTTTTCTTAACAAATTACCTATCTAGATTTTGTTAAACGGGGACGATTTTTAAGAGGGGTTTATATGTTAAATATTCGTTGTCAAGACAGTGATTATTTTGGGTTATTTATGTATGTTGTAATGTACGTAAATTAAACTAATACTTCATGTATTTTTATTAAATATCATATCATATCACATTTAGTATTTCAATTTGTATATCATAACATTTGACAGAGGCAAAAATAAACATTCCACTAGTTTGTAAACACACTATGCCATGGGCATCTCGTCATCTCATCGGACTGTCACACTTGTTTACTTAAAGCATCTACAGTGATTATGCTACTCGAGAAAAAACATGTGTACCAACCTGAACTGAGCGTGCTGATTAAAGTTTTGGAGTCAGTTTTTCTATCATGATACAATTTCAAAATAAAATATTTTTTCAATACTTATATTTTTATAACTTTATTTTAAACTTCCATGTATCCTTGCAAATAATACTAAAACTGAATGTTAAGTAAATAAAATAATCTGGCATTTCATTGTTGTCATATGGCCAACTTATATTGCATTCCACATTTTCTTTATTATCCATACTAAAATCGGTTTCAGCTAAAGGAAAAGTTTTAAAGCGCTAACACACACCATAGAAATAAAATACTAGCGATTAACTACAACCGCCATTTTAACATGGTTTGGGAAGAAAACATTAAATTAGATACTTATTTTAATGCAGTTACATGCCAAAACACAACATTGACATTTCCATTATGAAACTCATACATTAAAATTGGATTCTTTGTGCTTTCATGTGTGCCAATGGCTGTTTAATTCACAGTTTAATGAGTTCAAAAATACGAGAAGCTGCGTTAATCATTCAAATAATTTTGGACTTTTGTGTAATAGTACATTACATGCTTAGAGCTTATCACAATGAAGACTGTTGTGTGTCTGTCCTGGTGGTCCTAGTGGTAACCATACTTGTCTTGTATATCCAAGATCGCGGGTTCAATCCCGGCCAGGGTCGATGGATTTTTTCCGGTATAAAATTTGCAATTACGACTCCCTTAGGAAGGGAAATAAAACCATGGGTCCCGTGTCGTACATTTACGGTACGTAAAAGAACCTGAAGCCTGTAAGAAGAGGCCTTGAGAAAAATGTATGGAACGCTTCACGCCATGAATTGAATGGGACGCTGATGAACTGAGATGTTAAAGAACATCCATAAATAAACCAAATAATAATAAAAAAGTTTTTCGTGTCTTTAAATTATACTGCTTGTATTTTTCACCTTAACTTCTTTATGTCTAATCTCGGCCATGAAGGTGATGGGCATGGTGAAAGATTCAGAGACAGCGGAGTCTGGTGAGGACTAGTGCGATATATGCCAACATAGGCTGAAAGACAAAGTGTCGATTGTTTTAAAAGGTTTTAGGTGCTTACTGCATAGTGTGAGTAAATGTTTTTCCTTTTATACGTTTATTTAATTTAAATTAAAATAAAAGTGCCCAAAATGGCAAGACCCATCAGTGTTTTTGATTGTATTGTTTTACCGAATTGTAAGATTTAGAGTTATTGATTATAGTCCCTTAACTCAAAAAGCTGACGTAATAGACAAATCTAACTTCAGATATGAAGTCAGTGTATCAACTTCAGTATAAATTTAAGTAGCGGAAAAGTATTTTGGGCAAACTACGATGTTATTTACATTTTATTCCGCATCCCCCACCTTTATCTTTGAAACCTTTGTGAACTTCAGTAGCTATAATTGTACAATCTCTTTCAAAGTGCATCACATTTGATCCCAGCTTCCCTGGCATGCCTTAGAAACAAGAGAGAGAGAGAGAGAGAGGAGAGAGAGAGAGAGAGAGAGAGGAGAGAGAGAGAGAGAGAGAGAGAGTTCTGTTCCTTTCCAACGTCATAAGGCGTGAGTGAGGCCACTATCGGTTACTCACGGACAACTTTAAGGGTTGTTAGTTTACTTTCTTTATTTAGTGAGTATTCGTGATTACCATCAGATGACCTTGAAAAATCCAGAATGAGGCATATAAATGTTTAATAAACAATACCGTTTTACTCTAAATGACAATTTATTTATATTTCATAAATAGTACACTCAGGGAATTATATAAAGTTCCACTTGTAAATGCATCTTGTTGATTTGTAAAGTTTAACGTAGCCTTCCTATTGCTATAGACTTTCAAGATTCTGAACTAAATGAATGTACTATTGCACAAATGAGTCTTAAATTTGTCGCCGCCTAACGGCAGCATTTGTATAATGAATAAAGTCAGAAATAAAACTATTGCAAATAACCTCCTTGTTGAGAATAACACTCAAAATTCTCACCCTATAAGGCGAATAGTTTAAAAGTATAAATCCTTAGATTTGATATTTTTTTGTGCAAGAACAGGTTCAATATTTCGTCCATGGAACGCTAGCTTTATAAAAACCTGTAGTTTAGTGTTTCAAAAAATTTCATTTGATGACGGTGATAAATATTTCGTTGAATTATTATCCTCCAAATTATGTAGCACCAACCCATTAACTTCGCTGACTGAGGGAAAACATTTATTTTGGATAATTTACCTTCTTGGTACTCGTTCTGATACTTTGATACTCAGACTGGTCTACTAGCCCCTTTCAATTTAATTTTATGCAACCTACAATTTATGTTTCAGTTAACACTTAAAAGAATAAAGAAATGTTAGGACTAATTTAAATTTTAAAAATTAACCTCTAATGAGGTAATTAAACAGTCACAGGTGTTAATGACATTTACCTACTTTACTACATGAATACTATGGGCAGATACCAACAGGTTCTGAAGTAGTGTTCATGCGTTAAGTGTACAAAAGAGCATACTTAACGACAGCCCAGAAGGCCGGTGCAAAAGGGATAGACTTCCTTCTTGGCTCAGATGCCACGACGCATAGAGATAAGTGCAAATTCTGAGTATTTATTTGCTTAATTTACCTTGTTTTCTTAATTTATTTAGTTATTTTTGGTTTGGGGTTTAA
This sequence comes from Metallyticus violacea, assembly GCA_030762175.1. NCBI lineage: Eukaryota > Metazoa > Arthropoda > Insecta > Mantodea > Metallyticidae > Metallyticus > Metallyticus violacea. The sequence goes on from CM060833.1 coordinate 117,107,458, forward strand.
GTTCGTGTTTACTATAGTGGCACCAAAGGCGATTTGAATAGAGAGTTTCTTTCTCTCTTTTTTAACAATTATTTTATGAGTATATAAGGCATGGTCTTATACCTACTCTTTTCTAAATAATTACTTTTATTTGCGCCTGAAAAGGGTCGTTTTATCTTATTTTATTTAGCTATATTGTCTCGTTACTAAATGACGCCCGTCGCCTAAAACCAAATGAATTCAATTTAAAGAGCACTCACTGATTTCTTAAACTCATAATTAATAACGCGAGATTAGGGGGTGTAGTCAGAGTTAATTCTTCCTTTATTTGACACATCCTTTTTCTAAATTAACTAATAAATATTAAAGGAAGTCTTTTAATTAATTATTGTTATAAATCAAATTACACTAATCTTTTCATGATAAAATTAAGTTTATTGATACCAATTTACATATTTGATCAATAATATCCTCTTATCCATAAATGGTTCAGCAGGAATCTGGCTCGACCGTTCTGCTGCACGTCCCAGGAAAGAAAGGGGAAGTCGAAGGGATCCCGGTTAACTTTAAGAAACTAACCCGTCATCTTTTTCACGCATGCGCTAACATTCCTCGTCAATTCTGGCGACTACTGCCAGGCCATATTGCCATAGCTTACAATTTAAACAACATATACAATTCCCAAGTACCCAGCCACAACAATATTTGTTCGATAATTCTGTGAATATATGTAAAAAATGTTTGCAATAACTAAAACTGGAAGCATCCATCCATTCGCAGCTCGGGCATACTGACTCAGCCAAGCTCAGAGCTTTGGTAACTACTTACAGTTTATACTCCTTCCATTTCGATATTTGACATTCATTTCATATCTCTGATTCAGAGTTTGAAGCGTTGATTTAACATCTTACCATAACGGATCACGTGACACAACCTTTCTTTTCTCTAACAGCCACATTCCTTATAATAGCAGGTAACAGTATAATGTTTTTGGAATGGTCATTTCCTTTTGGCACGAAGTTTGCATATGATCTGTTTTCCTTTAAATGATAGGCTCGGTTTACGTTGCACATGGAACAATATCGACCTTACGTATTGAAGTGTCAAGGATTATAAGATGACAGTAGACCATTCTCATGAATTATTATAGTTGTGGTAAATGATTATAGTTTTACCATTGCATCTGCAAATAAATGTGTGGGTATATTTATTGGGTGATATTTATGGAAACAATTCAAGACAAAAGCGTGTTTATTTAAACTTTTATTGCTACATAAATGATATTCTGAACAATATAGTAGACCAAATCGATAGAAAGTCCTTTAGGACATCGCCTGTTATCCGGATGAGCCCGAATGTTTTGTCCACTTATAGTACTATAGTACTATTCTGCTTAAACAGGTCAGCATTCTGCTTAAACGGTGCTCAAATTATGCAAAATAATTTTATAGAAGCAAGCGGGCAGGATATTCGGTTGTCAACTTGAATTAAGAAATAAACACTCGAAATATATTAACAAACGTATTTTTACCACAGTTACTTTATCGATATCAAGGTTGTTTTAAGCAATACACTTATCATCACGAAAACACTACTTACTGCTCAACAGTTTACTATCTGTGTACTGGTTGATACTGGGTGTGTGACAATATGTTTTGAAGCTTTGATTGGATACGTTAGTCTAGAAGTGGAAATAGCAGGAATTTGCCATCAAAGTTACTGGCGTTCTGATGTCGTAAATGTGTCAAGAAAATCTGCAGCTTAAAATTGCAGGAAAAGCCGGGTAACATTTCTTATCGTCAGAGTTCAGGGTTATCCGCCTTCCCGTGAGAATTCAAGTTTTATGTATACTTTCGGAAGAAAATGATCTTAGGATTTAGTTTCATGAAATGAATGGTTATTTCTCTTCGTTTCCAAGCGCGAGAGCTAGGATAACTTTACGTCACAATGAGAATTTGTTATTTTCTTTGCCACTCGGGTTTCATTATTTTTGTTTTGTTTTTATTGATCTTTGTTTCAGGGTATTTCCTCTTTTGTTATTTCTTTTCTCTTATTCATGGTTTTGTATATATTTTGTGCAAATGTTCCAATTACTGTGCTTTTTAATCGATAAGTACTACTGATCTGCATTTTCTCACTTTTTCATACGGATTTTCTCATATGTATCATTATTTCATTTTTAAAATTATATGTTCTTATATATTCTTTTTACCTTCACTTTAAATTTTACTTTTCTTTTACTTTATATCTGTTTGTATACTGACATTTTTCTAATTCCTTCATTTACCATTTATTCAATTTTAAATCTCTCCGACTGTTTTTCATTTTCTCGGTTTATTTTTGTAGTTATGTTCTTTTTATTGAATACTTCTCGTTATGCTATTCTGTGTCTAAACTACTATATTATTTACTCTTTCATTTTATTGCATTACTTTTTGTTTGGCTACTTTTTTGGTTCTTAACTTGTTTTACTTGTTCCTTTGTTTTGTTTTCTTCATTAAATTTCTTTCTAGTATATTTGCTTTATCACCTTCACGTGCTCTTCCTTTGTTTCTCTTCTCCATTTATTTTCTCACTTCTTTCTTATTAACAAAAAACCGTTTTCTAAGTGCATGAAAGCTATAAGAACACATATTACGTACCTTCCTAGAGGGTCATCCCTTGTCAAATTTTAAGGCAAAAATACAGATATATCTTGCGGATCATAAATAACACAAAGGTTGCGAATAATAAATGGTGCTTATGTTAGTAATAATAATTCTATAAGATAAGGAATCTTAACAATTAAGGAAAAATAATCAAATTACCTTCAGTTCTCAAAAATTAGTAAATTTTCTGTAATTCGTCTTATCTAATTGTAAAATATAGTGCATACATTTTACCTTTCCACTTTTGGGGTAGTAGAGTGAAAACAGTAATATAGGGCGCAGCTACACTCACTCGGCCCCCGCGAAACAAACGCCTTACCATTTTCAAATATGATGTTAAAAACATTTCCCGTTTGGCACGAGACAGGCGTTTTAATATCAAAACACTTTTTGATTGACACTTTGCAGCTCAGTTTTCAGTGTTCGGTATTCCTTTTCGTGTGATGTTTTGCAGTCACCCAATGTTCACAGATTGGATTTATAGACTCTGTCTTTTAAACTGTCTCATGAAGTAATAGGCTTACTACTCTGAAAATCAACACAGTATTTCACACAATTTCTATCATCGATTGTGCATTCTTTAAATGACAGTGCGCGCAGTTAGTTTCTGTTCACGCACGTCCCATTCGCAAGAATTGAAAGATAAAATGTATGCAATTTAAAAACGGAACCATTTGATAATTTTAAGACCTCAAAACTGAAGAGTTTGCTAATTGTAGTTAGCTTATTTTATATAATTTGTCTTCACCTTAAAGTAGAATTTATAAATTATATTGAATATACGAGACATTTCCTTAAAGTATAATGGAGCAAAAGGGCGTGTTTTTTTCTTATTAATGGAAGATACACATAGATTTCAGTAGTGCTTCTTGCGCCATTTTGGAACCAATATAAGTTTTTAACTTGCACATCTGTTGCTCCACATTAATAGACTCTTTTTGAGAAAACTTGTATGTTTGACGCAAGAGAATGTGGAGACACAAGCATATATATATATATATATATATATATATATATATATATTCACTGCACATAATATATAAAACTTCCATGTGTACAATTACGTTTCCTCTTATTAACTTAAGCAGTGAAGTATAGCTCAAGCACCTAGTTGTATTTTGCCAGAACTTCCAATCTTTTCAATTCCTATGTGGGCTGAAGTATATATAAAGTCGCCATGCCCCTTGCTTCACTGTTCTCAACATTATTTTATTGCGGCTCTAATAACCCACGATATTTTGCAGAAAATTCATCATATTAGCGAGGTTTCTCCTGCACCAAATCTAATCTAACTCTGTTAATAACACTAAACAATGTTCTTTTTGCACGTTTTGTGTTTTATTATTTGGCAGTGTTACCTCGTGATGCTACTATATTTATTTTAAAGTGACTTAGTTTTACTGCAATATTCCTGAAAAAGAAACTAATAGAAGCTAAAGAATGGGTAAAGTTTGTCTAGTGTAAAGCGCTTTAAACTTTCTACAGTAAATGAGCTGAAAATGTTTGCCTCAATCAGCATCTTATCGCCGTGTATTTATTGTTTACCATCCTGTAAGGGAACAGCACGAGTAGGATAAAGTTTTTCCCGGTTGCAAAGGCTAGCGTTGCTTTGCTAGTGTTGATGCTTTGTGTGTGAGCCCAGCCCTTCTTCTTCAAGCCTGGATCAAGATGCGGCTTTTGTTGACTTTGCTTATATTATGGTTTTGTTTGCCGAGAAAATGTAGGAATCAGCAGATACAAATCTTCATCGTGCCACTACGCTCTTGTTGCTTGCCTGGAATTCCAAGTCCTTCCTTTCCTTCAGTAGTTCAGCAGAAAGCTAAATAACATTTCGCTTCGAATACTGACAGCTCTGATCTGTTTCCTAAGCACTCTTTTGCCTCACACTTAAGCCTTAAAATGGTTACATTACAATGGGGACAGCAGCTGCCATATGTAAAACAAAACACAACGTAGAATAAAACTGTCAATGAAGGGGAAAAATACTTAAAATGAGAAGGACTCATTTTTATTAATCAATTTGTTTCACATTTTCCGTCTAATGCATAGAACAATATTATATCAAGACGTATAGAAAGATGCTTAATAATAGGAAGAGATAACTCATAGGTAATTCACTGATCATTGGAATGTGAGCTTTTGGGACATCCTCTTTTTTAAACTTTTTGCATGAATTACTGAGAATGTTTGAAATTGTTTGCTGTTGTTTAGTGTTTTACGGCCGTTTTTATTCTTGAGGACAAGCAGTGGACATTAATAATACAGGAGTTGGAATAATAAATTGGGAAAGGGATTTTTTTAAGGAAGTGTTCCAGGCCTAAGTTAAGGGTACCTTCCCGGCATTTGTCATTTATGAGGACTGAGGAAAAAACTGCAGGAATGATGGTCGTGGCGGGAAACACACGTCAAACCTCCCGCTCACAAGTCCGCGGCTAAACGAATTAGGCAAACCCGTGGCGGTTTCCAAGTAACGATTGTGCTTTTCTCATTGAGATCGATTAACGTCATAGATACCTGAGGTGCACTTACGAGAGTAATTTGAAATTTTCTTTGAATGTCCTGGATGTATCCGCAGTTCGCCATCTTCACAACCGTAGTAGGTATGTTGCAGTGCAATTGTATGCCTGCTGGAAAAGTGCAAATATCGACCAATGTACGATAGTGAACTTGTTTGCACGACAGTAACACAAGTTCAAGGAGACGTTAAAATATTGGAGGGAACTGAATTGTTTCTAAGGGAACTGCTAAGACAAACGCAACCGTGAAAGCTTGAAAGATTACGAAAATCTGCTAGAACCTGTCAAAAAGTGCACTACATTTCGCCGACTATCAGAAATTGCTGAATCTATAGGCATCTAGAGGAAGAAATGTTTCACATTTTGGCGAAGGAATTATCTGTAAGATGGGTGCCGCGGCTCTTGATATCCGATCAAAAGCGAATCAGAATGAAAATACCTGCACAATGTTTGACGCGTTTTCATAGAAATCCAACTAATCTTATCCATCGATTCGTGATCATTGATGCAGCAGCAAAACAAGGAAGCATCATGATACCAAACGTGTGAAGTCAGTCGTGAAGATCATGACATTAATTTTCTGCAATGCTAAAAATATCCTACCAATTATGCACAAATGATGCAAACCATGCTAACATTTTGGATAATCTACGCGCAAATACATGCCAGAAAAAAGTGAGTTTATCAAATAAAGTGATTTTTTATCAAGACGAAGGTCGCCCTAACTCCTGTTGTCTCAGTGGTAAAAATCAATGAACTGAGTCATCCTACCACATCAGCCTTAGTCCCCAGATTAAGCTCCATCAAGTTTCTCTTGTTTGGAAAGAAATTTTTATCCTATTTAAAACTATTGTGCTTTAGTGTAAAGGCAGATTAAGTTGACAAATATGAAAAATTTGAAAAGAGTCGGGCTTAATTTTGTGCTTCATTCCGCGAACTATTTAAATGACCTTCAAGTAAATGTTTTTCGAGCTATCCGAGTGCAGAAATATTCTAAGATAGGTACTGCTCTAAAATTTATTTAAATGGATATAAAATAAATGCGTTTAGGTGAATTATGAAATGACCTGATGACGCTGGCGCTGATGATCTGCGATGGATGGCTGGAATCACTAAGGCACGGGCTCGTGAGCGGGAGACCTGCAGTTCGATTACCGCCAGAACCATCCTTCCTAAATGAAGTTTTTTTTCAGATTTTTTCAGTCCTTATAATTAACAAATACCGTGGAGTTACTCTAAACTTAGGCCTGGAACGTATTTTTTCAGTAAAATATCATTCCAATTCTTGTTTCGTCTTGTCTGTCTGTGATGACTCGGCAATAAACACGGGCGTTAAACAAGGTTACGTAAGGGAACATAAAGAGATTAATGGTCAGCTGCTACTGTGGAAGCGATTTGGCCTACAGCGAATTAAGCGCAAGTATTTGCACAGCGTTGTCGAATTATGCACCTCTCCTCGCCCCTCGTTCCATCACGACGATGTACGAGTATATACTTCAGAGACATTAAAGATCTTAATGAAAATACCGGAAACTCCACTGAGAACAATGGAGATAGTGTACAGGTCGGCTGTAAGATCAACAATGGCATACGGGGCCGAAATTTGGGAATGGGAGAACACCGAGGAAATTAATTAGGTACAAACACAGTTCCTTAAACGGTTGCTACAAGTAGGGAGGAGTACAGCAAATTGTGGGGTTCTTAAAGAGTTTGGTTTATCTAACGAAAGTGTGAATTTAAAAATAAGAACAATTAATTACTGGTTAAGGATAATACGGGGGAATCAAACTCTTCTTCGAGTAGGCTGTCTAAGGGAGCAAATAAGGGAAGAGTGGGATTCGGGATGGGTATCAAAAATAAGAAAAGGTTTAGACAAAGTTGGATTGGGGTATATTTGGTTAAGGGGAGAGAACATTACACGAAATAGTTGGAAAATAGTTAATAGACTTTTGCAAAATATAGATAGACAAAATATTTTGTCTCAATGCGCAGAAAAAGTATCACTAAACCTGCAGGCTCAAATACATCCGTAGTGGGGGAGGGGGATTTTTTCGATATATGTGGCAGGGAAGAAAGAAGTGGTCTCGCATGGTTCAGATTAGGGGCTTGGAAAGTGAGCAAAACAGTTAATGCTTTCGGGGAAAGAATTTACCTATTGTGCGGAGAAAGAGATACCTGGAGGTATATTTTGGCAGAATGCAGGGAAACGGAGATTTCAAGAAATGAGCATTTATCACTGCAATTTCTGAATTCCAATAGAAATTTGAACATATGCCGGGAAGTGTTGGTGCCTGCGAGATACTTACACACTTTGGAATATTTCTAGAGAAGACCCGACAACGGAGGTTAATGGCCATAATGATGAGGGGGGTTGGAGAGGGGGTGTGAGTAAAGGGAAGAGGACTCAAGAGTAAGGGTTTCATTCATGTCTATGTATTTAAATTATTAATAGAAAATTTAAATGTATCGAAGTATTTGTATATTTGTATGTATACATGTAGATTTGTGTGTACGTAGATATGTGTGTGTGTATATGAATGGATGTATGTTTATACATGTATGTACGTGTGTATGAGTATTGCCCTTTTGATTGCTATAAGGACGACATAGCATGTACGACCGTAAGGCCCATGCGACAGATGTATTTATTTGAGTGTATCCTAAAATGTACAATAAAACGTACATTACTACTACTACTACTTCTAAGTTACAGTGGTTTATATCTCTTGCAATGTAATTAAGCTACAAGTATTATGTGGTGATAAATGCGACAAAACAAAAATATAATATGTATTATCATCATACTCAAAATAGAAATCAGTTTAACTTTGAAAAACAACAGCAATGTGCAGTATGATGTTCTGTAAACAGATGTGACTCACATATATTAAGATAGCATTGCTATGTGACAGGTAAATCAACAATGAACAAATGAAGCCGAGATTATCGTAAAGCAACAATGAACAAATGAAGCCAAGATTATCGTATGATGTTCTGTAAACAGATGTGACTCACATTACGTTATGCTAGCGTTGCTACAACAAAATGGAGCCAAGATTTTGAAGTATTCAAGGCAATGGATAGGACAAAGAGGTCCGATTGAGTTTCCACCGCGTTCTCCGAATCTACGTTAAACTTCTATCTATGGGGAACTCTTAAGGTTGTTGTATATCGTAGAAAACCAGCTACACTGGCATCACTTCGAGAAGAAATTGAAACGGCATATGCTGCAATGACTGAGGACACTTTCGCAAACGTTGCTCAATCAGTAGTTCAACGTACACAGAAGTGTATCGACGTCGATGACGGGCATTTTGAGCAACTGTTGTAACTGTAAAAATCTAAGATGATTAGTGTTCATCATTTTCTGTTTGTGTGAATTCAATTTTATTATGTTAAAATAGTTTTTTCTTTGCTTGAAGTGTGTATACATTTTTGATACCCTCTGTATGTATGTATGTATGTATGTATGTATGTATGTATGTATGTATGTATGTATGTATGTATGTATATATATATATATATATATATATATATATATATATATCCTCCCATCGGGCGTTAAACACTAATAAAAAATAGGCATTTCAGTCCCTGAGAGATGCCAGGGAGATGCCGGTGTTTCCTCTTAGCTTTTAAATTTTCTACACGTGACCTCAAAGATTTCGGAAATACTTTACTTCATACGCCTTTCCGTATTCTTTTAACTTGTTGTAAGCCGTGCGTTTTTGAAAGTAAATGGAATTATTTTTCTTGTTTCATGTAATTCAACATGTAGTAAGAAAAGTGTTCGCGAACTTTTAATAAATGAAGGCTAATGCGACGCAATATTCACAATCACACCATAACACTTTTTCTTTCTTTTTTTTCTTTTTTTTTCTTTCTTTCTTTCTTTCTTTTTTTTTTTTTTTCTTGCTGATTTCAAATCGATGTTCATGTTAAATGAAAGCAGAATTAAGCGAATATACATTCGGAAAACCCTAACAAAAGGTATCAATGTCTTTAGGCTAAGTTTCTACAATAAGAGTTGCTGTCTCTACGAATAAATACCCTGTACAATTTTCCGAAATAGGCAACCCAAATTAGGCCGTAAATGTTGTACAAATACAGCAATTGATTTATCAACCTGCTACAGATACTTGTTACCTATCTCTTCTTATATATAATTTTTTTGTTTATTTCACTGTCTTTGAGTAAATATTTACTCACGTGAACTGACACTGCATTAAGCATTTAGCATTTCTAACACAATATAGAAATCATACTTAATATAAGAGCACAAATACAGAAGAAACTAAACATATATATATATTTAATGTCTGGGCATCGATTAAATATTCGTTTTGTACTTTATTCAGTAATGGATTATCACGTTGCTATGACACACCCGGCGCTTCCGCCAATAAAATGTCACAAACCGTGTTTCGTTTCCCTTAAATATATAATTCTGTGATATCTAAAGTGTAGGACGAAAATATCTACTCGCTTGGTTATGTTGCTAAGAGGATTTTTTAAAAAATTAAAACTCTTGTATTTCAGTGTAGTACATTATGAACTGTAGTATATTCTTCCAGACTATCAAGGAAAGAGTATTGGGATTTACTATAAATTTGATTTTACAATATTGAATTCCAATGAGCATGTTTCTAGCCTGGGCAAAAAGTGTGACGCACGATATGCCCTGCTTGTTTGACGATCTATTCCAAATTAACTCTCTCCCAGAGCTTCCCACCACTTGCTCCAACATCCAATCAGGTTAAAGCATAGGACTTGTTTCTGGAGATTTGTGACAACCAACCGCCTCCAACGGACCCCCCTCCAAGTTACTTTCACCCCCTAACACACCTCAAAACTCTAAACAGTGCATATGTTACAATATTCGATAGAATTAAAAGAAAGAAACGAGCATAAAAGCTACATGTACGGCGTACATGTATATGCTTTCTGAACAGGTACAAGATAATCAACTCTAACCCTAGTTTATCAATTGACTAGTAAAGCGAATTTTTCAATCTAAAAGTCTTTCCAGAACATTAAGATAAAAACGTGTTTATTCATGTCACAAATATCAATCTTTTATACTTAACGAAAAACTATATCTATTTTTAATTGAACTCTGAAAAGAGCAGCAATGGAATCAACATTTCATAGTTGCCTAATCTCTCTTATTTCAGTTATTGAATTCTTCGTTTAGATTACGTATGCAGATCATGGTTTGAATTAATTATCCTATAGATAATTAAAATCATGGAATAGACATCACTTCCAAGATTTTATTTCCCCATCACTGAAGCAATATTGGAATTCTGTTCTCATTGATAATTATATGGAACGAAGGAGTTTATTAACACGGCTTTTATAATTATTTAATTAGGTTCAGAGATAATATGGAATACGGAAATAATGAACAGAAATGAAAAATTTACTTTAAGCCTACATTTAAGTTGTATGTACACGATAAACGTGAATTTAGTTTATATTAAAGCCATTGTTTCTTTATTTTACTGTGTATCTCGTACTAGCTGAACTGTCAGTTGTTTATTAATTTCGTTGATTGCGATGAATATATATATATATATATATATATATATATATATATATATATATATAAACTAAACTTTTGTAGTTCGTGATCTAATGGAATCTGTATATTTATGTATATGTTTCTTGTTAACTTGTTATGGAATGCATTTTTGGTATAAGATTTTTGTTTGCTTATTCCAGTATATGTAGCATTAAATGTTGGCAGACACAATAAATGGCAAAATTAATAATAATCATAGCATCTGCATTACTACTAAAATCTTAAGATTTCCTTAAAACTTTACGAACTTGCTTGTGCATATTCATTACGTAGTCTTAATTTTTAAAACTGGTAGATGCACATCAACACCCTTAAAACCTTTGGGAAGAAAGATTGCAGAAACTTTAATGAGAACTGCTACATAAAGTTCTCTTGGAGGAAAATCATTAGATTAGGTTGCCGTTAAGTGTGAAGGAGGGTGGATGTCATACTTCGCGTTTATGTATTAACATTAAGCATTTAATATAACTATATCAGTATAGTATTTTAAATACAGTGTTGTTAATTTGGAGTTATTCAACATTTAAAATATAGAGGATTTTTTTCTATACAAACTCTCTGTTCATTTTGTAATTTCAGCTTTTTATTCGCTTTGTATTTCGTTAAACCTGATGCTTGTGTCTCCTTTAATCATGGAACAACAGTGAACATCATTTAGGCGGCATTCGCACGGTTAAATGTATCCAGTTTTCTTAAATATAAAACAAATTTTTATTTTTTATTAAAATGATCATAGAGATAGTAGAGATGCCGAATATTGAGAGAAATTTACATATAAATTAACTTTAAAAGCTGTTTTTCACATAATATTATACCACGCTCACGCATATTAACTGTCCCATCAGGAAAGCACATCTTACCGCGAAATTATGTTTCACATATCGTGTAAGATAGATACATGATGGAGCGTGAAGTCGCAAGTATGATACTGCTGCAAATTATGATTAACTTCATGAGTAATTTCCAAAAATATTTGTATAATAAGGGCCGGTAATTTAAGCATTTACTTGTTTATTTGGATCAAATGCATATGTAAGGTACATACGTCATTATATCTAATAACTTATATGTAATCAGTTGAATGCAACGAATGAGAGGATTTGTTGTTCGCAGGAAAATATTGTCGCCTACCTGACAAATTGATCATTCTGTAGAAGAATTTAATGTATTGAATAGTGTATTTTATATTATGTGTCTATATTTAGGATAAAACTATTAGAAAGAACTGAAAAGTGTAAAGATAATGGGTTGATAAATCGCACATGAACTCCAAAGTAAGCTATTTTATAAATCAAACAGCAGATAAACCGCCACGGGTGACCGTGGTCGTTAAGGCGCGGACTCGTGAGCGAGAGATCTGGGGTTCGTTTCCCACTAGGACCGTATTCCCTGACTGAGGTTTCTTCCAGGTTTTCCTCAGTCCTCATAAATGGCAAATGCCAGGAAGGTACCCTAAACTTAGATCTGGGACGCTTCCTTCCTTTAAAAAAAATGATTTCCCAATTTATCATTTCATCTATCATCAGTGGCACCACCTGGGATGCCTCAGTAGTTAAATCGGGCGTTAAACACTATTAAAAAAAACAGCAAATATGCCTTAGATTTTCTTTGAAAGAGAAGTGGAAACTTTTCCTAAACTTTTAAAATCAAATTAGTTTTGGGGAAACCCTTAGATTGGCGATAAAAGAAAATCAAACGTAAATATAATAATTTATGTCATAAATTGCCTAAATTCTCTTTTCTTTTTTTCCAGGTAAGGGAACATGCCTCTGATTATGTGAAACTCTTGACATCCAGTGAGAGCAAGATTGACAAAGTACGGTAAGAAGGATAATTTGAACATTTTGTTCAGTTCGTCTCTATAAAATGCATGTGTTTCTCGTGGCTACTTTAAACGAGGGGCAAAATTGATCACCTTGCAGCCATTCAAAATAAATATAGGCACACTTAGATTTTGGGTTTCTTTGATAGAAAACTTAAATAATGTTGAAAAGTGGCGATTTCTTTCTAAAGCATAGCAGTAGGTAAATTTTTAAGTGGAAAGGTTCTGTGTGTAGGAAATATATATAGTAAAGGCAGTTTAATGTTCACTTCTCCAAATTTTCCTACGGTAATAAATGTTTTAATCCGCTAATTTTAAAAGTTCTCGGCCTGACTCAGACATGTCGTAAAGATGGCCAAATTACTATGATAGTTGTTAAGTATCATCTTTTAGATGGCGTCCTGTAAAGTTTCAGACGCGTAAATATTGTCACTTGTTTGTGACGATCGTGTAAACAAATTACGTTAACGTTTTCTACAAAATAGATAGAACTGAAATACGAACTGTGATAAAGCACTTAGTTTTGAAGGGTTTAGCCCCAATAAAAATACAAAAGGAGTTAGATTCCACATTAAAGGATTCTTCCCCTTCGTTTTCAAAGTTTGAAAAGTGGGCTGTTGAATTTAAGCGTGGTCGAACATCCATTCAAGACATACGAGATTGTGACAAAAATGACCTACTCTGTAATCGCCGATTGAAGATACGCGAGTAGCTGACATTGAAAAGATCTCGATTGATCATATCCCGTACATTTTAACAAGTTTTGGGTATCAACTTTCATCTCGATAGGTACCGCGCTTGTAAACAACATACCAAAGAAGCATTCGAATGTGCATTTTGCAATAGTGTTTACACTTGTTTATACGCACTTCCAGCTTAAGAAAGTTGATCTGCACACTAATGACCGCAGTAATTTGACTTTGCGAAGGTAGCAGAATCAAGAGTCTTGTAATTGGTAAGTTTCTCTGACATTTCATAACAGTAGATAAAACACGGATTCATCACTACATGCAAGAGACAAAGGAGCAGTTGAAAAGTGGGAGTCAATAAGTGAAATGCACCATAGAAAGCAAAAATGGTTCCATGCATGAAAAGTCGTGGCTACAGTTTTCTGAGGTTCTCATGGTGTGGTTCTCGTAAGACTACTTCCAGAAGAACAATCGCTGGGGAGTATTATGCTTCACTACTGGACCATGCTATTCAGGTTAAATGCTGACACCTTGAGGAAAAGAAAGTTTTCTTTCATCATGATATTGCGCCTTCACACACGTCTGGAATTGTTGCTATAAAACTGCATGACCTTCGGTTCTAAGAGCTTCCACATCCGCCATATTCCCCGGACTTGGCTTCCAGTAATTATTTTGTTCCCTAACTTGAAAAGGTTCCTGGGTGGACTAAGGTTCATGATTACTACAGTTGAACAAATCTGGTTTTTTGAGGATATGAAAAAGTTTGACTAAATATTTTAATGTGTTAATTTACAAGGTTACTATGTTGAAAAATAAAAGAACATTTCTCTTAAATCTTGTGTTTTCTTGATCAGGCACCTCGTAAAAAGAAATAGATATAATGTAGTTTTGAAATGTTGAATTTTTGTAGATAACATACGCATATTTAATATCATGAACAAAAAATGGGACCTCTAATTATTTTTCCATGCCAATAGTCTTTGGAAACTAAAGTAACTATTGTGCGCAAATGAGCCAGCAAAAAGTTGACTCCTATAATCAGTATTTCAGGATTTGGAAAAACTCATTGGGAATACTGAAGCAAATTGATCTGAAGTATTCAAACTTTGCACCCCCAGCTCTTATAGTTGATTGCGGAACAGTGGTATTAAACTGCGCTGTATTGAAACGCGGGTTCGTACGAACGAGCAGCACAACAGTACGCGTCAAGTCTTCTGTTAGTTATGGTGTTGGCTAACAGTCAGTAGTGGAAATCGTATTATACATCCTGTGTTTATGCCCGCCTGGGAAGAAATGTATTTGTTTTTAAACTGTAATGAAAGAGCTAATTATCTAGTTTGTGAAAGGTTCTATATAACGTAAAAAGTTCACCTTACAAAGGCGTTACTCGCATCACGCTAATGAATGTGACAAGTTTGAAAGAGAAGGGCGTGTAGTCATATTAAACATAAATGAACAAATCCGATTAAAATCTCAACAAACCGGGGATAATAATTTAAGCGAATTGGCTGTGCGACTTCTGATAGCATGAAAGTTACGGTCTTTCATAGAGGAGGATTTGTGAAAGAATGCTTATCCAAAGCGCCGACGAGCTTTTCCATTACAAGTCCAGCAGTTCGAAGCAATAAACGTGTCGTCCTCATATTCATCTTTTAGCTCACATTGTGCTATCGCAGCTGGAAAATGCTGCAAATGCGTTTGTTACGATTCTTTGGCACTGGATGAGAGCACAGAAATCACTGATATGGCTCATGTTGTAATGTTCATAGGGGAGTTGATTCCAATCTGCAGTTCAAAGAGATGTATAACTTATCCTTACACACAGACGGAACTTGTGCAGTAGTCACGCATCCTTTCACTAACGGAGCGGAGAAAACCGAGCCTAATTCCAGGTAGTGTGACTTCAACACATGTAGGTGAATAATTACCGTATTGGCTATGTCGGTCTGATAGCTCAGTTGGTTAGAGCGTAGTGGGAAGGGAATCAGTTCCATACACCAGAGGTTATCTTATTTAATATTTATAATTTTTTTACCCTGTTCCACTATAATAAATGTTACTTTTTTAGATCTTAACTTATAGTGTTAAAACAACGAATAGTTTGCAAATTTAGATTACGTTAGCTTAAGTTTAAAATAATTATGTGTGCGAAACGTATAATGCTAAATCGTATTCCTTTTCTCCTTTGATTATATTACGTGTTACATTAGATCCCCCCAGGGGCTAACGTTTTTTAATCTTCTTAATTTGCCTACACTGTTACAATATAATAAAACTCGCTTTTTATGTTAAAACTTATACTGTTTAAAAAACGCATAGGTTAGAAATTTAGGTTAGATTAAGTGTAAATATGTCAGGGTATATATAATGCTTTACCCTTCAGTTTCGGATATATATATATATATATATATATATATGTGTGTGTGTGTGTGTGTGTGTGTGTGTGTGTGTGTCCAAAACTAGGTGTTAAAAGTGTATATCTTTTCCCCTATGATTAATTATTTACTTTACGTGTTACATTGCCACATTACAGTTTCTTTCTGGTTTCAATTCCCTGTATGCTGAATGTGATTAACTATTAACATGCATCTTAAAAAGTTAATTTTGCATACGATTGCTTGTTTTCGTGTGTTACGACCGTTCCATCCACCTTTATAATTTCCATTCGGTTTTCTCCGTTGCCGTTCGTGAAAGGAGGCGTGACTACTACAAGATCTATTTGTAAGGATAAGTGATGTATACGATCGAAACGAAGAGCAGGACAATAGCTGCAGATATATTTACAAGTGTTGAAGAGGCCAGAGAAAAATATCTTGGCAACTGATAGCGCTCCCGTGATGTTCTAACACGGCATGTCTCAAAATAATCGATGTATCGATGTCGTCATCTAACTCCTGCATTTTACATCAGCAGAATCCATACTCATACGAATTAAACTTGAAAGTGACTATTATTAAAACTATAAATTAATTAAGTCAAAAGGATACGTACATAGTCAATTTAAGGTCTTCTTGTATAAATGCAATAATGAATTTGGCGACTTGTCGCATTGTTCTGAAGTACACTGGCTCAGTCATGGTACGTGCTGGAATTTATTTTATTTAAACTGCGAGAAGAGTCGGCTCCATTCATGGGACAAATGGATATGTATCTTTCGGAACTGAGTGGATTGTGACTTAACTTTTGTAACACATTTAACAGGGCTTTTGATTCAACCGCTCTCTTCAAGGCAAAGGCTAAATAATAACCCAAATGTATGTATGTGCCTTTAAACTGACATCCAGTGGGAACTTCAGTTAAAGGATTAGAACCTCTTGCAGTTGTAAAACTAACGGCAGTTCACACTCCCTAACGACCACAGACTTACAAGCTAACGCGCAAATGCTGGGAGAACTAAACCAAGAATTTCACTCAGGATTCCACGGCTTGAAAGGGGGGAATCATTTTTTTAATAAGTTGTTACCATGGAGATAGCTTGCCTAACTGAATTGCAGTTGGAACTCTTGGACCTGCAATATGATCATAAATTGAAGGAGAAGTGTTCAACGAAGTAAAGTTTGTGTGAGTTTTGTAAAAATCTCTCCACGATTGTACAGAAATGTTGCCTGAATCTTATGTTTTGAGTTTTTTTCCTCATTTTAACAAACCTAGACAAAGAGATGAACTTTTGGATCATAAATTACAATCTGCACTTTAGACTGCACCACTCAAACACCATTTCCAAACATAGAGAAGTTGGTGGATTAAAAGGGAATTAAAAAAATAGCAAAACACAGCTGGCATTGTTGAGAACCTCTGTACATATTTAGAAAACAGTATAAATATTTATTTTCAATCTCTGGTTTTTAATCAAGGAATTAAGTTTGTTATTTCAATTATTTATTTGCTTTGAAATATAAAATAGTACTATTCATTGTGTTCATAATTTAGTTCATGCATATTCATATTCATGTAGGTAGGTAGTGGAATTCATTGTTTAATGTAAAATTATAATAGTTCTTATTAATTTTAATATTAAATATTTAGTTGAGCTTGTATCAGAATATTTAACAATTGTACTGCCCCTATTTAATATCTTATTTTGTTTGCACATGTAAAACATAAATAATATTTTATAATATGTTATTATGCATTTGAATAAATTATGTCCCATGTCTTGTTCATTCGAAAATAAAGATAGCATCAATGTACCGAACCTCCACTCCATTACCATTCGCTTAACTGTTTGGGGCGAGTAAGAGAGATGCACAGTGCAAATCATTGGTGACCACCACTCTAAACTGAGCCACAAAGGAGGATATCTGTCCCTTGAATATTTTATTGCGCTACACCTTTTCGAATCACAATGAGAATCAAAAGTATTCATAAAATGGCATGCCTAAAGAAGTTAATGAACATTTTTTGTACACAACATTTTTAGAATATTTGTACTTTCGTTTAAATAATCTTCAGGAACCTGAGCTTTATCCTTGGCCAACGAACCTCTTTAAAATAATCCCGTGTAGCAGATTGATAAAGGTTTATCAAAAACTGTAAATCAAATCCTCAAATGCTCATGACTGCATTTATGTTGAAAACGCAATGAAAGCACCAACAAAAAAAAAGTATAAAAATAATAGTCGATTGTATTTATTAAGCAGAAACCTTTTTAATTTTAAGTCAAAATTTTAAAGTTTTTCAGAAAGGATAGTTGAATTCATAATTTACTAATTAAAGGCTAACAATATACATGGATACAGATCATTAATGAAAATATCATGAAGTCCCAGTATACCTTTTAAATATATTTATGAAACAAGTATTGACCTTAAGTTCGGAAAATAACAAATAAAATAGAAAAATATGATTTAATAAATGAAATTATACATTAGAATAAAATAAAACTTATGATAAGTAAAATACATAGAATTATTTAATCAGGATTGTCGTATTAAAATTAATACTTGCTGATCATATTAATAATCTTGGAAACAGGAAAGTTATACAATTGGAGCTCTTTTTAAATCTATATTAAGTATATACTTAATTAATTAGGATTATAAACAAAATAATTATTAGAAGGAATGAACACAAACATATTAACTAGATTAACTTTCTATGGAAAATGTAAAAGAACGATTGAAATTTGAGTCTACGCCATTATTTTCTTTGCACTATTAACCATAGTAATTAATACGAATGTTGTTGAAGCATCTATTTTTATCCATATTGCAACCACAAAACATGTAAGATTACCATATGCCAATGTATCACTCAGTCCGCCTTGTATCAACCACGCATAGAACGGAAAAGATTGTGGTGGTACCGGCAGGAATTGCTTTACACCGAGGGTGATAAATTACATTTCCGCCACCTTCAACCGCAACATTTATTTTTCTACCAGTAGAGGCACGACATGAAGCCTACCCAGCTCTTTCTTCCCAGCTCTGACATGTAGGATAGGCAAGGATCATTTGACATTGCCTGACAGACTTGGCGAAGGCATTTGACCGCTTGAACGTCCTTGGCCGAATCCCTTCAGAAATATTCAAGAATTTTTTCTCCTATTATTTCATGGTCTGCTGAATTTCATTCTGGTGGGTCGTGCGGGGGTTAGAAAATGTCAGATGTGATATTCTTTCTGAGATCTTTCGGGATATGGTTACACGACCTTTATTATTTTAGAATGAGTCTAGAAGCAATTTTTGTTACACTTTTGCAATAGAGAACTTACCTATGTAGGTTATCTTTATATATACGAGATATTAGAGAGACCATAATAATACAAAGTAGCTCTTTAATACCCTTTGATTAGGTAAAAAATATACAAAACGTTCAGCAGAAAAAAAAAACTTGTGTTCAACATACTTTATTTTATGTTTCTTACATAGCAAATGGAGAATATTGTATTAGAGTAAAATTAAGGATTAAAAACGTAATTTATTCATCAGCTGGCAACAGGAAGATCGCTTTATTAATCGCTGTCTGGCATACAACCGTGGAATGCTAATGTAGTTTTATTTATGAACATGTCAGATTTTTATGTAAGCACGATCAAAGAGAAACAGGCAAGTGGTTCATCATTAAAATGCAACTCTTGTTAGCTGATAAAACAGTACAAGATTCTATTTTGCTTCTCTTTTAATTATACACTTAATGGTTTCACAAATTGTGGAATTAAGCGAGCCAAATACTGCTCTTTACGCTGAGTCCAAACGATTAATGTTTCTCTTGCAGACTGATTTCAAGAAATTATGAAGGGTTAGCAAAACCAGAAATGTTTTTAGTCACAAAAATAAAGACCGAGTTAGTATCTTAAAATAAAAACAAAAAGAAGTGTTTACAGTTAACAAGGAATAAAATAATTCAAAAACTTTGCCCATGAATGCATGTGGACAAGCGGGTTTAATGGGAAGGAACTGGGAAGGATGATTCCTGTATAAATGATTTTAAATACAAAATATGCATTAAAAATTCAAGCAATATATTTAATATGTTGATAGAACTCAACAATCTCAAAATATATAGCAATTTAATAAATTATTACTAACATTCAGTTCAAATGTAAATACTTTGGGTAAAATCAAATATTAATTATTCCAAAACATGCACTTGAATTTTATATTCTTAATTTAAATTGTAAATTAAGAAGTATTAGTTTAATTTTACATACATTACAGCTCATATAAGGAACTTAAAATAACCATTGTTTTAACGCGATTACAACCAAAACTTTATGGCAAGACGGTGAGATAATAAATGTAAGAAAACTGTTCATACAACAAACAATAATTGGTTACCTTGGTCATTGCTCTCATCGCAGAAAACGAGTCAGGTTTCAAATTTGCAAGATTGCAAAGAAGTATTTCATGGAGCCTTGCTGGAGTATATCGTGGCAGAACGATGTAGCCACCCACCCAGCCAATAGTCTCAAGCAAAGACAAGCCCGGACTCCACTGTAGTTATTTATACAAAGAGAATAGAACCAACTGCTATGTGTCAATAAGTATAGCGATAAAGAAAATGAGTTATAAAACATGGAGTTACCTAACATAATAAAAGAAAGGAAGGCAAAGTTCTGAACGGAGCAAGAGCGCACATATACTCAGTGGAGGTGCAGCGAATTCCTGTAGATATGCCGCTATAGCACATAGGAGGGGAATACAAAAGTGCAGCATTCTAATTAGAAAACTACGAAAGTATCTAATACAATGCGGCCAAGTAGGTTGTGCGTTTGATCTGTTCAATCTCAGAAAGTCGTGGTTTTGCCAAACAATCTTTCTATTTGGCTGTTCCTTCTTATTTTTCTCAGGTATTTGTGTTTACTTATGATGTCGCCTGTTTATCCTGAGCTAAATTAACGTTATGTGCATACTATTCATTATATAACAGTTAAGCGTATTTAAAGTTGAGCGTTCCTTTAGGAAATTATTGCAAATATTAGAATAATTTTACTATATAAGTACATTTCATAACTTAATTGTATTATTTTAGTACTTTTTATAGAAAAATGCAATGTTGTTATGTAGTGGGCGAACTTACTCTTGAAAAGGGTGACATGGCAGGATATCTTTCCACCTCTGAAGAAAGGAGTGGGCAATCAATGATTAACTGAATTGGATGTTCTATCGGTAGCTTTGTTTCCCATACAGCAGACAATTCACGGGTGGGTAATTATACCGACTAATTGTTTTCATACCTTTACCTCAGTTCTTAAGGTGAATATCCGGGACACCAACTTCCCTGAGCTCAACCTAATTATCTTAGTACAATAGACCTCAAGATCGCAATGTAGTGGTCATAAAAAAGATCTAAGTGAAAGAGAAGACAATGATTCACAATTTCTATATTTAAATTGTTTTTATTTTACTAGCATATTTGAACCATATGTGAAAGAAATTTATGAGAAAATGGTGGATTGGAGTACCAGTATTTTCTGATAGTAAATCCTCAAATTTAAGAAACTTCCTTTAAATGCTCTATATCAGAGATGATATTACATACTTGAAATTTAAAAATTAGTCTTTTAATTTGGAAAAAAAAATTAATATGGCTATTATTTGGAAAGTAATGCAATTAGATGTGAATTAAGAAAGTTCACTGTATTTGATGAAATCTCCAAGCCAATGGAAAGCAAATAGTTATTTATTATGCAATAGTTATAAATGTCATTCTATTTCATAAATAGGATGTTTGTGAAATGAGGCAGGAGGCCGAGTTAATACTATCTACAAAATAAAATCACTTTTAACATGGATGTCATACAATATTTTTAAACAGCTCTTAATATTTATAAATACATTAATAATTATAAATTAAGTTTATTGTTGTCATTCAGAATCGTTCCTTGTTTAAAAAAGTATAGAGTTGGCGTATTTATTACCAGGTGGAGCATGGAAGAAAAATTTCAAATATATATGGATAACTTTACCAAAATCGCAGCGGTGATAATTATGGAATTTTAAACGTATTTTGACTAGGTAAAGTTACAAGTTAAATTGTTATACTTTCTTTGTATATTATAGTCAATTTCTGTATAAAATTAACTTTCTTACGCTGAAAGAAGCTAATAATATGCACCTGGGTTTGCGAAATGATGCTGTAAACCGTTATTAATATTATTCCACCCATACATGATTCCATAGTTACTAACATGGTAACTTATACAAATGATTCTTAAAAATAATGTATGTGAAATCATTAATTGTAATATGACTTGATTTAGAAACTAAAGTGAGGAATGTAACAATTTTAAAAATATGTATCCACGTTAAAACCATGAGATTCTGCATTAAACCAAATTAAATTGCACCGGAGAGTCATAAAATGCACTTTCTAATTTGAGTGCTTTGCGTTAAAACATCTCTTTTGTATATTTCATTCTATATCTTCTTCAATTTTAACAAATTTTATAAAAATCGAAGACCAAGTTCATGATTGGAATATGTACGAGGACCCATTTATAGATGGGTTATAAACAAGAAGATGCTTAGATTAATTAAAAAGAGTCTTAGAAATGTAATATAAAAAAGCATAATATTTCTAATAGCTGAGTATTTTCATAGGTGTGGAAAGTTTCAATGAATATAAGGTTTATAGCTTACAAGTATATGAATAAATTATTATAATTAGTTGCACTTTTCATGTTAATTTCTACCATATGTACAACATGTATGTTAAAAGAGTGTTATTTTATCTTAATTGCTGAATGAAAGACATAGTTGTTTAAATTTAGTTTGGTATGTCGTTATTGATCAAAATAATTCAGTATTATGTAGATATTTTATATGACTTTTATCCGTACTATATCACTCTTATACTAAGTATGACTTAATTTAAAAACTGAGATAAGAACTTTCTAACTGCCTAAGCTCCATGTAGTATAAATTAACAAGTAAAAATGTCACACCATCTATTCCTGCTAGATATGGCCAATATGTACACACACACACACATATATATTATATAATTGTAAACAAAAATCATTATTGAAATAAACACGTAATTTTCCTTGGCTAATCAGCAGAAAATTAGTACTGGAAACTGTACTAATTCTGTCTTTGTAGAAGGACTTTTGCAATCAGATCATCTAATCCTTAAGTAGATTTAAACAGGCATAAGGACAAGACTAATACATTACTAATAAGTATATGTAGCAGACATAAACATAGAAGTAGATGGTTTAGGAAGTTTCTACCAAAGTAAGCCAAATAATTTTTTATAGTAGTTTTGATAGTGCGGAAACATGCCTACGCAATTAATCTGTGAGAATTTGGAGAACAAAAGAAAGTTTTGAGGGACCATGAAAGTTTGAAATAAAGAACAATTTTCAGTGTATGGACGTCCATTTCGGTTTCAGTAATCTTCGGCATTCCCAGAAAAATCCCTAGGCCATTGGTCGCGGAATGAGTTAAATGTTCCTAATAGAGTGCGGGATCTTAAGGAAATCATAATTATGACCAGACCGTACCAGCTTATGCAAGAAGAATAAACGGTTAGCTAGATAAAAATATGAACACATAGCTCAAGGAATTAATAAAGTATTTAATATGTGATCGCGAGTTTATACTTTCAGGATTGTGACGTGAAACCATCTGTATTACAATAATATACAGTAGTCAGAACCTCTGTGACAAATTTGTACTAGAGATAGATCTCGCAATGAGGAAAATTTTTGTTAAAAAACCTGAGTTCTCTAACACGTCGTTTAGACATTGTGCATCCCTGTTTGTTTGTGTTTGCTGCTGGGAGCTAGAGAGATGGCTAGTAAGAGGAATGTGCTGATTAAACAATTAATAATATTCTGTTTTCGTTAACACAATCAGCATGGACAGAATCTTAAGTATTTGAACAGTGGTACACATGCTGTATGTAATGTTTTACTTGGCACATAAAGCTTCCTCTCCCCACATACGTCGCTAACTATCTCTCCAGCTCCCAGCAGTATGTACTGGTTATCAAACAAGTGGCGCTGCTTGTCCTCGCCGTGTACCTCTTTGTGTAATTGATAGTATATTGCAATATACCATTTGGATTAGATATCTATGCTTTCCCTTCTGTTGATAATGCATTACGGGGAGGCTAGACAAAAGGATCGCCCTTCTTAACATCCTTCGATTTTTTTTTCTTCAGGGGGTATGTGTAGGTTATCGTGTACACGACCACAGTTGATACAATGCACAAATTGTGAATGTTAGCTAATTTTGATCAATATTGGCCAAAATTCGACAGACACTACTACAACAGTGTAATGCATCTATTCGCGTTCAGAGCAGATACTTTGAACACTTTCTGTAAGCGAGCCACGTCATTATCTGCGCCGATTAAGTTCAATACGGATTTCGATTCAGACTTCCATTGCATCTTCATCTACACTTGACATCACTGCAGCGAATATACAAGAACCCAGGAAACAAATAGTTTGTTTAAATAGTGTGTACTGTAGCTACATATAAAATAGAGGTGACTAGGAATGAGCACGTATGATATTTTCATCATTTCAACTTTCTGCAAATAGTATGGGATCATCTGACATTATACAGTTGAAATATTGACTAAATTTACGATACTAAGCTTTAAAAATTTAAATGAATTTGCGTATTTCAAAACCAGTACTGTAATACATTGTGCATTCTTCTGTGTAAGATATTTAAATACATATTATATGTTCGGCGAAATTATAGAATATGTTTTGGGGAAGAGAGCGACTTGGAATTCCTGTCCAAAACTGCTTCGTTAAATTTATGTGTGTAATGTTCCATTGTGCAAGAGCAGTCTCGGGCCATAGCGGGAATTACTTTGACTTAACTTTGACTTGCTTTGAGTTAACTTCTTGGAAGTGTTTTGTGCCGTTGAAGATTACACACCAAACGAAGAGAGGAAGACATTTACTGTTTGAGAAGCGAGTGACTGTAAAATGAGGGGACATTGAGCTAACAATGAAATGAACTAGTGTAAATAATAGGTCTAATGTTGGCACTTTGCCTTGTATTTCACCAGTAGTTTGGGAAGTAGAGTATAATGCCTTCCGTCGGACTACAAGAAAAGCAGGAGCTTCATTCTATGTTACTTAAACAAGAGAAGCAGTAGGGAAATCCTTGAAAAAAGTGTTTCACAAAGTTGGGTGATAGATCACGTTTTTGTGTATATTTTACCCCGGAATCTATTGAAAGAATGTGTGTGCGCTTATATGCATTCGTTTGGACTGTTTGCGAAACAAAGTAAGACAGCGGAGCATGATGGATGAGCCCACTTCTTGATCCAACTTGTTGATTCAGACTTGCCCCTCGCTATGTTGCTTCTGTCTCTGATTGGGGTGAGGAAAATCTTCCCCTATCCCCGTGTGAATCGCCACCTTGCTCTTCTCTTTCGTTTCAGCCCACGGTAACTTTTAGGCGCGATGCTCATGATCTACAGTGGGAACAGCTTAGTGGCAATAAGCTTGTGATATCGATTTTCACAGGTGCAATGAAGAAATGTTATAGCTATGAACTATGCATTGATTCCTGGAAAGAAAGCAATACTTGTTGCATTCTGGATAAACAGAGTAAAACCCAAAGAGATTAAATTTAGCGAATTTATATGAATCGAATAAAAAAAATCGTATTCTCTTTTGTGCGAAACTTATTCCTTGTCTCCCTTCACTTTAACTACTGAAAGTTTAATTTGAATTGAAAGAAACAAAATGGCATTACTTCCTTTTATTCTTAGATTGAGTAATTTTAATATAGAAGCATTTGTGTATCATGATGGCTCAACTCAACAAATATAACCGACATGGGTTATAAGTCATGTACTCGAATGTGTGTCATGTGAGGTTCATCGTCTTCAAGTCTTTCGCGATATTTTCCTTACATCTTCGTTTTATGTTTGCTAAGGCAGCTCTTACAGCATCTTCTGGTTCGTCGTTTGTTAGATATCGATTTGCAGTCACTCTTCAATGTATCACCAATACACCATTTTGGGAAATTATAGTTGAGGAAATGACGAACATGTAACGTGAAACGGGCCAGCCCAACATTCTGTTGCAACCATGCTTGATTTTGTTGTATTTGGAGCAAAACATCTCCAGAAAACAGGAGCTTCAAAAGTTTCGCAACAACTTCCCACAATATGTATGATGCATTGCACCCCCCCCCCAAAAAGAGAACGATATTTTTATATCGATTTACGCGGTAAGTTGTTTGCTTATGACTAAACAGAACATTTCCTCGAGATAAAGGTGAAAAGTGCTGAAGTAATAAAGCATGTACTTCGCTAAGTATGCTCATTCACCAAGTTCATTAATAAAATAAAATCAAAATGGCCTCGCCCTCAAATCCTTCATGTGACGATGCATTGTTGAAGGTGTTCCGAGTTCTGATGACCGTCTGCATGTCGATTTACCAGGTGACCATTCCCTATTCGGCAGTTTGAGAACAATGCGCTGTATCTGGCGACTGGTTGATCGCAGTATTTGACAATGTCTGAACCAAACACTCGTTTTTACCAACAGTGTTCCGTTTCTTAAAGATGGTTTCTCAAACCTCTGTCTAAATTGTGTCATCATTTTGTTGCATTGTCTTCCCAGTGTGCTATCTTTCGTGAATCAATGTGCTCTTCAATCAAATTTTCAAATTGTCATATTGTGGCGATGTTCAATTGTTACTGATTGTTTCCAAGCACACACTTATTTTAGCACATATATTTCAAGTTATAAGTTATTAATACTATGATAATACTCATATGTTGGGATCGGTGATCAACCCCCTCCCCTTGTCTAAAGCGCAAAATTTCTATTCTTCCCGTAGACATGATCCAAAGAAAACAATATTTTTCATTAGAAATTCATCTTTTAAGCTGCACAGACTTGTTGTACTTTATACTCGTATACTTTACAGTACTATCATTATAACGTAACTATAATTTTTTATAAAAACCATGCAACTAACTCTCAACACTGTGTGTTATTTTGAATAGTGTTTAATGCCCGTTTTTACTACTGAGGTACCACAGGCGGTGGAAACTGATGATCCATGAAATGAAATGGTAAATTTGGAAAGGAATATTAACACTGTGGTTGATATCTACTGTTCTTAGATGTTCACTGCGTTTGAGTGGATCGATATTTTAATTTTTGTTATTCTGAAACATATTTGAACCCTCACTGCGTCTATTTTATAATTTTATATCTTTACAAAGTGATATATACGTAGAGTGTTTAGATAAAGAATGCTATTGTTTTTTTTAATCTCTCAACTGTAGTCCATCTTTTTACTATAATTTTACTATTAATAGAATGTGTTTCTTTTTACTGAAATTCTTGATATCTCTCATATTACTTGTAAATTTCACCTCTAGCTGTTTGTATTACTGTTATCAACATACGGGAATTTAACAGTTAATAAATACGTGCTCAAAAGTACAAACTAATACAATCTCTTTTCTCCTCTCCGTACTCTCTCTTTATCGAAGGTAGCAGGTTCGAATTCTGCGTGAATTGCACTCTGTGGCTAATTTTACTTCAGCCCTCAGGAAGACGGAGTAGATTTAGCGCTTCTATTCTTGTGATTCGCTCTTCATTTAATAAGGTATTTATAAATGTTTCCAAAATAATACTTTTTTAGTTTTTTTAAATTTATTAAAATAATTTGAAAGTACCTCAGAAATAACTTTATTTTGATGCTATTCTTAAAATCCCTCCTATGTCTTTTTTGTATTATAGTTCGTTTTATTTTTCTCTCTGGGGTATTGATTCTGAGCACTACGTTGGAAAACGACAGTTTCATTCCATAACTTTTTATACTCTTTTTGTAACTCCGCGTCAACACAAGGTGTCGCTAGCTACTTCAAACAACGATCGCATTTTGTTTCGACATATCGATACTACAGACATCGTAGTATAAGTGATGTCTACATCCGCGCGAAAGGGAACAAGTTTTAAAAACTGGAACGTCATTAGCGCGCATATGGTGTCGCGCAGTCACGTAGTGGCAGCAGCAGATGTTGGCGATATTGCAACGCCCAAAGTTTAACCACCATATCGTTGTGTGGTGACAGGTATTAAATCTGCCCCCATGTATATACCCCCGTTGCCTCTAGAAGAGGGAAAGTGCTGAGAAGGGGGAAAAACCGTTGAAATTGCCTTGACATTATGCGACGCCGTCATCGTATACGAAGATAGTAACAAGATTACGGTTAGTACCAACATAGCGGTGGAAATGTTCAAAATGCGCTGCGACTCTTTGTGGAATATTTCCTTTTTCTTCCTCTGCGAGCTTTTATTTCTTCTCTCAAAAATGTGCAAGTTCTTCCCTGGGAATATTACGGGGTCGTGAAACTGAGCACTGCGGAAACATTGAGCTACGTCTTACAAAATCCACAAAATGCTGATAAACTGTACTTTGTAGATGAGAGCATTAATAAAGAAAGTTTGTACTTAAATAGAGTTCAGATTTGATGATTATGAAAAACAAAATGTTAAATAGCTATTTAAATTATGCCAGGAGAAAATGGTCCAAAAATTGTTCCTGTCTTAGACTATTTTTATATTTCAGGAAATGCAATTTGTCGTTACGCGTGTACTGAGGAAATAATATTTTTATTATAATTTTGCGTTTATAATAATTTTCATTAAGTTCATATTGTAGTTTGTAGCAAACTCACTTTGATAGAGAAAGAAAGAAAAGAAATACATATTTTAAGATCTGTATGTAACAAATAATAAACAATGCCTAGCTTCATACATTTTGAGTGGAAAGTAAGGACAAAAATTTAGGATATAGTGACATGAATCTAGAAGGTCAAATACATTTTTATGGGCTGCGTTTTATTTTCTTTTAATCTCCCTATGTTATTTTATAATTTGAAAACAGAAAATGTCTGACTATGATGCATGTTGTAATTTTAAGAATTTGAGTACCTGTTTAAATAAGTCAAGGTTTTCCGGTGTTAACGGAGTATTATCTAAAGATTTGTTTACATCTTACATCACATGCGAAAAGTTCAGTTTGTGTTGCATATTGGTCACAAAAATAAGGTTTTGTTGCACAATAATAAGTAAATATTTGGATAGGGTTTACTAATATAATAATACGTTTATGAATTATTTTGGTGTACAAATCAAATTAGTTGAACATTTACATTTATTTGTTATGGTGTAAATAATTTGAAACTCGTACATATCGCTCTCTCTTTTAAAAATAACGTACTTATACTTGTACATCATACTACAGCAAGAAACAAGGACTCGTGAGCGGAATATCTGAGGTTCGATTGCCGCCATCCGTCCTCCATAAATTTTTCTCAGTCCTGATTAATGGAAAATGCCGGGTAGGTAACCTAAACTCAGGCCTGGAACGTTTCCTTTCTTTAAAAAAATCTTTTAATATGTATCATCAATGTCCACCGCCTGTGATGCCTCATAAGCAAAAACGGGCCATAAACACTACTTAAAAATCAGCAACAACAAAATGTCCCAATATTATAAGAAACATAAAAAAGCCAAATTAGGAAAAACAAATTTAATTATTAAATTTTGAACTCTTAAGTGTCTAAATAAATATAATATTCTTCCATAAGATTGACTAAGAACACTTTAATGTATAATCATACAGTTTAACTAATGTAGCAGTTACGCTTTATTTACTAATGTAGGCCACTGATTTCTGTTTCTTAATGTGAGTATGCTTCGATCAGAACTACCTCTGATTGCTTATTTTTGTAATATTCCCAATGTGTTAAGGAGTGTTTTTTTTCTTTCTGTACATATTTCTCACTTTTCTTTTCATTGAAATATTTAGAAGTATTGTAAAGTGCTCATTTTTTCCTATTTGTAGTGATGAAATGTTACGGAAGAGCAAAATAAACTGCAAAAGAACTAAAAAATAAATAAAACTATTCTACAGTATATTTTTGACAACAAAGTAATGATGTCAGATGCTAAAACGTCTTCGAAAAAAACAGTTCTTTAGAGAAAGACACAATCTACAAAGATTTACAGAGAAGGTACGTGGTATGGTCTTTAAACGAAAACCTGTAAAAATAAAAATGCCAGTAATAAAAGAAAACAGAAATGTCTTAACAAAAATGAATAATGAATAATAAGTCATTTGATCTCATTGCCGCAATTTTGGTCATTTGGTATTTTCCTTGTACGTACCACTCTCGTACAAATCAAATAACTAGTTTCTGAAAAAAATGGTAGAGAATTCCAAGAACAATAAAGCAAAATGCAAGGAAAGATATTTAGCTAAAATATGGTTACTCAACTGAATTTATGTAAGGAAAGCTTGGCCCCTCAGAACTGTTGAGAAGTTGAAAGCAATCAAAATTAAAATAGGATTACATAAATGCGATGATAAATAAAACAAAAAGGAAGTAGCATTGTTAAAAAAATTTAAAAGGAATGCCATTAGGAAGAATTGGGCATTAAATATGTCCTATCCCGTGTAATGGAGGAATCGGATCCCATATAGGAACACTATCTGAAAGATCTTGATGGATTTATTCTCTAAGATAAACGTTAAACGACTAACTGGGCAAATGCACGTGAAGGGATTTTACTTGAAATGTTTTGTTATAATCAAGAATTAGCGTTAACAGTTAGCAGCTGCATAATTTATAGCGTCTTTTAACTGACCGAAATTTCTCGTATTTTATTACATGCTGTATGCTAACAAAACATCAAATAATTAGAGGTATCGCAGTTATATAATAACATGAAAGATCAAACAATTTCGTAGCTGCTTTAATAGATATACTAAATACAACGTCACATAAAATACAAGGCATAAAGTTATAAAAACCATAGTATTCAGAATAGAAAAAAACAAAAATGCCCTGAAAGGAACACACGATATCTACAGACACATTGTCAGTATTTTGACATCTGAAGAATCTGGGTTCCCAAATTGTTTTTATATTCTTCTAATTGTTACAGTTATTAATTTATTTTTAGAATAGAGTAAAGAACTTAAGCATTTGGAAATTTTATTGTTAAGTATGTTTTTTCATGAGTTTGCTGCTAGTATGTCACTTACACATGATGGAACATTCTGTTACAGTAGCCAGAGAATGACAGAAACCTAAAGGTTTTCAGTTATGATAGTTAACAGCCTGTTGTCTTTCATCTCGTCTCATAAAGGCTTAAACAAAGACAACTTAACCAATAAATTACTAAGAATAGAATATTTATTCAAAACTAAATTCATCAAAAATATTTGACTCTCTTGCACCTAAACACTCCAATAATGAAGATAGAAACCAAAATAAACAATGCATATATCCTCTAGTCAGGAAAGCACTATCTAAAACTATGGATTCAGAAAACAGGCACTTTCCTATTATACTTTTCAACAAAATCCGCTATTTTTGCCATAAATAGATGATTCCTATATTTTACCGGTAATTGTAATAAAAGTGTTTCTTTGTACAACGTTAAAATGTGTATGTAATAACAGATATGTTTTTCATATACGGTGCAATAACATAAGAGTAATGCTCCAATTATTATTCAGCAGTGCTAACCATTAAGCTATTCCATCTGTTTACAGGAAGGTAACTGCTATTATCATTATATTCGAGTACATTTCACTAATTGTATTCCCTCTAGAGACTGTAATGTTCCGATGTCAGGTTAAGTTAGCAGTGCCGTTTGGAGTCGTCATCTCTACTGCAGGGTATGATAGTTGTTCAGTTTCACTAAATATAGCTAGCTAGGGTATTGAGATTCAGTCCCCTTAGGTTTATAAGGTGAGTTGCTTTTCATTAATTAACTGCACATACCAAAATAAAATCTTCTGACGTTCAAAAGAGTTTAGATTTTTATATACTATACGTACTTTTTGTAGTTAATTAATAATGAACACTAATCAGTTCAGTGCTATAAAGTCTTAGTTGTTAATACACATAAATTCACTAAATCGTTCCTGAATGAGTAACGAGTGTCTAACATCTAGTAAGTAAAGCTCAAGTTACACATATGTGCATGAAAAGATCTGTATAATGTCGGACATAAACTGAGATGCATAAGAAATATGAGCGCTTATGCATGAAAGTCCCTCTGTTTTGTCAGTTGTTTATTTAAATTCCTTCTATTAATCAAATACTGTTGAATGGGGTTTAGAAGTGATCTAGATACGATTTATGTAATGACTCTTAAGAAAGAGATAAAGTTTAAAGATGAAATATGTTTCGTTTTAGGAAACGGTATTCACAATGTAAGGATTTGTTTTACTCTGAAATAAAATTTAATAGTTCGGGTAGTTCAGAAAAGCGTAAATATACACCATGGACAAATGAGAGATTATTAATTAATTCGGCGAATAATGAAGTTGACAAGGTAATATTTACATACTGCACTAGTGATGAAAACGACATTGCTTGAGAGAGAATTGTTGTTTTAGTAGAGTCAAAATGAGATATAGGATGTATAAGGAATGATTATACAATATTAAAAACATTTTGTAAGATAATACCAAAATTTTCAAAATTTTCACAGAATGCAGCAATAGGAGCCTGGAGAGCTAGAGTAAAGAGGCATGGTGAGGGAAGAGGTTCAAGAGTGTGTTTTGAAGGCATGTTTAAACTATCAAGAAAGTAAGTACTTAAAACAGAATTCCTGAAGGAATAGAAATGCGATTATGGAATGAAAATAAGGCGAACAGCTTTAAGATGTATTATAATCTGGACTGGGAATACGGAAGAATTTTTCCTTTTATTGTGCAAGGGGTTGAATGTTGGCACGAAAAGAAATAGAGTATTGCTTCATATCAGTTAGCGTTTTGAAACATCTTATGTAGAGATATTGAAATACATTTATAATTTAACTGTTTAGCATGCAACCAAAAATACATGTGAAACAATCTGAAAAAGTAAACTACCTCAGTTACAGAGGCGTTGACAAAGAAGCAAGGCTTTTATGGAATAAAAATGTATAGATTGATTGAATTAAAAAGAGGTAATGTTTCAGAGTTAGTAAACTCTATTTTTGCATTGATTATTTTGTGATTAACAAATTTAAATGTATAGTTTATGTTTCTAAACTATTCCAACATTTTAAACAATAATTACAGACACTCCCTAGTCTGTCAAATGGGAAAGGTGTTAAAAATATTCAACAATAACAAAAACCCCTCAGTTTAAAGAAAACATTCATTCTAACAGTAAAACGACGGCGATATATATATATATATATATATATATATATATATATATACATAATTGTCATTGTACTAGATTAGGATCATTGAGTCGACCCCGGTCATGAGGTCTGATTTTCTTTTCACGCAACTGCAGGTAAATATAGTTAAGCTAAAAATCGCCACCTTTTAAAAATGGCATGTATACTGGGAAAAAAATAATCTAGATAGTAAATAATATGGTACGTCATACATATGTTATAAGAAGAATAGAGAAAGTATTTTCTTCAATTGGACTAACTAAAAAAACAACTTATGTAAACGAAAGAATACAGTATTACTTTTGAAAAAGTGTGTCCATTTACTATAATTAGAATACGACCTATCTTAATAAATTTACAAAGTATGGATAAACAGAAGCCTTTCCCAAAAAAGAAAACTATAATAAAAAATGGTTACAGAAATGTAACTGAATGAGTGTGTTCTATCGTATCCTAATTAGTCACTGAGTGTATGTACTAATACGTTTAGAATTTCTTATCCGATTTTATCAAAATTTAAATATGTATTTTCTTGATATTTTAGTGATCAAACCTTCAAAGATATTGATAGTTGCCCTTCAGCTACCTAATTACAGGATCTAAATGTGACGTATTAAAGGGAAGATCCAAAAGTGACGCATTAAAGGTTCAGAATAAAGCCTTAAAGTTACCTTATAAGGTTTCTTGGGGAAGAGAGAAAGGAGCTAGTTTTCGATTTTATACAAATTCTGCTTTCAGCTTATGAAAGAAGTAATTTCGATTAGCTTGTAATTTAAAGTACTTTTGTTCAATTTAGATTGCATTACTCTTTAGGAGCCAACAAACCATTTCTTTTTAAATTTTATTACAGTTAGAAGTATTTGTACGCTGCACTTTTCCTCATAAATTCTGACATATAAAAGTTTCAAACGCATAGAATATATTAGTTTTTTTTTCTTATCGGGAATTACTTTTAGGTTTAGTTTGTAACCTGAAAATTGTTTTAATTTATTTACCTCACTCTGGATATATGCCTACTGATCATTAGTTTTTTTTTCTTATCGGGAATTACTTTTAGGTTTAGTTTGTAACCTGAAAATTGTTTTAATTTATTTACCTCACTCTGGATATATGCCTACTGATCATTAGTTTTTTTTTCTTATCGGGAATTACTTTTAGGTTTAGTTTGTAACCTGAAAATTGTTTTAATTTGTTTACCTCACTCTGGATATATGCCTACTGATCATTAGTTTTATTTTTGTTATAGTTTGGTGTCTTTAGCATGCTCACCAGCAGAAATTATTATCACATTATTGTTCAGGTGCCCTTTCAGATATATTATGTGATATCCTAAAAATATGCTCTGTTTATTTTTAATATTTCCTCATATCATGCTTTTATATCCAGTTTCTCGTTTCGTTTCTGATTAGTAAGTGGTAGCTGGCTATAGCGCTTAATACTACTTAATTTCTTAAATAATTGTTGATTTAATAATCTGATGGCCGAGAGGGGAAGGGAACTGCATTGGCCGATAAACCATTGTTTAAGGCCAGCCGGGATGCCCTAGACACGGGGCGGGAGAACAGGCGGGTGGTTTGGGGGGACGTTGAAAATGTCGTTGAAAGAAACCCCAAAATGACAGTCTAATACATTTTAATGCCCTTTAAAAGTTGCATACCCTTCTGTGTCAGTCAAGAAGATACTGGAACTTCCTTTTTAATTTTCTACACATTTCCGTCTCTGTTAATAAAATGTTGTCGTTTTACACGCTTATCTTGAACACGTCCAGTTTCG
The DNA here is from genome assembly GCA_030762175.1 of Metallyticus violacea. NCBI lineage: Eukaryota > Metazoa > Arthropoda > Insecta > Mantodea > Metallyticidae > Metallyticus > Metallyticus violacea. Next base: position 117,142,108 of record CM060833.1, read on the forward strand.
CGAAATTTATTATTTTGAAAATTATGAATTTCATTAGAACTAGGAACTCGATCAATTGGGAATTTGTCCTCAGGTAATATCTTGGCAACACGAGCGGACCTGTAACGAAAATATAAATAATAAATAAACATCGTTGTGCAGTAGAATAATTAGGCCTAATATTTGCTACTTAGTATTCTAAGCAGCCTTTAATCTAGAAGTTGTTTCTTTCACTGTTCAAATTATTTTGACTAATTAGCATGAGACTAAAGACTTAGTTTACTAAGTCCCGTCCGCCCCGACTGATTGAACAATCTCGCTTATTGTCCGTTGCAAGCCCCCCCCCCGTTGCGTCGGTCGTTAGGTAATTTGCTGCCCATGTATTTTCTTCATGTTTAATTATGCATATTTTTATACTTTTTGTCATCTATTGAATTTAGAACGATTATTTACTTGCACCATAAAATATGTTTACAATTTCTTTGAACATAAATTTCGTTACCATAAATGATATAATTAACTCAATTTATTTTATTAGCATCTATATATGCCAGAAATACCTGGTGTAAATCTAAGGGCAGATATGTTATGTATTATTCATTTTGCTATGTATTATGAATTTATGTTTGTATTCATATACAGAAAGCTCTTCTGATAAGGTTTTTTTATGTTCTTTGGCTTTTATTATTGGGAAAAGCCTTTAGTTTATTACATTCAGTTTCTAAAATCCTTTCTAGATATCTACATTACCCGTGCATTACACAACCTGTCCCTTTCTTTATCGGCACAGCAAAGTAAAACTGCTGTTTTAAAAAAAAACGTTATCTTGCCATATTTCAGAGGATAAATATAAAATATACGAATTGGTGCAAAATTTGTACAAATATTTGATTGAATAGGAGGCTTGATAGTAAGCATTTTGAAAGTGTGAACGAATGGTCTCAGACGCTTCGATATGGAGTTACAGGCATCGATATGAATTAACGTAATAGCTACGTTGTGATGTGACATGTGTTCATAGCCAGTCAAGAAGACATTAGAATGATTACTGCAGCGATATGGGTTAATGTAATAATTACGTTGTGCTGTGCACGACATGCTTTAAGAAATATTTCTGTACTAGAACTTCAATTAATAATACTGTAGCATGTATTTGAGAGAATAAATTATATTGAGATAAACTAATACGTTGTTAGTACTTTTGACCATCCATAAACATTTGTAGCTTTGGAGTTAACGTCTGCAACACCATAAAGAAGCATCCGAGAGTATTTGTTCTCGTTTCTGAGGCTCCTTTCTATATATTTTCAATAAATTACACCATTATAGTATTGTTAATTTATTTATTCTAACAATTGACAACTTTTTTATTAAAGAATCGATATTGTTGAATGCTTTGATTCATGTCCTTCCAGATGATCCAGATGTATTCAAAATGACACCAGAGCTTCTTGGCACTCCTTCCACCCAAGGTTCAAATAGATAGATTTTTTTTATTGATTTATTTATGGACGGTCTTTAACATCTCAGCTCATCAGCGTCCCATTCAAATCAGGGCGTGAAACGGCCGACAAATTTTGCTCAGGAGCCTCTCTTTCAGGCTTGAGGTTCTTTTACGTGCCGTAAATGTACGACACGGGACCCACGACTTTACTTCCCTTCCGAAGGAATCCTTACTTAGTTTTTCTATGCCCGAAAAAATCCATCGGTCCTGGCCGGATTCGAACCCGCGATCTTGGGTATAGGAGGCAAGTATGGTAATCCCTACACCACCAGGACCGACGGGAAAAAAATAGATAGATGGATGGATGGATGAATGGATGGATGGATGGATGGATGGATGGATGGATGGATGGATGGATGGATGGATGGATGGCCCAAGGTTCAAATAGATAGAGAGCTTTACTCTCTACTTTACTTTATTAGTATAATGCTGTATAATTTGTCAAGTTCGAAATTAGTTTCAAGTCAGATAAGTGAGTTTAGTTAAGGATTAGAAATCCATTAGCGTTTATTAATTTCCAATGTAAATAAAAATGTTAATATCAATATAAAATAAGTGCTAATAAGTTATTGATTTAAGGAAAATTTTAGAGTGAAAAGAACACTTATTACACACAGAGCTTAATCTCATATTTGGGTCTCAATTTCCTTCGCGCGAGCAGAAAGTAATTGGCAGTCCCGTTCTGCACATCTGGTGCTATAGCTCCTGAACGCTTTTCCCGCTCCACGTTCCATTATTCGCCAATTCCCTTTATATTCCAACTTTCCTTGTTTTACCATCGTTTCTATCCATGGCAACCACTATTATATCCGATATGGCGCGCTCAGTGTGGGGTTACGCCCTTAGAAAGCAATCCACATTTCTATACATGCAATAGAGCAATTCCAGTAATTTCTCTGTTCGTTCATTGCAGTTTGAGTGGAGGGGGAAGCTAAAACTATGAAAAACCAGCGTGTGAATGTAAGTAGAACTATATGGTACAGTCCCAGAGAGTGAAACTGAGACAGCAGTTAGTGTATGTTATCCACTCAATATGTTAATGCTAAAGTGCGCTGAAAGACCTGTCATTGACTTACTACAATGTAAGTGTTTGTCCGTAATTCATATCTTAATATGAACAAATTATAAAATCTTTCCATATCTTGAAACAGTTGTAATTGAATCAGTGTTTCGTGACTTGTAATTAACTATAAAACTACCGTTTTCGTGGTAGAATTTGCAACTGCAAATCCGGAGATCCTGGGTTCGATTTACGGGCAGAACAAGCTGTCTGAGTAAGGTTTATTTCGGATTTTTATCTTACCCTGGGGATCTGAATGCTAAATAGCTTCAAGTCACTAAGGATCCTGAGCTCATTTGCGCCATCATTAATTTATTTCATTTATCCCTACAAACTACGTATAGATTTAAAGGCTCCCCCTGATGTTCCATAACCATATTTCCGTCCAATTGATAACATAATAGCTGATGCAATGACAATAAACTGGATAAATCATTTAATTTTGGAGATTATTTCATCAATAAATTTAAATATATTTATATACTGTTTAATCTTAAGTTATTTTAAGGACAAGATAGGTAAAATGAATGTAATGGTAAAACCAAAAACATATAGATAAATAAATCAAAACTTAAATAAAACATATTCATTTTTCCACATTTAACATCATCTCCACTGGGACAACTTAGCGGCGCCCCGGCCCCAGAAGTTCGCTACAATACGAACATTTCCCCCTTCAAAATTATTGGACTCTGTTAATGGAAACGTAAAAATGTTAAGTATATTTGAATTAATTAATGAAATATTGTGGCATTATGATTTAACAAAAGCATCGTAACTAATGTTCACACCAGTCAATGTTTACATTAATTCGTTCGTTACATAAATGATATTTAAAATGCTTCTTTGGCATAGTAGCATTAAACAACCAAAAGTAAAGCAGCTTTTAGAATTATATTGAGATATTTTATATCAATTTTATATTATGAAAATAGTTCTTTATCAAAGCAGAACTATTTTGTATTATTTTTATGAAAACTAGGAATTCGGTATAAACTTCTTAAGTTACAGCATATTATTTTTTATGTCCTTTGGAAGGAATTATCTTGGTTATATGCTCGTGGAAGATTTCAAACTCATTTAAACGAATTTTGCATTTCTCTGAATTTAACAAGAAACGTCGTTAATAACGATTTGTTACTTAAAAGAGTTACCGTTTTGACTCAGTATCAAAATGTTTTAAAGGTTTACACAAATGTAATAAATATTTCACAAAATATATTAATTTCCTAGGATTGAGCAATAAACATATATTTAATATATTATTCAAAATGTTTCCTATTTTTAACCTTACCCAGCATTTTTTTAACCTTTTCTGTTATTAGGAGCATTTCTTTACACTCTTATTTTGTACCATTTTGTGTGGAACTTCCGTTCTCTCATTTTCTCTTAAAACATTCTTTAAATGCAATTAAATATGTCATTACAATAGAAAACCTAATGAAATTGGTCAATAGATTATCTTGTTGCGATAATGTTACACGTTTCTGTAAAACAAATTAATTGTGTCTAGAGACAGGGAAAGATGCAAATGTGAAAGGAAATAAATCAATTTATGTAAATGTTTATACATTGCAACGTAGAAATAACTGTTAGATTGCGTTATTAAGATGTAACAATATAGGGATTTTTCAATGCTTTTGCGGACAGTAAAATGTTCATGTTTTAGGGTAACATTTTTGCGTAACATGATCAGCATATTTAATAGCAGTGTTTGTGGATTATACACTCACTATATTTATGGATAACATTTGAGGATAGCACAGTCCCTATATTTGAATTGCATAATCATTTTCACTAGTACCATTTGTAAAAATGAACTCTTTAACGATTTTCGTGTATGACTAGTTTCACTGGCAATTTTTTATTCGGCCGTTAAAATTCTGCTAGAAGAGTGCAAGAAGGAATATTAACTCAAATTTTTAAACATAGAATGAGGTCTGAACAAAGAGGAATTCGGAAACCTGGCATTCTTATAATAAGTCGTTTGTCTATTCAGTTTGTCATTTGATGTAAAAAGTGTCTTCCTTTCTCTACTTATTTGCATTAAATGTATAAGAATATAACTACACATATACACTCGTCAGGTACTGAATAAAATGTATGTTATTTGTAGACAACTAGCGAATGTTGATGTAAAAATTCAGCATTTCATGCAGAATTTTCTGTCTTCACTAGAGATGGAAATTCTCATTAGGTTTATTCTAGTTTTAATGCAGCTATCTATCGAAAAAGTGAGACATTTACGCTTCCTAGACCTGCAGAAATTGACACGAACAATCGATCTTACCTTAGGAAAATCATTGGTTTATCTTGAAATAAAACATCTAATTCCACAAATTATTTCTAATGAATCATCATTGCACATTGTAGATTTTCCACAACACAATTTAATTTCTTTCAGCGTAGTATTTACACAGGTTGGATATAAACTCTACCGACAAACTTTCAGAAGTTGTTTAGGAATGTTGGCTGAATATTCTGATATAAGGAACGCATAGTATTCCGTACCTTAATACAGGGTAATTTGATGTTAATGTGCCAGAGGGCCGTGATAGATAGGTTCTGATAGTTAACAAAGAAAAATTAATTACCTATGCTCATCATCTCCACATATACATACTGTAAGTAAAAAATAATACATACTACCATGATCAAGGTCCACTGTAACACTGGTTTTACTTGTAGTCATTTCTGTATATATGGAAGTATTGGCTATTGAAACAGTTTAAATCATTCAAAACTGCATTTAAATAATACTTGATTCTAAAAGTGCACGGTACACTTTATACCGAACGGATTACTGTACTCGAAATGTGTACAAAACGCTTGTAACAGCGCTTATTCCGTCAATACCTCACAGATTGTAACAGTACTAAGTGCCTAGGAACAAAACTTATAAGTTTCGTTTCCTTAGAAACGGTATCTTGTTCTGAATAACGTTAATGTTACGGCAGCTGTGTTTCTTATAGTTCAGATGATAATAGAAACTATGTGTTCTTAGAACCCAAAACAGCAAGCTAACTTGCAAAGGTTCCCTGATACTCTAAGCAATAGACAAGTAGAAGCAAACAGAACCAAAGGGTAACATGTCGCGATATTTTCTGCCGAGGAAGCACTCTTAGAATACAATATTTATTTTATACAATGCTGTGCTCTTTTTATTGTAAATTAGCAGTTCCGGAATAATTAAAAAGAAAAGTGATATAAACAGATCAGTAAACAAAATAATTATACGACATTTCGCCTCTTAGGCTCAATACGCAGCACTTCCCAGCATCCAGCGTCAGCTAATCATGGAAAGGATGATATAATAGGGTTGATCTATGCACCTGAAACATCGAGCAGTTACATATTTTTATCTATAAGATAGTCTATCCTGGTGGTGTAGTGGTAACCATACTTGCCTCCTAAATCCAAGGTCGCAGGTTCAAACCCGGCCAGGACGTAAAAATCCTAAGTATGGCTTCCTTCGGAAGGGAAATAAAGCTGTGAGTCCCATGTCGTACATTTACGGCACGAAAAAAAACCTCAAGCCCGAAAAAAAGATGCCTTTGAGCAAACTTTGTCGGCCATTTCACTTTCTGAATTGAATGGGACGCTGATTACCCGAGATGTAAAAGAGCGTCCGTATATAAAACAAATAAATAATATAAATATATGATAGATAACTAAAATATACAATATAACAATAAAATTATCCTAGGACAAAACTTGTACTTGTTTATGATCTACTGTTCAATATCCTACTTTACAGCAGCTGTTCAAAATGTCAATCATCATGATCACTGCATGCAATCAGTCAAATGAAACTGCACCTAGTAATCACACTGAAACGTAGTTGAGTTTTTAAAAACGAAAGAAATTATATTACTCAGTAATAGTCACCGGAGTCCATAGGTTCCTTATATAAATACATTTCTGAACTACCTCTGAAAGTTTGTCAGTAAAATTTGCATTCTACCCAAACACATATAATTGTGTATGTCGAATCCAAGTAACTCTGTAAATAAATCCCCAACAACAGAATATCCTTCTAAAGTGCTTATACAGCTAAATAGTTATCATTCTTGTTTTGTTATCTATAAAAGTAATATATTTAAACGTTTTCTATGCAACAGGAAATTTTATCGTTCTTCAGAAATACTTTCATATCACTCTTTAGGCAGTTGTTTCTAACATAGATTTAAAAATAATATATTTATATTATTACATATAATTATATATTTCTGGCAATTGTTTGACAGCAATTCTATTCAACGAGAGTGTTCAGTATTAAGATGTCTCTTTAATTTACAGAGAACTGTGTTTCCTTTTTTCAAAATTTTGCGACATATAATACTCAAGAAGTGAATATTTTCAGATCCAGTCTATGCAAACCTATAACTTAAAGAATTCTGATATGTGTTCATAATAACAGATGGTGATTTGGGCGACGATCCAGATAAATGCTTTGACAGCAATACTTGGTCCACGAGAATAATAGTTTTATTTCCTAGCGATCTTTATCATTACTACTCAGTCCTTGTTGACATTTAAAAACTTCTCTCACTCATATTAAAAATGATCACGAAAGTAGGTTGCTTAATAAACAAGTGTAGGTAACATTCTGCGCGGCGAAAAATGAGCCGCGACTTACTAAAGATTGAGATCCACTGTTTAAATTTATAAATTACATGTTATCTACTAATATTGGACAAAGAAATCATAATGAATGATATCACTCTTAAGTCATACATTTGAAAAAGCCCTTTCCCATATCCGTTGCTCGATACTACCTTTTATGTTGTACTTTAAAAATCAAAATCATAGATAAAGAAAGATTATAATGAATATCTGAAAATGCTTCATTGATATTTGGACCATTTAACTTTCAGCTGTCAGCTACATGCATGAGAGATATATAATGAGGGCTGGATAAGCAGTGTACTTACAAATCTGCTGCATTATAAGAGGAAAAATGCTAAACTTCTAGGTTATAACCATGTCTGCATAACTTCGTACTCATTAATCATCCGCCATTTTGTACGTTATCGTTCTGGTATTACCTGGAGATAGAATCCCCAAGCAAGTGCCACATCCCTTGCCATCAGTCACAGGCGCCATAACTTTGCAAGAAGGGTACAACATATCTGTGCTCCTAGGTACCTTTGGGACCACAAGACTAGCTAAAGATAGACAAGTTTCAAGTTTGCCAATCGCGGCGTGAGAGTTGCGGATTCCGTAGTACCATCCTGTCCAAACTTTATCTTACAGACTGAACAACTGAATTTCATTGCTTGTCTCTAGCAAATCCCGATGATCGTACGGAAGAGTTTCCTTCTCAATCATTTGCCTGATTGAAATATCAAGAGTGAAAACCTTCTGCTTTAGCAGAATGCTTGACCACGAAGCAGCCTCATCCATAAGGATGAAGCTCAAACGGTTTAAACCCAATAATCAGCTCAAAATTCCTTTTCCAATTTATCATGTCATATTATATAACATTAGAATTCATCGCCTATACAAGGAATATAAGCGGGCATTAAGCGTTATTTAAATATAGAAACAAACTTTATAACAACACTTTAATATAACAATTTTCATTCAAATTCCATCACAAACTAGTGTATTCAAAGAAAGAATTTTTCATATTGTACGCTAGAATATCAATATTAAAAAAGTAATGTAGTATTTATCTTTTCGACCACTAACATACTTCGCATATATATTAAATTTGACAAAACAATTTCTTCGAAACCGCCCGTTTGTGCTTCGTCGTTTAAGGTGGGTTCAGAAGCTCTGTATTACTAATGCAAAGTTATTTATTTTTGTGTACCTTTTTCTGAGAAAGTATTACAGATAGCTTAGTGAATTTTGTACTACTGCTTTTTCATTACATTAGTTCATTACTAAGTTCCAGTTAAGAGAACGTACTTTATAAAGATAATTTATTATTATTTGTCATAGACTCCGATTTTATAAAAATAAAATAATATAAATATTCATGTACAAAAAAGTTAACAAATGACCTAAAGTGATCAGTTGTAAAATGTTCATGTTTATATCTTCATTTGTTTATAAGAAAAAGGTTCATATGTTGTGAATTTTTCACTTACGACTAAAATAACGTTTAAGTTAATACAATTGTCAATATACACACCAATCCATTTGTTGCACCTGCATCTTTACACAAAGTAATATTATTACCTCACATATTACAGGAGACAGTTTCACTCAACACTATAATTAAAATGTTAAAGTCATTTATTATATGAATATTTCCATTTTTTCTTTAATAACTTCCATATGATTACCAGATATCCTTTTCTTGGAAGCACTAGGAGGAGTGTAAATAATTGGTTTGTCATCCACGGTATTATTTTCATCACAACTGGCCCTATTATTTTCACTATCAAAACTAACATGAATAAGTTTTGTAATAGCTATTTCCTTATTTTTAATTTTTTTATAAACTCTGGTGAGCCTTGCCAGAATAGTAGATGTATTTAGAAAATAAAATTGAGATGTATAGCTTGTAAAACTCAAAATAAACACAAAACTTTTGTATTGTTTCAAAAATAAAATACACAAGTTATTGACATTTGAAACAATAATTACCTGCAAAATACATAAAATAGTTTCAAAGATATTTTAATTTTATACATTAGTGCAGGCATTAGAATAGTTTCTTGATACATAAAACACATTACGTAATTAAAATGTTCAAAATTGCGACATCTCTGTGAGGCACCATTGTTTTCTCGTGTTGCATTCAACATATATTTCCTTGTCGTGTTTGGTAGCATGGGAAGGGAAAATGATGTTGATTTTCGGATCTGAGGGTATTTTTAGATGACGGTGAAGCACAAGCCGTATGTTCTTTGAGGACGTTTATTGTTGCCTTACATATAAACAATCCGCATCCGAAGCAGACGTCGAACATGAGGTTTCTGAGCTATCTGCGTCGGATAATTTAAAGTTATGATATCGAATTATGCCCGTAACGACGCCGAATACACTCGTTCCATAGGCATCACTCTATTATATATTCTTCCATCACTAATCGCACAGCGATACCGCAGCCCCAAAAATTCTTCCAAGAGCGTCGCTAGTTGCGTGTGCGTCCATTTTCTTATCTCGTCAATGTAACGTAAGTGTGTGAATTAGAGTTTCATTTAGAATGCTCACATCTTGCTTAAGTAATCAGAAAAGTAGTGTTGAAACACAGAACACAGTACAATGATCGACTTTGCTACTTCGGTAAAATTGTTCATTCTGCGAGGGTATGCACGCCAATGATAACAATTCCATAATGCTACGAAGTTAACTGCGCATGTGTAAAGTACCTAGCATATCGCAGCTGAGACTTGAAATTACAAACCGACCCTGTGCTGCGGTTACGAACGGACCCTGCCCTACAGTCGAAATCCCAAACGGTAACGGAGAAAGCCGAATTCTAACCGAACGGTAGTGCGAGCTAGAAAGTTAGTGTGGAGTTCTATTATTATTTTTTTTTTTTTTTTGTTATACCTAAACTTGTTTGTTACACCTTAACTAAATTAACGTAACCTATGGAAAAGTAACATTTATTCTATTGAAAAAGATCACAAGTGAGGAAAAAAACTTACACGTGTGGGGTACGAACCCATGACTTTCGCAGTATTAAGAATGACTCTTTTCCTATTATCTGCTTAAGATGCAGACATTGGGGCCTTGGGGCGGCAGAATGAACAGCCTGACTTCTCATCGGTTCTCTTCACCGACGAGGCAATGTCGCAAGAGGTGGGAGCCACATGTGGTGGTGAAGGCTGGTTATCAGCACAGATTCAGCATCAACGTGTGGGCTGGCGTGTCCAATCAAATAATTGGACCGTATCTACTTTTACACGGTTAAACGGGTACGTGTATCTTCAGTTCCTCACCCAAGTTTTGCCTTTGTTTTTGAGAAGACGTCCCTCTGAACATCCGACGTCAGATGTGGTTGCAGCACGATGGAGCTCCTCCCCATATCAGCATGGAAGTACGAGATTATATCAATGGTGTGCTTCCTGTGCAGTGGATTGGAAGAGGTGATCCTGTAAATTGGGCACCACGTTCTCCGCACCTCAACCCGCTAGATATTTTTATGGGGACATCTTGAGAGCCTCGTGTGCGCATCATTATCGACAGTGATGAGGAATTACTAACAAGGGTCTTGGCTGCTTGTGATGAGGTTCGTAATACTCCATATCTGTTTGAGAGGGTGCGAGGATCATTTCTTCGCAGTTGCACTGTTTGCAGGGATGTTGTAAGTCGTCATATCAAACAATACCTCCGGTGATCTCTGTTTATTTTTTGCACTTAAAATACATTTTTTTCTTAATCCTCCAGTTTTTTGTTTACTTAATTTTTCTAGGCATTTGGTTTCATTCAGGTACATTTTTCCTTTACCAAGGAGAAAGCCGTTTATTTTTCCTTTTAATGCTTATTATGTCTACCAGCATTAGTTAGAATGGAAGAAACATCTAAATTTTGAAATGTACCGTCACATATAATGTTAGTCAAGGTGATAAATACTTGGGTAATGGCTTTACCCCTGCAAGTTTAGAGGTACTATGCTATTCGTTAAACACGTTGTAATTATTTTGTTCAATTCGTTAGAGTGAACGAGCAGTTCTGAACCAAAAAAAAAAAAAATAATAACATGGTAAGTGCAACACGAAAAATAAACAACAGAAACAGCATACAGTTAAGGAGGCTCAATATCTAACGCCGCTGTACGTAGAACGCTTTTAACCCCGGCGATATTCAGGAACAGAGTCTTGAGCAAGTGAAGCGTCTGTCTTTTTCCCCACCTCCTGTGGAGGTTTAATCATTGGCGTGCCAACCATTAACATACTTTGTGCTATTGTAAGAAATGTAGAAACCACAAATCATAAGTTCCCTATCTCAAAATGTTTATCTAGGACCCCTTCACAATCCTTGCAATTTGTGTAGTTGAATTCTGGGACACTCTGTAGATACTGCTTTACAAAAAATGCAATATTTACTAAGAAAGTTTTGATTTTGCTCTCTTTTTATTTTATTCTTCTATGCATTCTTCCTGCTAATTATTTTCTTTTGTTGGTTCTTACTCTTGTTAAAACACTTGTCCACTCCGTCTTATTTTTATAAAGGTTTCTAAAACACAATACATAGGTAAGAGAAGTTTTTGGGCCTGCTCACCTTGCATCCCCTTATACCCCAATACCAACCATAATGTCCTGCTAATTGAATTTTACTTTCTGTCATCTATTTACTCTTTAGATAGCAGCTCAAATAGTATTAACTTATAATTAAATGGCATCCTATCGCCAAATTGTTGACTAACATAATTACATTAATTATATAATATATTAATTGATGTATTACATTAGTGGTCCGCGGCTAGCTCCGACCCGTCTCAACAACTAATGCAATATTTTCTGTTTTGGGTATGAACACACTTTGCATATATTCAATGTAAATAAAAATTTCGACAACTTATTGCACAAAAACTTTAAATATTTAACACGACTTTACCTTCTTAACCGTCTCTGATTCCTATTGTTAGTTTTTGATCATATTTATTATTGTACCCAATTTTATCGGAAAGTAAGGCAAGATAGAAAAATAGTTCACATGTATAAAATCACTGAGTTAGTAAACAAAATAAAATATAGGACAGCGTGATAGGAAGGAAATATTCAATGATATAGAAGCAGAATTCTATTATTGTCGAACGATATGAAAACTATCGCAGAATAAGAGAGAAATAAACAGCTGAAATTAATGTTAAACGTACTCCAAACTACAGCAGAGGGCTCTCATCACCTTCAAGGAATCTACTATGGCTTCTCCTGCTTTCGTCACTTGCTAGATAAGCATTAAGACACACCAGGCGAATTCCTGAGAGATCCCTTAGACACGGGTCAAACCCTTTAATCCGCATTATCACATTAAAGTCTGTGGAATTTATTGCTCTAAGCAGCCCTCCAAGTGAACGATGGATTCAGCAAGACGCATTAAGTATTCCCCTTCGAGGGCAAGTTATTACTGAAGTCATTAACATTTTCTAGATAACTATGAATTAAAAAGTTAATAGCGTTAAATACTGTAACTTATTTGTTTAAGATAATTGGTTAAATACTATAACTATAGATTTATGAACAGAGTAGTGATGTAAATCTTTTTGCGACACTGTTAGACTATATAGCTCAAACTTTGACCCTGACAATTAATTCATTAAGATGAAATTCTCGTTAGCTACCAAGAAGAGCTGAAAAGCCAACTGATAGCCATATTTATCAAGGTGAGCAGAATTTGGGGTCTGAGTTTCACCTCTCATAAACACAGTTTTATTACATTTGTCGGCTGTCTTTGCTTCTTGTGCTGTATTCTAGAATAATGTTAACCACTTTTGCCATTGTCAACTGGTGTCACCGCCACGGGTGGCCGAGGTCGTTAGGCGCGGACTTGTGAGCGGGGTTCGAATCCCGCCAGGACCGTCCTCCCTGACTGAGGTTTTTTCCAGGTTTTTCTCGGTCTTCACATCTAGCAAATTCCAGGGAGGTACCCTAGAACTTAGGCCTGGAACGTTTCCTTCCTTAAAAAAATATCCTTTCCCAATATATCATTTCATCTCATGTATAATCAGTGTTCACCTTCTGTGGTGCCTCAGTAGTAAAATCAGGCGTTAAACACCATTAAAAAAAAACTAATGTGTCAGCCTGCCCAGGTTTAATGAACCTCCTACGATCCAAAAAGATGCCATTCCCTCTCTTTCTTCGACCTCAGCATCACAAGCTTCCTACATATTTCATTCTATGCAGCGGTAAGGCCAAGTAAGCAGGTATGCTTGTAACGTCACATAGACTGCCATAAATAAATCACAAAATAATTGAATAGAGGGTTGGCACGTTTAGCTGATGTCCCATCCTTGGCTTCAAGTTGTTTTCAACACAATACATACGTAAAAGAAAGTTTTTAACTGCTTATTCTGCAGAATATTGGTCTGTTTAAGTACACGTAAAATTTTCGGTGCGTTATTCATACCTTTGGTATAACACATTTTAGGAAAACCTTGTTACCTGTATTCACTGTTTAAATATTTAAACACATAAACATCTTTTATATCATTCTAGACTATAATTTAAAATTCACACGAATATAAATCAATTGCAACCTTTCAAATTGCGCAGAACAAAACAAATTTTAAATCAAAAGAAAAAAATACGGCACTTTTGCAGAGCATACAATAAAATTGGTTGCAGGAAGAAGATGTAACGATAACGCACTGGGGATGGTAGTATTGGATTTAAGGGATTTGAGAATCTTTTGTGAATGAGGGTGTTACTGAAGCGCTTCGAGATGGAAAAAAGATTCGCATGTTAATGCAGTTCAAATACGTGTATAAAGCAAGAAGATTCGCTGTGAATATTGGGATAGTTGTCATGTACCACAACTGTAGGCCTTTCATGGCTGAAGGAAAACAGACACTTATAAAAATCGTAATATTTAATTGAAAGAATGCCGGAATAAATTTTATTTAAGGGCTTGATGTGTGATTTAATACGTGTGGTCTTCAGCAGCTGATATAGCAAATGGGTATAATGTTTAATTCAGCTTTAAAATAAGATATTCACAAGCTACTGTGCTAAGGACGTTTGATGTAGATTGGTAGACATTTCGGCATTTCAACCTTGTTCAAGGACTGACTTTTTGCGATTACACATCTGCGGTAGGAAGTGACTAGGGGAGGGAGATATCAGGCGGCCAAAATCTAGGGACGAGAAGACATGGACATAGACAGGGTTCCTAACAATATTTTCAAATCGAACCCCCCAATGGTGGTGGAATCCTCCCTCCAAGGAGTTCGCCCCTCAAAAGGGTCGCTAAAAGACGAGATGCTGGGACAGAAACCTTTCCAAAGCCCAAGCCACCGTCACACCGCACCCCCACCTTGCCTGAAACTGTACACTCTGTAACAGTTCTAACAGAATAAAATGAGATGACACAGAAGAGCGGTAAATTCGTGGAAAAGAATGATTAAGCAATCGAGAGAAACCAGAAAAAATCATAAGATCAGAATGGCCGGACTCAAAGGATTGGAACCTGAGACCTGCCGAATGCGCTACCTGAGTCATCCCGTTTGGTATGTGACCATGTTATTAGCGATTCCTTTAGTTTTAAAATCTCTTTTTACTTCCCATTACTACTATGGCCAGTGCCATCGTTGCTATTGCTGTTAAGTACGTATTATATAACCATTTAATTTAGAATGAATTGTTCTGACTTAGCGTTTCAAATTGTTATGATGTTTATCTAAATGAGTTGATATAAAACAAACAACTCACATTCGAGCACGACGCACAGTTGGAAATGTGTGCTAATGCTGTCTCTTCATTTAATTGGTTGCAGTTATCTTTATTAGTTGTTGACAGATTTACGTGCATCATGGCAACCAACTGCTGCAGATTTAACATTGTTTCATAGATAAGTATCACAATGGGAAACAGTGGTCTAAAACGTTGCATAAAAATGAAACAATAAGAAATCAAATTACCAAAAAATGCAGCTAAATTCTCTATCTAAGGAAATGAATTGAAAGGTGCGATAGGATCAAAACCAAATGTAGTTGTAGCAAGGGATTAAAACTTTGCTCGCAGCTTTTGCAAAATTCCTTGCTTTGTTCTACGATCTGTGAGCAGTATTAGTAAATAACTGCTGACCAGTTTGAAAATGAATGAAAATAACAGTTCTGTAACACATCCTGAATATTTGCACCCATAGCAAGAAAAGGTGTGAGTTTCCTAAAGCTTAAGACTAGTTGCTGAATATGTATCAATTCGAATCCTTAGAAACCAATGGCATGTGGACAATTCATCATAGATTATTGTATTATCTTCTTTTCTAATCTTGAGCGAGTTGGATTTTAAGTCTATAACGTGTTTCTGAGAATAAAGCGTACATATATAAAGTGTTTAGAAATTAAAGTTTAAAAGCAGCAAATATGTGAAATGTCGTATCTGTAGATGAGGTACTTTTCCGATCTTTATATCAGTTTATTAGATGTATACATTTTCCTCGCTTTTCCTTTATTTTAACTGCTTCTTTATGTTAAACTAAATTGTTACTTTGGTCATACTCTAGCTAATAAACGCTTTTTGTGATATTTTCCATCTTTCTTTCTCACACTCCGCTCTTCTTTCTTCTCCATGCATTTGTGCACCAAATGCAGGCGTTGTAGGACGTAACTTTTTCTGTGTAACAATTTTGAAATATTTCAATATTTTTATATGTTAAGTGAAATATAAATTTTAGGAAATGTGAAATGTGGTTAATATCTCACTTAACTCTAGGTTTATTCCGTACAAATTAGAGAGAAAACTGTAACTGCATGTAGATATGTTTATAAGGAATATGTTCAATAAGGAGTATCATTTTTATACAGGCATACTTTCTCGCCTGTTAAAATTTTGTTAGGTTAATGCGTAATGTACACATGGAAATAGTTTCATTGTTGTTTCTTCCATTTTCCGCTTGTGAGGGGTGTGCAAGTTGAGACATATGCAATTCCGTCTACAACAAATTGGAGGTGACGCATGATGTACAATGTGCTGCTTTGAAATTTTGCCGTGAACTTAATAAAATCTTCCAATGAGGCCCATGCAAGGTTATAGGAGGCCTTTTAAGAGTTTGTGCTTCTCTCTAGCTCATCTCAAAGAATAAAACAGACACTGGTGATGTTTTATCATGCACTAATGGGAAACTTTCAGATTTTCTGAAGACCCGAATAAACAATTTCAGAGAGTTACAATTGTTATAATATGCATCGCAGTTACACTACACAACAAGTGCTTAAGTTTGCAAGTGAAGGATTGTTGATAAAACTGCTTCAACTGTTTTAATTCTGTCTTGTAAAGAAGCTGGCTGATGTACTGACTATCTTAAAACAGCAGTCATAATAGAAGACAGTTTTTGGTCTAAGGGCTGATTTGGATTAATACCTGTGCCACAGTAAACTCATTAAAAACCTTCATCAATTTAAAATATTCCAGGTATAGAGCTAAACATTATGAAATCAAGAATATATATATGACATAAAATGTTAATATCTTTTTAGAAGTGCATGCGCTAAGTTTTGTATATCCTGGTTATATTTTCATATAGCATTAGTAATAGGCTTCATGCGGAATAATTCAATCTTACGGTAAAATAGCAGCAGTGTGTGATGGTTTAAATGTAAACTTTTAAATTATATTCCATATAAATTTAAAGGAAGATTTCTCAAATTATTGAATAATTGCTGGATTAAGAATAAACCAAGAAGTGACTTCTGGCACTCGTTATACCCGTGTTTAAATAATGATTTAGAGGTATTTGTGATAATTATCATTGTAATAGTCTTCTTTGCGGCTAACAAAAAGGATACAAAGATAAATATTAAAATATTACAAATGGTGGGGAAAATAATCTACTAGAAGAATAATCGTAATTTATAAATGTAGAAGTTGTACAAACAATATTTTTACTGCAAATTAATTGATCAAAACAGAAAATTTATGAAATCAAATTTTATATTTAGGTGTTATTAAGATCCGGATAATGTAATTAGAGTTAATATAGCTTATTTATAATAAGAAAATAAAATTGTTAGACCGAATTCTACCAAAATAGATAGTTAAATTTAGTAGTTTTACTACAAATGAATTCCATATATTATGTTCTATATTATTTATAAACAATGCGGCTATAATTACTAAAAAAGGAATGTTACAAACAATGTTATATGAATTGGAAAAACTCATAAAATTACTTGTTTAACAGTTTCTTCTCAAAGGACAAAAGTTATGGGCTTCTGGGCTCCTTACATAAACATACTGTTGTTGAAAATAAACTGATCGAACAGGTTACATCTTTTATCTTTCTTGGCGTTCAAGTATCTGGTAATGATATATATCGTTATATATAAGGGTTATAAAATGAATAAAATTAATGACGCAATTAATAGATTTAAAAAATAAGAAAGAAAAGGGTATATATAAACTGTTGTGGTTTCCTACTTGCTTATGTGAAGTGGAAATGTTAGGCTCTTAAAATAGAAGGGGAAAAAATACTCAAATAGCAAAAATTAAGATTTAAGAAGAAATTTAAAACCTGAGAACAGAAATGATATAATAAACAAAGAAGTTGATGATGGGTTTATTTAATAATCATGGGTAATTGTAGGATAAAAAATTAAATTTTAAAATATAATCTGACTTGAATTTATATTTGCCAAAGAAGAGATGGTTGGATTAGTTTTTGTAGGAGACTAACGGACCTGTTTATGCCAATATGTGAAGTAGATAACGGTGATCTTAAATGTATTCTCTTATCCATTCAGAATGCTAGAGATTGTTGGCTACATTTACGGGGTTGTGTTAAATTAACTTTGTTTATGTACGTAAAATTTGTGTAAAAAATCAAAAGAGAATAAATACAAATAAAAATTACACTTAAAAGTTCAGTTTATTAGTCTCTCTGGAACCTACGTTTCTGTAGATTTATACTTATACTTGGAAACTTTAGATGAAGCCAATTTACATCTATTTTCGAAATCTATAGATCGTCTTTTTGACGGTGAGACTGGAATATTTCCACACGTTATAGTGTCATGGCCTCAAGTGCCATGTTCAGAAATTAATCAAAGTTTCATTCGTCATTTACTAATTAAGTTAAACCCTAGGGCGAGCATTCGGATTATATCTTAAGGCCGATAATGGCACAATAATTTTTATTCTAAGTACACTATCAGTAATTTATTCAAACACAGTGAAGGGCTGTTGTTATTTGTTACATTTAATTACCTTTAACACTTGACAATGATGCATGTACTGAAACCAAGCCTGTTAATAATGGTTACCTGTCCAGGTGGTATACACTATTAGGCTCTCCAATTTCTAGTTAGATGTGTTAACAGCTCGCCCCAAGTTCCCCCTTTTGAATGATATATACGAGCTATTTAACGATTTCAAATTGCATCATACATTTTTTTCATGCATAGCTACGCCACAAATCTTTTAAGCGAATAATGAAATTATGGTTTAATAGTTCTTATGGCGCTTAATTAAGTAAACAACGCCTCATGCTGTTTTAAGATAATGCTGACCTTGTTTGTAGATCAAACGATGGTTGAGCTAAGTTCTTAATATATACTAGCCTGCCAGCGAGGTTAATATTTATCAATTGTACGAAATTATAAAATTCTCCATTGTTCATTTTTCGTACAGAGCTTTAGTTAAAACCTTGTCCGCTCACACACTCATGTACGTGTTGACTACTAAGCATGCAGTAGCCGCTGGCGCCCGTACTTTGACTCCACTTTCTACCAATGTAGGACCTTAACTTACAGAACATTCTGAAATTAAAATCCTCCCTTGACTAAACAACACCGTATCAGAAAAACACACGATTAAGTAAAGTTTGTGTTTCCTTTTACGTTGCAAAATTCATTTTAGAACTAATTTTTGACGGAGGTGCAAAATATACGCTAAATATTGTGTAGCTAGCCCTAATTTTAACTCCTAATTTATTTTGTATTCAACTGAATCAGTATATAAAAATGTTACACAATGCGTAATTTGCAGTTGTGGAATGTGGCAATTGTTCAGGAAAGTTCGGAATAAATTCTCCATGCACAGATGAGCTAATTCATATTTGATATAGCGTATACACACAAAAATGCGCTCCTATATAGCCAACCATTTTCGCGATTGAACATATACTACCGTGAAACCGGCTGAAAACAAGTTCAAGGAAATGACAAAGGAAGGAATCGGCGTCAAATCATGGAATCTGCTGGCTGCTGGTACGTCTATTAGCCGAATGGTAAATTCTATGTGAGCGGAGAAGGCCTATTAAAAAGTATAATGGATGAACGTATTCAATACTCAAAACAACAAATACAAAGTTCAAAATATATAATACAGAATTATATAATTAAATTACTCTATAAAATAATAGAATACCTATTTCTAAATTGCCTGCATGTTCCTAACTGCAGTTGTTGTCTGTATTGATCCCTGCTTTTAATTCTACACTCACTTAATCATACCATCTATTAAGTCCTCTCGCTTTAGTTATTCTTATTCATAGCGAATTTCTTAAATTTATAATTTCTATCCTTTCTCCTTCTTTTTTGTCTTTTAATATGCCGAAATATTGTCCTACAGTATGTCGTCTTCTATATTTAATATTTTTTCCATAATAAAGCATGATAATATTTTCGTATTTCTTTGACCATATCTTTTGTTTACATCTCTTAGTTTTGTCACGGTGTAAGAAATAATGAAAGCTATTATCTGTTTTTCATATATAAGATAAATATCTACATTTCCACTATCTTTTAAACCCCTCAAGACAAGGTTTGACTCTAAAAGGTTTCTCTATATGACAATACAAAATATATTAAATGACATAAGAAACTATTCAAGGACATTTGATTCATTTCCTTTGTATGTGTTGAACTTTGTTGTCGTAGTGGCAAGAATGATGTTCATACTAATGAAACTGTCAATTGTTATCTTAGTACTTTCTAAATATGTTAAAACTCAAAATTTGGCAGTTTATTCATCTTTTATATCTCAGACGTTGCTTAAGTGTACGTAATAGAACCTAAATAGGGAGGCAGTATCTGGTTGCAGGATGAACTGATGTTCGCAAGTACTAAGTTACAGTGCCCAAGTTCAATGTTCAGTTCATTTGATCAACGTTTACTGGAGAAGACGATGTTGCCAAGAGAAGGCTCTGGGGAGAGTTGACTGTTCATGTCACAGCGGCGGAATGGAGAAATGGCTACTCCATCAGAGTCGAAACGAGCAATCAGCTAAGTCCCTGGAGACTTAAACCGGACGTACCAGGGTAGAGTGGTAATGCTCGAGTAATTGTCCATCCCTTGCCTCCATTCCTCCCTCTACCAATATATACAGCAGCAGCGGAAATTTCAATCCCTCGAACACAGTAGCTGGCACAATATTACAGCACTTTTGAAAGCTGTTTACGCTAACTCTCGTCTTTAACACAAGGACTACTAGATGAGCATTTGCTGCTGTGGTTCTACGTAACCTGCTCTATCTGCCGCACTTTTGTTTTTCTAGAGAATTAGAATAAAATTTAAAAATAAATTTCAAGAAATGAGCTACACAGAAAACTCGGTTAATTATTATAATTTTGCAAACGTCTATAGCCAGAGGATAATGTGGTTTTGAGGCTATTACACCATTTTCGATATCCCCCATGGCAACCCTTGACATAAAACACAAATATACTTCAGCATTACTTTTGAGCAAAGCATATATTTGTGCATTTTAAATTAATTGTATTTATGTTATTCAAAATTAAATAAAGAAACAAATTCAAAATTAGTTTATTAATAAAAAGATCCACCTATAGCCTCTCTCTATACATTTGATATATTATTAATACGTTTATTTACACCATGTATATAAAAACATCGGCTTGTAGAGATTACTAAATCTCTTCTGTATTATGACTTTATTTCTCAGAAAACTGCCCGGATGTTTAAGCAGTAAAAGACTAGTTAAGGTAAATTTTCTCTGCTTACTTTGTTCAACTTCTTGCGAAAAGTGTGGCCAGGTTTATTATTAGAAAAATTTACTGACTATTGCTGCTGTTTTTCTTGCAGCTTGTGATTCCTTCTTTGAAGCAGTTGTTTTGCCACGAGCATTGTAGCATGTGAAACCACCTGCAGACTGCAATTCACTGGTGTTATTTTGGTTTTGCGAAGTGTTTCGGTGTTCTATCCTGATTTTGAACAGTACCTAACGCCCGTTTTACTACTGAGGCATCATAGGCGCTTGGCATTGATGATACATGACATGGAATTTTTTTCTTTTGGGGGGAAAGGAAGCGTTTCAGGTCTAAGTTTAGGATACCTCCACGATATTTGCCATTTATGAGGACTGAGATAAACGTGGAAAAATCTCAGTCACGGAGGATGGTCCTGGTGGGAATTGAACCTCAGACCTCCCGCGCCTTAATGACCTCGACCACCATGCCGGTTTTCATCGTGGTACAGTCTTTAGCCGAACGTTTTCGAGAACCACTTTCATCACCTGTCACAGTACGATTCAAAATAATCATTTTCATACTTTATAATTTATAATTACTAATATACAAAACAGTCAGTAACTTGCGAACGAACTGTAATGATATTTTAGGGAATGTCAGGAAATAGGAGTTGGCAGTACTGCATCGATTCAAGATAAACACTGAAGGTAAGTCGTGCTTGTGTTCGTCAATGCAGATACGAGTATTGCTTTTAACGTGTATGTCTTTACTCGTGTATATTGACGCACTATGGAAGTGAGGTGAACAAAGTTACCGAGTTCATAATAATACACCACGTAAACAGTTTAAAAAAACGAAATGTTTCTTAGATTCACATGGTCATAAACCATTAGTTTAAATCCAATAAACAGGAACTTAATAAAGAAGGTACGTAAAATATTATTGATTATTTTATTAGGTTTATTGTAGCTTTAGGTTTAAAAAATCTTTTTAGCAAATCCCAGAACATTTATATTAACCAGTTCTATGGTTTTAGTAATTTTTAGAACTGCTTCTCCATTTACCTTACGAGAAAAATTATGAAAGTGGTTTTGTTTTTTGTTTTTTTTTTTTTTTTTTTACATACGCTGAGTCATTTAATACCTGGTTTATTTTTTGGCGATTGAAATTTATGTTTCAACAATGAAGTATTATAATGATGATTTTTGAACATTTTCTGTTTATATGTCGGTAATATCTGGAGTTTAAAATGTTTTCAGATGGATGCTGGTGATCTATTTTCTAACTCACAATATTACAAACACGTCATTCAGTGTGTGGAATGGCATCGCACCCTTTCCGTAGTTTTTCTGCAATATGGATATATTTATGCAGTGCATCAAGTAACATCCCCAACTGAAGAATACATTTATTTCTCCCTACATATAAATTAATGTAACCACAATTCTGTAAATAACTGGTGTATAATGTATTAATTGGTTAGTGAAGCAGTGTTGAAAGATACCATGCCCTATTCAACCGTCTGTTTCAGGGACTTGGCCGGTCGGCGGCAGGCTTTATGAGGGGTACGAGATAAAGAGTCAGTTTTTTATTGAAATTTCCTTTTATGGTTTTTCATTTATTTCAGAAACGGATTGCTACTCTACTTTCAGCTCATTTAGCGAAAATATCTTCTTTATGTTGTTCTCGGCTCGCAAACCATAAGAGTAAGACATACAACATAAATTATAAAGAAAATAAGTAAATGTTGCCTCTGGCAACAGATTTATTATACATCTACTATCTACACTTTAATTTATCTTACGGATTTAAAATGACTCAATTTGTTATTTAAAGTTCCTTTGATATAATGAAACTTAATATTTAATTATTTTTCAGATACTTTTATGATATATTTCATTTCGTGCAGATATTTTTCTCTCTCTAAGCCTCTATTTGACTATTATGCCAGCAAGCAGCCTTTCCCCGTTTTAATAGTGTTTTATTATTGAAGCACCACAGACGGGATACTGGTGATACATGAGATGAATGATAAATAGGAAAGGAAGGAAATACCAAGCCCAAATTTAGATACCTCCCGGAATTTGCAATTTATGAGGACTGATGGAAACCTGGAAAAAACCTGTGATAGGTCGGAC
Source organism: Metallyticus violacea (assembly GCA_030762175.1). Lineage (NCBI taxonomy): Eukaryota > Metazoa > Arthropoda > Insecta > Mantodea > Metallyticidae > Metallyticus > Metallyticus violacea. The sequence goes on from CM060833.1 coordinate 117,165,341, forward strand.
GGTCCTGGAGAAAATAGAACGCCAGAACTCCCATACCTTAACTCTTTTCACCAAGCCAAGCTATAAGGTCATCTCATGTAAAGTGGTCTTATTAAGATAAATGCAAAAGAACTATTTTAATTGTAGGTCATTATTGTTAATTAACAATGCAGGTACGAACACCATACATATGAAGCATTATGAAGAAAACCCTAGTGAACTAGGGCTACTTTTCTAAACCCCATTGTATTTTATATACATGTAGATAAAAGTATGCGTCCTGGAATCATTTGAACAAAACTTCTTTTCTGTCATGGTAACAGACAAAAGAATATTGAATCCCTCATAGGATATATTTTTGTTTAAGATGTCCTCAATTGCGTGATTCTAAATGTTCTTTTACCTCCATATTGGCTTATACTTACCTCTTAAACATTTAATACCTAGGTTAGATACTTAGTAAATCGGTTCTTTGCAATCACCTACAGTTAGACTTAAACCTTGAAAACAAGCGACAGTTAATATCGCAAGTGTGCTACGGATAATTACGTACTAAAACGATAGAAGTAGGCACATTATGTAACACATAATTATATTTTTTAAATATTTATTTTGCCAAAATGAAGCCTTAGTTAGATATTTAAACAATGTTTAAATTTTTAAAAGCTCTTAATAACGTTCTCTTTAGCATTGCATATTAACACATTTTCCTTGTAAAGTGACAAAATTAGGTGTAAAAAACTACCCAGTGTTGAACAATTAAATGCATGCCACAAACTTACCACATTCTTAACGCAGGTCACGCACTTTTTATTGTCACGCTACATTGGTTCAACTTCGGTACGTCGACTTCTTTTGGGTTTTAACTCCTAGGGCCTGTTCGACAAAAATAATACTTTAGAAATGAATGAAGTTGTAACTTATAGCTATTAGGATAACTGTGTTCCAAAAAGGTTTTTATACACTTTTGCTTTACAACTTCATACTTCAAGTATGTGCAAGTGATTCATTCATTGCTTTGTTCCATAAAAGTATGAATGTAATTTATATAATTTTCTTTAAAGAGTGGGAATGTAGATAAATTCAAATACTAGTGCAATTTTTAATATTTTTATAATACTTTAGGTAATAATTTGATCTAAGTATGGGACCTAATAGTAGTGAATATAATGAAAAAGGGAATAGGCCTGTGTATAAAGAAAGAATAATAAATCACGTCTTGTGTACAATTAACGTTTATGGCAAACGTATTTAAAGTAGATTTTTTTTTTTAAGATTCTCGCTAAATGCCACTAAAATTCTTTGTTGTATTTTCTTTCAAAATAAATATATAATTTAGTAAATTTTACACTATTTTCACAATTTTTGGTTATAATGAAAATATTGCTAAGTAATACAAATAAATTCATGTAAATATCAATAATAAAATGGACTCATAAATAAATAAATGATCTAGCTCAATTGGCAATGTTATTCTTGTGCCATTTCTTGACTGCAATTAGTAAATGCATAATAAAATATTTAAGTTGTCATTATTTCTGAGAAAAATATCTGCCCAATATTGAAACAACGATACTTTCGTTCTGAAAATTCCAAAATAAAAATGTATCACTAAAGTGTGGACATAACCTAAAACAGCAGCTTGTTCTTACATGACGTCACTGATAATTTTTACTAATACTTTGCAAGTGTTGTACATTAATTTGCGAAACAGAAATTTCAACTTCTTCCTTTACAAGGACTTGTATTAATACAGAAGTAATGTATTTTACCATTCGCTAGAACAGGGCACTGGTGAATTTGAAATGTGACTTACATCACCTTATAAATTATTGGCGGTACACCAAAGGGAATATTTAACCGTGGAGCTATAACAGCGCTACAAAACGGAAAACTGCCGAGCGAAATTAAGACACTTGCATAAAGTAAAATATTCTCTTCCAGAGCCGTTAACAGTCATGATCGTTCAAGCAGTGACAGTGTTCACAGTACAACTCGTTAACTGATTCTTTGGAAGATAGCTGTTCGATGTTCTTCGGTCACTGGAACAGATAATCCCAAAATGAATGAAAAAAGAAAAAAAAAATATTTCCAATAATGTTGAATTACACTTCCATTATAACGTTCAAATTTTGTGCGGGCGAAAAGTTTCAGTAAACATTTTATTAACTTATATTTATGAATATATGTGTGTGTGTGTGTGTGTGTAACAAATTAACACTAATAATAAAAGTAGATAAAGATAAAACACAGAGAAAGAGTCACACTTGAAATTGCTATATTTCGAACTACTGCAGATATATACATATATATTTGTGTGTGTGAGTGTGTGTGTGTGTGTGTGTGTGTGTGTGTGTGTGTGTGCGCGCGCGCGCGCGTAATGTTCGTTTTGCAACTTTAAGAGTGACTTCAAACAGAACACAAACATTATGAATGTGACTATAATATTAAAATAATAATAATAATAATAATAATAATAATAATAATACACCATTAATATCAACAGCATTAAATACTGCATAACACTTTTTATCCACGCGGTAAACATTTATATTTAAAACAAGAACTTAGAAAAGCAAATCAGTTTATTATAAGCACTATTGTGTTAAGTTATACTGTTTAAAATATCACAAAACGGATTTATAATCTAAAAGCTATGTTTTTCTATTACGGATTAAAATAAGCATTTTGGCAGATATCAAACTTGGTCAAAAATCTGGAATTATAAATATATACGTTTTTAATGCTGTTAGTCTTAATTAGATATGTCCTTCATAATAACTATAATGATAATGATATTACAAGCAATATGGATTCTTGTGTTTCGCTCTGCACCGTAGCGGAATATTAGAAATGGTCTGTTTTGCTTTTACGAACCTATTCCACAATCCACTAGCGGAAAATGCCTTTTGCGCAATTAGTAGAGAAAAAAAGTTAATATCTCGCCTTGTTTTATAAGTGTAAATTTTTAAACTAGTTTTGCATAATCTGTAAAAAGAAAAAATATAATTGATATGCTAGCCCTGACTTATTTTGTATCCTTTTCTAAAATTTATGCATTGTAAAAATGAACTATTTGATTTGTATACTTCAGGCATCAAACTAAAGACTGTACTCTACTATTTGACTTACTTTTGTAGCCGTAGGTCTAAATCTCAGGAGGGGCTTACACTTGTGATATATTCACGATAAATGTATTAGTATACCATTTTAACTGGAACAACGTTTGTCTTTTCCAAAACTAGGCAAACAATAATTGACAGCTGACCTCGAAAGGGACGGGTTTATTGTAATTTAATGCATCAGCTGTCACATTCGTTTTGCTTTCTGTGACATGACAGTGCAATGCAATTACAAAGAACATACTGACATGATGAGTTGTGTGCCACGCGGTTGCCACTCGCAAAAATGGCACTAATTTTATTACCTTTTTATTTCTCTCTTTCTGCTTTTTTAACTTTCTCGTCGCAATGATCAATTTATCTATCGGCTTGTTTTGGTACATTAACATTTAATGTCTACATAAGTAAATTCAGCAATGCTTGTTGCCCTTAATAAAATGTAAAACCATTAAGGCAATGCTGAATGATTAAGAATCCCATGTTTGGTAGGGCAGCCATCTGTCATGAGCTTTATTCTATTAAGTGACACGTGGGATTTTATTGTGATTATTTTATCCTCAACAAGTGTGAAGTAATGAATAGTGATGGCGGTGGTGGTATATTTATTTCAATCTAATTCTAAAATATTACAAATCAATGTGTATACATGCTTCATTGCAACGAAGGTAACAAAGATATAAGTGTATAATACAATAATCGTCTGTAAGCAAGCCATACGTTAGTTTTTCTTTTCTTTTTTCTTTTTTAAACCTCTCCTAATGTTTGCTTCAGATGTTAGAAGTGGTTGTATTCTGTCATACTAACATAAGATACACTTTTTTAACATTTAAATCGTAAATAATTATTTCAGTTTTCCTGTTCCGTGATTTACTACTTGTTAATTAATTGCCGTTTAGCCTCAACTGTCACAGTGTGGGCTTTCAATTGAATTTTAAAATTATATTTAAACCAGGTTTAAGGCCTTAACTCATCATATCTAAAGAAATGCGATGGTTGTAACATTAGGCACTATGTTGAAAATTTGTCATATATCCAGTGTATGATGAATTCAAAAATGTCAATAAAATTTCCTGAAGTTGAGGACTTCTCGTGAAACATTCTTTTCCTCAAACCTGCCAGTGGGGAGGTTTTATTTTCTTCATTTTCTTGTTGTTTTGATAATTCTCTGTCTTTAATATTTTGAACTACCTTAATAGATCTAAACCATGACTTAACTCTTTTCAAAGATTTTTCTATTTCTTCCGTCCAATATACTGGGTGAATGTTTTTTTTTTTTTATTCTTAATTAGAGCAAGGAATGAGAACATGATGTACATACTGGTGGAGCGCAAGGTAATGAGAAGGTTTGTTGGCAGATTGCGTGACTGCGCAGCTGGTTGAATTTCAACGGGTAGATACAATCAAAAGGTTGATAAAACACACTACTAGCAATATGGCACATGAACATTGTATTAAATAAAATTAAATGTAACGCAAAATCAGCTGCTATTCCAATATATAAAGAGAAGCACATGAAAAAGCTGTAGAGAATGGAAACAAGAGTCCAACTTAGGAGGTCGAGATTGAAGAATAAATCTTTTGACTGAATCTTTCATTTATGGCTTAGACTAAGAGCCGTTCCGGTTTCATGTCCATCTTTTTCTAGATATTTCCCTATTGGTTAGGAATTTACTATCCTCTCTGGTAGCCTGTTGGTATAAATTTTAAATAGATAACCTTAATTCCTTTTATGATATTCTCCAATAGAATTTCATCTATAGTAATAATCTTTAAAAGTTCTCTTATTTGCTCATTGTGCATTCTGTCAAGTTTCATAGCTCCTCTCACAGCTCTATAAATATTTCCCTTCTGCTGATTGGATTTGACCTCTATTTTTTTTTGTTTTGTTTTGTTTTAAAATCCAAATTTCACTTTAATGAAATTTCCTGAACTTTATAAAATTTTAATTGTTTTTCTCTTTTTGTGGTTTTAACGTTCTTTTTTAATTTTTACGCATATATTGGAACTTATGCTACTTATTATTTATATTATCACATTCATATTATAAAAGCAAACCTGTTTTTCTTTCATTTATTAACTTGTCATTTTTAAACCGCAAGATTCTGCATGATCTATTAAGGGGATGGGCTAACGAATATAATTAAGTATCTGCCTATCAAGCAGGTTTCATGGAAGGGTAGATACAATATGGAGGATAATATATTCATTTATAAGAAGATAATAGATATAAACTTAAAAAAGGAAATGGGGTAAATTATAGAGCGTAATTGTTGATTTTAAAATTGCCTTCGACAGTGTTCAGAGAGATGCTCTGTGGTTAAAACTTGTCTAAAAAGGTGTCTCCAATAAAATAATAAAAGCTTTTATGCAGATAAGATAGACCAAAAAAGTATATAAGAATGTACCAGTAGAGGAATCGTCAGGGATATTATTGTTCAAACCATAATATCTCGCATGCCCTTTCGGTGAAGGAAATGAATGCGCCTGAAGTGGACGGTACATACATACATTTACTTTTGAATATTCACGATCTATTTCTTCAAGATGGTTTGCAGAAAGACATTCACATCCTAGAAGATTATTGACTGAAATGGGACATGATAGTAAATGCTAACAAAACGAAAACAATCACATTTTAAAATGGCTATGTGCATGGCAGGGATGAAAAATGGTACTAGAGTTGACAAAAAATAAAAAAAAAATGTTAAAATGTTTTGTTATTTGGGAATAACCTTTAATATGAGTGGGAAATAGAATAAGCACTTATCTGTCATTAATTATAAAGTATGAGGTTAAATAAAGGAGTTACTACGTGTTCTGACTCGCGTTTCAGATCAATACATGCACTTGAGAGAATGTACAATGCTTTGATTAAGTATATTCTGCTTTATGGAAGTGAAATGTAGGAGTGGGGGAAAATTGAACATCTGAATAAAATCAAGTTAATTTTTGGAAAAGGGTTCTCAGGCTCTCAAGAATGTTAAACATGTAGAATAATTAATGGACTTAAAAGTCATGCTATTAATGCCCCTGTGATATTAAAATACACCGTGCTATGCTGAGTAGGCACACATTCCATTAGGAATGTATTCAGAGACGGGTTCATGTATTACAAGCTTTAACGAGTGATATATCGTCTTTAAAAGGACAGCGTATTCAACATGTACGGCGTCTGTGAACTGTGAATATCGGGAGTGTGGTATCCCACAGGAGTGCTTCAATCTTAACAGAGCTCAGTGCAGATCTGAAGCGGTATACCCTGAGATCCGCTTTAAGGGATATACGGTATAAAGTTGGGCTGTGTATCTGCTATGACGCATGGCCTCCACCGTCCACTAAACTAACACCGGACCTCTGTGTGCGGTATTAGCCCGGCATTAAATATCACTGAGTGGAGCTGCAAGCCAAGTCGGAGCTGAATTTGCTGCAAATCCTCTTATCCCCTTCCCCCGCACGCTCCAGGGCAACACCGGGTGTTCGATTCCCGAAGACCCAAGGCCATTCCCCGCTAACTTCGTAGAGTGGAAGCTTAAGAATTCAATTTACAGCTTCTTGCTTGTCTGTCTTTACATTTAGCAAGTTCCACCTGTCACGAAAGCTCTATGTTGCAGCCATCTCTAGTAGAAGGTCTGAATATACGACTTGGCAACGTTGTAAATTTGCCTCCCACCAATCCTACTGCTTAACAGCTGTTATCAAACTTATGAAATGCATATCATCAAAAGAATCTAGTCAGTATAAATAAATGTTTCAAAATCATTTGTGTACTGAATTCATTAAACCATAGCTTATGGTTTTATGCCCTTAAAAACATACTTAATAAAAACTGATCTTAACCTTACAAAATGTAACTTATTGAATGTTTTTGTATGCGCAAAATCACTTGTGATGTTTCTTGTGAGTTCTTAACCGAGGTTATCTAATCGTCTGAAAACAAATTCAAAAATACAAAAACAACTTCTTGATATAAATGTTATAGAATGCATATTACCTTTCATATATTTCGGTAGATTTTTAAGTATATATGATTCATTTTATACACCAAAAGGCCAAAGAAATGTTCGCCGACCCAAAAGAAGATGGACAGAGCAGTTCTAAATTGTGGGACCGGAACAAGCCAATAAAGGCTTAAACCGTGATTGATGATGATGATGATGATTAATTTTTACTGACATATTTTAGGCAAATAAATTACAAATAATTACTGAAAATGCACAAATATACCTAATTAAAGCTCATTTATATCATGTTTAATTGCTTCAAAATATTCATATGCAGCTTTGCTCCCAAAGATTGTAGTTTTCTTATACCATAAAATCCTTTTTACTGCAATATTTTTCCCTTTACAGAAAAATTAAACTGAATAGCTCACTTAAACTTTAAATTAACCCCTTAATTCCATCATTAAATTCTTAGGTACTTTTACTAATTGAAATGAGTAATAAACTTAGTTGGTCATAAATATGTGAAATTAAAGAATTGACTGACAGAACAGTTGACTCACTTCAGGGTTTTTATACCTCTGTAAAATATTTCCCAACTGTAACCAGCTTCAAGTTCCTAGGTAATAACCGCGTAAATCATGAATATAATATTCTGGATTAATACCTCATATGTTTTATTATATCTCCACGCTTACTGCAGAGATTAACATTACATGTATAGGGCACAACTTTGTCCACATTACATGCAAAATTCCAACCCTTAATTTGCCAAGTTTTTTTTTTTTTTTTTAAACTTCAAAATGTTTTAAAAAGCCTTAATTATGTCCCTCTGTAAGCATTCATGTACTCTCTATTCACATATTTCAGTCTGCTTCTTTCTTCTGGATCTTTTTATTTGTTTCTGGAGCAGCTAGGTTAGGTTGGGAAATGTAGGAACTACTCCTGACTATAGTTTAAACGTATTAAAAGTAAATTATTTGTACTCCCCTTTAGTATCTTTATTTGCTTCCACTTTCAATAATGTTATTTACACAAGCCACTGACCACTTTTAAGGTTCCCAAATTCCTGAATAACAGCAGAATCAATTAGAAATCGAAGAGAGTATAATACGATTGTCCTTTGCTAGCATAATTTGTAGTGCAGTTAGTACTTGTCTGGCATTTTCTTAGTTGAAATTCATTAAAAGTATTAAATTTAACTATATAATTAGTACATTTTCCATAAAATTTACTTACAAGTTCATAATTACAATGATGGGTCCTGTTTAAGGTTATGAATGCCGCTTACGTTACGATAGATGTAAAATTAAGAAATGGTTTTAATATTTGAAATTAAAATGTAAAATTGGCTTTACGCCATGAATTACAGAATAATAAACTAATTTATAAAAATATTCATACAATACACCGACTCTAGTAAAATGCATAAAGGTGCTCAAAACTGCGTCAAAGTTATAATAAACATGTAGTGCTTGACTCTAGGATTTTTGGGACTCATGGAAATGTTGCTAAATGTCTACCTTATCTCCTTCCAAAGAATTGCAGATGACTGTGCTATTTTTATCTATCCGGATTATAACTGCTAGCCATAGACTTGCAGAACTGGCACAATTACAAATATATTTAATTTTTAACAACCTTCAACATTTAAGTTAAAAATAACTTTATTTTATTTCCCTAATACACACTAGGTCATTGACATTAAACCTTCTGACAGATGTTTAAGTTATTTAGTATATAGAGCTAAAACAGTTTATAAATTGAATTATTTCTATTAAATAGCTAAATTATTTTTTCTTTGGTGTTATAATTATTTGTTTTCTGCTTTGGGATTTAGAAAGTTTTAATTAGCACTTAATGCCCATTTTTACTACTTTAGGCGGTGGAAATGGGGATGGAATTATAAACTGGCAAATGGGTTTGAGAAGAAATTGTTCTAGAACTAAGTCTCCCGCATTTTTCATTGATGAGGATTGAGGAAAGCCAGGAAAAAAACAAAAAAACATCAGTCAGAGAAGACAGTTCTAGCAGGTATCAAATCGCAGACTTCCCGTTCATGGGTAGTGCGTAAGACCGGGGCCATTCACTTGATTTTTGCATTAAAAACAAGTTCTTGAGGTATTTTTCAAGAATGTTATACATTTAGGTCACTCCGGCGTTTCTTATACAATAGAATTATTTTTGTATAGTGTGGCATGACATTTTGGCTACTTATATTGGTACCCCCTCCTATACCTAAGCCAGGTCTTTCAAAATAGACAAACACTACCACATATCTGAAAGAGATTTCAAAACTTTACTGCTATCTTTTTCCTCAGAAGTGTTCTTTATCATTTCTTCTGATTTACTTGCCTCTGAAGATAATTTTCCAGTCCTGAGTATTTTAAATTTATAAATACCATTATAATTTTTTGCAAAAACAATAGACGTTTATAATAAATTCAACCAACTTCCCCTAAAAAACAGTTTACTAGTTATCAATGTCTAGAAAAAAGATTCATGTTACTACATATTTGTATTTAGTTCTTCATCAAGAGAAACTATAACAAATGGTTATTTATCTAACTGCAAAAGAAAGTAATACAAGAAAAATTTTAATGCCGAGCCGCATGCAAGACTGACTTTTCGATACGACGAAGGTAACATCAATTTCTTAGTAGTCGTGTAATATATTTTCTTCCACACTATGTCGAACCTACAATATTTTGATTACATATTGTAATATATGTTGAAAATTTACGTAGATTCATTGTACGACCCACATTCAAGCATTCAAAAACATTTGAATGTGAGAAAATAATGCAAACAAATTCTTGTGAGATAAATCGGTCAGTTTTAGATAAATATTTTAATTAGCATTTTTTAGACTGTGTTGTTTCATATTCGATATAAAACGTCGAATTTGATAATTACAATAACCCTTTAAGGAAACTGATATATTAAATTTCTCATTTCTGAGTTCCTGAATTTCATTAAAAACATCATGCTCTATGGCAGGCTTGCACGTATATAGTGATACGGAGGCAAAAAGCAAGTACTGCAATTTTAAGTTGAGTTCTGAAGGTGAAGTTTTGGAATGAACGCAAAATATCACAAGATAATTCCAATCTGAAAGAGGCATTTTTCATTATTTGTTGGGTTTCTGATTTATCACTAATACCCATGACAATGGAAATTTATTTTTTATATTTTATGGATCCATAATTAAATAGTAATGGAATAAGACTTTGAGGGTGGTAAATCAGAAGAGAGTGCAATCAACTGAGTTCATATATGCACGATATATTCTGTACATGGATATTTCAGAGGTTCTGAAAAGGATGGATTACGATCCAGCAGAAATAATAATAATAAAGTCACTGCCCCAACAAGCTGATAAATCAGATCAATACTTAAACATTTAGAACAAGCATAGTTTGCTGTGTTAGTGATGTAGAATAGAATATTTTCTTAAGTTTGTATATTTTCTGTGTTGCGGGATATTAATGTTATTTTAAGGCGGTGTGTGTGCGTTTAAGAACATGGACTAAAACAGTTTACAACTTCGTAATGTAATGAATATTTTTAATCTAAGTGTATGGCCGTCATAGAAGGAGAGGGAAACACTTCTTCTAAATTAACTTTCCTTCAGTTATAGTCTTAGAAATGAACTAGGTATTATTTCTGTTACTTAAAATTTGCGTTGCTACAGCAGAAGCACAACCCAAGTTTTATAGAACACAGCGGTACTCATTTTACTGTAAATTAACTTTTAACCGTATTCCTTAGGTTATTTATAATGGCAGCATAAGCCAGGAAATGTTCACGTTTTATGACAGACATTTGCTTCTCAGCTAAAGGAAATACGACATCGTAAAAATGAACTCGGGGGTTATTACATTATTAGTGGTAATGCTGTGGGATTGCTTACCTGAAGTGGTATGTTATTTTTTGTTACATTTCTGCTGTCATTACTATGCACTTGTTCAGTTGCTTAGTGTAATTTTGTATATACTTATATAGTGGTATTTTTTCACTCTACATATATGATAAGCTTTTCAGCTGCTGTATTTCATTTATAAATGATCATTGTTTTCCGTATCTTCAGTATTTCAACATTTGCAAGGTCATCTCAGTATTATTCATACAACCTATAGTTTTTCGCATCGCTTATAAATACAGTTCGTATTTTACTAGCTGCATGTTATGATAGATAATTATTGTCTTTAACCACTAATTAGTTATCAAATAATATAAATCCTATTATTTTCACAAAACCCCTTTCCTTTTTGCTTCTTTTATTCTGCAGTATTTTAAAATGAATGCACATAATTTCGGGTTAAACATTCATACTGAGGAACAGTTTTATAATTTTCTGTTTACAATAATTTCTATTATACCTACAAATAAACATACTGCAGACTATTTGCACTTTACGCACTCCGTTTAAGATCCATAAACATGTAAACTGTAAGACAAGCAAATAAATACTGCAACTCTCAAACTCTAACGCTAACCACTAATTGGTCATAGTACGATAGACAAACTTCCATGAGAACTCTTTATTCGTGTTTTTTTTTCATACGTTTTATTTAGTATTACTACATGTACTAGTTTTTCTTCTTCAATAATCTAACATTTAATTTTGAAACATATATGTATATGAATTTTAATGTTTTAGCTCAGAGATAATTACTTTACAGTATGTTGTACTGCTAATTTAATATTATTTACAAATGAGGAAATGTTTACAGCCCATTATTTTAAAATTGTTAACTGGCTACTTTCCACCCAATTAAACTATTCTCTGTAAATTATAAATTATTTTTCTTTCAGGTTCCAGTAATTTGCGCTCCCATACTATGTGATGTACCATTTGTAAGGCAATGTTACATGTGGGGTCATTTAAGATGTTCAATTTTAGAGATAATTCTATTTAAAGGCTCCTTTATACTCGGGAAATGTTTTCATCTGTACCTTTTGTAGTAGACTTCCATTTAGTTCCCAATGACAGAACACTTTCTTCAGTTTGAACATTTTTCGCTCCACATATGTCTCCTGATGTCGTTGCTATTCGCCTTTTGTTTCGCAACATGGTTCGTGAATTCATTTCCATGTTCACCAATGTGAGGCTTCACCCTTGTGAAATGTATTTCTCATCTTTGTTGTTAAAGATGTTTTATTTTTCTTCTTGAGTGTGACTTATATGGCATTCACAAAAAACGTAACGAACGAAAACAAATTTGCCCTACATTGAATCCAGCTTTACAAAAGGCCATCTACGTTCCATGAAGGTAGGCTCATTGTAAAAGCGAATTATTATTTCTTTCTTTTTTGTATACAGCAATACATAATGAATACGTTAATATAAATATAAATTAAACATTGCTATCATATAAAATTAATAATAAAATAGTTCCTGAACAAGGAAGGATATGTCGAAAATCGGCAGCAGACAAACAAACAATAAGGAAACAGAAAAAATATCCTAAAACTAAAAGTTTTACCATGCTCCAGAACCTATTACCTCTAAAGGCGAATAATACTAAAAAGTGTGCATTATTTAAAATGATATCCATTTGACTTGGTGACACTTAGGTGAGTAATACACCTATCTTCTAAGTAGCGTTTTGTATCTGTTCTTCATTGCTATTGAAGAAAATAGAACTGGTTTCTACCAGTTCACTGAATCTTTTAATAACATGAATAGCAAATGCACGATTTAAATAATATTTTTGTGATGGTTACGAAACATCATTTGTGTCTTACGCTTAAAAAATTGTCAAAATGGAGAAACCTTTTGCCTATATGTGTTTCTCTGAAATTATTGTAAACTGTGGCACATTTTCCCGTAACGGTTAGATATAATCTCAGCAGCATTTTAAAATTTGAAATAAGTCGACTCGAGCGAGCGCGTGCCCTATTGGGTGATAGCAAGCTAATCGTAACGTCTATAAAAGCGAGCGGGATGTCTCGCGTTTGGGACTCCAATTTTAACGGTTCCGGATTCAAATCCCATGGCACTAGCTAACCTGACCTTGGACTTTTTCGAGGAATTCTTTGGTCACTTAGGCGAATGCTGGCGTGGATCTTTTCTTTGACGAATTTTTCCATTTCATATTATTTAATTCAGTTGGTTCTGTTATAGAGTCTAAATTGCCAAGCTAGATGGTACGGTGTGACGCTTTGTAAAGGTTTCTGCCCAAGAGTCTGTTATAGGTAGCAAACTTCTGATGGACTAAAACGCTTTGCGTGCGGGGGGAGGGGTCACACCCTTCTGTATTCTATATGGAAACAACGCGGACCGTATCTCACTGCTATTTCATTTCTCTCTCATTTCATACCTTCCTCACGGGGATGTCCCCACTAGGGCAATAAGCACAAACGGCCTACCCTTGAACAAGCCTGAAATCCCGAAATGTCCTCTCTAACAATCCAATGCAATGTTTATAAAAGTGTCAATATCTATTGGGGTCTATTACTTCAAGGTGTCGTTGAAATCAATTATTGTTAGCATTAATAATAAAATTATATACTTAATAAAATAATGGAAAACATATGCGTACAAAAATTACTGACAACTTTTTTTAAGGTACTTCTTATTGCAGCTTTGCTAAGTAATTTTTACCGATTTTACATATATGTAATGTCCATGGACATTTATCTTTTTAAATAGATGTATATATTTATAATTATAAGAGTGTTACAGTAAGTTATATGTATAGCAACAAAGAAAAATTTTATATTGTATCTCAAAAGATTCCCCCTTAAACCTTATGCATTTTGTGGAACCAGTCATCAAAGCACTGTATCTACTTTTCTAGGGGAACTTCAGACTTCAAATGCAGCTTTAGATGCTAAAACACAGTCCGCACAGAGATTTTTTCATGGTTGCCAACAAAAGGAAATTGCATGAAGTCAAATTAGGACTGTAAGGAGTAGGAGTCATTAATTTCACATCAGAAAGAACAGTCTATGGATATCCATTGTAATAGTCAGGGATGATATGACTTCGAAGTGATGCAAATGCTACATCATTCGATCATAAGATAGTCCATCAGTGGGTAAGAGATGACAGCACCAGAGGGAGAAAAAACCTTGGACTCGTTTGCATTTTGTTAGTTATCTTCATCTAGGAAGGCTCATTGCTTCAATTTCTTTTTATTTTCTGACTGACGTCAAAAACGAATTTTAATAATCCCGATTAATGTTTTAAGCATCTCTTTGCATCATTAATCTGTTTGTTTCTCAAATTCTATCAAAGTATGTGGAATCCACCGAGCTCACAACTTTCTTATAGAAAGATGATTGTGAAGAAAATTTTGTATAACACTCATATTTGTCCCGAAGATACAGGCGTAAGTAATTCGATTCGATATTCGGTTACTGATCCCTGTAGCAGGTCGACTTTCGTAGAAATAGTTCATATAAGTGCGTGCAGGATTAAATTCCATAAATCAGTTCTGTATAGTCCTTGTTAATGACATTTCATCACAGAAACTATTTTGAAGGCATGAATGCGTTGTTTTGCTTCAAAGTTGATTTAAAAGTATATAAAGAAAACCTTAGCCCGAAAGTCTTGCTAGTTTTAAAGTCATTATTTGATAGACATGATTGCTTAAAAATACCTAGAATCTAAACTATAAAATAAAGAGTGAATAAAAATTATGTTACAACTTTGAGTCAGAATTATATTACCACTCAAATGGTAGAGCTTTATCATTCATCAAGTGATAAATGCTGATCTCAACTTGTTCACCATCATGCTCAAGAAAGCAGCTATTAACAGTAGAGCTTAACGCCCACACGCATTTCGCGGAGATTGGATATCACATCCCGTATCGGTCCTTTTGGTCATTGATGTCGACCACTTTCCTGCTATGCACACGTATCCTTACCATACCCCATAACCAGAAATCACAGTCAAGTCTGGGGATTTTGGAGGCCAGCGCAGTGGTCTACTACTACCAATCCATCTACCAGGAAATGTATGGTCGAGATGCACGAACAGTGAATAATGCAGTGGTGTTCTATCTTGTTGGAAATAACCTCAAGTTGAATTTGTAGTGGTAATTCACGTACTGCTGCAACATGTCTGAAGTCACTGTTGGAGTATCAAAAAGTAGGGCCCAATTACCCCAGCGGCGGTCAACATTCACTTTGAGGAGTCACGTTCATGCTTCTGAATGACTGGAGAATTTTCAATATCCCAGTAAATAGTGTTACGTCGGGGACTTCATCGCTGAATGCCATTACATTCATAAAATCTTCTTACATATTCGTCATTTCAGATAAAATCTGATAGCATTGCACTCTAACATGTTTTTGCTCCATGGTGAAAGCTTGCGCTACTTGATATGGTATGGTCATGTTTCAAAAAACGCCACACTGTTTTTGGGGAATCCCTGTTTCAAAACTGCACCTTCTGGTTGACTTCGAAGAACTTTGCAATGCGGCTTGTTTCATTACAGCAACGTTGGTTTCATATCTTCCTGATCTTGGGCGTGCTGTATTTCCTCGATTGTTACTCGCTACATATTCCATTTTCACAAACATGCGGCGAACTGTTAAACGGCTTGGTGCAAATCGCTGCCGAAACTTTCGACGAACTATACACATCCATCAAGTTTGCTACAACTCTTCGTTGCTCCAACGTTAATCGGTCAGCCATTTTGTAACCTATAAAACTAGTACCAACATGGTGAGTCAAGTTGAAATGATAATCAATAGATCGATAGAATACATGTTTGGTGTATACTTCATAATCGCATATTTATATCACTTAATTGGTAACATAATTTTCACTCGCCCGGTATTTTTGGGCTATTTTCAAACAGCAGTTGTCTTGGAAACTGATTTGCATTTATTATTAGGCAAAGACTATCCATTTTGTTGCTATACTTATTACTGTAACCTAGGATTTCTCATCAAAAATAGACATGAAGTTAAAATTTAATATAGTTTTACACTTGCCAAGTGGCCTTTTACTCCTTTGTGCAGAATTGTTGAGAAATCATAAAGTAACGTAGGTTAAAAATGGAAGTAAAACCTGGAAACGAAACATCGTCGCTCTAGTTAAGATCCCAATTCCATGTAGAGCAATAAAGTAATAATACCGTTTTCGTTAATCAGACGTTTTCTCTCGAGTCTGGGTAAAATTAGAGGGGACTGTAAGTGCGCTAAGTTCACTGCTTCTCCTTTCTCCAGGGCCCTAAGCTCCACACAGGTCATTTGTAGTTACATTATGTATAGGTTTCCTGCGGGGCCAAGTCCAGTATTAGAACTGTGGCTTTGGGATTCCGACGAGCTAAATCATTGAAACCCCACTCATGCTTCTGACAGAGATGCATTTGTGGCCATCCTCATTCCATAGCTGAGCACCAGAAAATGAGAAATTTGTACAAGTTGATTTATGTTTCACGAACTACACATAGAAACTTTAGCTAATCACATGAGAGGAGAATCTGTAAAGAGCTTAGCAGCCAGTCATCAGGATTTCATGAACCATTTCTTTCTTTTCTTCATGCAAGCTTTCGACTGATATCCTCAGGATGTCTTGCAAAGTAGTTAATTGTCCAATTTAATTCATGTTAAATAATTAGGCTGTTCATAAAAATCCTCACAACAAACCAATTTTAAAGCAGTATCTTGTATTTTGTGCAGTATTATTTTTTATTGAGTTGTAGTATTTTTAATGAAATCCACCAACTATGTAAATAATATAAGTAGATAATGGAAGTACAAATGTACTCAAATGTGGACAGCTGTGCTAATCTACTTATAATTCCAATAAATTATATGAACAATCACTGCTTTATTGTATAAGTCATTGCACATTCACGGTCTAATCTGATTAGTGAAATACGAGATTAATAGTAGACATTGATTATAGAGTTGTAGAAAAAGAAAGTTCGAGTTTCAGAATCACTAACTTTGAACAAAGCAAAATGACATAAGTAGGTACTAAAATGTTAAAAGAGGAAAGGGACTCCGCTGGCGTTGGGATGTTCTGGAAACAATGTTAGGGGCCCCGTCTAAGTCCGCGCCTCTTAGCCCATGGGTGTCTCCCTCCATGGATGTCCTCATTGGAGGCGTAGCCACAAAGGACTAGCTGTTGAGCAAAGCTGAAGTATCGAAATCTCCTTCTCATCAATCAAACCCAATACACTCCAATTAATTTAGTGCTCTTAAAAGCTACATAGAAATTAAGGAGATATATATGCAGCTGCATGGGATTTTAATAAAATATTACTATTAGTTATATAGCTGATTTATTTAAAATATTGCAAATGTTTCATTTTTCTGTGCGTAACAAAAGGTTAGCTATTGTATGATCAAAATTTGTTCTAAATGTATTAGTAATAAAAATGATATAATTAACAGATATTTCATCTGCATTAAAATTATTTTGAGATGTTTAAATTTTAAAATATAATTTTATTGTAATTTAGCGTGTTTCTGTTTTAAAACATGATTTCTTAAAATATTTTCTGTAAGCGGAAAAATTAAGTTTAGATCTATCGTTATACTTCTTGTGAATTTTGGACCATTCTGGCAAATAATTGCATCACTGGAGCTTTTTCTATGATGAAAACTCATAACCAGTTTCTAATGTATTTTTATTCCGTAATAATTTTAATATGTGAGCATTATTTTGCAAATGTTGAAGCTGTAAACAGTTTTCTGTGTGACAGGTCTTCACACCCCCGCTCGCCCGTAAGCTTGTTGATTTGGTTTATTTACGGAGGCTTTTTAACATCATCAGCGGCATAAACCGGCTGATAAATTTTGCTCACAGGCTTCTTCTTTCATGCTTGAGGTTCCGTTTTTTTTTTCCGTAAATGTCCGATAAAGGACCCACGTCTTTACTTCCTTTCCGAATATACATAGGATTTTTACATCCGAAAAAATCCATCGACCCTGTCCGGAATTGTACCCGCAATCTTGGGTTTACGAGGTAAGTGTGGTTACCACTAGACCACCAGGATCGGTAAGCAAGTTTACATACCAGATAGATTAAGGATAATACGAGGGAGTCAAGCCCTGGTTCGATCAGTCTGTCTAAGGGAGCAAATAAGGGAAGGGTGGGATACGGGATAGGTATCAAAAATAAGGAAAGGCTAAAACAAAATTGGATTGAGATAAATTTGGTTAAGGGAAAGGACATTACATGAAATAGTTGGAAAATAGTTAACAGACGTTTGCGAGGTATAGATAGACAAAACATTGCGCAGAAAAAGTATCTCTGAACCTGCAGGCTCAAATACATCCGGTGTGGCGGAGGGGGGATCACCTAGATATCTGTGGCAGGGAAGAAAGAAGTGGTCTCGCATGGTTCAGATTAGGGGCTTGGAAAGGAAACAAAACAGTTAATGCTTTCGGGGAAAGAATTTGCCCATTGTGCGGAGAAAGCGATACCTGGAGGCATATTTTGGCAGAATGCAGGAAAACGGAGATTTTAAGAAATGTGCATTTATCACCGCGATTTATGAATTCCAATAGAAATTGGAACATTTGCCGGGAAGTTGGTGCATGCGAGATACTCACACAATATGGGAATATTTCTAGAGAAGCCCCGACAAAAGAGGTTAATGACCATAATGAAAAGGGGGGAGTTGGAGAGGCGGTGTGAATAAATGGAAGGGGGCTCAAGAGTAAGGATTCCATTCATGTTTATGTATTTGTATATGAAATTATTAATAGAAAACGAAATATATTTAAGTATTTGTATATTTGTATGTATGTATGATGTGTGTGTGTGTGTGTGTGTGTGTGTGAGAGAGAGAGAGATTGCTATAAGGACGACACTAGCATGTTCGGTTGTAAGGCCCATGCGACAGTTATATTTATTTGAGTGTATCCTAAAACGTACAATGAAATGTCCATTACTACTACTACTACTACTACTACTACTACTACTACTACTACTACTACTACTACTGCTGTTGCTACTACTACTACTACTACTACTACTACTACTACTACTACTGATGCTGCTGCTACTACTACTACTACTACTACTACTACTACTACTACTACTGCTGTTGCTACTACTACTACTACTACTACTACTACTACTACTACTGCTGCTACTACTGCTGCTGCTGCTGCTGCTACTACTACTACTACTGCTGTTGCTGCTGCTACTACTACTATTACTACTACTACTACTACTACTACTACTACTACTACTACTACTACTACTACTGCTGCTGCTACTGCTGCTGCTACTACTACTACTACTACTACTACTACTGCTGCTACTGCTGCTGCTACTACTACTACTACTACTACTACTACTACTGCTACTACTACTACTACTACTACTGCTACTACTACTGCTACTACTACTACTGCTACTACTACTACTACTACTACTACTACTGCTCCTACTACTACTGCTGCTGCTACTACTACTGCAACTACTACCACTACCACTACTACTACTACTACTACTACTGCTGCTGCTGCTACTGCTACTACTACTACTACTACTACTACTGCTACTACTACTACTACTACTACTACTACTGCTACTGCTATTACTGCTGCTACTGCTGCTGCTGCTACTGCTACTACATACCAGATAAATGATAATATTATATAACCTTTAATATCTTGTTTTATTGCATAAGGAATATTATATTTAACAAGAAAATGTATGTACTTCAAAAGGTAGCCTACCCCTTCCCATAGCCTCAAGCGAAGGTCGCTGACGGCAACAGGAAAGTGCATACTTGTACGCTGGAAGGCTAAAATAATTCCTTTATATTTTCCCTAGTTGTTAAGTCTTCTCAGAGCCGTTACAAAGTTCTTCAGTAGCTGGTGATGGTGTGACAGTTTAAAATCCATCTATCGGAGACGAATGTTTTGAAGAGTTAAAAGTGAGCGCTCCTGGGTGAGTTGGAACTCACCAATCACATTCAAGAAGTTCAAGAACTCAGTTACCGTGGACGCGCCCATGAGAACCTCTATGAGCTAAGAAAACCAACAGGTGACGTTTCAAAGATATATAAGGGGAAGCGTTCTCTGCGAAGTATTGAGTTAACGTATGCAATTCGCACAGTCCATGCAGCTTAAGCAAGCAGTTTGACAGTTAATACTTCAGTCGTTGGTCAGAGCGCGAGTTATGAGCTGTTCAGATCAATCGTCGACTGTTTAAATGATAGAATATCAGTTTACGTGGCGCCTTCAGGGCAGCTCAATCAGTTTCTAAGAATTCGAGTGTGCAGTACGCGGTTCCAACTCTCCTATTATAGCATGCCTTTGGAATCCGTTCACGCAAAGATTAAGTCTAAATTAATTTCCCAACAATAAATGAATCCATCCAGTCAGATCTTCTCCGAGAATCGCATGTTCGAGTAGCAAGCTAACTTCTCCGGTTAATGGCAGCGAACCAGGTGGCCGTCCATAAACTCATCTTTAAACAAACGCATCAGAGATTTAAATGAAGCAGTGCCTTGTAATTTGCACCACCTCCTTTTTTCCCTCTCTTTTCCCGTGACCACGAGAGCACGAAACGGTGACTTCGGGCCCCTGAGATACCTGGGGTACGAAGTGGGACCCTCGGGTAAATACTTTGCTAGAACCAATTACATCGAGGTGATCGCGGCCAGCAACAAGTAATCGTGATTCGATTAGCATCGGATTTGTTCCGCTCCCGCGAGCAGACCACATCCATGAAAACCATTTCACCTCTCAAGTGCGCTCAATCTTCCGACATTACCAGTGTAATAGCAGCAGAAAGTGTTCAAAATAGTGAATATTTTAATGTGCATAATGTTCTTAAGTGTCTTAAGAAAAAAAAATAGAACAATAAAAGAAATATTACTTCTGCCGATCTAACAGTTAAAATGTCCTGTTTCAAGAAATTTACTAAATTAATCCATGTATAGCATTATTAGTTGTAAATTCATCGGAAAGTCTGAACAGAATACTTGTAATTTCTTTTGCACGGTTTTCATGGCACTGAGTTAAACGTATACCGAAGAAAATGGATTTCTACTAGCACGCCGTTACCTTTGGCGACTCAAAATATTGCATTTTCCATTTGTCATGCGAGCACAACGTATAAAATGTCTATACGTTTTAGCTCTATGATCATTTCAATATGTTAAATAGTAGTAAAGTAATTTATGTAGTTTTTAAACCCTGGCAATCTTTTTATTGCTCTGTACACAGTGAATAAGGGCTTCTGAGGAGGAGAGTAATATCTTACAACGAGGAACATTTTTATTAAACATTTTTATTAATAAGGGCCTATGCTTTCTGTCGCCTCATTTAGGAGGCATATATATCATCGAAGAAAAACACAAGTGTTGGGACGTTTAACGATTGTGGCATGATATTATTAATTAGTTCAACAACTATCCTTGTGATAGATTACAGAAAGTGTTAAAAGAGCCTGTCCTTAACCAGATTACTTTCTTACACCGTCGTGGCAATGCCTGTCGGATTCTGTCAAACATTTCACACCTGTGTCAGTTTTATTAAAAGAAGCGAATACTCTCTCAATCTACTACGGTAGCTAACAAGGCACTCTGTACACGCACTCAAAGAAAAAATCTAGAGGTGCTAAATCCGTGGTCGGTTTCTCTTGTCAATTCTCAATGGATTCTTGCATTCAACTGCACACAGAGGTACATGGCGAGGACAAAGTTGTTTGTTTTACTGTATAATTTCATATACTATGGGGATGTGAAATTATACAATATGAGACAGGACTTCTGCGATACATTCAGAGGAGAAATAGATCTCACAATGAGGAATATTTTTTATTGAACAACCTATGTTCTTTGACGCATCGTTTAGAATTTCAATACTCCTATTTGTTTAGTTATGTGTAATGGTTTCAACATTAAAACAAGCAACTAGTAGCAATTAGTAATCAGAAAAGGATAAAACACTAAGAAAAAGTCACAGAGTTGTAATCGCTACATGTCAAACTACTGTAGTTCTTCTTTGGCAAGAAGACAAGTGACATCATTGGGGCAATATGTATATTCTAATTTTTCTGCGTCGCAATCTAGGCGTTATTTTTTCTTTATATCATTTTGGGTGAATTAACAAATAATAAAATGTATACATAAATAACCATGTAATTATGAAAGTATAATTCCTTTCGTTTAAATGTCAAAAATGTATCAGTTAATAATTAAAACCATATAATAATTGAAATACTTGATGGTTAAATTGTTGTGAATCTGAATAGTTTCACAAAAGTAATGTTAACACATCAGAAATTTTAGAAGTATTATTTTAGGTGAAATCCTTAAGTTGTATTTTTAAGTAAAGGACAAAGTGCTAGATGATCTTATATGTGCATAATCTGTTTCAAAACTAGTGAACCAGAAGGTACAATGGCATGTTACGTTAGCATAAGAGAGGGACTTTACTTTGGGAGCACTTGTGTGTTCGGTAATAAAATACAAGGCTGTAGTTGGGATCTGCTCTTAACACTATCGTTTGTCATCGTCAGGAAACGCCAAGCGCTGTTTGTTCAAAGACTTGACATATTTCTATCTCTTTGATGAGTGGACCTACACGTGTGTCGAGTATCTGCTGCATGTGGGTGTGATAGTAGTCTGCATATGATTTGTTTGTTTCCATGTCCGAAAACAGGTAGGAGCTTTCTGACACCAGCCAAAGTTAACACTTCACTGTGAGTAAAGCTGTCAAGCCATCAAAACCAGCGTTTTATACCGGCAATGTTTCAGTCATTTCCTATCCTCCTGACAGAATTTAGTTTAGTATATAGCAGGATTGTATAAAAGAATATTCCGGAGTCTATAAGGACAAACCCAAACTCTTTATGCAAAACGTGTGATACTGTTGATAGGTTCATTGTAGAAAATTCTAAATGTACTGCAAAGTATTATTGACAAATTTTCCCTTAAACTGTATTTCCCTTGGTAACAGTCTTTTAATAAAATCTTTTTAAAAACTTGCGTGAACATTTTCTTGTTGGAACCAAATTTCGCCAAATGTATAGCAATATTTCTCCTAAAAGTTTAGGTCATTATGCATCATCCTTACTTTTAATTTAATGACTTATAATTTACCATCCTCCATCGTCTGTATTTTCGGAATTTTAAAAACAAAATGTTATTCATGGTAACCTGTAAAAAGAAACGATGTAGCCTAAGTAAGGAAATTCGTATTTAATAAATGCTAGTTCAAGGACGAGCACGCTAAGTATTACTGTGATTGCATATGCAGCGCGATATCTGATATTAAAAATAATTTTGTAAAAATGCTAACCGATTTTAATTACATTTTAAGCTAATATAATGTTAAATTGAATGGTTTATTATTCTTTTTACTAGACATTTCTCTTACAAATGGTCTATTAGTCATCAAAAAAAGAAAACGTTGAAGCCAGCCTTCTAAATTTTCAAAATTGTTCAAATATTAACTTAATGACTGAGTAGGATAGCTCAGATGGCCAAAGTTGAAACTCTCATTTATGAGTTCCCGAGTTCAAATCCGGGTAAGCCATCCTGAATTTTGGTTATTTCGTGGCTTCCCCTGGCCGCTTAAGCAAATGTTGCGATTGATCTTTCATTTCTACGAATTTTCCGATCTCTTAGTTCATATCATTTTATTTTTTTGGTTCAGTTATAGGGTCAAAAGATGGAGGTGGGCTGGTGCTGTGTACAGTGTGACAATGTTTGAAATTTGGACAGGTTTCTGTTCTGGTGTATGGAATAGAAGCGTCCCTTCTGAGGGGGCTCGAACTCCTTGGTGGGAGGGAAGGGGCTCTCGCTGGCATTTATGTATTCTATCTGGAAACAATGTTAGAACCCCATCTTCCCTCGCCTTATCACTTCCATCCGAGGCGTATATCGGCAAAGTTGAAGTACGTTCCTATATATACGTTCCTAACAATCCAATCCATTGCACTTTATATTCTTACATCTGCATAGAGACTATGTATGTATGTATGTATACATACATACACACTGAGCTTTTCAGTAAATTATTACAAATAGTTTTGCTCCGCTCTAGTGCACATTCCTTTGGTTTTCGGCCGCCAGCCTCTCTTTCTTCCTTCCTCCGCACCTGGCAGGCTTTGTTTTCTCATCGTTTCAAGATGATCGAATATTCAGCAAACTGGTGTGTGGTTCCTATCAGGTGTCTCTGCTCCTTCTTTGACACTCAGAAAGAAGATTCCGGAAGAGTGGGATGTATAGAACTTTCGACACTTCATTCTAAATTGTTAGGTCTGCAGCTTTCTCCGCCATGTACACTCAATGATTTCGTAAAATGTTTCTATCGAACATTTTATGGTAAAACTTAAAGCTTCCTCAGCTTTGGTTATTTATGATGACTCCATGGGTCTGCAGCCAAATGCTGTTTATGTCGTTGACCCAGCTTTCGGCCATCTTAACTCCAATCTTCCTCGGGGAACTGTTGCAAATGAGCAAAACAGATGTAATTTATAGTGAAAGGTTTTACTTGTGATTGACTCTGAATCTCAATGCCATGCTGTGATTGATCCATAAGAACTTAGATGTAAGTGGATACCACTTTGGATGATGGACTAAGTTCATCTGTTTAATTTTCACTATACGTCACAGGTAATAGTGCTGCGGCTGTTTAGCTGCCCTAACGGCACCATCTCAGAAAGAATAAGGTTAAGGCACCACTGAGTTTGATCAGTTAGTTCATGGATGGTTGTGATGGCTCCCTACAATCGAGTTTTGTACTGAAACTGTGGCTGTTGAGTGTAGATAACATGAATCAGCTCTGAAGAATAAAATTATGACTATGAATGAAGTTCTAAGTCACACATGAAAATTCTGGAAATGTCTTGTTTTTGAAGTAATCAATACTCGGCTTCCACATCTCACTTAGTTGTAATCCACTGTCTCAATTAAAACTATTGTCGCTTAAATGTATTTCTATGGCTTCTTGTATCTGGCAATCCCAATAACCAGAGGTTTTATATGTGGCTTTGGTTTGGTGAAATAAAATCTTGAATTGCCATATTATATTAGCCTAACCTTTCCTTTATAATAATGTAACATTAGAAGGGAATGTGTTTTTAAGTCATATGTAAAATTTGTTGTAACTAAGGAACAGCGTTCAAAGTATTTTTTTCGTTGTCAAAGAAGGGAATCTTAATAATATGCTTGCGCTCTAGTATTTATTTTCCAGGAATATAAATGTGGCAAAGATTTAAAGTTTCAAAGATTTCAACTCTAATTTTTAGGTATTTTGCAAATATTTAAATAGTGTATAGCTGAGCTACGCTTACACAATTTGCAGTTCAAAACTAACTTAAGTTTTTCTACAATTTTGTTATTCAAAACTACAATTTATTTTATAGTGTTTTACACACACTCTATTGTTATTCAATAATTTGCACTACTTTTTCCACTGCTAGAAACTATAAACTATTCTTCTTCCTCTTTATTGCAAAGTTACCTTTCTAAAGCTATATTTTGGGGTTTTTCTTCCAACAAACTTCCAAGGTTAAAACTTGTCTAGGCATTAACGATAGGTTGTGAAATACATGTTATTAAATGATATAACTGAAACACAGTGAATTTTGATAAATATAACTTATTATATTATCTCTCTCTCTCTCTCTTTATTTATTTATTTATTTATTTTGATTGGTTTATTTATGGACGCTCTTTAACATCTCAGATCATCAGCGTCCCATTCAACTCAGGGCGTGAAACGGCCGACAATTTTTGCTCAAAGGCCTCTCTATCAAACTTGAGGTTCTTTTTCGTGCCGTAAATGCACGACACGGGACCCACGCCTTTACCTTCCTTCCGAAGGAAGGCATACTTAAGATTTTTACGCCCGAAAAAATCCATTAGTCCTGGTCGGGTTCGACCCGGCGATCTTGGGTTTAGGAGGCAAGTATGGTAACCACTACATCACCAGGACCAACTGTTCGCCCTCGTATGCAGTTGACAGATGTTATTCAGCACAAAAATAAAGTTATAGGTGTAAACCTACACAGGCCGAACTCAAGTTTCAGGTTCAGATTAGCAATGCTAATAAAGTTATGGTTTAAAATATATGAATTAAAAATATTCATTTGCTCAAAATTAAGGTGCAAGTCTAAGATTGAATATATTATGAATATTAAAAGTATAATGCAATGCATTGTATTGGAAAATATCTGATGTCAGTTGCTATATTTCAAAATATTAAAAGGGCCCATCTTTTTCATTTTCCACAATCTACACATATGCTCCCTAGTTCATGGATATATTACATTCACATTTTTCTGGTAATAACTTTCGCAACACTCGTCGTTGTATAACTTTATTAAGAAATTCTAGGAAGTGACGATGAGTGGATGCTAATGGAGTTTAATGCAAGTATCAGATACACTTAATGACACGGTACTATACTACTGGTATATCTAATTGAAAATATTAATTTTTTCATAGGATTAACCCAAATGTGTCAATAAATAACAGTTGAACCTTTAAAATCTCCTAATTCAGCTGAAATTTTAAAAAGTAGCATTTGGTTTATACTAGATCAGGTAAGCACGTCTCTTGTTTGCTGTATTTGTTACTTTTATGTTATTCACTTTGATTTGTTATAGAAGTGAAATTATTCATTAATCTTAAGAAGTGCATTTAAGCTAATTCAAATTATGCTCTCTGGTATCATGTCATTTTGCATATTGCTTCACCATAAATGAAAAGATGCACTTAATTTTTCCGAGTATCTTTTCTTTTTTGTCTTTACACCTGTAATAGTTCTATCTATATAGTTCATTATAATTATTGTATATATTTAAATGAAACGTAATCTATATCCTTATCAATTAAAATATTTACTTTTATGCATGGAATTAATTACGGTTTTAGTGTAAAAATCGTGGTTTGAATTTTTCCTTTTCACCCGAGTAACGATGAAGTCCTCATCCGAAAGGTTTTCCATTCTTTTTAAATTTATGTCAGTATAAAAGCATAACTGTCCATAAACTATTCTATTTTTCCGGCTCCTTTAGCTATACAACGCGAAATTTAAGATATTTGCAGTATTAAACACACGATTTAAATGCACATTTGTATTAATATAGTTCACACAATATATACATGCAGGTTTTAATTGTGAAAACTTTACGTTTGGCTATATGCTGAAAGGTTCCTAAGTATTACTTCTATTTGTTTGGAATATTTTGATTGCAAACTTAAGCAATCTTGGGTTCAATATTTTTTTTGGGGGGGGGGGGGTTTCAAGATCTTATGTCTTGTGAGAATTACGCCGATAAATGCAACTGCTTTTTTATCATCATTATCATTATTATTATAATTATTTCTTTATTAGACGTTACGTTTTCACGCTAATGTGAGTGTTTCGTTTTGTTGCGATGTTCGCGGTCGCTCTCGCTTTATTATCATGCAGCATTAAAACGCGGAAAGTGTTAAGAAACGTAACATTACGATTTTGTCAATTTTTTACTAAACTCCGAATGAAAATAACATCCTCAAATATAATATATAGTCAATTCATAATTCCTAAAAGGTAATACAACAATTCTCATTCCATAATTTGGCTACACATCCTCAAACTTGTAATTTGAGTATCTGCTTAACTGGGAAAATAGAAGCCGTGTTGGCGCAGTTCACATGAGACGGTTTTAATCATGCAGGCTAAAGGACGTTGGCTCACCCTATGCCCAAGCCAACAACCGAAAAAGGTATCTCTGTGCTGTTCAACGACTAATCCCAATTAGCTCTCCAAAAGTAAGTCGTATGTCAATGAAACAAATTGACGTTATTGACTAGAATGGCTGGCAAAATGTTCCAGTCACGGTTTTAAAGAGAATTCCAGAAAGCGAGAGATCTAAACGGAAGAAGAAAGTATGAGATAAAGAAAGAAATGTTTGACAGATATCTACAAATGGAACAACTTTGCAGTGTTTGGTTCATTAATTTTTCTACTCTTCTATAAAATAATATTCCGGTTATTCATTTTCAGATTCTACATACGTAAATGTTTATATCTGCGGCATTCAATGATGGATAATCCGTACTGGCTGTACTTTGAATCGAATACATAATGTAACCAAAATACTTATACAAGTGCATAGCTATAGAAGTTTAATTATTGTTATTTACTACGTATATTTTTCTTGGTGCTCTGCAGCAGTACCAGATTTTGGGATTTCTCTAGGAAGGTGAATCAGTTCAGCACTTTTGCTTAGAAAATTAATATTTATTTACATGGAGGTATATTTTTAAACTGACCAGTTTATATAACTACTTTTTAAAATAAATTTAAATGAAATAAAATATGTCAATTTACATATTGAGGGGAACATTTAAAACTAGTGTTAATTACATTTATGTGTCACCCCAATTTGAAATTTCAAATGGCGCCCATACCTAAAATTTAAAGACAATTCTATTGTTATGTCATAAGCTGTTTACTCTCGTTACCTAGCAACCTAACTGTTATTGTTGATTAAATTTCAACAAAATAAAACTACTAAACGTTTTATGACGGTTTCTGTAATATTAATCAAAAATATTTGTTTTCATCCTGCATCTGCCTTAATTACTTTTATTGTTCATTTGAAATTTCAAATTGGGGTTGCTGGAAATGCGGCTAAAACCTAAAATATAATCAATTAGTTTTTAAATTAATTCTCAACATCTGAGTTGACGAGTGTTTAACTTAAATTTATTTTAATAGGTAATTATTCAGGGTGCAAGTTTTAGAATGAAAGTTCTCCATATTACTCTTGTTATGGCTTACCTGTTCACTTGAGAGCGATGCTCTATCTGGTGTCGAAGAGATACGCGCCGCGTTATCTGGCAGAGTGACATGAAGAGTGCATGGGTGTGAGTTAAAACTGCCCATTCTGTTCAGTCGCAGAGTGCTTAGGTCATTAGCATCCCTTGGGCGTGCTGTTGCCTAAAGGTGTATCCGTTAGTCAGCAGCCGAGCGAAATCACCCGCCTAGCTTTAAGGGCAGATAGGTGCTCGCCTGTGGTCTGTGCGGAAGTGCGACGTCTCTGTGTAGAAACAATGTGTTAAAAGGGTTGGAAATCCCCTCATTGCAGGTTGCCAGTCAAGTCAGCGACTGTGATATTTTGAACTTACTCTGCTTAGACGATTGTACTTACTATAACGTTTGCCGTCTTAAAATACAGCGCATATAAAATTAAAATTAAAAATACTTTATTCAACGATTAAAGAATAGTGTTTATTTATGAAAATGAATATGAATTTATTAATAGCTCCATATTGAATTCCTTTCGCCCTCAAATTTCAGTAGCAATCGCGAGTAAAATTTCAATTTCTAGAAGGTACGTGTAATTTAATTTTGCACTAGCGGTATACGCATGAAGTTCCCTCACTTGTAACGATAAAAAAGCGAGCGAGCTCATTTTTAGGCCTCATAGTATCATAGCGAGCTGCTATAACCTCCGAATGAGTCTCAAAGGTGTGCTACAATGACGAACAGCATTTCTAACGCCATATTGCGAGAGTGTCCCGTCGCCTAAATGCTGTTTACGGGCTTTTCTGTATATAGCACCGAACAGAGGGTTTTTATATTTCTTCTTTTTTGTTTCTTTTAATATTTTCTTGTTTAACTTTTTTTTTCAATATCGAGGCATGTACCAGAGAAGAATTTATTATTTTTTTTTATATAAAATTACTCATTTCGTATATTGAATCCCTTGTTTGTACGGTCGAAATTTTATTGCACTCATATTCACTAAGAGTTTATGTAACATATACAGTTTTAGCTTTGAAAATCAAACTTGTTTACCTTGCGGTAAAGTTATTTTCGTAATTTACCAATTTTCATGCTTCACTATCACATTTTTTCCTCAGAAGCTTTTACTTCCCCCTAAATTCCTTTCATGCGTTCATAAGTAATTAACAAAAGTAATAACTTTCGACTCTTATATTTATCTAAGTTGGTGTGTCCAAGGTCGTTAAAGCGCGGACTCGTAGGCGGAAGATCTGGGGTTCGTTTCACTTCAGGGACCTGTTCTCTAGTTGTTACCCTAAACTTAAGCCAGAACGCTTTCTTCCTTAAAAAATTCCTTTCACAATTTTTCGTTTCATCTCATGTATCGTCAGTGTCCACCCCTTTTGGTGACTCAGCAGTCAAAATGGGCGTTAAAAAGTCTAAATTAGTTATAACTGACTGGATGTAGAAAGCCCTTAAAATTCTTGCTTGGGCTCTATTTTCAGCGTTCGATTTTATATACATTTCCATTACATTGCAACTTATATCATCTTACGACATTTTAAATTATGTTTCTCACATTATTTTGTATTAAAAAACAGTTTTACGTTTTAGTAATTTAGAGAAACTTCTTGAGGGGCTAACACTAAACTCTTTTAGACACTTTAGAGCATTCAATCATACCAAATAATTTCTATCATTTAATCATAAATTACATTAGTTTTACAAGGATTGCATACTCAGAAATACATAATATCAAAAGAAGCCGATGAAGGGGTTTCACTTAACAATACTGTTCAACAGATTCTATAAATTATAAAATATATCCAATTTATGATATATAATTAACTGACAATGCTGGTGCTACAAAATGGCTAAGTATTCATGCAATTAGAAAATAATCCACTGCGCCCGTTTCTTCACCTAACAATTTATGCCTAAAATACAATATCCAAATTTCTGCTGAAAAATAAAAAATAAATGATATTATTTAAACTATGAAGAATATTAAATTAAAAATCCAAAGAAACTTAGAATAAAAAATACTTTTGGAAGTCACAGGCCAGCCTTCTACAATCAGAAGTGCTCGTTTAGGTAAAGAATAAATATTTTGAATTCAATTATTGAAATCAGTTCGAATTACATACTTCAGATATGAGAGTCAAGATTTATTCAGTAATATCCCCTGACGTGAAACATGTGTCTGAACCAGAACTAATTGGCCAAAAGCAAAGCAATATTGGAAATCGAAGAAAATATTACATTTGTGAAGAGCGATGAAATGTGAAACAAGTACATATGAAAAGGATGAAATTCTTCCCTGATATGCAGATATTTTTACATTTTTTTATTATTCAGCAGAATTTTAGGCATAAAAGTTGCGCTTTATTTCGGCTAAAATAATCTCCAATAAGTAAGAGATATCATATAAATTGTATTATTATTATTATTATTATTATTATTATTATTATTATTATTATTATCATCATCATCATCATCATCATCATCATCATCATCTTTTACAACCACTTAGCTAAGGACTTAACTCATTAAATTTCATATATGTATATAAATACCTATTTCATTAATAAGACATTTTAAGTAAAATCCTCGTAGTATATTTTCAAAGTAAATTATTTAAAGTAAAATAAGGAATCTAAAAAATGTAATTTTGTAATTGAATTGAAAAATGTTCCTAATTAAATATTGTTTATTACAAAAAATCGCTATCTCACTGACAGAGTTTATAGCTTTTTTTCCCAAATAAGCTACAAAAATAAAAGTTTGAACTAATTTTTAACTAGGACATGTTCTATTAGATAATTAGGAAAAAATTAATGATATCTTTGTTTAACTTTAGTAATCCATTTCCTTTAGTTAGCTTCGCAATAAATTTCAACTGTCTTTTTCAATTTTTACCCCCCAAAATGATTTCTCCACGCCTACAGATGCTGGAGCATATTTCATCTTGGAAACGTGCATAAGATAAAGCTCAATTCAGTTTACTTTCTCAGCCTGGCTTGAGATAGACCACTTTTATGGTTGAAATGGCTGGAAAGCGAGGCTGCGTTATCCCAGGGATAACTCCAGGGTGAGGTGATAGTTGATAATTTGGCAGAATGTGTTCAGGGAATACTTTATGGCCTAATTTCCTAAGCATTCACCTTAAGACCTGAGGAAACCCCCCCCCCAAGAAAAAGGCTTCAGTCAGGAGCTTTATCTACTCGAGAATCGAACTCGGACCCGTCGCATAGGAAGAAATGAATGCTACTACACAACGATGATCCATTTCTTTGCTTTCAGCCATTCTAAACAATGCATACAAGGAACTCTTGCAACAATCGCCCAGATGGTACTGTATTATCACGTTTTTTTGTCATACCTTTGTCCACGTTTCAGAAGAGCAACTTAAAGGCGTAGAAAACACACACACACACACACACACACACACACACACACACACACACACAGTACTATTGCTCAGTTTAAAGCACCAAATGCAAGAGGGGGAAAAAAAAAGGCGAGCACACGTGGGATGACATATTGCCTTTTTTGGTTCTCGCTTTCCAGATGAAATTCAATCGTTCAACATAAATATTATGAACACATCAATTTTAAAAAATATGATTTTGTTGCGTTTGCAATTTTATACGTAAATATACATATTTTAAACATGAAACTAAGAAATACTAGGTAGTAATGTCAAAATAAACATTTATATGCACTGCACAACTAAAAAATGTAAGCTTTTGATGCCGCCAAACATAAATAATTGCAGTTTCTTCTTCGTATTTATTAAGAAAAAAATATGCATTCGCCTGAAGATCCACTGTCTACATATGTACATACTCTGGCTCGATTACTGTATGGAACGGAACCTGAACATTGTCGAAGGATACAGGCTGTTGAAGTTAAATTCTTGAGATATGCGGTGGAATATGAGCTATCAAATAGAGAAACAAACAATTATATAAGATAAGAGCTAGATGTGTTTAACGTGAATGAAATTTTAAAAAAATACTAAAAGAAATAGAAAAATAGATAACAATACAGGAAACCAGTTAATATTATATAAAGCTAAAGGAAAAATATGGAAAACACAAATGTTTAATAATTTCTCAAAAACTGCATTTTTTTTTTTTTTTTTTAGTTCTGTTTAGCTAACCACATGCCAATATTGAATTTTTATAATCACATACAATGTAGTAGCAGCAGCTATATATAATCTATTTCTATTTCTAATATTGAGACAGTATAGCACTCCAGAAGAATGCATACATGTTTACTTCCATGTCTAGAAATGTTCATTTATGAAAAGAAATGAAATTAAAAATCCTTTAATCATTTATTGGTTATTAGTAATAATGTTTATTCTCACTGTTTGTGGGTCTCAGAAGGTTTTTTTTAATATTTGGCTCTTATAAATGACCTGCTTAATTTTATTCTCATTTTTGTAAACTATTAGTTGGCTATGAGCGAATAATATGATGAAATGTTTTACTTTATTTGTTATTTAAAATTTTATTTATAAATTTACATTTTTAGTAAGAAATATGCCGGTCCTGGTGGTCTAGTGGTGACCATACTTGCCTCCTAAACCCAAAAAGCGGGTTCAAATCCGGTCAGGACCGATGGATTTTTTCGGGTGTAAACAAAATCCTAAGTATGACTTCCTCAATAACCTCAAACCTGAATGAAGAGACCTCTGAGCAAAATTTGTTAGCCGTTTCACGCCCTGAATAGAATGGGGCGCTGATGACCTGAGCTGTTAAAGAGCGTCTGTAAATAAACAAAAAAGTAATAAATATATATGTTATCATACATAAATCAATCCATTGCAGGCAAAGAGGTCCCTTTTTAAAACGACGTTCACAATATGATTGTACCATCCAGGGCTTGCTTTGTGCAAAGTTTGGTTATTGGTCAGGATTTCTGCAGCAATCTACATAAAGATGTTCAAAGGTTTGAGTCGTGAAAGAAAAAGACAGATGTAGGGATATCCATGAGTCAAAGTGAAGGATAAGATACCGTTGACGATTTCCGCACATGAGCACACAGGTAGTCGCTGAAAAAGGCCGCAGCCCCTGTACTTATCATTCCCCCCTTTTTCTTCACCACTCCGGCGAGACCACTTCTCGTATCTCCCCTTTTCATCGACGGCGATAAACTAGTTGCTGCGTGGTAAAATAACTAGAGGAAAAGACAGAAGGCGCGAGGAAGGAAGAGGGTTAGGGGCATAGGAAGCGCTGGATGATGAGGGCAGGGAAAGGAACCGGAAAGAGCCGATAATTTGTGTTGACGTAGTAGCACGCACCCGGAACAGGAAACGGATCTGACGCCTTCACTATCACGCGACTGGTGTCCCTTGTGATTACAAATCAAAAATTACTAACACCACGCTTAAATACAGAACCAAACGAAACTTACAAAGCTGACCGAGTCTCCCAGACATCAGCAGAGTATCGGCGAACTTCCTGAAAGTTCCATGCTAAGGAAACTCTCATTTTGCAAACGGTTACAGCCACCACCCGGGAGGAACTTGAAATAGTAAAAACCTTTCTTAAGTAACAATTAATCCTCGTGAGTTTGTACAATTTAAGCAATTTATGTGTGTTTCGTCTTCATCTGCAGGATGCTTGTAATTAATTGTACAATTAGCTCAAATCTAAACGTGCGTACTTGGTTGTATCATTGAGAATTATTAATTAGAAATTTTTCTTGGTAACTCTCTTTCATTAAGCAGCAAATGTGTGGCAAACACATACCTATCATTATAACTCAATGCATATATGTGTAAATATTATAATATTCATTTCCGCGTATTAAATTATTAGCAATTGTTTAATAGTATGTTAGTATTTTGGTTAATATTGCTTTTGATAGTATTAAACATTTTAGATATTTTGTGTATTTTTATGTGTAATTGAGTAACTTAGAAATATGGGAATTATTAATTTCTCGTTTTAAAAGTTGACGATAATACCTTGGCAATACCCTGTGAGATATTTACCCTCTAAAGCTGTCGAGTGTATCTCACACATTCATTTGTTCTAAACTGCCAGCTCACTATATTAGGGGTAAAGCGCTGGAACTCTTAAGTAAGTTTGATTGCTTTTGAATCTATGTATTCTAGAAACTAAATATTATGATGAAGCTGAAACTTGGATCGTGTGTAATAGTTTTATTAAATTCCTTATTCTAGTGGTTTATTGTTTAATTCTGAATTATTTAAATTTGATGTAGTTTCTCTATCGCCTATATAATTTTATAGCCATGTTTCTATAATACAGAATTTCTTAAGATAATTTTCTATATTTTTGTCTGTAGGAAACAGCTTCACTTTAATTTTAAGGATCAAGCGTTCTAATGTGGTCCAACAAGCTAATTACGTCTATGTAAATGGAACTCCAGTACCCTTACCTAACGTAGAGAAATGTGTCTTAACATATCTGAAACATTAGTATCAACTATTGCCTGAAATCAAAGCATACCGATCTCAGGCCTGTATAAAAAGCAGTGGACAAAAATAGAGCATAACTAAAATTTGGTACAACTTTCAAAGTTCGCTCTCCATAGCTTTAAAAATGAAAGTACGTATAGGTTTGGAAATATCAAATATATGTTATAGTAAAATTGTTATATTCAACAGAAATAACATCAGATATACATTTTACTTCAATTAGCACAGTGGCACATCGATCATGCAAATCTACATCGCTTCAATTGTTAATGTAACCGCAATACAAAATGAATACTTAAAATATCTTCCACTAGTTTATGTAAACGTCGGATCACGAATTGCGCCTTCTATTAAAAAAATCCATGAAGTTTGAGAATGGTTTTGCAGAAACCTGCGATGTGGTCATGAAGGATATCTTCAAAAGTTGCACAAATTAGATAAATATTATCACACTGGAATGTGCGGGCTGTGGGGATGGTACTGTTGAATGTTTTAATTTATCAGAACGGATAATAATGTTAATTACGAACCGTCTTGGGTAAATCTTTTGCGTTTATTATCAGAGACACGTGCTTGAAAATCGCAGAACAATCTTTTAAGATTAGCTGCCTCAACTAAAATATGTGAACCTAAGAGAAAAGTTAACTAAAATATGTAACAAGAAGTTCTTCCTAAACTGCTGCTGACGATGAGTTCTATCCTGTACTGTCCCTCAAAAGATAACTGTAAAATTGCTACATTTGTAAATTTCACTAAAAAGTATATGACTACGAACAAACCACTAACGTTTTCTTGTGGAGGGGAGTGAGGCACGGGAGTCTACGAACGTTAAAGATGAGGCAGGTAAAGTGGCTGATTTTGCAGATCCTTTATGCGTTGAAAGTTCTCTTGTGGTAACACCTGTCTTTAGCTACATGCTCTAGATGTCGTATTAGCTGATTCTCTCCGCAATTGAGGAGCGTTTTTAAAAACATGATAACTACAAAATACTTTTTTCTCTTTTCTTTTCTTTCTTTTCTTTCTTTCTTTCTTTCTTTCTTTCTTTCTTTCTTTCTCTCTTTCTTTTTTTTTTTTACAGGAAGCATTAATTTAAGAGATTCCTATTTTCACTAATATATTTTAATTACTAAATAAAACAAAGTTAATATTGGTTAAATAATTTATTTACTACCTATCTAAAATTACAGGTTAATTTAGAGAGGAGTTTTTCAAAAGTCGATAAGTGCTAACTAATAAGTGGTGAATGCTCCCTTAAACATGTTTAACTTTTGTTACTTTATTTTTGGTTTCTTTTAATGTGATATATATTATTGTGTACTAATTTTTCAACATTAATTTAATTTTAACATGCTTTATTGTATTGATTACTCATGAGTACACAGCAATGTACACATCGACGTACACAAATATATCGCCTATGGTGCCTCAGTGGTTAAAAAGGGCATTAAACACTGTTTAAAAACACACACGCAGTCTAACAGTAAATCTTGAAAATGAACAACATACACTCATTCTTATCTGAATCTTGATCATTTTTATTTAACTTTCAACAATGTTCTAACTGTTTTAACTGTCTCTCGCATCCTATCTCCAAAGTAAGCATATTCAGTGATATTTCAACATTATTGAGCATATTTTCGTAGATACAGATTACACGTTGATTATCATCTTAAAAATCAAGTTTGATCAGGTACTTTGTTTGAGCTCTCCTAATTTAATGCTCTATTCAGCACCTTCAGAGTTCTGTATTTCTATAATAGGTCATAATGTTCGATTCTTCTATTTCGTACATCATTGTCAGAATCCTTTGATTCATGATTCACATTCATTTGCAGTAAAATAGGTTCACTCAGAATAATACAACACTATGTGCTATGCAAACCTCTCAAAAAGTCAAATTAAAACTATGTTAACAATAAAATGGATTCCTTAATAATTGTATGCCACCAATTTGGAACATTATTCTCAATGAAATATACAGTTTAAATAATGTTAGCACGAAGCTACATTGAAACATTAGTTCGGAATAGTAAATATTTATAGTTTTATTTATATATAGAGATGTTCCGTTTATCTTGTTCAACCAAAATAACTTAAGACGTTAAACATTTTTGAAACAATTTTTCATTTGACATCAGTAAAAAAAGTTATTTTGGGTAAAAAATATAAAGGAGTCCTCTGTATAATTATATAAGTACTTTCGCTTTCTTTGTTGGAAATCATTTATTGAGTTTTGAAAAACTGGGACATTTTCACTACTTCTACGTATAGGAAATATTCGCTTTTAGCAGAGAGAGCAAATTATATTGTGTATAAATTAATTACATCTAGGTCATACGGCTGTTGTGTATAACTCAAATTTAAACATTTTGCATTTATCAAGTTTTGAAAAAATACTCCCCAATTTCATGATATACCATGTGAAAGGTTGCTAGTGGCCTAGAAATGCTACCTAATACAGCTGCGCGGTCTGTCTTCTGTTCAATAATATTGAGCGAATCATTTTACACGAGCCTGCTCGCGAAATGAATACCCTGTCATTGTTAGGCACCGGCAGATAACTACAGTAAACTACAAATATAATAAACAACTAACTTACTATTGTGAATTTTTTTCCTTAGCAATGCTGTGTGCGTCGGCAGTGAAGTAGGGTTATCTTGATGATACTCGTAAATTCGATTGGAGCAGTCGAACGATTTGATGGTATTTGGAATTTAAGATTTTATTACAGCTCGTTCAAAATCTACGCATTTCTTTTTACACGTTCATGTGAACTTTTTGGTTGTGGAAATATTTTCCTCGAAGTGAAATTCTTGTTGGTTATGTAAGAAGTTATTGATGATAGTGCTATACCCGTTTTTGATTTGTTGAGAGGAAAGGTATCATTATTATGTATATGATTATTATTTACCGAGGTATGCTATGAATATTCATAGAAATTTCTCTTGGATGGTAAGAGCAACTAGGTGAAAGTGTGTCTAGGGTGCTGTTGACATAACAGAGAATTGCCAGACTATGCCTGCTTGTCCATCACTATTACGGTCTCAGCGGCGCCATTTCGAATTGGATTACCTTCTCAAAAATTTAACTCTTAAAGTCAAACACCACTGACCTCCTTAGTCTTACTTCCGGCCTTGCTCCCTTACTTTCCACTTTATTCCGAAGAAGAACGAAGAAAAAAGAAGAGAAGGGGCAAAACTTTCTCCTGAGTCAGGAGCTGAGGGAAATCTCTTTTCTCCCTCGGAGAAAGCTGGATTAAACGTCCTATTTATATGAACGAATCCTGTTCGTTTCCCGACGGATGGAGAAACTCCTCCCCTCCACCCCCTTCTTCCTCTCTTTTTCTCCATTCCTAGAAAATCCCGGGGATGGTACACACACAAATACACGTACGCACATGCTTTATCCTGGTTTCTGGAAGCTCCAGGAATTTCCCTAGAGTGTTTTTCCTTCTTTCTTTCCCTTGTACCTTACTAAGTCTGATTTGTCCTGCTAAAGAAGAACCTCTTGAGATTCTTCATCAGGGTCATCTCAAACTGTGCTCTAGCTTGATGAGTATTCGTATTTATTTAGGTTCCTCTAACAGCTTTTATTTATGTATATGTCATTATTCCTTTATAATTCCTTGGCATTATCACATATTTATACCTGGTGGTACTGAAAGAGAGCTAATGGACAACTTTAGTATGGCTCTTTCCAAGTCATAATTTACCTTAGCTGCAGGAAGAAAGGTGTCACTTTGAACAAGCGAGTATGCAACTACCACCATTAGCATTTTTAACTTTCGTGAGTTCCAGAGTTCCTGACTGGCTTATGAATATACCTTCAATGTATTCTGCATGATATCCTCCATTGTGAAGAGCTGTTCGACCCAGGCACGTTTCATCATCAAAAGAAAGCATCTATCTGTCATAATCAAATTCGTTTTTGCGCTCTAGTTGCTATGCAGGAATTCACCAGAAACCTGCTTTCATATGTTTTCCTGTCATTTAAATTTTCCCCTTCTCTTCTTCCACATAAATACGGGCGAATGAACGTGGGAATGTAGCCCCGCCAAATGCTGATATAAGCGACAGTAATTTCCTGTTCAGTGCAGCAATTCTAAGGGGCAAGCGATCAATTCGTGACAGTTTTCTTCCATATAGTCCGTTCATTGAGATTATTTAGACGAAAAAGAGGCCACGTAAATACACTGTTTACCATAACGAACCTACCGTGGCAAATGATAATCTTAGTCAAAATGTCTTGCTAAGAAATTTGGCGCACCTGTTAGGTTTCTATGAAATTAGTTTTCATCGTCTCGATGGGGATGTTTTGTGCTGTTATTATAAAAGGAAGAACTAGAACTACTTTAGATTTAACTGAAAGCAGCGCTAGAAAGAAACTCATTTTATTTCCTAGTCTGATAACACATTTTTCTAATTTTATACATAGGGCATAAAAAAGACAACTTTTCTAAGGTAGTTCAAATAAATGTTATTAAAATTAGTATCTATCCTTCGTTATTGAATCACGTTAATTCATAAGTTTCTTCAACAAAATTTAAAATTGTTTTAAGAATGTAAGCATGCAAAGATTAGATTATTATGGGGTGACAGTCCATCAACACGAAAGAGGAATAATGGGGATAATGGGGAGATTGTGCAAGCAGACAAGCAGCACCATAGCTGCGAAGAGAAGTACAACACATACAAACGGACTCAGACTTTACCTCATTTTACTCAGATGAACTATTGTGCATTTCAAGAGTAGGATTGGGGGACTGTTGTGACAAAACAAAAGGATAGTAGTTAATAAAGAGCTTAATGGAATTTTAGCTAAGGTAATCTTAAGCCAGGCTTTAAGTGCATTATGCATTCGAATTTCATCTGAATCCAGTCTAAGGTTGTGGGGTGCGAGAGGCTAAGAATCAATTCTCCAGATTGTTACAAGTAAATGTCATCTTATCAATATAATTATCATAATGAAAGTACGAGTTGTATTTACTAGGGCAGTTTGTCGAATAAACAAACACAAAGCTATCAAATTCATATCTTCTCCTGTTATGAACCATATCATCGTAATAAAAGATGGAAACTTTTATTAAAGGTAGAGCTTAAATATAACACACTTAGCTGCCCTCTAGGCCTAATTAAAAGTGCAATTATGAAATTTCCACCCTAAAGGTATTTCATTATTATGATTATTGCTAATTTCTGAGTTTGCTTA
Organism: Metallyticus violacea; assembly: GCA_030762175.1. Classification (NCBI taxonomy): domain Eukaryota; kingdom Metazoa; phylum Arthropoda; class Insecta; order Mantodea; family Metallyticidae; genus Metallyticus; species Metallyticus violacea. Next base: position 117,205,720 of record CM060833.1, read on the forward strand.
TAATTAGTTTATGGTGTTCCTCATTAATCTGCACATAAGGTTCTATTGAGGGTGAGCTTCAATGTCCAGTTCTTGGACTTGAGGCATTTGAACGATTTGAGTGGTGTTTATTATTATTATTATTATTATTATTATTATTATTATTTTCTTGTCCAATTATACTTTTTGTGCAGTCGTCCAGTTTCATAATTGATTTCCAGTTATTGTACCAACAACCTGTTTTGAAGTAAATAGTCATCTGAGTTCTTCTCATTCAGAGCAAGCTACTTAATATCTTCAAGTTTGTGATTGACATTGACATGTTTTAGTAATCACTGGAACATTTTACCGCTTGTATCAGTCATGTCATATTCATTCTTTTGCGTAATATTTTTATGGGGTTGGTTAGAGTTCTTTTGGGGGGGGGACATTTCTTGTTTCTCTGGCAGATTTGAATTCTATGTCTTGAAATGGGTTGAATGTACGTCTTTCTTTGTAGTGCTACTCTTGATCCCTTTTTGCTTTAGTGTTTCAAATGTTTTGACAGACAATCGTTAATAGTCCTCTCAAACATTTTTAGTCCTGCAAAACTATATTCATCTCTTAAATTGAAGTATCGGCTGGTGTGTTCCCGTTTTTTACAGAAATGTGTAAATTGCTTCAACACATTTCTCTGATTTTTAAGTTTATTTGTGAGTTTAGTTTTATTTGATTATTTTGATTTATTTGATTAATTTCTTGCTGGAGCGCTTCTCCAAATCTCTTTAAATTTTAGGAATAGTAAATTTAGCTGCTGACTCGTAAATAATTCATTTAAGCCTATCAGCCTTGAACAACTGGAATCAACTGCTACAATATGCGCAGGCAATTATTGCTAATAAAATGCGATTATTTTACTTCGGCAAGTTGCAATGACAGCTGTACTGATTGGCTGAAATGGATGAACTCTAAATAGGATTGGTCAATATTCAATTCCTGGCCTATGATATAAACACTTGTAGAAATTCATCAATCTATTCCAAGTTTTAACAAGCACCGTTGGTTGTCAGAATGTCTACTCAGGCGTTATAATGTTGAGAACGTGCCTTCAACAGTGCAAAGCTTGAGATTAAGACCATTATTAGGAGACGAGAAAGTACGATGAGGCTTTCAACATCCGAGTCTTTTCAAGGACCGCTCTTGGGATGACGTACAGTAGGTACGGTCATAATGCTGTCTCTGGAACATTAGGTATGTTGAAAGGAAAGGAGAAGATAATTTTATCCCAGAAAGCAATTCTCCCTTATATTTTGAGAGATACAGGCCCGAGTAGTCGTAGAAGCTGGAGAAGAAATCTGTTTAGGGCTGGGGTCTCAAACGAGTCAAGCTTTCTCACCAGTGTTCATATCATTGGAGCGGCGGAGGAGAGGAAATTCTCGCTTCATATTTTCGTGTTACGACCTTAACCCCTGTATCTGATTTCGTTATATGTCTATTGTTGTTTTGTTATGATAGTTCAACTGCAGTGTGGCATTTTCTGACTTCAGTAATAAATCCGTTCTGGAACATAGATGGACTGACCCTGCTTACGATGTATACATATTTATTTCATGATCATGAACCGGCGTATTTGCACTATCTTCGTGTAGATCACACGCGAATTTCCCTATCTCCCATGTTTGGCAGACCTGGCCTTCAAATTTCTGGTCATGGGGAAAGGGCAATAACAAAAATAAGTAGGAGTGCCTCCTTTTTTCTAGTTATTGCTTTCAATAATTGCCATCTGAATAAAAATTGAGGATTATGCATATTAAACTTTTATATAGAGTTTCAAAAAATGTGCCTATCCATTATATGTAATTTTCACGCACTGAAACTATTTTAAGATATATATGATGAACTATAACAAATGATGCGTAAATTTATTTTAATAACTGAAATCTGTAGAACTATATTAGAATTTGACGATGATTTAGTATCTCTAAAGAACAAATACCAGTGGTCCAAAGGGTGTCAATGCATAATAAATAAATAGAGACTTTTTTATAATTAAGATTTCTACATTTCATTTATCAATTTTATTACACTAACAAAATACCATATTAGCGACTGGATGCTATGATAATTTCCATATTAAAATATAAAACAGGAGTCAAATACAGAGATATAAGCTTACTAAATACAAATTATGAAGTTTATGCCAAGATAATTAATAACAGCATATCAAAAATTGCAGATTGCTTCGTATTAGATCAACAACAAGGTTTTAGAAAAGGATGATCAACAATATATTAAGTTATCTATTTAAAATTAATTGTTTAAAACATTATAATTTACTCAAGAACCCTCCTATCATTTATAGATTTATAAAAAAGTTTTCGATCTAGTATCCAGACAAACAATTTAGTAAATAATAAGCAAAAGAGGATACTCATAGCATTTATTTCAAGTAATAGAAAGCATTTATGCAAAAACAATAATGATAAAAGGTAGCAAGATATATCTAATGAGGAAATACATCAGGAAGATGGAGTTTATGACCAACCCTATTCAATATATATATATAGAATTATGATCAGAGAATGGATATACATAAAAAGATTCTAGGTAATGTTTTTTTGTATATTGTTACACGCGGATAATCAAATAAATTTCAAAGATAACCAAAAAGATTTCCAGGTGACAGTTTTTTTAAATTGCATCAGTTATTAATAGAATACAGCCGTAAAATGTCAATACAGAAAGAAAATATCATGACATTTAGAGGATGAGATTTATTAGATGAAAGATTCAATATATATATTTACATAACGTAATATTAGAACAGGTATCATTTTTAAACGCTTAAGTTGATATAACGTCTCTTCAATTAGATGGACATTTTAAACAGAGTACACGGATTTTAGAACATTTAATGTTATGACTTTACCGTATCTTTTTATGGGAATGAAATATGCACATATCTTAAAAAGGGTATAAGAATAATCTGAGAATAGTGAAGTATTATTCACTCAGCCGAAGGAAATATATCGCAGATTCGTTAACATAATAAAGTTAAATGGGGTGACTAAAATAAATGTAACATTAGCGAACTCAAAAGGTACAATTCCGATTTTTCTTCAAAACATTCTTTAAAGGCAAAGGCAAACATCCTAATCATATTTTAGCATAGAAGCACTTTTTAGATATGATCCCACTGTTTACTATCGCTCCTTTATAGTAGTGAAAGTCGTATGTCCCAGAACCATCTGATTGGGAACTACTTTTCTTAACAAAAGTTATTATTTAGATAGTATTTACTAAAGTAGTAAACTTTTGCCTAGCTGCTAACGAGCAATTGTTTCTATGAAACGTTCAGCCAAATGTATCATAACTTCCTTTGTGATTAATATAACTGTAATTGTATCTTGCTTACAACGGCACAGGTTTGGTAATCATCCCCTATTCTCTTTCTATCCTCTCACTCGAATAGAATTCTCTAACTCCGCTTTTAATACATGCATTGGGACGGGCGGTTTGCTCGTTTCTCAAGGGTATCGTCAGCCGTACAACGTTTCTGATTGTTTCAGAATCGAGTTTAGTTTGACCATGAGGCTTCACTAACTCTCTCCCTTACTGTGCTCGTGAAGGACAAAGCTTACCGCTTGTTCCCATTTGTGCCAAGGACTTCATCAAATTATTTCAACGCTTGTCGCCGCCTAGCATCCGTGGACTGATCATACTAGCGCACTGGACGAGCAAGCATTGGCTTTGTGTTTGCATTGGTGCAGCACAAACTGGAGTCCAAAGCCGTTATGTGAGACTTTGTGCCTATAGACTCACAATTGCGACGGCACGTGCAAACATTGGACAGCCTAACGAGGATTTAGTGGTGCAATAGCATTCAGACGTAATGAGCTCTTATTAGGTACCCACCCGTGGGCGACGTGATTGGTTTTGTGGCTGCAGGAACGGTGTGTTACTCGTCTACTAGCCTTTGATATATACGAGAACGCAACAGTGGTCTCTACGGTGGAAAGAAATATCTGAGACAAATGCACTATAGTAAATTCTAGTTTTTCTTTGATGATGTGACTGAAGAATAGTCCTTGAAATTAAGTTGATTATATACCATAAGATAAATAGATATCACAGTTAGCTCACATACCACGAAACAGTTCTTACGGCCTACCCCCACTAAAATATGAATGTAATATAATGTGTATGATTCAACGTAATCATAGTTTGCGCATTGTTATTAATAATATAAGTATATGTATATCATAAGGTTTAACTTCAATGCTGCACTATATGTCGACAAAAGAAAAAGTTCTCTGGTGTAACTGTTTACGGGAACCCAAAATGCTAAGGAGATCATAAACCGCTATTCAAAGGAAGAATAAACCCTGAAGCAGGAAATAAGGCTGCCTTTATTAATTTAATAACTAAAGGCTGCAGAGTTATATTTATAAAGGCATTGGATTTGATAAGGGTAATTGTAATATATATGTATAAGGAAATATTTTAGAGATAGGTATGACAGAAATTGAAATAATTTGTAACTTGTACTTATGTGTAGGTCATTTGACAGGTGATTGTAGCTTACAAAAGGGTTTTGTATACATTTTGTGGCAAAAGATGTGAGAGAGAGACGGAAATGTATACCGGACGACTCGTCCACTGACCACTCCTTAGACAAGGCTGAGGAAAGGGTAAACTGTCTTTTGTTAGGTCACGAACCTTCTGCCCAGGAAATACTTAGGATTTCACAGTAGGAAAACAGGTGGCCGTAACGGGACAGTATTTAACAAAGTCAGACGTAGCAATAATTTAAGAGAAAATAAAAATGTCAGAACGGAGACGAAAATGTTTTATTACAGGAAAGCCGAAAACAGCCCATCAACACGTGCGTTATCTCTGAGAACATTTAGAAATCTACAAACTAAAGAAGGCAAAAGATTATCAATAGAAATCAGCATGTAAGGAAAGGGCCGAAATTTATGACAGGCTGTTCTTGGAAAATTCAAGCTCGTGGGAAGACATTAGATCAGGGGGGAAAGAATAATTCTAGCCAATGGTCATCGGATAAAAGTTAACGAATCAGGAGAACTTAGATACAAATAAATAATTTTTAGGATAGCCAATGATGATCACGGAAATAGACAATATACGAGGAGAATTTAATTTAGCGAGAGGCGTGGCGATGTGGTAGAAAAACTGGAGTACAGGAGTGAGATGGAGAGACATTATCTCGCACATTCAGACATTCGCAGATTCAGATTCAGACATTCATTCAGGAGAAACAGAGGACATCATACGAGAAGCAGGCAGCCTGAGTCATTTAAAAATAATCAGTCTAAGTCATTTCTAAAGTTCAGTTGAGGGCAGTGTAAGTCATTTCTAGAGCAGTCTAAGTGTGTAGTGAGGTCAGCTACGAGCCGTCAGGAAGTAACCTGCCAAATTGTTAAATAAATCAAATGTTCAAACAGTGCCGGACTTATTAATACACTGAACAATCTCCTTCCCCCTCCTAATGACTTTCAAGTCGTTAGAAACAGTCCAAAATTACCCTGAGAACCCATCATCCCCCCTACATTGGTACAACTATATTAACCGTTGCAAAATTAACGACCAACAGTGGAACCCCATGATACAGTTGCAACCCAAAGAGGCCAGTGTTATGCCACTTAAAAGACCTACCGTTGGCGAGTGTTAATAGAGCCAAAGCATTTTAAATACGTTAAGGAAATGAACTTGCCAGCTGTTAGCACAGCTAACTTTATATCAACCAATGTGAATAAATGTTTTAAAATTTCAAATAGTAGTGGTGGCATGCATTGGCAGGTGAAATTGAACCAGTCAAAACAATATATATATATATATATATATATATATATGTGTGTGTGTGTGTGTGTGTGTGTGTGTGTGTGTGTTGAGGGACTTGTGCGTGCTGGTGTGACTCCCATGACTTATAGGAGATGTTTGCTCCACTGAGGCACTCAGTTCACAGAATCAGTTGAAAATCCCGCTTCTAAATTGGCGCCCAACATGGGGCTGCTTTACACCAAACTGTTTCAAAAATGGTGCCCAACCAGAGGCCCTTAGCTGGAACCTACCAAACCACTTCAACCAGCACCACTCTTTCGAGTTCAGTTATCTCAGACTTATTTAGTGGACAAGCGAGATTAATTCTTTCCGTTGTAGCACAACGAATTATTTTTCATTACATTTTCCCAGCTGTGAAATAAACTGAGTGGCAAGTAAAGTAAACCAATTTGCAGTTAAACTTGCGAAAACGTTTCGGTCTTAAATGTTAGAATTCGTTTAAAAAACCTTTTCGCGTAAAATTAGTGATTTTAAATTTCAGGCAATTTAATATTTATACAACAAACAACTCGTTATGGTCGTTCTTCTCACGATTTATTATTTCTATTAACTAAAAACACAGCACACACTTGGGAGCAGCTGCGCTGCGACAGTCAACAAGGTCAACACGACATGGCAAACGAGCGGGGGCTCGCTCATAGGAAAAACCCCGCGCCCGGGGGAAAGCGCCACTGCGCGTACCATATAATAATGAAACTAATATTAAAACTACATTCTCAGTGTTTGACTATAGAAAATTTACGTGAGTTCATATATTTAATAACGGATAGGTATTGCAAATAACTAATATAAGAAGCACAACTTTCGACAATCCTTTGCTATAATTATGACCACCTCCTTGGTCTGGTGGTTAGCCTTGCTGACTGCTGGCCGGGAGCCCCGGATTCGATTCCCGGTACCTGCTTAGGAATTTTTCTAAGTTAGGAAGGTCTGGAACAGGGTCCACCCAGTCTCGTGAGGACAATTGGGAGGCTGACTGGTGTAGAGGTAGATATCTTCGATCTAGTAAGCTGCGATACAGCGACGGGCGAGATGCGGTGTGCTAATCGCATACTCCTCTGCAACACTGCTCTCTACCAATAACCAATAATATCACGTGATGGAGGTAGAAGACGCAGCGGTCGTCGCAGTAAACCGAAGGGAAAACCATGCTTGCTATACTTATATAGAATTTGTCGCTTTATAACAGTGTTTAACGTTTGCTTTTACTACTTGACTATGACACAAGTAACTCCGATTATATGTGCATGAACCGCCTGTGGTGCCTCAGTAGTAAAAACGGGCGTTAAACACTATTCAAAAAAAAAAAAAAATATGTGCATGAAAATGATAAGTTGGAAAAGGTAATATTTGAAGAAAACGTTTCATGCCTAAGTTAGGGTATCTCCCTGGCATTTATTTATAAGAAACAAGAGCCAGGATGGTCCTGGCGGAATTGGAAAAACCTGTGTGTACCTGTGCCTTACTAGTCTCGACTAATCGTGTCGGTGATTAGCGACATATTGCATCGTTAGGAAAAATAACGAGTACAGATTCTCAGCAACTCAGAAGCCTCCTATTGACCTTTCTGAGCTAACAACACATTCTAGGAACCTTAAACTGTTCATCCCACTTTAACCTGAGCAGCGCATTCTAAATCTAAGGTACATCTTTAAGAAAGTATTATTGCCTGACTGTAAATGTCGTATAGTTTAGCTTCAGTTATACACATTTAAATTTTCATTACGTTATATTTGAATTAAAACGCCCTACAATTGTAGGCTGCCTATATATGATAGGTGCAAAAAAAAAGTGTTGTAAATTGAATTTCTTTTTAAAATTAAGATAAAGAAAATTAACAAAACGCCGTAAAGCTTAAACAAGTTTTAAAGATAATTTCTAATTTTTCCAAACATGTTTTTATTGTCAAAACATTACATCTAAATATTCACAATTCGGAATGCTTATGCTTTTAAAGCAATTCATTTTCCCTCTGATAAAGAAACCTATCAATTTTATTATGTACTTTTGTGTTGCGATTACTTAGATGTGATTATTTATTTTAAGGAACCATTTATTATTTATTTCAATTTTTATCATATTAATTCATATATTTTCTTTGGCTTGGTTGCTAGTGGTGTCACGAAACTGTATGAGAAACCTAAGTCTTTCTTATAGCATTAATCTCAATAAGTAGTTCTGTAAAACTGTGTTCACGTTTTAAAAGGCAACACTTAAAATAATATACTCGATGACTTCGAAATTGGTTGAGGAAATCAAGTAAAGATAATCTTAATATTACCGGGATTTTTTTAGAAATCTGGGAGCTACATACCTTTTTAATTAGTGTTTACTTATGTATTAATAATTAATATTGGAATACTCTTTATCATTAAACATATAAAATAACTATAAAACAAATATTCTTTAGTATATTAAAAGTAGCTGTGGATATCTGATTGAACTGTTGAAAGAATCTTATTGCTCAAATATAACTTACATTCATCTAAATTCTAATAGCAAAATTAACAGAATTCAAGAACATTACACAATCTGGGAAGAATTTTGTTGTTAGAAAATTGTGTTAAGCCAGACAACGTGTCCTGCTTTTTTCTATGATTCATACATGTTAATCTTTTACCATTATTTGTAAAATAAGCATTGTCTTCCTGAATAGTAATATTTTGAACTGCTGTCGGAACCAGAAAGTGACTTCCCTTCCTACACCTTCATTGTCTTGAAAATGTTCATTCGAAAAAAGAGTTTAACAGGGCTGAATAAATGGAACTCGCTTGAAGGATGGTCGATAGGATGCTCCAGGACTTGTATTGTATTGATAAATATGGCTCTTAAGCCCTGCATCATAAATACTTAACATAGATATATATTTATCAGAAACTTGGAAATAAAAGCAATAACTAAATGAAGAACACTGTGGATTTAAATATGGTTTTTTACACAAGGTACATGTGTTGGATAGATTTTCGTATTTGAAGTCGGAAAACATTCAAAGTTAGAGCTAAAATTTTAACCTCATATCTTTGATTTACCGTGGTAATGAACTACCATGACAATGTTGAACAAAGAATTATTTGTCCTGTTCAGGCATAACAACGAATTTCTGTCTAAACATTGAACTAACTTGTCCTGTCCAAGCACAACAGAGAACGTCTGCCATCTGATTATGTAATATCTATAGGTCACGATGATTTTCTCATTAAAAAAATATTGAAGCTCGCAATTTCTAGTTAAAGACACTATACTTTACATGTAGATGTGCTTTTCGCACAAAACACGTTTGTTTTCTAGGATTGGCTTCGAATTTTTCTAGCTTCAAAACAGCAGTTTCCTTTTTAAATTTTCTTATACCATGCTAATACAATAAATCTACGAGATGGGGAATGATAGTCTAAATGATTTTGGGTGCTTTACCTTTCCTGGGAATCAGCGCTTCGGAGTAGAAAATAATTTGGTGGAAAATATCTCTCGAATAATTAATCTCAAAGCGAATGGAGACATTGGAACTTGAGTCACAACAAAGGACTTCGTGCTTTTGTTTTACATTTTGTTTTGTTTATATCAATAGAATGAAGGTGGTTTTTTATGTTTTATTGATTGTCGATTGATTGCATTAGTCTTTTCGCAACGTCTGAAGATTGTGGACTAAATACTGTAGGTATAAGTCTGTAGGGATGAATGAAATGAATGATAGAGCTCAGAGTCCTTGGCGCCTTAAAGCTATCTGGCATTCAATTTCTCAGGGTAAGGAAAAAATTCGACAAAAGCGTTCAGACAGCTTGTGATGACCAAGATTAGAGCCAAGGACCTACAGATTAGTTGTCGCAAACGCTATCACTAGATCCACTATCTGGATGTCTGATCTAAGCCTTTTAGGCATTGCTAAGGATTTTACATTAAACTATGCAGATTTTTCTTTCTTTTCACCGTTTCTTCCAATCACGTCTATTGAGTCATTTGCCTACTTATAACCTCGACAATTTCGCACCTTTATATGCAACCGTAATCCTCAAATTAATTTATGTTTTAATAAGAAACTATACATATAAAGAATGTAGAATATAGAAATTTAACACAATTTATTCCCCTGAAGATTTTTTAAATTTTTCACCCGTAGTGAAATTGCCAAGGCCACAGCTTGAATAAGAAAAACATTAAAGCCAAACTGTGAAAAGTCACAAGGTGTAAAACATACGAGATTGATGACAGCAGTGACGATACATAGGTACGTGTATTGTCACCAATGCTGGAAGAGACATATTTTTGACCGCAGACACTTTCGCGTAGCATCTCAGGCGCCAGGGCACGAAAATTGACTCGTATCCTTTGTTTGTGTTGCGGCTGCTTTGTGTCCCCATCTCTTCAAGGCATACCATAGAAAGAAGCGCAGCCAAATACTGCAATCGAGCATGACATAGCATGGGTGCTTTGAACCCGATCTATCTGTATGGATGTGCATGATCAACATGATGCACTACGTCTGTGGCGTTTTGCATTGGGTATTTACCTGCTATCCATATCCCTCAAGCGTTCTTAACCTTCCTCTATGCACTCTTTCTATTCCCCTGATCCTCCCAAACCTATAGTTGTCAGTGCCTTTTTTAATTTGGACACCCATTTCATGTTCCCTCCCATTCCTAGCTGTTCATGGTAACACAAAGTCCCAATTAAAGTTTGGTTCCTATGTATATTTTGCCAGTACTTCACTATTCTGATTGTATACTCAATAGTCTTGCTATAGTCCCGAATCCCTTCTTAATTCCGCAATTCGCTTGCATCAGCCCCAGCCCCAGATTCCTTTCCGAAAATACGTCTAACTGAATCTAGATTGGCAATTTGTTTCCATTCTCAAATTTCTACCCCATTTGTCAATGTGGATTTATTAGTGCACCGTAGGAGGTTTCCAAAATATCAACATGCAAGTCTGGGTTGCTGCTATGTAATCGAAGAGTTTCTACTGCTTTCACTCCTGCCTTATGCTTTTGAGAGAGGTTCGCGATTCCGTGCTCTGAGGACACGGTACTTCTGTTGGTTAGAATAACAGTCCGAAAGACTTGAATCCCAGCTTGAACCGAATTTTTCAAGTCTGATTCTTCATTTTCAACTGAATTACTTTATCCAGAGGTCTTTGCGGAATTAATGAACTTCAGTGCTCACAAAATGTGTTACTAATATTTCATGAACTGTAAATTACTGGTTAATTTTATAAAATTAGATTTCTGGCTGCTAACTAATCACTATAGAGAGATACTCTGTCTGTGCTGGGATAGGGTGTAAACGATTTTACATTCTCACTCACTGTTAAAGAGGATATTGTGCAAACTTTGTTTTAATATTTGCTTTGTCCTTCAGCTGCAATAAATATTTAATAAATAATTGGGTATCCTGTATTTATTTTGTGCACGAGACATTGCTTTTCTTAGTGCACATTTTCAGGTTGAGGCTCTGTGAATGCATTACTTTGAGTAATGGCAATAGTTAGTGGTAATGTTTAAATCCTTTACTTCTCCACAGTGAATTATTTTTACTGTGCTTAAGCTCTTTGTGGCTTAAGTGGAGGACCAGCATTAATTTGTTCTCACACTTAGTGAATGTTAATACGAATCTATTACCGTGAAATAATTTACCATTAAAACGTAGTCTTCTAGGAGTTAAATATTTTGAAAAATCCAAATATTTCCATAAATTTCACAGCAAAATTTAAAAAGCATATTAAGACTCGTCGATAAAAATAACTTGCGGAATTATCCAATGTCATATGCTTATGTTCTAAATAAACTTATTATGCCGATCGCCGAAAGTGCTAAATATCTGTTGGATTGCTTTCAGGAATGATAACATTGTTTAATTTCGCCTTATTAGTATTTATTTCTCAACACAGTGCTCATGTTGTGAATGTTTCATTCATAAGAGCATGAAAATAAAATACGTTTATGTTCGCATTTAAGCTTAACAGCGTTGTAAGATATGTAAGGTATAGCTTTAATAAAGTGCCAGAACTTTACATAATATATATAGTAAACATTATTATAATAAAACGCAATAGCACTAATTCTGAACAAAAATGCTACAGAGAACACCGCCGATATCACGTGGTCAGCAGTGATAACCTCGTGTTGCCAGTCTGATTCTCTATTTCCCGAATCACATTGCACACACAACAGTACGTGGAGTGGTTACAGACCTACATCTTTCGGAAATTGAGTTCGGTATCTTGATCAGCAGAAAGACATACAAGTAAAGTCTGCAGAAGGTTGATGTGTTACAGAAAGCGAAATTTAAACACTAATTGAAAATGACAATCGTCTACACAATGCTGATTGAACTTTTAATATGAACTCCTAATTTCATCTTTCTCGTTCTTATTTATCCTACATTGTTATGTCCTTTTCGCACAGATAGATTTGTACGTAATTAGGTTTGAATTTTTCAAATGGTTCATGACATAGAAAGAGTAGAATCAAATTAAAGAATAAAGGTTTCATTGTTAATTGTAAGTTTTAATACGAAAATTCCTCTCTGACGAGTGAGCTTTTATCACCTTATACTTTTTTTTTTTATTTCAAGTGTTTAAGGAATGCCTCTCGTTATTTTATTCACTGTACTATTACAAACCGTTCAATTCTGTTTTCTTCCCAAATAAAAAGATTAGTTGAATGAAATCACAATTTCCCCCCTCGTTGATATTCAGAGTATCCAGGTGCCTATACTTCTTAGAATATCATATCAGTAGAATATGTAGATTTTTTTACAAAGCATCTTCTTTCATTGCTTGTTTATGGATCTAATGATTGGGGCCTGGGTTATTAGGATTTAAACTACATTTTTCCTTGATATGCCAACTGTGATATTTTAGCATAATTATCCGTTTCTTTATAACGGGAGTCACACAGTTGAAAAATGGATAAATAGGACGTTTAAACCTAAAAATGACTAAAACTATCGTTTAAAATGTTAGAATTAAATTGAAATGTAGTTAATTTTAGAATTGAATTTAATAATGTTTGTTATAAAAGTACTTTTAATATACCAGACAACAATGTGCATGTGATGAACTTCAAAGACAAAGCATTGCATTTACTTTTGCAATACCATTATTGTCATGTGCTAGTAGCATTTTCGAAAGTAGCTTATTTTTAGAAGTAAATTGAATTTAATTTCATGATGCCATTGTTGTCAGTCATGAACACTAACACTATTTTTCTCAAATGACTCTCGAACAGGTATCTTGTGTTTCTCTATTGTCAGTCACATTCTGTTAAAATAATTTTTGGATTATTATTTAGAAGCAAACTGAATGCATTATTAAGAAGCTCACATTTACAGCTTAATCGTTACAACAAGATGCCAAAAGGAAAGGTTTCTAAAAGTTGGTTGACAATAATCCCATTTTTACCACAAATGGCAAAATTGTATTTTGCCAGGTTTGCGAAAAGCAAGTGAGCTGTGACCAAAAATCGCACTTTCTGCAGAATGCACAGTCTGCAAGGTATGTCAATAGCATTGAAAGAGAACAGAAAATCCAGTTTCAACCATTAATTTGAGGATTTTCTAATTCTTCAGAAGACAATTTTAATCTAGATACAGGTGCTAGTGTCAGCAAATGTGCCATGGCAAGAGATACAGAATCCAGCAGTCAATAAACTTATTCAATACGTCAGTAGCCGAAAGATACCAGGCGAATCAAACATAAGGAAAAAATATTTGCACCAACTATACGAGAATAATATTGAAATCATCAAAACAGAAGTACAGGACTTCATTATCTGGCTTTCATAGATGAGACCATTGATAGTTGTGGGCGCTTCATTCTAACATCGTGATGGGTAAATTAGAGCCCACAGAATGTGGTAAACCCCGTCTCTATTACGCAAGGTGCGAGACAAAATGAACCACAACATGCGCATTTTACTGCCATCAGAAAACGGGAATGAGGAATTTTTACTGTTTGTGACCGACAGTGCGGCCTACACTGATCAGGCGGAAAAGACGATGATAAATTTCTACCCTAATATGCTGCATGTCATCTGCCTTGTTCACGGTTTACGCCGATTGGCTCAAGAGGTTAGGAACAATTTTCAGGAGTGAACAGCATTATTTCATCCGTAAAGAAAGTCTTTCTGAAAGCTCCCAATAGCTATCAGGTTTTTAGGAATGCTACCACAGATACCTCTGCTATCGCTGGGGTACTTGGCTGCAGGAACCATGCCAATCATTTTAAAGATATCAAAGTGTTATAGACGCAATTAACCGCAAAGAAGGAGCCTCCATAGCAAAGACTAAAACCGTTTTTCACTTAAGAGCATCACTTCTCTTGTCTTTATTAAAATCGATTTCATTAATCTTCCTGCAACTATTCAACCCTTGAAGTTCGCATCTTTACCACTGAAAGATGCAAAGGAAAAAAGTTGACACAATTTCAAAAAAGAAATACCAGGCCAGTAGATGAACATGTTCTTTGAAGCTCATCAAGATTTTGCAGTGGAACCTAGGGTTTACAACAATGAACGTAACTGCTGTTCTTCATTAGAAATAAATTTCAGACGATTTGCCTTGGAGGCCGACAGCAGTGGCTTCATTGAAATTTGCACCGATGACTTCATTCTGTGTCGAGAGAACATTTTCTTACTATAAGAATGTTTTAAAAGACAACAGAAAATTTTCTCCGTAAAAAACCTAGCAATGTATTTAATACTGCAACGACCACCTAAATAACTGAAAAAAGTTCTAGTTGAGTTTGATTAATTGAAAAATGTTCCTGTTAAGTTTAGTGCTTTACAACTTAAAACAATTATAAGATGCTTTTTAAGACGTCTAAAAATTTCAGCGGTTTAAAAATTTTTAAAAATTCACTGCCCCGAAATTATAGAGGCTTGGAAATTTTAAGTAAGTTTAGTGATTTACAACTTTTAAAAAAAATCTGTGTGCTGACATTATGACTTGGATATTTTAAGTGTTTATGTATTTTGTGTTTCCGAACAATAGGAAATATAAGTAAAATTAAATGAAAATAAATTCATATTATTGTATACTAGTTTCAATGTGCTTATTTTACTTTAGCTAAGAAAATCTTGAAAAAACTACCATAAAAGCGTTAAAAAAACTAAAAACCCTATTATTTTAACGTGTTAAAATAATTTAGAATTTATAAAAATTAAAAACCGGGTCCTATTAATGCTTTTTAAATATATCCTTGATTTTATATAATTACATATTTTAATATCTCATATTTATGCACAAAACAATAAAATTTCACAAGCTACACACATAAGAATGCTTTAATGAATTTTATTTTACATTTTTAAATACTTGTCACAATATTCCGTAATTCACAGAATATTACATAATTTTACATGTTTTGATATTATTTCGGGATTATTATTAATTTTGGTATAATGAAAAATTCGCAGCATGCAAAAGAAGTTCATGCTTTAACGTTGTTTAGTTATGCATTGTCAAGGTAAATTCAAAGCGAAATTACAGTAGTTCTTTTTCGCCAACACAATGATTCGATTCAGATATTTTTCTTTCTTGTTCTCAAAGCGCATCAAATTTTGTAACAGTCAATTGTTAACTGTTGTACCAGTCGCATTCTTCATTATCCAAGCTTTGTACTAACAATGCTTTCACAAAAGTCTGATTTCGGCAATGAAAAAGTTCTTGTTTTTTATTTCCTATATCATGTACAAGTGAATGGTGTAGTTTCCACTAAAATGCAAACTGTAATGAAAATAATCCCGGAAATCCAATTTTGTCTTACTTGGTAACGCGTATGTAATGGTGAAACTTGGAACCGCATGAGAATATTATTGCCAGCACAATTCTTCTGTACCTATACAAACGCGTTTGAGACTTGTTGCAATGCGAGAAATCTTCTGGGTATAAAATATAATGTGCGTGAAACCACAACACTAGGGTAAAATATTTAATAATCCCCTCCTAATGTTAACAATGAACACTTATTTTTTACCACTTTATTTACATGTAATTTAAAAAAATACAAAGGATAATACATTTTTAATATGTATATACGATATATTTACGGAGACTTTTTAACATCTCAGCGTCCCATTCAATTCAGGGAGTGAAATGGCCGATAAATTTTGCTCAGAGGCCTCTTCTCTCAGGCTTGAGGTTCTTCACGTTCGTAAAACACGACATGGGTCTCCACGGTTTTATTTCCCTTCCGAAGGAAGCCACACGTGATTTTTACGCCCTTAAAAGCAATCGACCTTGCCTGGGATTGAACCCGCGATCTTGTGTCTACGAGGCAAGTGTGGCTAGCACTAGACCACCAGGATCGACTCTTTTCTATATACGAGATATATGCTACTGGAGTCAACTTGTCACGAATCAATTCTTCTTCCTTTATTCCCTCGCATTTTCAAATTAATTTTAAAAGAATAAAAAGGTAGAAAAAATGTGGTAAGGAAAGCTGTGAACTTCACCTTCCCCGCTTCTTTTTCTTGTCCTGTTAAGTTTTCTTTGATAGTATATTTTGTTTTATTTTCGCGACTGTGGGTGCCTCGATAAGGCAGCAATCAATCAATTCCCCTTGCTCCCCTGGTTGGTGTTGATAGCCAACCAGAGCTCGACGCAACGAAGCGTGAGGTGTCCAGGAATCCGAACTGCTGATAAGGAGGATGTAGCACTGGGCTTAGCTCAGAGGACGCTGGTCATGTGATGCGGGGATGAGAGTGAAGGCCAGTGAACGGATACAAACATGTATTCTATATTTTCTGTCCTTTTTCACACTTCTTCTTTCCCTTGTCGTCGTACTGTCTTCTATCTAGTCTTCCTAGGCGCCTTCCCTTGTATTTTTCTCTATCTTTTCCTCTTGCTTATATAGTATGGGCGCAAATATAATGTACCGAATTCTAATTACAAATTTAATGCGTTATAACAAATTGACCATGGGTATCTTTTATAATATTTCTGATAAATAAATTGGATTTTATAATTTCGTTAAGGCTCTCAGTGAATGACAAGGATACTCCTTGTGCATCAGTATTTTTACTCATACGATATGCAGGACAGAATCTGAAAGCAGTATACGTAAGAAACCAACAAGCTCGGAGTTCTATTTCTTACTTTTTCATTTAAATTCACCGCTGTGGTTGTATACGTAACGGGGATATATTTAAATAAATAACAAATATTCCAATATTCATTAATAGATCAAATTCTTATCTCTATGATTTTAAATTTTATTATCTCTCGTATAAAATCTGCCTACATTTCCTCGCCATCTTCCTCTCACTTTTCACAAATACCTCTCTGCCTTCTTTAACTTTATAGGTATTTGATCTTGAATTTAAACTTTTCCTATTTTTTTTTATTCTTGAAAACTTATCCCATTTTGCTAAAATAAAACCTTCTTTCCATAATTTGGTATTACTAAATGAAATAAATACAATTATTATCCAATTCAGTACACATTGAACATTTATCATTTATAGATCGCCTTATTATCCTACTTAAGCATATCACCCCGGATCTGAAGAACGCTATCTCTTATCTTTGTATTTTATCATGGATTCAACATATTTTTCTTCCTACCAGTCCATTTTAATGTTTTGTATAGTTTTAAGTTTTTTGTCATTAAAATTGGCTCTTAATTCCTGTTTTTCAATATCTCGCATTCTAGTTTTAATCTTATTCCAAAATCCTCTTTCCTTCCATTATGTATCCATACCAATTTTTGGGAAGGTTTTCTGAATTTTTATTGAAATTTATTTTTTCTCTTGAGTTCTCATATTGCATCATAATATTCTCCCAATTCAATACCAGTATTTCAGAGACTCTTACTACTATTTTGCTTTTATTTTGAGGTGGTGTCGTGGAGGTTCGCGGGGGCCCCACACGTCCAATGTTAAACGAACCTGGATTACCTATTGCCTGCCGTGATAACCTCAATGTAGTTGGTTCTTGATGTGTAATTACTCCCGGATTCAACCTTGTAACTCCGAGCATCTCAGGAGCCCGATATTGTTGCTTTGTGCATGCGTAGTCTTGAGACAAAGGAGAAGGAAGGTGACGCAAATTATCACGCTATGCTGATTTAAATCGTTGATGAATTTATTGTAACCAAAATTTAGGGCATTCCTCCTGGTGCGCTTCCTTAGCCGACGACACTCGTCTACTGCTCAAACACGAACCACGTGACAAGGGACTGACTCTAAGCAAGGGTCTGAATTTTCGCGAATTAGTAGAATCTTAATCTTCGCATGAATGTACTTTGAGTACGCCTCACGCACGCAAGAATGAAAGATTGAAACGCAGCGTCGAATAACTGCATATCCGAAACTCCAAAACTGACGCTTAAAACCGACTCGTCGTCCGAAGCTGACACACTAACTGACTGGAGAAGATCGACTGCTTACTGCATTGAACAGACTACTCGAAACTGAAAACTGAATCTGAGTAATCTGGCGGAGGAGGTTTCTCATATATTGTTTTCGAATCGTGGTAGCGTGGCTTTTTTAATTCACACGGGGCTTCAGAAACGAACCCACGGGTTCTGAGCTCTCAAAATGAAGGTCATAGTTGAGTTTTAGCTCACTTCCACACACTACCATTTAACCTTTAAAACCTTCGCTCCTCATAGGCTGACTTTTAAACACGCGTTTACGTGGTCAAAGAGTTCGTTAATATCTTTACAGGCTCCTGAAATTTTTAAACTGTGCGAAAAGGATTTGTAGCCAGCAGGGAATACAATACGCATTCTTCCTGTCTTTCTTTGGCCAGGTGTGCTCTTTTCATTGTTAACGTCGGCGACCTTTGCTTATTGTACTGCACCAGACAGCAATCCCCTATACAGACATTTGTTTGTTATACATATCATTACTTTATACATATTATGCATTATTCAATATTACTACATAGTTTCCATTCTTATAATTTATGCACTGTATTCTATATATTCTATGTATATGTTTTTATATTACATGATATGTGCCCCAGTCTTTATACCATAATAAGATCTTACATGTTGTACAATTATTATAATTTGCATCTGACGCAAGTCCGCTTCCTGGAGAGGTGGGGGCGTGACGAACTGCTTCAATTTCCTAATTTTCCTAGTTCCATTAGAGAACTCCATTAGATAAAACAAAAAGCAATCTACAGAATGATCTATGTATCACATCTACAGATTTCCATCGTTCTTCCTGTTTCCAAATTTCATTTCATGTTACATTTTATTCTCTGCAATTGAATCATATACTCGCACTAATCATTTTTCTCACAGTGATTATTTTTTAATGAATCTCACTTTAAGGTCTCGCTTCATTCATAGTCATGTTCCCATCTGCCACTGTCTTCCTTCTCTAAGCACTCCACCGCCACGGGTGGCCGAGGTCGTTAAATCGCGGACTCTTGAGCGGGAGGTCTGGGGTTCGAATCCCGCCAGGACCGTCCTCCCTGACTGAGGTTTTTTCCAGGTTTTCCTCAGTCCTCATAAATGGCAAATGCCGGGGAGGTACCCTAAACTTAGGCCTGGAACTTTTCATTCCTTAAAAATGAATCTTTTCCCAATATATCATTTCATTTCATGTATCACCAGTGTCCATCGCGTGTGGTGCCTCTGTGCAAAAACGGGCGTTAAACACTATTCATTCTAAGCACTCCAGTTTCTATTACTATAAAATCTAACACCAAGATCATTCATTTTCCTAACCACTTCAATTTATACGATTTGTGTGTATTTCGTACACATTTCCGTCACAAATTCTTTTATATTTTTCCATATACACTCCCCTTTAAATACCATGATATTAGATTTAATTTTGTTTATCTTTAAAGTAACCAGGAAGTGTAAACCTAGAAAATAATGCAACAGTTTACATTTTACACTGTATCTCAGAAAGTTTTAAAGCTATCAATGTGAAAATTTTGATAAATATTAAGAACACTTAATGCTCTGTAAATTTTCATTCTCTAATGCACATAGCTTTCTTAATAATTTAAACCAAAATAAAGCATTGTTAAAAACTGAAAACACTGTTTTATAATCATATATTATTCTTACAAACTAATGGTGGAATTGCAATGACTTTTTTTTTATTTGAACTGCGGACAATATGCTATCCTGAGAACTAGAATAATACCCCCATGCTAATTGCTAGAAAATAAATTACTTTTTAAAAAAGTAGAAATATTTTAATTTATTATTGGTATTAATTTTAATCAACTAAAGTCATATTTAAATACTTCTAGTTACTACACTTGAAATTGGCATGCATTATGTATGTGAATATTTTCAGCAAGATTGGCATACATTATGTGTGTGAATATTTTCAGCAAGATTGGCATACATTATGTGTGTGAATATTTTCAGCAAGATTGGTCCAGCCAATCCTGAGAAAAATGCACATATACTCGTATATCAAAAATTTAAGTTATCGGGAAATAAGATTTATTTTTTTGTTTAATTTTTTTATTTGCATTAGAGAAATAAATAAAATTTACACAACATCTTTATTTAAGTACTCTTAATATCTCATAAAAGTTTCATATTGATAACTATATTTCTGAGATAACAGTGTAAAATGTATACTGCTGCATTATTTGCTAGATTTACACTTTCTGGTTACCTCCCCATTTTTACAAAATTTATCTACAGTTTCTAACAAGCTTTTCAATCTCACGTTTGTTACTGAACCTGTTACCAAATCATCAGCAAAGAGTAATTTTTTATTTATTATTGTAAAATATGTGTTATTATTATTATTATTATTATTACTATCATCATCATTATTATTAATTTCTGCTAAAATATCAATTAACAAAATTGGAGTTTAATTAGTAAATTTGTATTAAACATACATTTTTCAGATTTCTTTCGGCCACTTTCCAGTCTAGAATTTTATAGAAAATTCACTCTCCATATATTTTCAATTTAATTTATAAATTTGGTTTATTCCTCTTTTACTCATTTTAAAGCATAGTTCTTCTGTAGATGTTGAAAAAAAATATTTCACTAAATCTAGGAATTTCATATGCAGTCTAATTCTTTTGCCACTAAGACATTTACTACCAATGTTCTAATTATAAATACGTTAACTTCTCTCGTTCATTTCCTAGAGCCTCATTGAAGCTTTGAAATGCTTTCCTCTTTCTCCATCCTTGAAAGCACTAAGTAAAGAGTTTCATAGAGATCCATTATCAGATAGCTTTAAAGCAAATTTGGACATAAGGGAATGATTAAATGCTTTCACAAAGGAAGAAGGGGACGAAAACGATCTACTACTGACATTGTTTTTTTCCAAAAGAAAATACAGAGATGTATCGCAAAGGAATTTAGTAAGATATGAACGTCTGTTCAAAAAAGGGTGAATGTTAGGAGTCTTTCCATACCATCCTCGGACTTCCTGTTGCGTTTTTATACGGTATGAACGGAATTTGATTTCATACTTGGTCCTTCATTTCGACCGATTCCGTATGAGGCAAATTCTGCTTCACAATAAATACTCTTTCTCTATCACCGATCTATAATGAGATGATCAAATCCATGTTGTTTTTCAGAAACAAATGAAGTTACAATTAATATCAACAATGAATGCAGTCAACTTTGTTATACGTATTAAAGCTATAATCAAGTTTCGGTAGTACATTTGCGGGCATACTGTATCTTTTCTCCTCTTTTTTTCTGAAGACACCATTAGGTATCTAATTCTCAGTACTCCTTGATTTTATTCTCTTCTTTACTTTCTTATTTCTTTTTGTTTTGCATGTTATTCCCTTTCCTCTTGCGCTCCACCATCTTCACATACTCCTATTTTTTCTTTTCTCTTATCTTTTCTCTTAGTTCTTTTTCTTTATAATTTTAGTGTCTAAACTATAACTCACAAAAGCCGATTGTTTCTTCTTCTGTTCTACCATAAGGAACATGTCTCTTGAGATGTGGAAAATAATATCTCTACCATCCTGCTAATGATCTCGTCCCCTTTTCTTGTCACATGGATAACGAACGATACAGAAAAAAAAAAAAACAGCTGCGCCCAAAATGATTATAAGCAGGAGCCTTTCATATCATCACTCGTTTGTTAGACACTTTGTCAAATAATTGTCTACAATTTAAAAGACAGAAAGGGGTTGTTTGCTACCTATGATGACAGGCTAAGAAGTTAATTATTTTGTCCTCTTTTCTGTCACACGCACGCATAACGATGCACGAAAGAACAGTTACGCGCAAAATGATTATAAATAGGAGCCTTTCATAGTATCACTCATTTATTAGACACTTTGCCAAATAATTATCTATACTTTAAAATATCAGAAAGGGTTGTTTGCGATCTGTGGTAACATGTTTAAAAGTTCACAGTAACCTATTGAAGTGAAGTTAATTTCGACAGTTTGGGTAAGTACGCTGCAGTGAATTCTCGTGTCTGCTACATGAAATGGCATCGAAAATAGAACCATTATAGGAAGGATACATTAATTTTCTTTCCTAGGTAAAATACTCTTATTCCGAAGCAATTTAATTCACTGATTTCACCGAGAAAGGCATCTCATCAAATATAAGACCAGAGTATAACTTATTCCAGAGAGCACGAAATAGGAAAATTCACGACTAGTGCCCCCGAGATAATTCGGAAGGTTAAAGTACTTGTTTTTGGCTCAAATCCAACACAGAAAGTCATTTCATGAAAATGGGGATATCAGTTAAAAGTGGAACAGCACTATCAACAGAAGTTTGAAACTAAAGAACAAGTGACTGCATCAAGACAGAACTTCAAGCCATATGTCTACTCCAAGTCGCTTTTTTCGAAGGATATGGAGAGAGATACAGAATACATTTCATCCCCTACAGCGACATTCCTGTTAAATCACTTAATGCAACACCAATAGATCTCTGTGCATTTGTATTATTGAAAAGAACCCTTTGAAGCAAAAGCTCATGAACTGTGATATGTCTTTGGAAAGCCTACCAGGGACTTAGCACCATTTTTCAGATATTTCACGGCTTTAAAATGCATATAATCTCTGGAAATTTCTGATGTAGAAGTGATATTGTCTACATTCCAAGAGTAGATCGTGTATATTAAAATACTCTGCGCAAGTAAAAAAGAGAAAACATTCTAAAACATTGGAGGATTTGACACCCATCACGAATGTATTATTTCCAAGTTTGAACTTTAAGGAAAAGAGGAAATGGGAAAGCTGAACGGATGTTAAATAACTTAGATATATGAGACCTCTGAGAGTTATAATTTACTGTAGAATAAATAGCAATAAGAGAAGTCAATAGAGGTGTTAATGGGAATATTCATTTTTATATCATATCGTACAACACATTCGCATTCCATAAACACCATGCGAAAATTAAACATGTTGCCTGATATGAATAAAAATTTATAATAGCATATCTTGAGAAGGGTTAGGTACCGTTCCAGACCTAAAATTAGGAAACCTAAAAACAAGTCATTATTGAAAGCCCAGCATTGCCTTAGCGATACCAGCCACTCGCGACGGTGAAACCTGTTCTCCGTGCTACAATTTAATGCGCTGACACGGGCATATTCTCAATTAATAATTCCCTCTGCCGTTACCTGAACTCATACCCGAGAAGCTGAGATGCCATAACCGCACCACTGAGATATTTTTAAGCAGATCCGGAGGTGTTAGGCATAGGTCTAGCTTAGATGAAAGTAGAGGGATTGACAGCAACGCATATGTTCTGTCCCCCAACATCAGGTGTGAAGCGAACTGCAGGCAACATGTCAACCGAGAGTAAAGAGAACTCCAGAGTACCATTGTGTACTCCAAAGAAAAATACAAGACGTTCAACATAAAAGTAAGCTCTTGTTTGTTGATTTTGTTTATTTAAGGATGCTCTCAGATCATCAGTGCCCCATTCAATTCAGGGCGTGAAACGATCAATAAATTTTTCTCATAGGCCTCTTTATTCAGTCTTAGGTTTTTTTACGAACCGTAAATCTACGATACAGGACCTATGGCTTTACTTCCGTTCCGAAGGAAGCCATATACCTGGGATTTTTATGCCCGAAAAAATTCATCGACCCTGTCCGGGATCGAACACTCCAGGCATGTATGGTAACCACAATATTATTAAGACTTACAGTAGCATGTTTATAGGGGGAGGAAAATAATTTAAAAACAATTTAGTAATTTTCATTGAAAACTTAAGCATTTAAAAAGTTTATATACATTGTCCGTATGAAACGAGTAAGAATTTGAAGGAAGCCTAAAAAGCCAGCCGTGTATGAGAGAGGGAAGTAATTAATAAGATCAAAATGATTAATACATTTGCACTGTTCACATTCTGTAAGCGCATAATTTAAGCACAATATTTTTCTTTGTTTTACTGTCACTTATACGAACAAAGGTTTTACGGATAATGTTAATGGAGAGATAGTAAACTCCTAAAGGAAAGGGAATTTCGCAAATATTGTTGTTATTAATATAAAAGTGCAAAAAGAAAACAGTTATTCCCCTCGATATGGAAATGCTCATTCAAACCAAATATTAACAATACCTCCACTCCAGTAAAGTGTTTCAAGACGTGATTTCAGAGTCAATTACTCTCCTGAAATTAATGTGTTTAATTACCTTCGCTCTGAAGTAATGAAATAATGAGTTACACTAGATGAGATGCAAGATCCTCCCTAAACTCCTGCTATCCCTCTGCAAAGTGCTGACCGTCATCTTCGTTGAAGTTTCTGAAAATTTGATTCCGAATTGCTATCAAGTCTGATTATTGCGCATTACACACTTTCGTCTTTCTTTACGCGTTATTTAACCTGCGGGTTTAGCAGGGGAAACTAACAATGGCGCGCCTGATTCTTCCGTTGATATTTCTTCCTCTACAAGAACTCTGCAAACAGTAACACCACAAGTTTTGCAGTTTTTTGCTACATACAAAATTTATGCACCTATTACATCATCAGAGGAACAATTTTAAAAATGTTCTTGCACATTTTACGCTATGTTGCGCACTTTTGAATCAATAATCTTGCTCTTAACGCCATTTCCATATGTTTTGTTTATACTGGGTTTACTAAGAAACTAAGAAAGCTCGGGTACAGTTCACATGTCCATGAAAACAACTTTCACAGATACACATAACAATACTACAATTACAACCATATTTCAATGAAAATTATCTCGCAATCTTTTAGACTTAATGATGTTGCTATCTTTGCAGAAATTAGCAGTTAATCCATTAGTTCTGTTCCTTTCAGAAACCTAGTAACGTCGATAGGGTGGCGCTTGCGTTGGTTTTAAGGCATTTTTTCTATTATGATTACAATATATTACAAATGGGAGTCGTGAAATAAATATGTGTGCGCATGACATCATTAAAAACATATCGAGCGAAAAGTATCACTCTGCTCTGATTACATTAAGCTAGTGCCACGGACCTACCCGAAAATGGGTAACTCTGAAGCGAATCATTGTTTTGTCTGAAGCCATTCATGTTTTAGTTAATTGTGATAAATGCGGGATATAGTCTTAATATTTGTTTCGTACTTCGTGTTTGTGAAATATATTTTCTGCGTTTCCGGTTTCCACTAATAAGCAATAGCGTCTTGGTTTTTCGAAAACGATTCTTTGCTATTTATTTTTGTGAAAATGTATTGATCCACGATATTAATAAAAACCTCAATTTTAAAAAGGATACAGAAATAATACTTGTTGAATCCTGTTAATGTTAATGGAGTTCCATCCTCGTTCAGAAAACGATAGTGGGGTAAGTTTCTTTCTTTTTCTTTCTTTTGTTTGTTTGTTTTTTATTTTTTATTGAGTTTCCTCATCACTGAAAAGATTAATACCAGAATTAAAAATTTAGACGAATTCTGACTCTTGAGCTATCATTTCATTCATTCCATTCATCATACTGAAATTCCTTGGCAGAAGTGTTTTAAAAGGATAAAAAAAGTAAATAGAACAAATTCTTTCTTGAAATAAACACGTTTTGAGAAATATAACGGAATATTAAGCAAAAAAGATTAGTTGTCTCAAAGTGCTTGCACTTGTGAAATAAAAAGAAATGAAACAAAAACTAAAACATAATCAGGAATGTCATAAATTTGGATATAAAATTTGTGTTTTGAAATCTAATTTTTTGTGATTTTAGATGTGTAAGAATCATTTATTGAACCTTTTTCCAACAAAAGCAATATTATATATACAATATAATTAACGAATCTATTGCACTTTGTTACGAGTATTTTAAATACCAAAATGAAATATAAATGCACGGCTATCTCCGAAATGACAAAGATTTGTGGTATGGTCATAAAATTTCTGAAATTCTGACATTCGAAATATAATTATTTCAAAAATTATTTGTATGCAATATGTAGTTCAAGTTTCAACTAAAATCTCATGGGAACAACTGTGATTCTGTACTTTTTACAAATAAATTGCTTCCCAAACAGCAATCACACTTCTGAACCCAAAACATTAAAGCATGTAATTATACTAAAATAAGGTTTCATAGAAGTTAATTCAGTTCCTAACAGTATAAGATCGTCGCTATTTAATTTTCGGGACTTGAATAAAGTGCTAGAGGTACTTTTGCTGTTGGTAGTGCGGAAAGAGGTGACTCGACAGCATAGCAAACGTCTTATTGCAGTTGCAGCGAAATGCTAATTGTAGCCTTGCGCGCGCTATGTGGTGTTCTTAGATAGAGGTATCTGAGGAGCATTTTTACGGTTATATTTATGTTCTGCGATAGTAAGAAAGGCAGTAAAAATTACTAAGAACTGTACTCCTTCGCGTATAAACTGGTTTCCAGAGTTTAGACAAGAGCATAAGGCGGAATGCCCAATAACATTAGGCACAGATAATAACACCGCTCGTGTAAAAGCCAAAATGAAGATCGTTTTTCATTGATTTGTAGGGAAATAGGAGAATATCTGAACATTAATTCGTCGCAGTGTCAGAAATAATGCACAAATATCTTCATGTGAGGAAGCTCACAAGAGCAAAAGGCAGCAAGAATCAAATGGTGACGAAATAGTACGTCGTTTCGACAGTGGCAGCATCTAAGTGTCCGGAATGTTTTCTCAGGTGACGAAAATTGAATTTTCATTAAAACTATGAAACAAATACATAATTGGTGATCTGGTCTTCCGAAATAAACCGTCCTCCTTCTGTGAAGATTAAGCGACGTCTAAGTGAAGGCCAGTAGAAGATTGCCAGCAAGTGTCCTAATTACAACTGTTACACTCCAGGAAAAAAAAACACTGTTAACTGATACACTACAGTTTGTCTCCCTAGAATCTTCAGAAATCTAAGAGAAAGAAGGCTAAATCTGGGTTACGATTATTGTTTCATCACCACGACAATGCCTCTGAACACATCCCTTTGAAAACAATAGGATTTCTGCAAGAACGAGTGATACTAGTTAACTATCTACTGTACAACCCAGATCTGACTCTTTCTTGTTTCCAACTGTCAGGAAATAACTAAGAGAACATCGGTTTGGTAGTTCGTAAGAAACTGTAGCATCCTACAAAGTTGAGATTGCTTCCTTCTCTAAAGAAGTATGGCTGGTTCCGCAAGAATGCAACTTTTTATCGCGGTGAGGAAGGTTACTTTGAAAATAAATGTTCAGAGTTGCTGAGTTATGATCGTCTATACTTAGTACAATCTAGAAAATTAAATAGTCATCCTCGCACTAATTGCATACATATAAGAAATAGTTTAGCAACAGTAACAGTTAGTGCAAGGTGTATGCAAGTATGATTAAGTTGGGGACAAATATTTTGCACAAGCTGCCAGTGATACACCAGACTGTATATTCCTTTCACCGTTATTCTTAAGCTCTCACAGCGATCAACTGTATGATTTTTAAGTTTAAAATCCATTATGACTGCAACATTGCTCTTGATGAGAAATTAATACATTTATAAGTATAATCGGATATTCTAGAACCAGTTATGGGGAATCAGATCATATGTTTCATTCACAGAAGTAATTACTTTTACCATAATTACCCAATTATGAATTTATTATATATATTCTCCTCATCTTTGTTGAAAAATGATGCTCGCTTTTCTATAGTTTGTCATTCTGCTAAACAATTAAAGCCAACGTCTAAAAGAAATTTAATTGTGTGAAAGCTACGGTAAGTTAGTTTGCAACATAAATTGAGAGTAATAAACGAGTGTCTACAAAAGTTTAAAACGTCATTGGTAGAGTGTGAAACTGAAGACAACACAAGAACCTTGGCGCCAGAGACACGTATAATTTTCCTAGGTGATAAATAATGAGCTAAGGCAGAAAGGAAAAGCGGATACTAGAAGTCAACTGTCTATATCGCTTCATTTGATCCATAGAAGCATTCAAACCGTTGCAATGCATAGTGTAAGATGAGGATACACTCTTATGGTCACTGTAGTGGAAGAAGTGTGGTATCCTAGCCTAGGGGAGCGTTACGAGTGCCTGGGGAGAACAGAAATGGGAACAACATTAGGGTGGAAGTGAATTGAACCTTGGATATGGTGCTGGGTTAAGAGTAATTCATGGAGTGACAGAGTTCACTTCCATTCTGCCTTCCACGTGCACATCACTTTGATTAGTTGCAGGCAGGAACAATTTACTACGTGTAAAATGTATCTTTCACTTACAAATAGATATTTAATGCTTTAGCTATGGCCTAAGCGGTTTACACAAATCCTTTGTACAGCGATATCCAAAAGACATATTTTAGAACGCTTTGTTCTGCGTTTTGGCATTCACAATAATCAAACGTTGCTAATATACCTAGTATAAGCTCTTTTTGCAAAAAAATTAATTTATAATCTTTTTGTTTTTAAAATTCTAAACTATATTTAAAAAAAATCTAATAATTTATAGCAAAGTAAGTGAAATTAAAGAGAAGAAAGAAATTCATTATTTAGAAAAAAATGCGAAATATATTAATATGTAAACAATTATAAAATGTATTATGGTAAGCCAAGACTAGTATAGTATTTGCTTTCATTAGATAAATTAGAAACCTTTAGCACATATTAACCCTTTTTCGGAGATTCCTTATTATAAATGTACATTAAGGGCCGGCCCACGTCATGTTTAAATGAAGGCAGACTATCTCACTATTTAAAAATGATCAAGCAAGTACAAAAAGAAAATTTAAAATGTACATCCTGTTCATCGTAAGAAAAGAGCAACTTCTCGTAATTATAGGCCGTAAATATCGCTCCGCCCTAGTCCGTTTTGATTGGTAGATTGCTGCAACGGAATTATGTCGGATTATAATAATATGAGAATGTTTCTATTATAATTATGAATCATATACGATTTTTTCTCTCTCTTTAAATATAGCAGGCCACAAAATCTAAACGGCAATGATAGGGAAGCATTGTTTCCACTTATACCTACAAACGCCTTACAACTGGTTACTAATTAAAAAACGAAATTTGCTCCAAAGAAGCAAAATACATAAGTGTAATATTATAACGAGCTAAACAATTGAGGATTGGCAATACTAAATATTTGTCATCATTTAAAAGTATATGTAACACATTAGAGATTGTGTTGCTAAGAGGATATTATACATAATTTTGGGGAAGTTATACCAAACCTTTGTGCACAACAATTTTGCAGCCTAGCCTCCGGTCAAGTCACACCTTCCTGTTATATTATGTTATTAACTTCATGTAAAACCCAGTTGTTTCAGCTACTTCCATTAGAAAATTC
Organism: Metallyticus violacea; assembly: GCA_030762175.1. Classification (NCBI taxonomy): domain Eukaryota; kingdom Metazoa; phylum Arthropoda; class Insecta; order Mantodea; family Metallyticidae; genus Metallyticus; species Metallyticus violacea. The sequence continues at coordinate 117,235,213 of CM060833.1, forward strand.
GGTAGAACCTTCTAGAAGCTTTTGTGCCATAAATTACCAAATTATTTTGGCATATTCTGAAAACTGACTGAAAATTGAGAGTATAAGTCATAAGGGCGGTTCAGCTGAAGTTGTTAGATGTTGGGGTTGTCAGGCTGAGTTCTTGCCGGTCGGGGTCCGAGCCGGACGTTGTGCCACAACTAGCACCACCACACTATATCTGAGGTAAGATTCAAACCCAGGATGCGATGATCTATAATTAATTAATAAATAGTATTATGCATAGTTTAAATGGACATAGTGCTCTGCCTCTGAAGCTCCTTGTATTGCGATATTATGTTCAAACACTAACAGTTCTATTGCTCCAAATGACTCGTCACTTTTTACTTATGCCGAAGAAATACAATATTAAAAACTAAGTCTTCCTTTACACTGCCATATTGATACACGTGCTTGCACATGGCATCCATTAAATGTGAACACATTCTAATTATTTTGCATCTATATAAACAATGATCACATAAAATATTGACAATGTGTTTATTTCATTTCATTTACTACATATTTAGTATTTTGCATACTTTTTGTTTCATTTCTAATTTTATGTTTTAATGATAGTTACTTTTTTGTTAATTACTTTATTTCAAACTATATAGGCATAGAGTGTATCAAAATAACTATTTTCTGTTGTCACAGAGAACATGATAATAAACGTTTTACCTAATTAAGTAAGTCCAAAATTCTTCGTTTTCAAGCATGAAGGAAAAAATGAATATAAACTTAAAAAGTTATTTACATTTTATGGTTACATAGTAACATTTTTATCAATTACCAAATATTATGAAAATGGTACTTAAACACTATAGGGACTGTTCAAAATTGCAACCGCATTGTTGACACACAAAGTATAACGCTGTATGATTGAACGATGAATCCTTCGAAATATCTGAGGTCGGTTACGAAGATTGTCAAAAGCAAGAATAACTCTAGCAACTAATTCTTCTGCTTTGTCGATGGGTGTCTCATAAACAATTGATTTAATGTGGCACCAAATATAAAAAATTAATTGTAATCATATTTGGAGAACGTCTCGGCCAAGAAATTGGACCTGCTCTCCCTATTGACTGAAGCATTTCCTCACAAAAATTATCACAAACTTGTTTATTCAATCATAACTTATGACCCCACTAGAAAGGTATAAACAATTCCAACCCAAATAGTTACAGAAAACTTCCATTAATTTTTGGGATTCTCCACAGCTTTAGGTTTAGTGTCACTCCAAAGGTGATTGTTGCGGGTATTAAAAAAAGCACCTCTTGAAAAACATGCCTCGTCTATCGACAATATGCGTCTAGCAAAATTAGATTCATTGTTAACCATTTGTAAATACTATTCAACAAATGTTTGTCTGTTAGGACAATCATTTGGGATTAATGTTTGTACTTTTTAGGTATGAAATGAATGCTTTTGATGCTCATTTAAGACTCTCTATACAGACATGTCACAAGTATTCATTGAATGGGCACCAGCTCAAATGCTAGTTCATGGGTTATTTTCAAATTTCTTCTTCAAAGTATATTCTCACAGTTTGATTCGCCTCTGAATTTACTTTCTTTACCTAGAACTAGCCACCATCTTGAAGACGTTGTTCAGATCTTGAAAATGTTGTACCACAAAGAATGTGGCGCTGATGGCGTTGCTCTTCATAGATTCGCTTTGCCAAATTAGCATCGCCGTAAGCTGCTCCAAATGCCTTGTGCATGTCTGCAAATTCGAAATTTCTATACCGATGCACTTTAATACAGTGAAATGAAATAAACAGATACCATAAAAGATATTTTGTTACATACAACAACAAACTGATTTCAATCGTTTATTGTTTCCTTTTTAACAAGAATAGCTAAAGTATATACAATTGTTTATGATAACTAGAATAGCTGAAACATAAATGTAGCCATAAGGTGAATGATAAGCTCTGTCTTTAATATTGAAAACAAAGCATTTCCGGACGTTTAATTTCATGTCTTCTATCAAATAAGAAAATGAAGATTAGTTATTCTGATACACCTATATACAGTGAGGTTATGTGAGTGGGAGATTGCGAATGCTTACTGGAAGAAACCAGGCATTAAGACCTTTAATTCATGGGCAGGTAGCAGCTTGTAGTTGGTTTAAAGGAGGCTTAACCGTCGAGTAGTTGTGTGGTGTGTTACTCGGCGCTTTCACTGTGTGTAAACTGTACTTCGTTAGTCATACCAAAAATATAGTCTTCAAGAACGGGTTTTTATGTACAAACACATGTGAAAAGAATTCTTACAGGGAAGTATTAAGGCGGTTCGCAAGAATGTCCTGGCAATCTGTTTCAGGTAGAGAAACCTCTCGCCTAATTGTTCAAAAAGTTACGATAGACAGCATTCTTCACACCAACTAAATAGGAATTTCCTACACAAATTCTGGCAATGTATTGCCACTGAGATGCATCATTTTCAAAATCTGTTATAACACAGGTCATTGCTTATTGTGATCAATTTTAATTACATTTTTTATGCTTTCAGTAAAAATAAAAATACTCATTTTACGCACGGTGATTCTATCTCGGTTTTTTCGCTTGCGGCGGCAGTACTTCTCCAGTAAATAGCCACGCTCATACAGCCTGTAACTCAAATGACTTCACTGTACAGTAACGAGTGTTTGCAATGAGTACGAATTATTAAAATGAAATATTTCCAATAACACTTTCAACCTATTAAAGTCATTAGCTTGATTCCCTCCAGAAGTAAATATCCATTGCGGAAAACGAGCTACGCTTCATTAACTTCGTTTCTTAAATATATTACGTGTGGATACAAAAAAGAGAATTTCTGCTGCTATTAAAAGTGATCTAGATCCTTTCATTAGACTCTAAATTCAATGTGTGTGTGTGTGTGTGTGTGTGTGTGTGTGTGTGTGTAGGTTTAATGGTCTCTGTGTGTGTGTGTGTGTGTGTGTGTGTGTGTGTGCAGTGTATAATTATTCTTTGCCCTTATTGAACAGTCCATGTGGGAAATGACAGTAAACGCCGCAGCAACGAGTATTATCTTTCCAACTGTAATTACGTGGCTTTAATGTTCATGTCCAACAATATGGTTCTAGATTTCTTCCGCTCTTATCATTGGATAATTTACCACGCGAAGTAACTAAAAACGTTGGTAACACAGGAAAATTTGGCCATTTTTCATAGTCAAAGAGCGTAACGTGAGATATGCGCAAAACCCCTCTGCTGACTCTCGGATATGTTGCGATTAATGGCATGCTGGTAGCGCTCTGATAATTAATAAAGGTAATTATAAGGCAATATTCGGCGTCACTGCAGGGAAACTAATAAATCGCTCCAACACGTGCTGTTGCGACGTGCCTTGCTCGGGAGTCTTAACAAACACGTTCAGTATACAGGGGCAGCATTGAAACTCGGAGAATTTGTTCTTATTTATTTATATATGTCTTTTTATGTGAGGAGACTCGTTAAAATACTTTTATAGTTAGACCATATCAAATAAAATTAACGAATGATTAAAAACAATATACATAAACGAAACTAAAATACTAGTTACAAAAACATAATAATTATAAGTAGTAGTAATAGTGATAGTGGTGGTGGTGGGGGTGGTGGTGGTGGTGGTGGTGGTGGTGGTGGTGGTGGTGGTAGTAGTAGTAGTAGTAGTGTGGTGGTGGTGGTAGTAGTAGTAGTAGTAGTAGTAGTAGTAGTAGTAGTAGTAGTAGTAGTGGTAGTAGTAGTAGTGTGGTGGTAGTAGTGGTTGCAGTAGTGGTAGTGGTGGTACTGGTAGTGGTGGTGGTGGTAGTGGTGGTACTGGTAGTGGTAGTGGTAGTGGTGGTGCTAGTGGTGGTGGTGGTGGTGGTAGTGGTGGTGGTAGTAGTAGTAGTAGTATTGGTAGTAGTAGTAGTAGTAGCAGTAGTAGTACTAGTAGCAGCAGCAGTAGTAGTAGTAGTAGTAGTAGTATTGGTAGTAGTAGTAGTAGTATTGGTAGTAGTAGTTGTAGTATTGGTAGTAGTAGTTGTAGTACTAGTAGCAGTAGTAGTACTAGTAGCAGTAGTAGTAGTAGTAGTAATAGTAATAGTAGTAGTAGTAGTAGTAGTAGTAGTACTAGTAGTAGTAGTAGTAGTAGTACTACTACTAGTAGTAGTAGTAGTAGTAGTAATAGTAATAGTAGTAGTAGCAGTAGTAATAGTAGTAGTAGCAGTAGTAGTAGTAGTAGTAGCAGTAGCAGTAGTAGTAGTACTAGTAGCAGTAGTAGTAGTAGTAGTAGTAGTAGTAGTAGTACTAGTACTAGTAGCAGTAGTAGTAGTACTAGTAGTAGGAGCAGCAGCAGCAGACGTTTTATTGTGCGTTTTAAAATACATTCAAATAAATACAACTGTCGCATGGGCCTTACGGCCGTACATGCTAATGTCGTCCTTATAACAATCAATAGGATCATACACATACATACCTACATACATACAAATCTACATACATACAAATATGCAAATACTTCGATATGGTTATGCTTTCTATTATTAATTTTATACACAAATACATAAACATGATTGGAACCCTTACTCTTGAGCCTCCTGTCCATTTACTCACCCACCTCTTCAACTCACCCTTCTTCATTATAGCCATTAATGGCTATAATAATTATAAATAAAATCCACTTTGGGAATGAAAATATGTTTACAAAACGTGCTTTAAAAGGTAAGCCTATTAAATATTATTACAGACATGAGCGGCAATGGTAGTGCATAAAGTGCTCAGAATGTTAACAATGGGGCTATTAGGCATTAAATGTTTCAATGAACCTTATTTTTCTCTTATATTATAACATGGTTTATGTACAGTGTGTACATATTACTTTTCCACGCTCGCGTACTGACCTATGTCGGCAGTATGAATGGATTAATGAGTTAATGTATTAATTCAAATTAGCTTATATAATAATGTCCTTAAAACCTTCGCGGTACACAATTAATAATAATAATAATAATAATAATAATAATATTAACATCCTAACACTCAAGGACATGGAATGCTCCTCACAAGTCAGTAGAATAATGAATACAATATCCTACCTATAAATACATGCATTTTAATTCTGTTTATTTCCCTCTCCCCCTACCTAGCTTTCAATCTTTTGCCCTGAGCTGGCTCATCATCAGGAATTTGCTTACCTGCTCCATCCTCGCTTGCCAGGAGAGCCCAACATTCCACTTGCTCCCTGTTAGAATCATTAAAAAACGCGGCAAGTACTTCTTTTTCTTTCTCCACCCCTCAGTGCTGCTACAGTTCCACATGATGCACGACCATGGTTTCTCCTGTCCACATAAAAGACAAATACTCAACTCACTTTCATCAGAGATCCTGATCTGCTGTCATGCTCAAGCCTAAACCTTGCGAGTTCCTGTTTAATGAGTCTGGTCCCTGCTCTAATATACATCCAGATTTAAACCTTGCACTTCCAACGAGATCTTCTCCCCACATTGCGCGATTATATGCTGCATTTTTATATCCTTTAGGCGGTTCCTGATCTTCCTCCACCCAGTTTTCCTGTTTCCTTGACCAGCTGTTCACATATTACCCAACCCAATTGATTCCAACCCCTTTATCACTTTGGATTATTTTTTCTTAATCTAAGTTGTCCTTGGAAGCAGAATTATTATTTAAAGATCCATCTCCCAGAATAACTCGCAGCCAATATTTCATCACTATTATTTTACATTCTATTGTCACACAATGAGCCAAAAATTCACTGTTAATTGCGCAGTTCTTCATACCCCTTCCTGTACTCAAAATCCCTTTCAAATACGCGTTCTCACCTGATCAAGAGTTTCCGTTGTCCCATCCCCAAATTTTCGCGCCATAAGTAATTGTGTATCTGACCAGAGCCCCGAAAACGGTTTCCAGTAAAATAACCGGCAGACCTGGAATTCTGCTCCGTAGCCTTCATTTCCTCTTTGTATTTCACTGTGTCAATGTACTTTGTGCTCTCCGTTCGTTGCAAATGTTCTTGATGTTGACTAGGATCTGACCTCCATAAGTCCATTCTTTTTCTTGCTTTAGACAATTTGAAAGAAGTTACTTTTGTTTTATTTTCCTGACCGTGAGTAACCATTCATGCAATAAGTCTGCGGTCTGTTAGTTCCCGATGCAGTTCATTAATCGTCGTTGAGCATGATATCATGTCATATAAGATGCATATAAAATCACCGGCACTAACTTCATACCTACTATGTCCTCGGCAACTAGCTACTCGCTGTCATTCAAAAGCATGCCTGGTCGCTGATAGGATGGTTGTCTGTTATTGTGTGTAATCTTGGATTGAGTTTCAAAGCAGTAAGTGTGTTATTTTATGTGTCAGCTTAAAGATAGAGTCTATAAATGGAATTGGCGATCAATGGATGAATCACATACGAGAAGAAATAGCCAACGTTTGGGAGCTGAGCTCCCAACGTGTAAATCAAGATATGGCTAAGAATTACAAGCCTGTCTCCCAGCTTACCAGGAACTTTTTTCCGGTCCGGGTGAGTGCAGCTGCGCTTTGTATCATTTCCACTGCACCTCTCTGAGCGTGAAAAGATAATATTATTGTGATTGACATACTTTGTAACGGTCTGCATAAAGATGGAGTTATTGGGTTTGCTGTTAGTTACTTTTTATAATGCCTTTCCTAGATTTGAAGCTACTATTTCTCCTTTTGTTTTAATGGTTTAACAGTGTCTTAAGCTAGCTAGTGGCAATGACTTAAACATTTCTGCAAAGAGCAGGAAGTAATTCATATATATTACTAAAATAGCAATAACTAGGAAAGCAGAAAAGGATAAAGCGCTAAGAAAAAGTCAGATAACTATTCACTATATTTGCAATAGCTTGAGTTCTTCTATGGTAAGATGACAAGTCTGTGTCTTTTTCTTAATGTATTATGCTTTTCTGCTTTTCTAGTTATTGTTATTTTAGTTACATTGTTAATAGTGTTAAATTGTTTTTCATTTATATTATATTATATAAGATTACAATTATATTTAGCCGTCGATAAGATTGTAGTTAACTGTGTAAACGCTACATATTCGTTAAATTTTTCGTTCAGCAAGATTCTCGTTTTGGTTTTCATTACTAAGTGTTTTTATACCTAGCTTGGAGCTAGAGCAATACTATAGCTCGACCCATGTAAAAAAAATGTAAAAACATGTTTCTCTTAGACACTAATTACACATTGTATAAAAAGCATTACTAAATGTATCGTATGAACGTATCGAATTTTTTACTAAATTACAAGATACTTACATCATTTCCTGAATTCTTCTAGCTATTTCTTTATGTTTATGCCAAATGATAACTGCACAGTTTTTACTGGTATATTCAAAAGGATTTGGTATATTATTGCTTAAAGCTTTTATTTGCTACTCACATAATATATGAAATATTTTTAAAAATTTTATGCAGTATGAATATGTATTTAAGAAGAGTCATTTCGTATCCCAGAGCTGTTTCCTGCATGCAAGTTATAATTTTCTCCTGCAGATTCTTATCACTATTCTACACTAACCTCTTGTCTTTAGAAAAACTTTGTCAGTCTTAATTTTTCTTTTTTCCTTTTCTGTATGTTTCTCTAACTATGTGGAATATAATGAGGAAATATGTTTTGCATACAATTTGGTATAACACTCTTGTTCTGGCAGAACAAAACACACATTTAATAGCATTTGATCCTCTTGATTTGACATCATAATTAGTGCCTTTATATCATTATTGAACTAACTTTTTCTCTGTAAAATATGTAATGTAAAATTGCCTCAATATTTTACATAAAAGTTCATCATTGTTTCTTCTGGAAGCATTGACGTCTTGCAGAAACGTATGCGCTAGCAAAATACGGATGACACTTTGACGACATTAAGTTGTTTATTCAAATTTTATTCGTATACCTTCAGTTTTTAAGCGTAATTTTTAATATTTTTATATTCGTCAGATGTAATTTTATTCAACGTTTTAACTCTAGGCCGCGGTATAAGCTAGAGAAGTAATTGTACCGAATATTAGCTAGTTCAGATTCATAACTAATTCTAAATTTTATTAACAGGTAATAGTAATAAAATATGTGGATTAAACTCTTTTGTTGTATTTACAATGAAATTTTGACGCAAATTAAATTGAAGCACGGAATTATTACGACCACAGGAATACAATTCGCGAAATTATATATTTCTCGACTTATAAACACGATTTACTCAATGATATATTGGAGGCAATAATGTGTGTTAGGGAAAAATCTCATTTTAAGTGAAAAGTAATTTATTTTTATAATCCACTTATAGTACATTTTTTCACCACTCAATTTTTACATTCTGGAAAATAAATGGGCCCTTATCGTCCTCAGCCAGTCCCATACATTCTTAATGACTGTACTACACACTGCGGATATACCTTTTCATACCTCCCACTATATCTTCTTCATAGATTTTGACCACATGCTCCAATTTTTTTTAAATATGCTTTAGAGCACCTCACACCACATTAGCCAATTTACTTACGTATAGCACCACAACCACTCGATAAACAACTGCGCATCTCCACACAGTTACCAATATCCAGACCCTTCCGCTACACGAGCATGCGCAAAATCGTTTCCCGAAAGTATTACCACTTTTATTTACAGCCTTTGTATTAATAGACATGCTTCATATAAATTAACTTATTGCATGTCATTAAAACGGATATTAAGCCCAATAATAAAGGTACTTCTTTGACTGTGAGATGTTCCAATTTTACACATTCTGGCACCAAAAGACGAAAATGCCGTAAGCAACACATCTATGACTAATAAAAGATAAAATAGATGAAGCAAACTTTTCTGAATCATTCTTTGACCCTTTTACATTTACAGTAGAAAATTCAATGTTAGCAACTATTCCATGTCATGATAGAAACAAAGCTCGCAAAAGAAAAGTACCACATTACACTGCCACCATTTTTTGTTTGGGGTTTAACGCCTGTTTTACCACTGAGGCATCACTTGCTGTTGACACTGTTGATATGTAAGAGGAAATAATAAATAAGGAAGGAAGCATGCCAGACCTACATTTTATTATACCTCTCCGGTATTTACAATTTATGAGGAAAGCCTGAAAACTCTGTATCAGGGAGGATGGTCCTGGCGGAAATCGAAGTCCAAATCTTTCACTCAGAGTCCGCCTCTTATCTACCTCGGCTACCCATGTCAAAGTTCCATTGTTTGTTTCCTTATAGAAAAATATTTGAATATTTTATTAATTATGTTCAAGACTAATACTAATGCATGCTCAGCCTACAAATTAAAGAAATAGGAGTACAGCTTAATGGAAGATTTCTGCCATCATAAAGAAATAATACTTGAATGTTGCCTTGGATAAAAAAATGCACTTGCGAATATTTTTAAGTACAGGTCATCAGGTTCAAACTTAAGAACCGAATTATTACCTCAGCAACGATGTTCGAGTACTCCGCCAGAAACCTCTACATTTCATTTTGAAGCGATTGGAAGCTAAAGGAGACATCACATAAAATGTTCCGAATTGCCGAAAGTTTTACTGCAGTGGAAAATAAAATGCCGGCCAATTTTTGTTCATTGTATCTCTGATTCCACTTTAGGTAATGTGTAGAACTTTATGATTTTCATTTGTTTATCTGAATTTTATAACTGATCCTTCATTTATTTTACTACTTGAAACTTCTGCTTTCCTTTGTTTAAGGGATGTGATACTCTGGAATCTTATTTTTTCGATTCGCTAAACATATTCATAAAATACTTTTAAACGCTTTTTTCGCAATTCTTATAATGAGATCGCTTTCTTGTTGAATCATTCCGTCTAAAGCTTTTCTTTGCAAAATAAACCTCTCTTCTTCTTTACAGTTTGTCATCCACTGGTACGTTTTTGGGAGGCAAAAGCTTAAAAACTCAATTTTGCGGTTTTTTTTTTTTTTTTTTACATTTCTCTATTTATTTCCCTTTAATTCATATTAACCGATTGGCTAATGGATTTGCAAATGTGCATCTTAATACACATAAAGCCTATGCTTTTATTTATCATATTTTATTTTTTCTTGAGACTATCATTTCCTTTCTTATTGTTAAATTTCCTCCAAAAATATAATGTAAATATTTACTATCGTACTTTTAATTTTAATAACATGTTTTGTTGATAATTTTAAGGGATCGTCTACATCTTGAGAGAGTCCGGCAAATGTCACTGTCACGCATAAAAATGTTTCTCTAGTTAGAACGTTTAGCATTTTAGGATAACTATTTGCTTATGCATACGGTGTATCTTTTTTAATGCAATGTTGTTTTTCATTCCTTTTTGTGTTTGATTTTGGAGCTATGTTCTGTATTGCATATTTGATTACGTCCATTTTAAAATTTCACTCTGTACTCAGTAATTATAGCTAAAGAATGACATTAATTTGGTGCAAATAAAAAAAGGGTTAGAAACAGCAGGAAATACATTTGAAAAATATTTTTAAATGTTTGAGAATGTACTTTAATTTTGTCGTGTAATACATTACTGTTTCATTCTAGTTTGTTTTATTATTCTGTTTATTAATACAAAGGGAACTAATTAACCTTTTAGTTGTGATGCAAGGGAAATAGAAATCTATTGCCAACGTCGTCAACGTGTGGTTTTCACAACATGACATCTTTCCAGTTTCTATTTCATTTTTAAGGGCAATAAAATTGCTGATATTCGAATTAAAATATCTCTTTCGGCGTTTATTTCCTGAACAAACCTTATATGAATATTAGATGATAAAATTTTATTTTTGCTTTGTTAATATTTGAGACAAAAATATTAAAATATATACGCTCACCATAGTTTCAACATATCCTGTTCTTAGAATATTGCGACTTTAAACATTTAGCATATGCGGAAATGCTCTTTTCTCCGTTTACAGTTGGAAAATTCACGCCCTGCAAAGATTAAAGTGAAAACTTACCGTTATCTCTAACACTTGGATAGCATACTCTTATATACTCATACTATTTGGGAAAAGAGTATAAATCTGCCAAGAAATCTTGGGGAGGTGCATGCTCATTTACTCTTACTTGAAACATCTTACATCTGAATCCTCCAGTTTATTTCTACTATTTTCTCTAAGGACCTCCTTTTCATCTTTCCGAGAAAGTCTAGCTCTCAGAGTATCGGTATAATCTTGTGAGCTGTTAGTTACATGTTCTTAGGTGCAGGAACTTCTTCATCCTGTTTGAAGTAATGAACAAGATCTGGGAGGTGCTCCGTTAGATGAACCCCAGATGATTACAGATATAGGAAAAGTTATCTGCCTTTTACTGTCGCAGCACTTACTTGAATGAATCTCAAATTCTGTTCATGTTTACATTGTTATACATCACTGCAGTATTCTAAGCTGTTCATTTGCATTATTATAAAGACAACAAGCGCCCTCTTTGCTTGAAGAACGTAGTAACAATACATTTAACTATGTACAGCTATGTATGTTGATAATGAGATCATGTAATGTGCAAAGAGAGAACGTAAACTTTGAAAATTGGAAAACGAAATAATTCACAAATATATTTTTAACATACTGAATAGGATTTTTGGATATATTCATTACTTTTTTACCTTTATCACACAGTTAAGTAAATATTGTAATGTTTTTTTTTCTTTTATTCTCAAATATAAAAAATTAAGTCTAGTATTATAAGTATAGGTTAGAATATACTTTTATCAATTTGGTATTAAAATATATTATTAATGCTGTTTTTGTGCCTCCACGTCAATTTTGGACGGTATGTTGTAATATTGTGAATTATGTTATTTTTGAAAATTAAAGACATTTGTGTTTCGGAGCTTTCCCCAGTAATAGTTTGGTTTTTTAACATTTTACAATTAAAATGTTTAATTTACAAGTCATCTGCACTGACTTAAGATTACAATATCGCAAAATGGTGTAATATCTATTAAATGCGTCACTCGTCTAGGTAAAGCAAAACAAGTGAGGGATTTTTAAACCTGATTCGTGTTGATTAGAAATATGTAATTGGTGCCACTGATATAACTTTGACTGGAAATTAATGCTATTGTTTCTTTTCTAAAGATATTTGTCTTAAAAAGTTCATGCCGGAACTCAAAAGTGGATAGCGATGATAGGAATAATCCTAAAATATTCCTATACCTTCGTACTACTTAAGCAGCATTTGAGAATGTTTTCTTTTTTAATGATCATATTACTTACCACTCATGTCTTGCTAAGTAGACAAACATTTCGTTGAATATTCAGATTCAAACGTATAAATTAAATATACCATATTTTATCCTTTAATAGCAGTTTGTTAAAACTTTGCAAACACGCACACATGTTTTTACTCAGTTTCTAGGTAAATTTTGACGATCTAAAGCATGGTCATGGCATGTTTCTAAATTGCCTTGTTAATGATAGTGGCATGGGAGTACACGCTGACTATGAAACTAACGGAAATATCTGCGTGAAAGTATAGGCACACAATTTGCGTAATATTGCCCTCGTAACAGCATCGCCGTGAAGGAGTATCAACACTTCTATTGTGTCTGATGTATAACGGCAGGCGACAGCCATTAGCTTGATTGAAATGTCCCCCTACCACGCTTTCCAGCCTGAGGGGCTGCTAGCTTCCTCTCTATTTCTATGTTACGCTAATATTTTATCGTATGCACTTTCTACTCATTTTCAACCCAAGCTAACTGGTATTTGTGTCTTTCAGTTGGTTCGTTCTTTATTTAATTCTTTCTTCTCCTTCCCTTACTTTCTTGACTCTTCGTTTCTTTCTTTTGTATCTAGAATGCCTTTTCTTTCTTTCTTTTTTTGTTTGGTACTGCTGTACATAGATATTCATTATTTATACTTACCTCATTCTTTAGCTCTTTTTCTTCAGTATTTCTTTTTTAATTCTCTTTGATACTTTTTTATTCTTGCTATTATTTTTCATGCCTTGACGCTGTATATCATTAAGTCCTACTCATTCTTTCCCTCGTTTTTATATATACATATATTTGCACTCGTTTGCTCCATATGCTTTCAACTTCGCCCCTTTTCTCTGCCGTTTCCCTTTCTACATGGCGGATGTGATTCATGTGTATTAATAATCTCTAACAATTTTTTTCTGAAACATCTTTGTTGATAATACATTGCGATTCTTAGATATGGAATAATTATTTCCCTTTACTTCTTTTTTAAACTTAAGCGTTAGTATTTTAAATAAATACACATTTTTACCTTCGCTATATGAGCAAAATGTGAAACTCACTCCACGAAAATACATCTATATATTGTTGAATTCGTATACACGATGATTGGATGAACACGCCTTTGGTTAAAACTGGTTAATGTTCCTGAAAGCGATACTTCAGTATATGTTTGAAATATAACGTAATAGAACATCTTTTGTACATTGATAATCTTTTAGGCATCAAAGTGTTTCTTACATTTGATGACTTTTGGCTCGCTACTACATATATTTTATAACTTTGGTAGCATTTTTCTATTGTGTATGTTTTTAAATTTACGTTCTAATTTTAGGCAGTCTATTGTTTCTCGTTCATGCTTATCGTACTTTACATCGTAGTTTCCACACGAGTTCTCTAGTTGTATTACGATGAAAATCTAAATCACAAATTTCACCTCTGCGCTGTGACTCGCGAATTAATTCGTTACACCGCAAAGTGCAAAAGTTTATCTCCTGCCTGCAGTATTATCGTGTACACTGATCTCGCAAGAGTAATAACAGTCCAGCTGCACTTTCATATGACCTTTCGGTAACAACAGTACGGTTGCAAAGTATTGCTGCAAATATGTCTCACGGTTCTTAAACGCCTTGTCTACTATTTTTTATTTAAAATGTTAAAGCTATTGATAACTTTTAATAGAGTCGATTATATCAATATGAATTTGTCAGCGCGATAAGAAAAAAACTCTAAAAAGGCTTAGAGACACTAAACACTAGAATCCATAAACAAATTGAAAGATCAGAGACAATATGAGAGGCTATCCGGATATTCCTAGATAAAATTCCAAACGTTCTGGCTTACAGTTCGTTTTTAAGTCGGTCCTGGTGGTGTAGCGGTTACTATACTTGCCTCTTACACCCAAGAACGCGGGTTCGAACCCGGCCAAGACCGATGGATTTTTGCGGGCTAAAAAAAGTATGGCTTCCTTCGGAAGGGAAGTAAAGCCGTGGGTCCCGTGTCGTACATTTACGGCACGAAAAAGAACCTCAAGCCTGAAAGAGAGGCCTCTGAGCAAAATTTGTCGGCCGTTTCACGCCCTGAGTTGAATCGGACGCTGATGACCTGAGATGTTAAAGAGCGTCCATAAATAAATCAATCAATCAAAAAAAAAGTTCGTTTTTAACAATATGTAGAGGTAACCATTTAAAATCTTTTGGTAGGTTACATAATATTATGATAAAGAAATCGGTACAGTTTCACAGATGAGCCTGAGTTACCTTTACAGCTCATATATTTTATATAATCGCTAAAAACATAAAATTATGTCCGCATTACCAGCAAGCTACTTTTACTGCCTGCCTACAGGGGCTACATGTACGAGTCATTATCTGCTTTTGTAAACTCAATGCATCAGCGAACTTTGATACAAAACATTTCCATGCCAAACATTTCAGGTTTAGAAATGAAAAACGTTTGCAAAACACTGCGTTGTCATATTGTAATGTACCGAGTCTAATAGATTGGTTCATTTGCCCTGCAATTATACACGTTACACAACTGAGTGCTGTGCTTATTCATGAAAGATACAGTAAAAACTTCATATTACTTGTGATTAGTTAGAATGTTAACTGATATGAATTTTCGGTTCAATATAGTTATATTTGTTGCAACAAACTAAACCTATTTATTGTTAAAATCAGCTTATCAATTTGAATAGATTTCATTCTTCCATTACAATTATCCTATCATTAATATCATTTTATGCTCATCTTTGAATAAATCGTTGCTACGAGACAAGGAAGAACATTAACATATTAAAACTAGAGCAAGGATATCTGACGTCTAAAAGTGTGTGATCTTATCGAGGAAAACCACAATCAAGACAGTGTTTCACATTTCTTTAGTTTTTCGTTAAGTTTATTGACACTAGCATGTACGAAGTAAAAATATTAATGAAGATTGCGCTTCTAAAATCATGTACTATGCTTAGAAAAACATTTTAAAAACAATGAACGTTGTTTGCATACTAATATTATTTAAGATCTCAATAACAAATAGTTTGATGAAGGAATACAGATTAAATAAGTTAGCGAGAAAGATTCTACAAGTAACTGCAATATAGTGCAAATAAAAGCATTGACACCGGATACTCAGTTATTTTCAATTATTTTAATAGTTCTTAATGTGTTTTCTGCTGAGGCGTCATAGATAATGGACACTTATGCATCAAGTGAAATTATAAGTTAGGAATGAATTTTATTTGAAAAAGAAGTATTCCATGGTAGCTACTCGAATGAGGCCTGAAGAAAACCTGGGAAAAACTCTCATTCAAGGAGAACGAACCTGCGGGAATCGAATTACAGTACTCGCCATAACGAGTCGGTACTTAAATGATTTTGGCGACCCATGTAAATACCAATTATTTTGGGCATTATTATTCTGTGTCAAATTATTTCGCTTCTTCTTTATGTTTCAATCGCTAACCCCCCCTGAGAACACCGCATTACCCCTAGCACATCTGCGGCACAGAAGTTGTCATATAATCAGAGGCAGATTTTAATCGCAGTCATTCAATGAAAAGTTCCAAACTTATGCATCCAAATCAGTCACAAATATAGTTAACATAAGCTTTTCAATAGCTGATCTGGTTGTTGTATCCTATATCGCGGCAACTAGCATTACATAGCTGTACAGTGGGTATAGTGTTCACAGGCGGTTAACGTTGTACTAATCTATGGAAAAATGTGACAAAGCCACTATTTTGAAACTGATAGGATGCAAATATGCTGCGTACTACTATGATGCCTCTTTTGGATTCGGCTGCAGATAGAGAGAACTTAAGACCAACATATCGCACATTGCAACAAGAATTATCATGGAAAGCCAGAGAAACTTTTAAATAGAGTTTGCAGCCATATTAATAGTTTATAAGTTGGATATACTCTTTCAACAGAGAAAGTTTAAATTACATTACTTCCTCTTTTTATATTAAGCTTGCAATTATATTTACAACCGACGTCTATTAAGAACGTTCTTTTTGCATTGGATTTGGCCATTTTTCAGTTCAAATGTAAACACTGCGTTTTCTTCTTGCAAATATTTATTTGATTAGCTTTTTCTCTCTTTTGTGTGATGTTATTTTGTCTTTGAGCTTTCTTATGAGCACAGCACAAATTGATAATAGATCTACTTTATCTTTTACTATTTTAAAAAATTTTCAATGTGAAAAATGTTCCTGAATCTATCGGTCAACCCAAATATGTCGTTAATCAGTATTTCATAACTGTGAAATACATATTACTGGAATAAATACTTTTCAATGTTTTTGTTAAAATAAAATTAATTAATTTTGTTCCCTTGTAGATGTATTTCAATGAAATTTAATAAACTAGCTATCACGGTATGTACTTGTTATACGTTTAAACGTCTCTACTGTTTTTACTTTATGCTCCATATTGGTTTCCAATTACATTTTTCTGTGTTTTAACAAATAATGAAACATATCGATATGATCATGGTTCAGTTCAACTTGTCACAACAAAGCAAATATTAGAGTGTAGGTATTATCAGAAAACTAAAACATACATTCAATTGATCTTTTTTAATTTGTTTAATTTATTTCTTAAGAAGTCTATAATTGAATTCTAATGATAAAATATTTATATTTCTGAAATCTCAGAAATTATCTAATGCTATTATCCATTCGTAAATTATCCGAACTTCCCACTTTAGGTAGCAACACTTTATTTTAGTTACCTATAAGTTTAATTCTTTATATTACCTTCTTCATAGATCTTTCCTAATTCAATATACGGCGAAAAATTAAAAGTAATACTTATGTATCCAAATGGTATATTAAAAGTATTTTGGAACGATTGATTATCTTATTTTTTAAATTTATTTTAGGTTTTATATTTGAATTTTAAATATTATTTTATACAAGGGTGTGGTTTGTCACAATTTCATGATCAATGACCGTTCCATATAAAGAAAAAGCTGCTCGTTTTAAACGCGAAGTAAAACAAAATAATGCTGTTTTAACCTGTATGCTTCCGCTTTGCAATTTCCATTGGTATAAATTGATATAATTTTTTTTCTTTCATAATAATAAAATTATTCAGTTTAAATATTTTAATGTTGAATTAAAGTACATTTTCTGAGTGAAATTTGGCCCTATTTTCCTTTGGAATGTTTTTCTTCATATTCCAGCATAATTAACATCATTTTGCATTGATATCTAATTTCTATCGTAGATATTTACTGATTAAAATGTTTGCCTTCCTCACCATTAACAGACTCAGGGCTTTCTGGAAGAAATGTAGCTGGGAATCCAAGAAGTGAAGTTTTAAGACGTGTTAAACCCCATAAGTTTGTATGCATCTACACTGTCACTCACTGTGTCGCGGTAGTTTTGTGCTTTACGGTTAAAAAGCACAGTACATACATATATTAGAATGATAGCCAAGCTGTTTTGTGGATTTTTCTCAAAATGTTCATCACTTAAGTTTGTATGAATCTACAATATCATGCACTGTATCATGGTAGTTTTGTGCTTTATTATTAAAAATACAGTATATACATATGTTATAATGATTGCAAGACTTTTTTCCCTCAAGATGCCCATTGCTTATTAGGGATTTTATTTAAAGCTCTACTATAATCTACAATAAACTGTAAATATATTTATAAGCAACACATAAATCCCAATATGTGCATAATCGAATGTTCTACTGAATTTTAAAATATGTTGCTGGAACGTTAATTTAATATACTGGGTGTTAGTGAACTACACCGCAATACTTTCTGACATTCTAAAGAGATGCTACATAATGAATTTGAGATATTAATTATATGCTTAAGAAGAAAAATAATAGATTTGTATTGATGAAAAAATAGTTGAAATGAGATGCTGATAAGTTAGTCTTGACGCGTGATAGGGTAAAAATATGTCTCAAAATGTTTTCCAACCTGATTCGTGAGTGAGAAACTCCGCTTTCAGTAGCTCTTAAACGGCATTTTCAAGAGTTACAGAAATATCCAAGCTCTCGAGCTAATCATATCAAACATAAATTTACTGATTTATCGATTTTATTACAAGGAAATAAAAATATGACTGCTAAAGATTTCTTTCATAAAATCATGAACATGTTTAATGAGTGTGCAAATTCCTTGCAGTGTATACGTAGCTCTAAACTTAATCTCATCACACCCAAACTTTGAACAACTAAATTTAAAATATGTATGATACTGTTCAAAACAAAAATAACTTATTGACCTTCATTCTTTAAAAACGGCCCTTACATTGTTCAATTATTAAATAGAATATATATTTTATTCTAACTATGAATCCTACTATAAAATGATAGGAATTATAAGTCATGCTGTTTAAAAATATTGGTTAGTTAGAAGCAAATACATATTAGTTTTAAGAATATTTTAAGAAATGTAAGTCTGTTTGTCAGAGTTCTTCAATTATTAAAAGGTATTTGATTTTGATGCGAAAGATGTAGTAAAACAGTATCTCTAGTTTGAAATAGTTTGAGATACACTATAGTCTAGACAGAGTTATCCTTCCGAACGTGTGACCTAATGGATAAGGTAAGTTGTTGACTGTGGGTTGGTTTTGAAGATGAGTTCAAGTGCTACAGAATAAGTAGTTATCATCATCATCATCATCATCATCATCATCATCATCATCATAACCATAATCATTTAATAAAATATAACCTGCATAAAATGGAACAGTACCAATAGTAAACCACGAAACTGTAACTCGTTATCAATTATCTCCTTTTATTTGACACTATCGATTGCACCAAGGAGACAACTTCACAACTTCGATCCGTTATTGTGTATTATAATTTTGAATGGCTGCTGTATAAACCAGTGCTTACTGAACAATTAGAAACTGAATGCCATTTCTTTGAAATTTCAACATGCAGCTCATAGATTCCGTAACTCAAATTTCTTGTCTAAAATATCCTGAAAAACTAAATGAATTCTTTTGATTTATAAAATATTCTTAGATAATTTCGCCCCAAAAATTAATTCAATTTCCCAAAGGCAGGAAATTAAACGACGTTTTTCAAAAAAGTGAAAACTTCAAATTCACTTACAAGTATCAGCCTATTTTTATTTGAATGAATTTTTAATGTTTAGTACACATATACATATTAGAATCTATTGCTGCATAATGTGTAAACTTTTGAATGATAAAATAAAAACATTTCCGGAATTTGAAATCGTAATCTTATTGTTCGTGGGATATTTGTCTTGGCCTAGTGTCAGGTTAGAACTGCGGCCGTGAAATCCTACGTACGTGTAATAACTTTTACACATTATGATGAGACTGAAGTATCAAAAACAGGAAAAAATTGCAATTACCTAATCCTAATTGTTACTTTTGTTTTACTTGTTAACAGTAGTGAGTGGAGGTGGCAGCGTTAGTAAGGAATAGGTTTCCCTTTACTTCTCTAACAAGTAGTGTTTAAAAATGCAATGTAATCAGCAGGAAGCCTGCCGACAATTAATATCTTGAAAGAGTTGTATTATTCGGAACTTCACTTGGGTAATTTTTATGGTTGTCCGCTCCTCTCACCGGATTCTTCCATCTTCCTGGGAAAGGAAAAGCTTTTGGCGCAGAAAGCCGCCGAGAGCATGACGCTGCAATTAAAAAAACAAAAAAGAGCAAGCACAACAGTCGGGGCTTAGAGCGGGGCTTATGAGAAAAGCATATTTAATGGCCAGCGGTCATTCATTAACAACGAGCCTTAAATGAAATTCTGCGTTTCGCTGTTTGTGATGCATATGACCTGGCGCCTCAGTGCAGATGTAGACTATGGAGGTACCGAGTGAATTAGTTCTTGTTTTTTGTTTGTTTGTTCGCTCCCCTGCTTACATTACGGTATCTGCATGCTGAGATCAATTACTGCGGTCATTGAAATAATTAGAGGTAGCTGCAACTATTTTCAGCAATGGCATACCTACGGAATTCTTAATTCACTACCCAAATCAATTCAGACATTTCCATGGGGTTGAATGCAAAATTTACGGAAGCATATTTAGAGGCAAAGTGAAAATCTCAATTATAGCCGCTGCTAAAATGCTATTTCTAACTTAAATCACAGTTGCGATATTGGTGTTAGGCTAGGAACGCTTTCGCCGTTATTCCTTCAATTCGTAAAACTAAATGCAGTCTTCAGCAACGTGGATCATGTAATTTGCATAATCTTATATTTTACAAATGTATAATTGTGTGATATGACGAGATATTCCTGTATTTTAACATCCAATGAACTTCCTTATTTAAATGAACGGTCAGTCCTATGACTGACACAAAAAAGCATAATAATCACGGGCAAGGTTTGTATTCCCCAAAGTAACTACGCCTTTTTTCTCAAGTTCTCTTTTAACCTAAAGGAATATTAAATAAGCTTTTGGAGCTACACTTCCTTTAGACCAGCAACAGTTTATTTCATTCAACTTTTTGAAAGCCTATGACACCCTAAAGGCTATGAACTACCTGAAAAGCAGAACACATTTCGGTATTTAAATTATTTTGAGAAGAACTGGGAATACTGCACGTTAAGACTTCTTTTGAACTATCTCCCTTTTGGCACATGTTTGAAATTCGGTCAGAAAGTATTAGTTAGAGTCGTTAATGTAAATGGCGGCGTAGGAAGGAGTCTGACTCCCTGGCAACATCTCGAGCATTTACCGGTAAAATGCTCCCTACAATGTCGGAAGCACAGAGGTTACCCTCCTTCTGCTCGCCTACGAGCTCCATGTTGCAAGAACATGTGGTTACTCCCGCGTTTAAGCTCAGTAACTGACGTTCAAAATGTTTCATGTCAGTTGTAACACTTTGCTTGGCGGTGTCGTTAATACTATTCGCCTTGCAGTGACTGAGGCACTCCGTTTTTCCGTGCCACTTTATTCGCTATTGCTCCATCTTCAACTCGCCCGCATCTTCACTTTCATCATCATTTAGCGTAATGTAGTCCGCCGATAATCGAAGGCACTTTATAAATGAACATTAGAAAATGTCCAAATGTCCAACTTCAGAAAACACACACACGCACACACATAAAATTCACAATTTGAACAGCACCACTTTCTCGCAAAGCATGTGTACCTTATTTGTATGGTTTTAACTTCAGGAGCTTTATTGTATTTCTAGCAAAAGATGTCCATTTAGTTACTGCATTTTGTGGCAAGCGTTCTGGACTGACTCCGATTTCATTAAGTTTTCCCCTGTTAAACCCTGTGAAGGGGAACTGTCTAACATTGAACTTGCGGTTTAAAATATATTAGTTAAGTTTTGTATAGCATTTCTTGAAGAAGGCATTGCGTTAGGAAATTTTTAATAACCTCTCTTCGACCACAACAAATTTTTAAATTAATTTTATAAAGGAAAATTCTTTTTTCACAGCCAAATGCTGCACAATTTTAAGCGCATATGTCTCAATTAGAACAACTTTACTAAGCGCATGCTGCAAGAGTCATGTGTTCTTGGGCGATCCTCAGATTATGGATGACGTCAATGACAACGGGAATACCGACCAACGCAATGGCGTTTCTTCAAGACACAAATGACATATATGCGGCAGTCATGTATTTTAATGCTCCTTTATTTGCTAGAATAGTAAAGTATCGTTTTATTTATTCTAGTAGCCCTTTTGATCTGAAATACTTCGCACGGTCTTCATTTAGAAATTTTTGTGATAGTTCCATTGGTCCGAAAGATATATTTAGTTACAGTTAGTGTATTTCATATTGCACATTTAAAGCTCTGATAATTTCATTCCATCTAGTTAAAGCTGATTTAAATACATGTGATATACATTTAGAACTTTTCCTAATCATTCTATGCCATGACCGTGGATGTGTGGTTATATTGCTTGGCTCCTGCCAAAGAGACTCTTGACTGTAAGATCTGGTGGAGCCTAGCTATACGTTACTAAACAGCTGCAATTTTCCTTATCTTTCAATCACCCAATTGTCCCGTCGTCGTGTCAACATTCAGCCTAGCATGAATTGAAAGTTTGTTACGCTCCTGAGATACTGTTATAGAACTCTAGCGTAGACAACTGAGTGGAGTAGGCACCATCGTCATCATCATTGGATACAGCCAGAATGTAATTCATCTAGAACTCTGCATGCATGACTCAAACTAAATTTATGAGCACTGCTTGCCTCCAGGGATTAGAAAGTACCCTAACGAAGGAATAGTATAAGTTAAACTGTCCCAGTTTTACCAGCACCCTGTCGCTAAGTTGGCTGAGCATTGTATACAGCTACAACACTTGCACGTTTATACATAAGACTGGGGAATTGAACAAACAGCAGGTTTACGGTACAATGCTGGGACCACAGGAGGTTTGAGGGGAATGGGGGAACTAGCCTGAATTTTTCATGATGCGCAGCCTCTCCTGCGCACGTACAGACACCTGGCACAGTTGTACGCGTGTATGTGTATGCGTGTGATATATGGTCTTATTACTATTGCACGTGTAATGCTGAATTATGCAAGGATAAGAGTTACCTACCGACATATTCACATGCCAAAGAAAGGCTGTGTTGCCATAGCAACGGTCTGAATCAAGTCCGTTTGAATAAAAGAAGGTTGGAAAACATGCGTGCGCGCATATACAGCGGTTATAGCCTCTTTTTGCAGTATAAATGTTTAACGTGCAGTAGTTTGCCGTACTTAAAGATCCTGATTAGACATTAATCCTATCTTTTCCTACGTTTTACACGTAAAATACATTTGATACACAATTAGAAAGAGAAACAAATAATAATACAAATAAAATAATATTAATAATAAGTATATAAAGATAAAAATGTGAAGAACGATATTTAGATAAATATGAATGGAAACATATTACACATTATAATTACACTAGATATTGTGTTTTAACCAGAAAACAAATTGCTTCTAGTTTCGCGCATTTTGGCTATAAAATATATTTGTATTGTGTATATACAATTTTACAACAATAGTTTACCTACCTACTACTACTACTACTACTACTACTACTACTACTACTACTACTACTACTACTACTACTACTACTTCTGCTACTAGCTACTGCTACTGCTACTGCTACTGCTGCTGCTGCTACTACTACTACTACTACTACTACTACTACTACTACTACTACTACTACTACTACTACAACAACGACTACTACTGCTGCTGCTACTACTACTACTACTACTACTACTACTACTACTACTACTACTACTACTACTGCTACTACTACTACTACTACTGCTGCTGCTGCTGCTGCTGCTGCTGCTATTACTACTCTTCTGGCGGTGTAATGGTAATCATACTTGGCCTTCTAAACCTCCCAAGATAGAGGGGGTTCAAACTCGGCCAGGATCAATGGAGTTTTTATAGGCGTAAAAATCTTAAGTATGGCTTCCTTCGGTAAGAAGTAAAGCCGTGGGTCCCATGTCGCAGATTTACGGCACGAAAAAGAACCTCAAGCAAACCATATATATTATTGTAGTTATTATTACACGTAAATAAATAAAACTATTAAAATAAAATTCATCCCTCTCTGGTCATTGAGTGGCGTTATAGATTTTATGATAAATATGTGTGAAAAATTACAGCTATATATTTATATAGTTCTTAACTCAATATATAATATATACTTCTGACACTCATAAATCTGCAGAAAGCGTTAAAACCGGTTGTCTCCAAAAACAAATTTTACAGTAGAGGGTAAACAAAGTTGGAAATGCCACCAAAATCGACAATTAATGTTCAAAAAACGGTTGTCGGGGATTATAGCATTTGAAACAAGATCTTTCAAATAGAAATATTTAGAGTTCTCTATGCTCTGTAGTTTTTTTCCCTAAATCGTTTTTTGCCTTTGTTGTACTCCTGTTTAGGTTACTTCTATTTATTTTCATATTAAATTCACACTTTGGGTCTAACATTAACTATTAATTTTCTTTCTTGTTGGAAATGTTCCATGTTATAAGCAGGGGAACATTACAGTATATTTAATTGCACATATTCCCTAATAGCCAACTCTTTTTGAATTACACATCTCAGGACATACGTTAAATCGCATCGAAAAATAATGAAAAATTGTAAATGAAATAGGTTTACAATGATTTAATTTCACATGTTTACTAAGATTCGCCTCTTTTTAACTCAAATATTCAATTTAATTATTTCAATTCTTATTATACAATTTCAAAAACAAGATATTAGCTATATTTATGAATATAAAAAGATGTCGTAATCAGATTGTGGATATATGCATTGTTAACTGCATGGTTTGGCGGGCTTCTTTGTTAAATAAGCTGAACCATTCGCCTCCGTGCCAAAGCAGAGAAAACGACAGCAGCTTTTAGTTAAACTGTACTATAGATTATTGCCGCTCATTTGTTTATGGATATCACTCTTAAGATTAATACTGCCTAAAGGGGTTTTCATCGTAAAAAAAAACAAACAAACAAAACGATCCAATGTTCTCTAACTTGAAGCTGACATAAAAATGCAGACGTGAAAAAGAAAACAAAACAACTTAACTGCTTCCCTCATTTCCTTAGGCGGAGGGAAAGTCCTGCAGTAACCGGGTAAATCCACTTATCCGGGTTTTCACGCAACCAAAATGAAGAACAAGGAGACAATGTTTAAGAAACTGGACTTGCATTTTTTTCTTTTTCTTTTTTGTCCGCATTCTGTTGGTGAAAAATAATCACAGTCGATTTGCCCACGAAGTTACCGCAAGCTACCTTCCGCACATTTTTTCACAGTTCAGTATCTCCACTACTAATTGGAACTAGACTTACCCCGTTTTTCACTATGTAAAACTCCTTGCGGAGAATCGCTGGATGCCAATAACTCATTTTTGACCAAAATTGGACTTATTCGGGTTTTAACGCTTTTTGCAAAAATAATTTAAGACCTATCTAAAATAACGTTGGATATAATTTTTTTGATTTTTTCGTTGTACACATTACGTGCAAAAATTCAAAGTTTATTATTTTTCTATCTTTAGTCAATATATGTGGGCGGTAGTTAGCCTTCGCACAAGGGGCATAACACTTTTTTCAAATTTTAAAAATTTGATCTTTCAGTTGACAGCACTAAGAACAGCAGTCAAGTTTTAACTAAATTTTATCTATTATTGTTCAAAGGAAATTAAGTTCCTGTGTGAATAAAAATGGGCAATATTGAACATAGCTCTTTATTAATTTGTTTTGTTTAAAATGCGTGAAGAGTGCAGAATTTTTGATGAGATAATAAAGTGTATTGCGCCATCATATGTGATTAAAAATTGAGTGACAGCGCAATTGCGGTCAAGCAAACACACAAGATGAACACCGCTCTGGACTCCCAATATGTCTTACTACAGCAGAAGTGATTATGAAAATTCATGATATACTGCAGGCAGACAGAAGACTCAAATTGAGCTAAACAGCCGCTATGGCAATCATCTCAAAAAAAAAAAAAAAAAAAAAGGGTTCACAATATGTTAACTGAAGAACTAGATATGAAAAGGCTTTCAGTAAAATGAGTGCTGCAACTGCCTAACCTAACCAAAAAGTGCTTCAACAGCAAGTTTTCCATCAAACGTTTCAAAAATTTCAGCAGCTGGCTATATCATCCAATCATTTTCTGAGATGTAATTGGTATTTTGATGATCGATCATATTTAAAACTGGCAATCTATAAAATTTAGTATTATGCTTTCCTTCTGAAACAGCTACACCTGAATATCGAACAAAAGGGTCCAGGTTTAGCGTGTAAGAAAATCATTTACCACCATATTCGAACACGTGAGTTACTGTAGTGACTAAGATCAATAATTTAAAGTACGGTTTGCTTCCGCACCCTCCTTACTTATCGGAATTGGCTCCCTCCGACTTATTTTTCTCCTAAGCTCAGAACGTTCTTGGGAGGACGAAGATTTTCAACTCAAGAGGAAGTCAGAGCTGCCGTGGATGCTTTCTCTACAGACCCCGATGAGAGCAAAGATGGAATCAAAGGATTGAGAAATCATTGAACAAAAATTATTGCACCATAAGGAGACAGTGTTGAAAAATGAGAGCAATTTTCAACACATAAATCCAGTTTTTCATTGTTAGGCATACAATTAGCAATCCCCTTTTATACTCTTTGCAAGCAAAGCATAGCTCTGCTTGAAGCATGCTTTGGAGCTACATGTTTTGTTATAAACAGTTAAATTGAATAAAATGTAGATATTAGGGCATATTATTAGTATTGGAAAAACTAAATTATAAACATAAGCATCAAAAATAAACCCATAATTTTAACGAGGGATCGAATGGCAACTTAATGTTATTTTTTTAGTGTATATGCTTTTATTATTTTTGTTAAATATTCATAGTTATTTATAGAATATATATTATATATAGTCTGCATCTGTCACAAAAAGGTAAGTATGGACAGTTTCAGCATAATTAAGCTACTTCACTTACCTCATCTCGTACACCTTTCGCAAGCACTATCTGTCCAGATTTAAAAATTAATCTTTTTTCTGCTCTCCTTGGTCTTTTTCTATCGTGTTGTTTTCATTTTTAAGCCTTTATTTCAACATTTAATACCATGTGTTGTGTAACACAAGTCCATCATTTTACCCTAAATATATGTTATTCCATTTTCTTTTCGTTATAAAATGACTTTATCCTGTGCAAAATGCGTGTATCTAGTAATTTATAACGCAATTCCACCGAAATATGGGCAAAAAGGTGATATAAAAGTTATTTTACGTAGTCCTTGAATTTGTTTCTTTTTTATATATGCATGATACCATGCATTAGAATACAGGCATCGTATCTGCTTGCTTTTAGACTTCGGTTCTGAGTAATAGTGATTAATTATTTAATAGATCTGGTGGTGTGTGCACTTTCCTATTTATGCTGCTCTTTCTGTATTAAGCAATCTTAAATAAAGCTGAGTTGAATTGTTTTCTTTGCCTTTATATCTTATCCACAAAAGCCTAAGGCTAATTTTATGAATGAAAATTAGATAAAGTTCAATAAATAATATGAGGAAAACAAATACTAAGTACAAAATAATTTTAGGTACAACAATGAAGAACTTCAATGGTTTCTCTGCAAAGCTTGAAGAGACAAACCTACAGCAGTAAAATTGAAAGCAATGTAAATAGTTTGTAAAAATAGAAAAGCTACAAAATGTTAAACTTTTTAAATTGTTATATGAAGGAATAGTAATATGCTACATAAGGAAAAAGCTAATTTTGGATGCCATTAAATAAATTATTCAAAGCAGCAGTATACAAATATGATGCATAATATACATCTTATTTATGAACAAAAGCTGCAATTTTTGAATCAAAATATAGTTAACGGTAACTTAATGATAGACATTGGACACCGATTATATAGTTATTTTACTACTATATCTCAAATAGTTCTCAAAACTATGAATTCGCGAGGCCTTCCCAAAGAGGCAACGAAGCATTAGAATATTGAATAATACACAACGTTTATTATTAAATTTATGTATCCAAACAATGAATTTTGGGAAAAAGAAATATTATACAAATTTACATGCGTATTTATTGAGGTATAAGTAAATTAAAATCAAATTTGTTCCGGAGGGAGCTTTCAAATATGTAAGCCAAAAACTTAAACCAGGCAGAACAGTCATATCCATCATAGTTTCTCTGATAATAGCAAGCAACTTTCTACAGAAAACTGCTTAGCCTACTTTTTTATTTTCTCGTACTATCAAAGAAGGCCATAGTAGCAACTTAGTTGTATAAAAAGCATTCTTTGCATTCATTTATCTAAATAGATTGATATTGAAGTCCTCTAGATAAAGAAACCAGAACTCAAAATAAAAGTATCTCCTACTAAGCTGCATATATCACAGCTTGTAAGTGTGCATTTATTTGTTTATTCGTATTTTAACATTTTCTAAACTAGTGATGAACTATATCAGATGCAAATTTAGAAGTTTAAACTTTGAGTTAAATCTTATGCTTTAAATCAGTGTTATTGACGTACACACAACACTATGTCTCATTTTTTGCTGTAATTTTAACTTTATGATTTCTCTTTATTAGTTTATGATGTCCTCCCATATTTGCACATATTCAGATTAAAATATGTCATTTTTGTAAGAATGACGATAAAAAGGAGTAGCATTCAGAGATGTGTTTTCATAACTGTATAAAATTCAAGTTATTTCACGTTGTTTACATTCTTCGCATAGAATTTCAATGATAATTTTATTTGTAAAGGGGGTTTATTGATTTTTGTACTTTTTTGAAAATTGTTTTTCTGGACATTTGGTTTTATGTTTTCCTTCTTTCCAATTCTTATACTTTCTTATCTTTTATATATTTGAGACCTTATAGCAAATTATATCTTTTTTACTTTACGCTTTCGTTTTCATTTAGATTATAAAAAAACATTCCTAAATATATCTGTCGTGACTATCCTATGCCTGAACCATCCTGTCTACCACAAATTCCCATTTACAAGTTCACAGCATTCAAGATAGCGTCTATCATTTATACGACTCTAGCAGAAGAATCGCCATTGCATTTTGGATTTACAGCTGCTGTTACTTAGATTAACCATAGGGAATCATATTCGTTGGTTCGTTTATTACACATATATCGAGAGTCTAATTTTCATTTAAATTTTATTAATATTGACAACCAATAAAATAAGAAAATTTAAGTTAACACGTATACAAACGTGTTGATTGAAAAAGCACAAATTTAGAGAATGGAGCCTAGCAACAAAAATATTTGTATGAAACTCCCTTACAGAAATATTAAAATCACTTACTTATAATATACTAAATTAATATTCTAATAATAGCATCTAATTAGCTAGCTAAGTAAAACTCCATTTACCTTGGATCAATTATCCATTTTATTTTCTTTCGTTCATCGTTATTTATATGGTTGCATTTGCCTATGAGCTTGTTGCTGACCTGACAATTTAGAAGTCATGGGAAGAAATATGTCCAGTTATTTGCCATTCTAGTGACTTTGATGTACATATCCATACATTCTTCTTCATTGATATTAATGAAGTAAATTGGTGGTTACAAACGGACAATATACCAACTGTCGGTGATGTCTGAGATAGATAATTCATTGTCTACTAATGCACAAAGAGTCACTTCGAACCACTTGTTAACGCTTTTAGTATTTTTTCTTGGAGTTTCCAAGATAATATATAGATAAATACGCTCACACAATCTTGTGCTCTAGATGTGATCTAATGCAATGGAATACTTTCCTAAGTGGACACAATTTATGTTAAGCATACAAGCTCGGGAGCCTAAAGGTTTGAATAATTCTCTGTGATTAAAAATAATAAGCGTTTATATGAACGTTCATATTTATCAAATCACACAACATAAGGTTTAATCCGCACAAATACCAATGCATTCTATCCAAATCACCCAATTCTTACAGGCTTTCGTCGATAATGATGCTGGCACGGATAGTAGTTACTCCTATCTACCTATGCACTCGTCACCAACCCTCTTACTCATGTATCTACTAATATAAAGAATCCAGATTCATAAAATATATTGTAATTATTATAAGGATAGTGGAAATAAGATTATTTTATTTCATTATAAATGTGCAAAAAAGGTTTATTTTTCATCAATTTAAAATTCTTTAAAATTGAGATAATCGGAAACCCTTAGGCATTTTCTGCAGGAAATGCCTAAGGGATTCATGGTCATGTTTTTATGTGAAAATTGTAAGGCAAGAGTTTCCTATTGTTGAGTCAGGAATGAGCACTTTCTAGAACATTAACCTTTAACATAGGAAATTTATTGCACAGTTTACAGGTCCTCCTAGAAGGGGCATTTAACCTATCGACCGGGTTTTTCCATTCTCATATAGACGGCTGGTCGATACGTTAACCGCAGAAGACTGTTCTTCTATTCGCTATGTGAAAATCAAGCGAAATTGCTCCATTTTGTGTATGGCATGTCATTGGTTAGTTTAGTGACTAACTTGTTAATTTTCCACGTGATTCCCAAATTCCAAAGCATATCTGACGAAGTATAAACTTTTAGCATTTGGGTTATTTTTCAGTTTTTATCATTGCAAGACGCATGACTCGCCTTATGAGTTTACAAATGACCAATTGCCATGTCGATTCTGATGAAAGCATGCGTGCGTTTGAACGTCGAGACGTCCACAGCATCAGTAACAGTGAATCGGAAAATGACGTAATTGAATTTACTTTTTATTTCATTCGGTCAATATTACTGAATTGAATGCCCACATTACTCATACTTCATGTGAAGGAGATTGTCTCACAAGGAATTTAGAGAATTATTATTCAAAATGCACAGGATTTGAGCCCAGTACCTTCAGCATCTCACCCTGGAAGGCCTTCAGCAATTGCAATTCAAATCTCTTGCTGTACAACAAAGAATTTAAAACATTTGCCAATGAAATAAGTTCTCGAAGTTGTAGAGTTTGCTCTAATAAGAAAATCTCAAGATTAAAGTACTACTGTGACAGTTGTGGTGTGGCTTTGAGAACATTTGCGTTTTTCAAAGAATATCACACTAAAGTACTGAATGTCATCTATTCAATTAAAAAACATTAAACATATATGTCATCTCTTACGTTCCATGTAAAACTTGAGTATTTAAATAGATATCCGTGGGTGTGTAGTGCTATTCTTGAAAGTAGCCGATACTGCCAGAAATATCTTTTGTTTCTTTCTGTGTAAATCTTAGTTATCGGTCTGCATAGCGTAAGCAGAAATATGTTCATAGTCATCACAGTGCCACTCTACTGTAGAAACGTTTTTAAAACCTTTTCTACAAGGTCTTCAAGGTCTAGTCTTCATACTGTGGCGTGGTCACTTCTTCATGAAAGGGCGAATCATGTTATTTTATTCATACTGAAATAAAAATATATTGGCATTAAAAATATAAAAGTTTAATCTAGTGTTCATTTTCAAGCATCGTTTTTATATTTTAGGTATATTTTTAAATTATGGAATACTCTCAACATTTGCACCCAACCTTAAGGAGCAAATAATTTTTACTTAATACTATAGCTGTAATGTTGTTCCAACTATAAGAAATTTGTTAAAAGCATACAAACACATAATCTGGAATTTAAACCCGCCCTGGATATACTAAAGGGTGTTTAACGATGCGTATATAGGGTTCCTATACATTAGCCTTTATGCGGGCATGTCTATTTGTCCACATTGTTCATATTAAACTCTTACTTATTAAATTTTGTTTCGCACGCAGGATGAACGGTATTGCGCATTCTTTTTGTGTTCAGTGTTGTTAACATCGCGTGCAAGAAAATAACAGACTTTTTTTAGACTGGTTGAATTTTCAAGATGTTCTCGATTTGAAAATATGGGTATTAATGATAGCTGGTAGTAAGATATATACAACGATGACAGTAAATGTTTGATTAGTTTTCCGGTTAGAAGAAAATTTTATCTTTATACGACAGTAAAGCCAGGCCTAGAATAATGGTATAACTATGTTAAATTTTGCAAAAATTAATAACAGCGTGCAGAGATTTTGAAGAGAGCTCAAGGCCAGGTCACAATTGCAATGGTGAAGGTATATTTTCTCTAATATAAGCACAGTGTGCCAGGGAAAGCAATAAACGTAGCAGCACTTCTTGTTTAGTAGCATTTAATTACACGCAAACATATGTTTCACTATTTGTATAATAAGAAGGAATTATCAGAAATTAGATCTAGTTAGTCCGGATACATTTAGGAGGAAACAGATGTCCCTTCTTGATGTCAATTTTAAACTTCATAACTATCGTTTGCCTGTCTATGTTGGCAAGGTATTAATACGTCCATTTATTATTACATATGCTTCAGAAATACGAAGAAAGAAGAAAGTGCTCTTGGGTCATTTGAAAGGAAGATCTAAAGCAATACGTCTGACGAATTCAAGAAAATGGACAATGAAGAAAACGCTATAATTTTGAACTTTATAAACTCTTTAAAGACAGTGAAATACATAAAAATAAATGGATTAAGCAGGCCAACTTTCACGAATGAAAGAAATTTAGACAATTAAAACGATACTTATAGCAAGATCTGAAAGGAAAAGAACTCGTGAAAGACCTAGAATGAGATGAGAAGGCAGTACAGAAAGATATGTTATAATAGAAGTACGAAATTGATAACGATAAACGAAGAGCAGAGAAGAATGGGGTGCACTTCTTATGCAGCCCAAGGCCCGCCCGGAGCTGTCATGCCAATTATGTCTTCATTGGAAATTTTGGTTCGAAATTATAGTAATGCCTTACTGGCTATGCAGACATTCCTTACGGAGTTCTACCAATTAGGAGGGACCCTGGAGGTTTTGGGGAGATGCTAATAAGACAGATTTGCCAAAACTATACATAGTAGACTCTATTATGAATCAGTTTCAGCAGTCTCCGTAAGGTAAACGTGTCGCGGCAGTGTATAAGCCAGTTATTAGTGACACTAAACATAATTCAATGGTATGAGCTACACTCCCCATTATTTGCCTTCAGAAAAGTTTGTGTAAGATTATTGTTACGCGAAAACTTTCTTGAACAAATGGTGTGCTGGGTACAAAGACATCAAGCAAAGAATTGCGAACTGGAAAGTGAGAAGTCAAAGACTTGATTCTTATTCCTGTGAGAGAAGAGTAGAATAAAGATTGATGGATACTACAAAAATGGGCTGCAGGCTTGTTTGGTTTGTATAGGCGATAGATTATTATATTGTGTTTTTTTGTGTAAATACAAGAGCTGTTTATAATTCCAGGCTGTTTTTGGTATTATTTGCATTACATCATAGGATTTAGATCATCCAGAAATAAACTACAACTCCGAAGAAATTGTTGAGATTGTTGAACATCCAACTTTGGTAGAAACTTCGGTATTTGGTTTTACTACCCAGATTTCACAGCTGCAGGGCTTGTTATAATCTCCAATCCTGTATCACATTGACCCTTTCTTACGAGCTTAATATTGCTTGCCAAAGTTTGATACACATACTATAAGAACAGTTGCCAAAGTTCGATGTGTAAATAAACTTATCTTATCTATACTCTCGTTCATGATTTAATGGACATTTGCATTAATTATTAGTAATATTCTTTTATTTTAATTTGTGTTAACTATATTGGTATTTATTCATTATAATAAAGGAATAGATAAAGTAAAGGACTTGGCATTGGTCTTCATTCCATATAAAGAAGAATATCTGGTCTATGTTTTCAGATGGATACAAAGTCTTTGGAAGATGGTGCTCTAGATGCGATATAAGTTGGTAATAATTCCAACATAAATGCTTTAAGTAGAGTGTTCTCATAAGCGGAAACTTTGCGGAAGAAATCAGTTTTGAACAACAAATCTTACTTCATATTATGTATAGATAATATCTATATTTCTGAAAAATTCAATTTGTAACAGGAAAGAGACAGCTATATTTAATACACAGGTTAGAAACTTGGTCTCTGACAGTGGACTATTATCTTAGAGGGGCACTGGTTAAACACAGACACACACATATAAACAAACATAGAAAATAAAATATGAAAGCTGGATAGATCTTTGAGACAGAAAATATCAATACTGAATTGAATTTAGAATATCTTATTTGTCAGTTTCACTGATGGTGAATGTATCGATAAGCGTGTATATTTTTACGTACATTTCGCCAGTAAGTCGTAAATGGGGAGGGAGAGAAATCTGAAAGCTAGTGGGTTTATATTTGAGTAATGCAAATAAAGGAGATATAATTTGCTTTACATTTGAATTTACGTTTGAACTTAAATTTATTTCCGACAAATACAACATTACAATAAAATCACATATTTACATTTTTACAATTATTCAATACAAATATTAATTTAATAATTGAACCTAGTCCCCATTAATTTGTTATTAACATTTCTGTAATATCCAATAACCAGGCTACAACTCTAACCACATTAGTATACTCCTAATAAATAACAACTAAATAAATCACTTAATCAGAAATCCTGGTTAGGATCAAAATTTTTTATGCCACGTGCATTAAACTGAAATCTCTGATCTTGTGACGTTACTGTTTTAAGATTGAACATGAATTATCCTTTTCTTTTAAGTTTTTTCTTTGCTGTAATTAAATTTTAAGTTGTCACATAAGTATAATATTCTGTATTTTTTCTCTGTTGTACACCGCCACGGGTGGCCGAGGTCGTTAAGTCTCGGACTCGTGAGCGGGAGGTCTGGGTTCGAATACCGCCAGGACCGTCCTTCCTGACTGAGGTTTTTTCCAGGTTTTCCTCAGTCCTCATAAATGGCAAATGCCGGGGAGATACCCTAAACTTAGGCCTGGAACGATTCCTTCCATAAAACTAAATCCTTTCCCAATATATCATTTCATCTCGTGTATCAACAGTGTCCATCGCCTGTGGTGCCTCTGTAGCAAAAACGGGCGTTAAACACTATTCATTCATTCATTCTCTGTTGTACTCAAAAGTATCGTCTCCTTAGCTTATTTAACAATCCTCTAAAATTCAATAATTTCATAGTTTCAAATAGTGCCACAACATGTTTGAAAGATATGATGCACAGAAACCTTAAGAAATAGAAGACTGGGATATAGAGATAGCATGTTCATCATATTGCACTCATTTCACCATACAATCGAAGCTTCTACGCGCTAAGTTTACTGCACGAGCGGCTCCCATAAGACTGGAGTTAAAGTTCAGCTGATGCAAGCAATTGATCTTGGTCAGTCGCGTTTATCACGTGAACTATTTCCGCTGTATTTCTTTAGGAAGTACTTGTTAGACTTTCTATTGTATAACTGTGTACTTGGGAGTATGCAGAGAGTGATATAAACGCTAAACAAAGAAATCGCATAAGCACTGTAATAGAGACTTCGTACTAAATTTAGAGAAATAACATTTCTACCGGGAAATTACATTTTTAAATTGGTGAACAAAGTTTGAATCCAAGGCGTTTCCATTGATAAGAAACCGGGACCAAAAAACCGAATGTAACAGAGTTTGATGAAACAGCCTATCGATTAGAAAGTTCTCAACAATCACGATTAGTCCAGCACGATGGTATATCTGTCGGCAGTGCGTATAAAGTCACTCAGCTGCTGCATCTTCAACAATATAAAATTACTGCTATGTCTGAAATAAATACATGGAGGCACTGAAACAAAATATTCGGAAGGGAGTTTGCAATATTCGAAATGATGACGGAAATGTCTCAAACCAGTGTCAAAAGGATTCAGGCATATCTCACAAAATAGGGGAGGCACTTCGACCATATCTATTTTAATGGGTAGTACAATATACATTACTATTTACTACTAATAAATAGTGAAAGAATGAAAAAGTGCTCGCTATGAGTTCCGATCGCGTGACATAACTTCCTCGGCGTATGGCTAGGTCCTTAAGCAGTAACTTCACATTGGAAAAAAATCACTTTCCGATTGCGGAGGAGAATGAAAACCCTGTACTTAAGTTCAGAAACTCAGAAATGGGAGTATACTAAACGATTTCAAGCCTCGTAAAAGTACCAAGCAAGATGATTTAGATAGAGCGGCGAAGCTGTGAAAGTTTACAAACTCCCAATTAGCAAACCTGCAGAGAGAACAACATGCCGAGAAGAGAACGCTCAGATTGAGATTAGCAAGTGGAATTTCGTAACAGGGAAGTTAGGACAACCGCCGTATTTGGGTATCGACACAGAGAGAAAGTTAGTGTAATATATCACCATGCTTCAAGCAACTGGATTTGCTCCAATTTGCAAAACGTTAAAAAGGATTGCTTTCAATTTACCAAAGTCAATAAACATTAAGCTCAAAGGTAGCGATACGAAGAAATCTGCTGGTATAATTCCTTCATGAGAAATGTGAGGAAGGCGAAAGACATTTTTACTCTTCGGACTGAGTGAATGAATAGGAAAGCAGTGAATAGCCTGTTTTGACCTGTTGCAGAAAATCCCCCATTGAAAATGGTTTGCTGGATAAACCCGACAACATTTTCAATGTGAACGAAGCCGAGCTACAATTAAATAATGAGCCAGTTCATGTTGTTGTCTGGAAATGCACTGAACGTGTTGGAAAAATCAGTTATCGGTTGTTACAAGCCGAAGTGGGTCATTCCTACCTGCTTACTCCATATCACTGCCGATTATTGCAATGTAGATTGTAAAATTAAACATTTCAAACATAGTCATAACATATTACAGACCGCAAGGCATGTCTCCCATGCATCGTTGACACCTCTCATGGTGAGGAAGATAAGGTTGAACACGATTTCTTAAATTTTTGATAATATACATAAAGTGAAATGCATATTTCTGAGTATTAACCTGTTTCTGATAGACGAAGTTTGTGCTTAATATGATGGTTGTTCCCTCTTAATTTCTTGAAACAATCTCATTGTTAAGTAAATTAAATGAACGATTCATCATACCACATTTCTAATAGAAACGTTTTTGTAAAATAGAAACATACTTTTTAAAAAAGCATACAGAATGAAGGTTTTTCATTTGAATATCAAAATTCAATATTCATTTGAATTCAGGATATTCTGATAGCAATTAGAACCAAAATAATCCAAGTAATTTTATGAGAAAGTTTACCTTATTCTGGGCCGTTAAGTAGAGTTATACGTACATTTTCTTTTGTAAAGTCCGTACAAGAATAATTTTTTTCCAATGTGTACGAAGTTATAGGAGAAATAAAAAAAAAAAAAAAAAAAACCCGCACTACTTCTTCGGTACTTTTCATTAGTTTTACGTTTTACATTTGATTAACTATTTCATCTGATAACTAAATTTATAGAATAGAACTTTCTTCAATGATTGCAATAACAATAACTTTATAAGAACAGTGTAAGTTGGGTTTACTTAGTACACAGAGTGAGTCTTCTCATCCTGCGAAATAAGGAAGTTAAACATCTCGGCATTTCACATACTATCCCGTGAACACTGTTTCTTGATTCGTATCGATTTCGGCCGAATTGACTGCTATGTGCCTCTCGGCGTGTTCGCACTTGTGTTGCACTGTGCGTTGGGCTTTAGTGGTGAAACACCGGGGTTCAAGTATTGGCTCATGAAAGTTTTTTTTTTTCCTGGCTCAGAAGAGAGAAATATTCTGAGACATTTTTTCATGTAAAATCCTCTTTGTGTGCACTTCAATTAAATTACAAATTGTTATAAAAATTCCCTTTATTGAACATAATAACTAAATGCGAATAACTGTACATTAATCTGAAATGGCAAACATAAGGCATTGAATGATATTTTAATCTTTCTAGATATTCTTACATACAAAAGAAATACAAGAAATGCTAGTAGTTCTGGAGCAATATGTATATAACAGATAAAGGTAAACTCCCTTGTGGGACAGTCTGGTGAATGCGACGGGTCACTTGAGATCACTTGCATTTCCTGTCGATTATAAAATGAACGTTAGCCTAATTACCAATCTGTAGAATGAGGAGAGACATCCTGTGTGCTGCAAGGAATTATGCGATCCTCTAACGTTGTTATAATTTAGGAGTATGCATATCAATGTATCCACAAATTTTTATTAATGTCTTTATTGAAATATTTCTGAGATGTCGCAGTTCTGGCTACACGTTCACATTTAATAAACCACGCTGTTTTTATTTCCGTGTGGTATGAAATAGACTCTGTCCATAATCACATGGTTGAGGAGCTCACTCTTTTCATTGGAGAAATTGTGTTCAAGTTTTGATGCTGGTCTTAATAGTTTCAGCAGCAAGGTATAAATAATAGACAAGAATTGTATATGAATTAATTTGGAAAAAATAAATTTTCAGCTGCTGAATTTACTGTTTGTGAGGTAACATACAAACAAATACAAATACACAGCGTTTCAAGAATGCTAATAAAGCCATTAAAATATTTGTAATCATTAAATAGTCCCTGAAATTATTAGGTATGTTTATTTTCTATCTGCTTTCA
Organism: Metallyticus violacea; assembly: GCA_030762175.1. Lineage (NCBI taxonomy): Eukaryota > Metazoa > Arthropoda > Insecta > Mantodea > Metallyticidae > Metallyticus > Metallyticus violacea. The sequence continues at coordinate 117,273,398 of CM060833.1, forward strand.
TTGCACCACTATAACCACTATTTATAGTTTCATAAATTTATAATTCAGTGAATTCTGATGATCATAAAATAAGTTCTGAAACATTGCAAGTTCGTTTTTCAGCACTGTTTACTCCTTTATTTCCGTAGCTTTCTAAGAAATTGTGATTTGTCCAATAACAATAATTAGTATTTACAAGTGACGTGAAGGTTTATTTGAACTTCTTTATTACTGATTATTTTTATCTAAATATTATTTAGATTAATCCTTTTCTTATAACGCTATACAATTTTAAATTTCCTTATCGTAGATTTACTTTTCTCATCCATAAAACCCTACGCTCCTTTGTCGCCCTCACTAAAGTTTACTTACAAACAATATTAACATTATAGATAATGTGATGTTTCTGTGAGCAGTATTGCTTTCTTTATTTATACCTCTCCTTCCGCTACCTCAATTACTCCAATCATTCACCCTCCACGTTCGGTATTCCCAAATTTTTGGAGAAATATTAATTCATTTCTTTTACACGTTACCTACATTCCCATGCTCATTTTATTTTATTTGCAGTTTTCCAAAAATTGTTTATATGTTACTCCTCAGGAGATAACGGGAATAGTGTTTATCCTGTAACAATTATGAGAAAAATATTCATTTTAAATATTGTTGTTTTGCAATTAATACCAAGTATGCATACATATCAAGGGTTATTTTATAAATCGTGGCAAAAATTATCTTTCTTCACTACATTAGAAATACAAGATTTCACATAAAAGTAACTAAAACTTACTAAATTTCATTTAGCAAAAGATCTCACTCCCTTTTATATTCAAACAGTTTTTTTTTTCTGCATTAATGCATCGTTGGAGTCTACTTGAAACATTTTGACACACTTTGACAAAGGAGGAAATCTTTCGGGGTAAGATCAGGGAATCGAGTTGGAAATTCATTTGCTGCACGACGTCCAAACGCTCATCTATTGAGAACGCTATCAACGTAGGTTCCAACAACTATAGCATAATGCGCAAGAGCCTCATCGTGTTGGGAGTAGAGTTGATCAAAGTTTTCAAATGCATGATGATTCCTGGTGTAATCTATTGAAGTAGAGCAAATTGCTTGCTACCATCCAGATTTCCGATAATAAAGTGCGGCCCAATTTACACTTCATGCCGATATTACACCTCACACATTTATGCCGGGTTGATTTAGCGCTTGATTCAAAATAACATGTAATTTTTCGTTTTACTAATAAGTACAGTTATGTCGGTTTACATGTCCCGATAACTTAAAGGTGGCCTCATCTCACAATACAATGTTTTGAAAGAAATTTGGGACATGTCGATGCTGATCGAGCAAAATCTTACAAAATGTCTGGATCATCTTCCAACAAACCATGTGTCAAACGTAGAGTGTACACTTCGAACTGCTGCTGATGCAATACCCTTGTATTGGCCGAGGTAATGCTGCAGTAAAGTCTATCGCTAATCGTCTTGTGGACTTTCTTGGATTAGTTGTGACGGCCAGACACACATTGAGTTCAATTTCTTCAATTCGAGCTGTCTTAGGTCGCCACTACGATGTGCATTCAAAACAGAACCTTCAATTTCAAATTGTGAAGCTCATTGTAAACAGCCTTAGTTGATCGTGGATCTGACTCGAAATGTTCTCTTCATTCCACCAGTATAGCACTTAAATCTTGTGGTAACCGATCATTACAGCAAAAACTCTTTCATCTTTCATTAATATTTTCAACTGTTACTGACAATTCATTTCCTATTTCCTGCTCTTTCCGCTAACAGTATTACCAACTAGAAACATACGTACAATTAAAAGCAACCGAGGAAGCAAAACGCTATGAATATAATATACAAAGAAGTAAAATCATATGTTAACTGAAAGTAACTAACTATATAGTTACTTGTACACCACTCCGCAAAACAAATAGATATGAATGAAAGTTTGTATTGGATACTTCTTAATGGTGATAGCCGCAACATACTGACGACGTAGATTGAAGATGGAAGTCAAAGGTCGTGCGTAAAAACTAGCAGTTTCCTGCAGAAAAAATGCATGGCCATGTTTACGGAAAGCAGCAAATCTTTTTGGTCGTATCAAACAACGGCAAGGTAGCTCGATAGCTTCAACGCTGTAAACGCTTATAAACTAACGACCTGCGGAGCAGTGGACTTCCTGATTAAAAGATAATTTCCATTTAGGTGTCCGCATCTCGCCATGAGCTCTTGTAGTTTAACCGCAACTAGTGGTGGCATTTAGAGGTAGTGTACCAACTATCAAAATTGTATTAGAATAATTGCACTGCTCTATATTCTCAATAAATAATACAGTTGCATGACATGACATCAATACCCAAAAGTGGAAATTCTTGAAATTCAAGAACATGTTATATAAAAATTTCTCTACCGTTGTGATTCATGTGGTGAAATTTCGATATCTCTAATAGTTTTTAATAAAACTATTTCGTAATGGACTATGATTTCCGCATGATGCATAATTTATAATTTTTAAAAGTAAAATTCTTAACTAACTAATTTTCTGTTCAGAAAATAAATTTTATATAGATTTGTTTGTCACACTTATAGTCTAGGGAAATTTTCAAATATTTTAATATTTCATTTTTCATATTTTTTCATAATTGATAAAATTAATTATCTTATATCGTAAGAAATTAAATATTGTATATCATGTGATAAATCGATTCTAATTGCGAGTAAATGTGGAATATGCGAATAAAATGGGTAAAAACTACATCATATGAAATACTTTGAATGTAAAAATAAGTTAAAATTCGGCTAATTTTCCTTACAGCTTTCATTTCTCTCAGCTAGCGTTTAAAAGCATCTTAATGCGAAAACGATTATCATAGTACGAAGTTCATTTTTTTGTCCTAAACTAGTTTTTTTTTTTCAGAATATTTTGATCAAAATTCACTTGTGTGTACTCTTATGTATAACTGTAGTAGGCATGTACAAGGAACGTGTATTTGGCTTATAAATCGGAACTCGTCAAATAATCCTGCAATCTATTTATTAAATATATCTACAACATTCTGTGCTTATATTGCAAAATATCTGTTAAACATTAATAGTAATTAGGAACCCTCTATTTTTCAATATCTTAGAAAATATAAGATGTACATTATTTTTTCTTAAAATAAATAAGTTTTTATTGTTCTACTTTAATTTATTAAACTACATTATAATTATATCATTTTCAGATAAGTGTAGTGAAATTATGTATGCATATTTACATCTCTAACCTGAGCTAAGATACATTAAGCAGTCCTTGTTTCCAAAAGAATACACACGTATACTCTTGGAAACAACAGTGCTCTCTATAAAGTAACAAGGATTAAAATTCATGGTTGTAATTCTTAGCTCCATCACCATGAGCACCTCAAAAAGAATCAAGTTCTCTAGTGGAATAACAAAGTCTGTTAGATGATTTGATACTTTAAAGGTTTACTCCAAAATGCTTACATAAAAATGTAAAACAACGGTGTCAGTGCCATACCTCGCAACCCCAAAAAATAACAATATTAATTTTGACTGTCAAAACATTGCAATATATTGTAGTTAAGAGATAAGCATATACCGAGTTTCGCCATTCCAGTTGTAGCACGTTTTAGTACATCAGTCTAACTTGTACTTCAAACTCATTGTGATTTGTAAGAAAGAGGAAATCCACTGACATTGTGGCTAAGCAAGTGTATGATAATGAGTGAAATTTAACTGTGTTATTAATCAAAACTCAACTTTCTCAACTTTGTGATTATTTCTGCTGTTACAGCCGGGCGATCCTGACCAACCAAGATGTGTTGCCTTCGACACCGCTTTGGCGCCTCTTGGTGGATGACTTCTGGGGCACCCCCCTGGGTCACTCCGGCTCTCACGGCTCCTACCGCCCCCTATGCGTTCTGTCATTTCGGCTCAACTATATCCTTGGAGGCGGATTCAGGGCATGGGGATACCATCTCGTCAACGTTCTTCTGCACGTTCTGGCCACGTCTCTGGTGGTACGTCTTGCACGCCTCTTGTATCACCGAGCCGCTAGACTACCCGTAGCCGTGGCTGGTTTGCTGTTCGCCGCTCACCCGATCCACACTGAAGCGGTTGCTGGAGTGGTTGGCCGCGCCGATGTTGCCGCCTGCATCTTTTACCTTCTGTCTTTCCAGTGCTACGTTGCCCACACGCGGCATCGCGATAGGCCTTCCTCTTTCTCAAGCCCCACGGTCGCCGCTAGCTGTGCGGGTCGTTGTTATCGCTGTAGCGGTTCGGTCAAGTGCGCTTGTGTTTTGCACCGAAAGTGCGCGGTCGTGGTGTCCAGCGGCGGTCGAAAATGGCTGTTTCTGTGTGGATGCCTGGTGTTCGCCACATGTTCGGTGCTTACTAAGGAAACTGGAATCACCGTGTTGCTTATTTGCGCCGGATATGATGTCATGAGTCATCTGGCAGCTGGTGGCAGGAGGGTCAACAGTTTCTCCGACTTCTTCACAAAGGTAAGTACATACCTAAAAAACTCGCATTAGAAACTCATTTTGAACTTTGGTCATTCAGTCCAGTTCTCCCATTCCCATATGTGAAATCCATAAAACATGATAGTCATGTTAAAAATTACACCTTGAAAATCAAAATATTTTACATTTTCTATTGCCACCCTGGTATTTCCAGTTTCCACTCTTATTGTAAACTGACCCAATTTTAAAAGTGATCGTTTTATTTTTGTTGACATTTACGAGCATTCGCCATAGATTGCATTAGCTTGTAATTTGTCGACTCCTTTATGTTGCGCCTCAACAAATAATGAGCAAAATAAAAAATCATGGGGCACACAGACGACTGGAATATTAATGTAGTTTATTTCTGCAGCGTCCATCTCCTCCGAGAGCAACCTGTCAGTGATTTTATCAGTAAATAAATAAACTAAATAACAGAGATATCCCTGAGAAAGGGCGTATTCTTGATGATAACGTTCGGTCACACATCTTGCAAAAAAACTCCAGAACGTGAATTAACTGGATTATGAAAGTTTATCTTACCCAACTTTCATAAGAATTCACACGAACTTTAACCAACTAAATTTTACTTATTCAAGTTAATACATTAATACGTTAATACGTTACTATATCACCCATAGGGCTACGAATCACGATAAATATTTACAGGTCTAGGAATTGCACTGTGCACTATGCTATGATGCACATTTGGCGATGTTAATGCCGATTAATTACAAAGTTTGGATAGAAAGTAAGTGCTATAAATTTTAATACATTGCTTTACTTTCAAAGGGAAACTGTTACATTTCTTCAATGCCTGACACCTTCTGCCACACTCGTGGAAGGCGTCGAACTGCATCAGCATGTCCATCTCTGTTGATCTCCTGAAGTGACTATTCTGATGGTGTAGTGATAACCATACTTGCCTTGTAGATTCAAGGACCGATAGATTTTTTCGGGCATAAAAATCCTAAGTATGGCTTCCTTCGGAAGGGAAGTAAAGTTATGGGTCCCGTGTCGTACATTTACGACACACAAACGACATCTCTGCCTTCACGAAACATGTTCATCAATCACGCCACTGTACAATATAGCAGCTCTTCATCACCGCATGATTCACGGAGACCTTGATAACCTTATGCACTACAACAAAAGCAACTTAAAATTTTCCACTTTCATAAATATGTTTTACATTACTTAACACAAATGCTGAATTACTTCAAGAATTTTATTAAATAACATTACAATCGTTATCACTGGCTATATTATCCCCTCTAGCCTTATGTTAACAGTTTCACAAACCCTATGCCCACCTGAATTATGACCACCACTTGGCAGCACTACTTTTTGTCGAACCCTAAACAATGTATATAATTTACTTCCAGTGAGGATTTTAACCAGCCATGCCCTTCACAAACTCCTGTAACAATATAACACACAAAAGACAAACAAAACAACTTCTAGATAACTTGTTCTTTGAATGCACTCGTAATATACGGAAAGAAAGTAATTTAATTATCTTAGAAGTAAAATTTAAATGGCAACAGTGAAATGAAATACAAAGTATAAAGTAATTAAAAGCATAGAAAATAACAATGAATGTCTGTGAAACTGTTCAAAAGGCAGGCAAAGGGACATCATCTCATTACTTTGGGTATCAAATAGCAGAATATATGAGTAAGTGTTTGCATTCTCCGAGAGCTGTTTGTTCAGGAAGACGAAATATTCATATTTCCTGTGGCTCTGTGTGTTAATAGTCATCCATTAAAACGCACTTATGCGGCATAGAGGAGTAATAAACTGGTAGCTCTGGCACACATCCAGACCTTTCATTCTTGATTGCTTCGCCAACCTCACACGATCAAACGGGTCTATGGTTTATGAATACTTATACCCCTCAAAGGGACAATACAAAAAACTGAATGGGGATGAAACTATTAGCATTTTGAGGAAGTATGAAATAGAATCCACAACAATTCCAGATATATTAACTTCTTTTTATGTATACATGTTTTAATTATAAAATTTAGACATGATGTTCCAGATTCCCCATATATAACCAACAAACATTAGGCCTAGATAAAGCAGCAGTGAGTTTAAAAACCATCAATATATTGACTACTGAGAACAGTTACAGATACTAACTGTAATACATATTTTCTTTGATAATGGTGCCCTTTGTTTCACTATCATTTCGTAAATAATTTGTTCCGCCTTCATATCACAGTCAATTAACAGCTAAAAGAAACTATATTTAGTATAGGTACATGAGTAGAGCAGGAACTGAACATGTATTAAGCATTAACAGTGTTGTAACTTATTCCCTAATGACAAAATGACAAAGAAAATCAAAGGAAAGAAACGTATACAACATGTAATTTTGTACAACAATAAAACTCCTGAAAGATGTGTGCCATGAAAACCTTGAAAAAATGTACGGCAATTCCGAGACTTGTGTTTGTTTGGAATGTTTTGTGTGGAAGTATTAAATATTCCCCTGAAAACTGCTAGTATAAGAGCCATGATGTAAAGACGGAATGTTTATTTGAGATGTAAGGAAAGGAAAGATTGTTAAGCCATTGGTTTGGGCTGGGTCAGCTTTCAGATGAGCTAATCTCAGCATATCTGAAGTATCAACAATAATGTGTGGATAATGGGTCCTGGATAATTGGGTGGAAGGTTCGGCTGAAAAAAGGAATCTTTATAAAGAGGTTTTGGGTATTAATTGGAGCAAGATTTGAAGATATGGATAAGTAATTATGCTGATCATTGTTGAACGAACAACATCCCTTAATAAGTACTTAAATTTAAAAACGTGATAAATGTCAGGAGTGGCTTGGTTCCGATTAGAGATTTGAAGAATTAAAATTACAGAGGGAACGAAGGTCAAAACGTGTCCGATTTATGTTCACGAAGAAAATGCTATTCATATCTCATTTGTATGTCAAGGAATTGGAAATTGTTGAAAGAGTATTATAGAGGAAAAATGACTATAGATTAGAAAAGAGCTAGCATTATTATTTAATGATCATAAGAAGATTACGGGTGTAGGAGCTTTTATAGTCAGCGTTAGGAATAATTTGATGTAGTCATTGAGAAAGATGTAGTAGGAAAGGAGTGTAGTGGTTATTTTAGGTTTAGGATATTATGCATAAAGGTATCTTTTATGTATTATTGCACTATAACACTACATATTGGTTAGGTGTAAATTGGGCAAAATAAATTCACTGCAATGTAGTAATAGGTACCGGGGCAGGAAGGCGTTGATTCTGTCGGATATCCCAGGGCACGGTGCCTTCTACGGCAATGCCTTTTACGTTGTTGTCATATATTAATTTAATATATATGTAGGTTTTTTAAGACTTGTGTAGTCAATAGATATTGTACATTTTGTTTTTAACTCCCATAAAGTCAGGGCTGAAGTGAAGTAACATTCCTTTAACACAAATTAAATAAATAAATAATTAAATAAATGTTATTATTTTGGCATTTATATGGAGCGAGAACAACTTGATGGGCACTCAAGTCTGAAATAGAAATATTGAATGCTTTGAATAATTACATATTGCATATTTTTGCTGAACCAGATTTCCGCACATTCTGTAGTCCTAGAGATGGTCGCCGCAATAAATGTCGTGAATTCTTAAGGTTAACTGACTGTATTTAGCAATTTAAGTATTATAATTAAAAGCTTCTAAATACAAATAAGTTTTTATAATGAGTTGTCTTTCTTAATCTGGCTAACTTTTAACCAGTTGTATACACAGGACGTAATAAAAAGGTATGTCAAACCTTTGGGGAAACATTTCTTGCCTATAGAGGGTGTAAATATGTTGTATAAGTATGGGTCCGGAAATGACTGGTTTTCTCGTTAGAACCCTTTGTGTACAACTCCTCTTACACGGTGTGATATGTAAGCTAAATTGCCAGCATTGTTGTCCTGTGGCAATAATACCACAACAGAACAGCTGCTGAATACGTGCAGTAGGTAAACATTTGTTTTACCTCCGGTTAAATGGGGTTGAGGTGTTATAACTACCCTTAGTTCCTAGGTTCGCCGATCTTTAGCTCGCCCTGCACCACGTACCTCGCTTGTTATGCTACTGACTTCATAGTACCGAACATGTAGTGTCAGTTCTGTGTGTTTACGAACTTCTTCCAGGTACAGTAAAATGAGGTATTCAAATACGGAATGGCCGATGCTCATATGATCTATAGATGAGCCGAAGGAGTAGAGAGTCTTCGTGTTCGTATTCTGCAAGCCTAAACTACACAATACGAGATACTCCAGGGATACATTAGCATGCCAGGGAGTCCATGCAATGGCAGGTTGATGGATGTATCGGTGCTAACAGAGGCCATTTTGAACATTTTATACGCTTTTCTGTTTCCCACAGTTTGTTTATGCTATGTGGTGCAGAACTGCTCTAAGAAGAAAATAAAGCAATTCCGTACCCATGTCCATATATTTTTTATCCTGTATATGTGAAGAATGTTTCCCCAAAGCTTTGACATGCCTTTTGTTACTAAATCCTGTATATATATCATTCTTTATTTATTGTTACTTTGAATGCATTGGTATTTTCTTGGCGTGTACAGGTTGTGGACTGAATACTATAGGTGTAAGTCTGCAGGAATGAAATGAATTAATGATGCCGTAAATGAGCTGGGGGTCCTTGGCGTCTTAAATCTATCAGGCATTCACCTTAACCATACAGCTTAACCTGACCGATATTTGAACCCAAAAACTCCGTATCAATAGTCGCAAATGCTACCACTAAACCACAGAGGCGGTCGAGATTTATTGTTGTTAATGATTAAGTGTAATGAAAGTTTGATCTTTTTTTTTTTTTTTTTGTCTTTACCATTCTATCTTGGCTAATTACAATCAAGTCATTTACTTGAAAGAATAAAGGATATTTTATTACTAAATATTAATGCTGCATATCGTACACAAAAATGTTTTTCTTTTTCTGATTTGATTGTTCTCTCATTCATGTTAGCTTATAAATTCTGATGCTCACTGATATGAGAATCCGATAGAATGAGCATGCTTTTCATGTCGCGTGGTCTCACTTCAATGAATATGACCTCAAAATCAGTGTTTATCGACAGACCTTTGCATCAAACAATATTAGTGACTCTTTTCAGTTATAAATGAGTTATACAGAATTCACTGTGTAGCTGGTACATAGTTTTAATGATGAGGCATTCAATCTAAAAAACCAGCACAGAGAGACAAATAATTAAAAGCTAGAGTTAATAAGGGGCAATAAATATGCTACTGAGATTTAGTTTCAGAAATAATTGCAAATTTTAATCTTCGTAACTTTTATTTAATAATAATAATAATAATAATAACAATAATAATAATCATCATCATCATAATGAGTATTTTTTATATATTGGAATTTTCATTTCAGAGAGCTTGTTAATTAAAACTGCTGAAATAAACTTGTAAAAGAGTGTAAAATGAGCATAAAAATAGTAAATTATGCCTTTATATGCACTCATCTGGAACAGAGTTGTGTATCGATTCTATAAATATGTATTTGTACTTAATAATACCAACCGTGTTTAATCCCAAATTCGCTGAAAATATTACCTCGTTAGTACACAGCTGTTGCAATTAAAGTGTAACATACGTTGATATCTGACTTCATTAAACAGGGAAACGTATTTTTGATAGCTTGTTTAGACGCCAGAACGTCTGTTAGTGTCAATATTTTATGAGAGAAGTATATGGAGAATAATCAGAATTTATTAGTTATTAAAATAAATTAGTATTTATTGAAACATTGAACTAATACTTTAATATTAGAAAAAAATTAAATAGTAAAAATTTAATGAAAAGGAAAATACTTCAAGTGACACTGAAAGAGAGTATATAAAATGAAGTTCTAAGAAAGATGACCAGCAAGGCAGATGTTACTTCAAGGGCAGAACTTCTAAAATGGAAATGGGGAGGACACGACATCAGAATGGATTATTCACGAGTCTCATAGGATAGCCGTGTGGGATCCTAGAATCGGACGATGGAGCGTGGGAAGACGAAGAGCTCTCTGGGCAGATTCCTTCAGGAAGATAGCAGGAGTGGGTGTGGAGAGCTAGAGTCACAGAAATGAAATCAACTGAAAGGACAGTAAAATCAGTGTAAATTGTATATATATATATATATATTTTATATATATATATAAAATGTTATAGTTAAGTCAATAATGACTAGATTGGTAAATGTGTTAAGGTACAACAATGTGATCAAGTAGATTAATTCTTATAAGGTTTTCAATCCTATCTGAGCTGAACTTTGATTATCCCTGCCTTGCTCTTGTGGGATCTCTATAAAACTATTCACTCATGCAACAGACAAGAAACAGGCCGGTAGCCATTACAAAATGAATATTTAGGGATCATGTGACTCGCAAATAGCATCTCAGATAACCTTGGATCACTGCTTACCATACCGGATTTGCTACTCATTGTCCTTATCACTCTGGTTAAATGTGTTATAGAGCTACTTCTTGCCGAAAACTTTCTCAAGAGTTCAGGAAAGCGAATCGGCGATTTAGCAGCCATTCATCTATAGATATTGTAAAAAAATAAAATAAAATGTTGATTGTTCTTCTTCTTAAATTTAACACTACTAACAAAATTATATGAATTATTTAAATGTTTTATCTTTAGGTGAAAACAAATTAATAAAATATAATATTTTTGCAGTAAGAAATTAAATAGAATTCAAGCTGTCCAGAAGTGCTGTTTGTGGTATTTGTCTATAATAACATCCTGTAAACTACTTTATTTTGTACAGCTAGACTTCTGCAAAGCTTCGAAAAAGGATTACATCTCATTCTTTCGATAATATTACCCTATCTCTTTGTTTGCATTTATAAACTAAGTATACATATAATAAGCTGAACTTTTTAGGCAATAATTATTAATTCCGTAATATGAAAAAGAAACTTATTAGGCTCATCAGATATTGCCTTCTTATATCTTATGAAATTTATCATAAGGCCAACAACATGGTGGTGTAGATATTTTCAGTAACAAGTATATCCTAAACAAATTAGAATATTATATTCTGCCATGCCAATGGAGCATAAATTCCCATATTACCACTTAGCAATTATTTAAAAAAAAAGAAATTAGCTCTTCTATTATATTTGCACAGCAATAGGACACAGGCAAATATGATTTAAAAATATAATTTGATTTTCAAAAATAGCTAGTACAGCTGTTCTATATTTTTATGTCTATGTCCAAACACTGTTTCAACAACAAGAAATACAACAACAATAATAACAAAATAATAATAATAATAATAATAATAATAATAATAATAATAATAATGTTTTACTAGCAGATATAAAGCCATAAGGCGTTACTTTACCAGATTAAAATTAATTGATAAATATATAGTTATATAAAGTAAAACAAATATTAATTTCAAAATATATCAAAATAAAATAAGTATACATGGTAAGGACCAAACAATTAAACCAAAAGTAATTTTTACGAAAAATGACACAGACATTGGCAGGATCAATATTCTTTAGCATTCTAAACACAGATATAACATAACATAATAAATAACATGATTTATTCTACTATTCTACTTAATAAATAAAAATTTCAATAACATAGAGGTAATGTAATCAGAACCTGATATCTTGTGACAACTAATTCCAAGACCGAACAGTGGCTGCTGAGAAAGATGCTTCATACAGAAATGTCTGATGACATGGTATTGATAGAATGAAGTTATGTGATGGCATGTCATAATTATATTAGAAAGTCATAAGCGTAAAACTTAGGTGTGAAGTTATTAATGATTTGATACAGCAAATAGAGTGGAGTAGTTCCCTTACCTTTAAACGATGCCAAGAAAGTTGTTGGAAGTATTTAGAGGCATGATCTTGACAGCGGATATTAAAATAAAGGCAACGCACATGTTATAAACACCTTGAAGTTTCATTGAAACTCCTGACTTAGGTCGCAATAAACAGAGAAAGATTCCGCATTAGAATTATCTTTAAGTTACGCAGGAAGAAAAATTCTTAAGTTCTTTTAAAAAAAATTCAGGCTTACAAAACGTTCCTATGCACAAGTTTGCCTGACTTGTACATTTCATTGCATATTGGAGTCAAAGCAGATAGTAAATATTTTATCTGTATTATCTAAAGAAATGGTTTGTTATTGATGGTCACTGATTGTAGCGCGATCATATTGATGTAAAATAAAGGTCTCTTTGCTAATAGAACAAAGCGGCTTGGTTTTTATATATATTGGAATCATGTTTAAACTGAGTTTTGTTACCGAATCTATCACAGACTCTTGGGGGAGCCTGCTCTCGAGCAACATAGTATAGTAAACGCATTATGAGACCAATGCAGACGGTTGCGAAGGTCCATCCATAATAGAAACGATCATTACTTGCATGATTACAATATCGAAAACTTTAATGAAATTAATAATTAAAGTTAATGCAGTTACTTCGCGTCTGTCCATAGCCTCACGGCTGTCTTCAGTAATCCTCAGCGTTTGATAGATACGTTTGATTTGAGTAGTGTTTAACGCCCGTTTTTACTGCTGGGGCACCACAGACGGTGGACACTGGTATACATGAGATGAAATGATATATTGGGAAAGGATATTTTTATTTTAGGAAGGAAACGTTCCAAGCCTAAGTTTAGTGTACCTCACCGGCATTTGCCATTTATGAGGACTGAGGAAAACTAGAAAAATCTCAGAGAAAGGAGGACGGTCCTGGCGGGATTCGAATCCCAGACGTTCCGCTCAGAGTCCACGCCTTAACGACCTCGGCCATCCATGGCGGTTGATGATAAAAGCGTGGCGAGAAGTCTTGATATCTGGAAATGTTTACGCTGAGCACTCTAACATATATGGCATACATTTGAAAAACGTTCTTTTCTCTTTTTCGTTGTTTTGTAAGATATTAACGTACTCCCAACTGCCATAGTGTTTCGAGGCCAGAAATCTGATCCATCGCATAACCCGATACACGAAGTAAAAGTGAACAAATATTTAAAGAGAGAAAGTACCTCCATGCAGTTGATTGACACTATGGGAACAATTTTCTTGTTTACAAAAATAATGGATAATGTAGTTCTAAATTAAATATTGTTCAAGCCCCAGGGAAATAAAACCTGATCCACAGTGCCCTCTGGATATTATTGTTAAATGATATTGGCAGTGAAACAGTATCATTAACGAAATAACTGATTCACAATTCGGAATATTTTTATAATATTTCTTCATATAGTTTAATTATTTTCGCAGCAAACATACTCGTTTGCTCATATATTTGCGTTAATATTCCCCTAGCGTTCTCAATCACATACATTTACATTGCATTTTCCATGGGGGAAAAAATAGAAATAAAAAATATCCAACATTATAGTATATTTTATTGTGGACGTTTTAAAAGTGTGTGGAATGGACATGTGCGAGCATGCCATAATTCAATTCGAACAAAAACGCTGCGCAGTTGTTTCGTCGTTATAGCACGATGAATGTGAGTGTACATCTCCCGAATCGCAGTATTTTATCTCTTCTTCTGTTAGAATGGGCTTATCCTGTTCACTAAATCAAGAATGTTTAGGAGCTCTGGCAATTTATCTTTATAGATATGCTACTTCACTTTCGTTTCTGTGTTTTATAGTTTTTTTCTGATATATAGAGTATGAAATTGTTTCTCAATTGAATCCGCCGGGACAAAGAACGTGAAATAAGAATCTTTATTTTTACAGAAGTTTGAATAAGGTAATTGGCCAAAATTTAATAGGATTTATTGTGTAAATGAATGATAATTTGACTGTTTATCATCATTAATAGCAGCAGCGCAATGAGCTACGAACTTAGTTCAATTTTGGAATGATTATGATCATAATTCAATAATTTATGCCAGTAATTGAAATTCAGCTCTCCAAGAATGAGTAGTAAGGTTGTATATATACATTATAAAATACATTTTTAAGTTTCTGATTTCATGATCACGCATTATCGTTATTATTATTATTGTCATCATCATCATCATCATCATCATCATCATCGTTGTTGTTGTTGAACATAATGCATAAAGGCAATAAGATGAAGAAAGCAAACATCGTGTTTGTTAATGTTCTTTTAAAACTAAAACTACATTTTCCTTGTGATCAGTTACTTTTGCTACTTAATGTAATTTACACAGGACAGCTTACGCTTCCGAGATTAGGAATGTAATTAATGATCTTTATGTAAATCGTATTAAGCTTCTAAATATTTGCTGTTTTTTTAATTACGCAGTTTAATCATTAATTATTCTAGGGCAGCGCCGTGACCGAGTGGTAGAATGATGGCCTTTCACCGAATAGACCCGGATTCGATTCCAGCTGCCGCGAGTGCTATTTGTGGCAAACGAAGGAGCGCCTGGGCAGGTTTTTATCCGGGTACTCCGGTTTCCCCTGCCTTTCATCATCTCATCTCCATCTTCAACTTCATCATTCAGATTATGTAATCCGCCAATTGTCAATGCGCGCATTACAAACTGCTCTCTGCCGCCTTTGTGGTAACTTCAATGTCTGTCCGATAACCGAGTTGGCTTTTTCACTCATTCATTAATTACTCTCTTGTTCATTAGTGTACGTATAATTAATGAAAATGGTGGCAAGAATTTCAACAGTAAACGACAGTATATTTGCTTTAACTTAGCCAGGGCACACAGTGCAATCAGAAACTGAACTAAGCACATTGCAGCAACAGTTGGTTTTTAATTGCCCACGCGGTTACAAACCAGCTTATGTTTAGCTGTTTCACTTACTAGGTTAGTATTACTGGGACTCCAGCTTTCTTGTGAGCGATGATGGTCAGTAGCAACACTTCTTAAGATTCCCAAAACGTATGTCCGTTCATTCTCTTTTTTGTAAATGCTACATTTTAACAACGTGCATTATCTATTTACTTCCTGTTGTCGTGCATAGCTATGTCAAAGTAATTTTAAAATGAACATTATCAACTGGATTGGTTTATTTATTCAGTAAATTTAGATCCTCCTGTGTTGCCTCAGTAGTTAAAACGGGTGTTAAACACTATTAAAAAAAAAGTAAATTTCGGTTTATATGACGGCAAAGTTCGTGATGGTAAAATTGGTGAAAGTTTCTTGCGTTATTCCCACGTCTGTTTCCTATACTTTTGTTCCTGGGAGAATGTAAATCTCTGATTTTCTAACTGTATGCAGTATTTTACATGTGCCCATAAGAAGAAGAACCAAGGGAGTCAGATCTGGTTTTTCTCGAACACAAGTCTAAATGTCTTCTTCTGCGACATGAATTGTCTTTCTTGAACTGCGCTAATTACTTCCATATCTTCCAATGTGCTCATGATTTCTTACTCTTTATTGTGAATAAAATAAAATAACAATTAAAAGTAGGATAAGGGCAATTTCTACATCAAGGATTAAAAAGATAATAGTAGTTAAAAAGAATTATAGAGAAAATGGTAATCAAAGCATGTATTAATAAATGAAAAAAGCTAAATAAAATAATCCTAAATTCATAAATTCCTTATTACTTAAGGCAATAACTTCTGTTACTTAACGGTTTATATGAAAACATTTATGTTTTCATGTAAACCCTTGTTGAAGCAGATTCACCTTACTTCTACTCTGCAAGCAATAAGATGATCAGTCTTTTGTATATTATTTGCAGACATTTTAAGATATATACTAATAATTAAATAAAACGTATCATGTACTTTACCTTCTTCAACGATCACGAGCTAACCATTATTTCCAATATTTGATATTCCGAACAGCGCTTTGACATCAACGTGTTCTTAGCTACCACCACATGCGCAATGTTATTGTTACCACTGTTATGGGCTGTCGTCAACGAAATTCTATCTTTCATTCCCAGAGAAGTCTGTGAACATATTTCTTTTTATTAACCAAGTAAAAATTCTTTCCTGATTTCTATTTTATTTGCCTTTTCACTGTTATTTTCCTTTTAAACCTTATGTAGTTTTAATTTGTTGAAAATTTGAATGTTCAAAAATATACAATTATTTAATTATTGATTATTTGAAATGTTTACCTCCAAACATAAACTGTGAGAAGAGCTTATAATCTAAAATACCATTTGGCGAATATTCTTTTACTACACGTAGTCTTCAGATAAAGTATGTAACTGCGACGATTTCAACGATAAAAGCTATAGATTTCACTTTATTCATTAGAAATCCTAATGGATAAGGCAGAAACTACTGTGTTTTTAGAATAAAGTTACATTCTCCACATACCTGCTCAATAATCGCTGCTATCTATAACATAACAAAACGCCAGTCGCATACCAGCACATATCGCCATACCTGCTAATATAACTCTACCTGCTATAATTATTTTCAATTTAAGATAGTAGTAGAAGAGACCGTTTCCTTGGTCTGGTGATTAACGTTGCTGACTGTTAGCCAGGAGGACAATGGAGGATCTGGAATGAGGTACACCTAGCCTCGCGAGGAGAACTGGAAAGTTGCGTGATCTAGAGAACCGCATAATAGGCGATCGGTGGGGTGCCGACATACTGATCACAGACCTCCTCTCCCTACAGCACTGTCGTCTTATCAATGAAGTTGTGAGACGGAGGTAGAGGAAGCAGAGGTCGCTGCGGCCAGCCAAGGCTCACTCCCCGCATATAGCGCCAATGAGGATGTTTCTTAAAATAGTAAAAGGAACCACTGAAGTTCCACATAGTCCCTTCTGTCAACTGTGCTCAGTGAACTTTGCCAGAAAGGTGATGAGGTAGATTTAGCAATGAGCTCAATGAAAACGAATCTAATAACATGTACAACGATTATAGCAAATATTTAAACAATGGACCTTGCTTGGGAAATTTTTGCAATGTTAATTTCATTTTAAAAATAGGTTCGTGGTTCTAAAAGTTAAAACGCATATCTTTAATGTACTGAATTGAGAACAAACATGGTGCCTTAGCAGTGATAAATAAAGTGCAGGTATGTCAACGGAAATAAAACGGAAGCGACCTAAAAGTTATGGTGACCTGGGCACAACACTAAGAACGGTGATGAAAGAGCTCTGCAGATGAAATAAATTTAAACATTGACATTTGCAGTGACAGTATGGAATACCTTAGGAAATAGAGTTGGTGCATTGTCTTCAAGTAGACTCAGGACAAAATGTAAGCAAGAACATATAAAAAGAACGAAAGGAAAAAATGTAATTGGCAAATAGAAATAGTGATGAACAAATTCAAAATTAAAGTCTGGCTGAAAAATTAGAAAATGTAAGTAGTTATATACGTAAATCTGCATATCTGCAAAATATAGAGTGGTAAACGTAGACTAGAGAAGTTCTGTTATGATTCAGTTCGCCATATAAGACAACTTTGGTAGCCTTGACTTTTTATATTAAATGAGTAGATGTGGAAGGAATTAGTGCTACACATCAGAATTTTTAGAATTTCACTACGTACATTGCATTTTGTTCTTATTATGCCTTATAGGATATCCAGTTTTAGAAAGGGGGTAAGAGATAACACATCTTCTAAAAGTAAAAAATAACTATTTTGATTGTGAAACAGGGATATATTACTTTCTAACACTTAGGGAACGCTTTTCGTGCTTTGTTATTATTATAAGTTTGAAATCATGACACTATATAGTTTTACGCAAACTTCCTAACAACAATATCTGTTTATTAGATGGTTGCGGTTTACTGTGTTCAAGCAGTCTGTTTTTCCGGAATCCAAAATGACTAATTAATTGTAATTTACTCCGAAATACATCTGAGAACATGGGTTCAAATTCTGCTTATGACAAGCTCTCTAACTCAGGTCTTCAGCTAGGTTTTTACGCCCTCTGATGCAGTATATACCTAGAATTTTAACGCAGTCAGTAATACGTCTCCTTTTTTGCAAAAAGCGTTTATTGCTCTTAATTAATTTATTTTTATTGAAGACCTGAAACAGCTATATCGGACATTATTATATTTGGTTTCTGAATAAGGGAAGAATGTGGTCTTCCTAAATGTTCAGCATAAGATTATCTGCTTTGATAACCTTATGTTAAGTATAACTGAATTACTTCTTACATGTAACATTGGAAGAAGAGAATGAGTTAACCCAACTAGAATAAAAGTGTGAATAAATGTGGATAATTGACAACAGGGAATGAAATAATAATAAGAAAGTTTAAGAAATGAAAAAAACTGAGTTGTAGTGTTCAAAAAACAGATAACAATGAAATGGGTTAGCATAAATAAAGAAGTGATTTCCAAGTGAGACTTGAATAGCGGTGTTTAACGCCCGTTTTTACTACTGAGGCACCACAAGCGGTGAACACCACATGAACACATGAGATGAAATGATACATTGGGAAAGGATTTTTTTTAAATGAAGGAAGTGTTCCAGGCCTAATTTTAGGGTACCTCCCCGGCATTTGCCATTTATGAGGACTGAGGAAAACCTGGAAGAAACCTCAGTCAGGGAGGATCCTGGTGGGATTCGAACCCCAGACCTGACGACCTCGGCCACCCGTGGCGGTTTCATAGGGTATTTGTATGTTGTTTGATTAAATGAGCAGACAAAAATAGTAGCTACAGGAATTTTAAAAGCAAGATGATATAGTACTGGGTATGATTAACATATGAATTAAATACATAGCTATCAAAATATTATCAGCAATAACTAATTTATTACTGGCCTTGGAGCATAAATTTGATTGAAAATACATTTAATGGAAATTCTCAAAAGGAACAGCGGAATGAATGATTAGAAAAGTATTGGTATGTCAAAGTTAAGGCACGTGACATAATTTAACTGAACTGCAGATTTATCGTAAATATTTCCTTAGGTAAACAATATGCTTTCAAAAGTGAAGCATGTTTTTACTTCTTTATCAATCGTATTACACTTTGAAATGTTAATAAATTCTTGGTGCACATAACTGTAAGACCCCATGCAGTCTATCCTACCTTCATAACTTACAACACATCCTTGTCCGAAGTAACAGTTTATGTGTTTATATGACGTATACCTCTTTGCGGAATAGCGTCAATGATTCCTGCTGCGCTTTTGTATAGTCAGTAAAAGCGACACAGAAGTAACCAAGGGCTGTGAAGCTGTGATCCCTAGGACAGGGAAATAATCGCTCCTTGAGCTCTGAGGCTTACGACGCTGTTGGAGAAAACGCGCTGTAAAAACAACGCGTTCAGAAGAAAAAGATGTGTGTGCAGCTTTAAGAGTGTGACGGCTTCTCTGCGCAAGAAAACCATATATATATATATATATATATATATATATATATATATATATATATATATATCATTTGATTCTCTCTTATCTTAACAAAATAGTTTCACCAGGTAAATAATAGTTTCATAATAGTTGACACTATTATTCTCTCTTTATCAATAAATTCTTTTATATTTGTACAAAATTATCTTATAAACACCATGTCTTAATGTTTTCAATACCTCCAGTAGCTTGTAAGCTATTAAATGTCATCTAGATGTCTTTAATAAAGGAGCATTTTGAGGTTCAGTATATCACGAAAGCGTTTTGACGATTCACTTCTTATATCTAATGTTGGTAACTTTGTTATAGTGACCTCACTAGTTGGCACACATATGCATGTGACTAACTAATACCAACTAGGCTGAATGAGGAAGGTTTTCTCTCTTGGAATATTTCCTTAATTAACTGCTCAAAAGTCTTTTAACACAGAAATACAGCAGATCATTGCAAATGCCTATAGATGTTCTTTTGTAAAATTATGCTTCACGCAACAAAAAAAAAAAAAAAAAAAAAAAAAAAAAAACACTAAAGATTTTAGAGTTAGTCACTTGTAAATGTTCTATTTAAGGGGCACAAACTGTTTGCGATTGTACGCGACTTGGGAATGTAGCTGTAAATATCTGGAATATATATACACACAGAGGGACGTAATAAGCAAACTACTTCAACAAGACTGGTTAACCAATAAAAACATTTTACACAGAGTGTATGTAAATTAGTGTCAAGTGTTTTAGAGACACAAAAACTCTTGTTTTCAGAGTTATTGGGGATTTTTCGTACATTTGCCTCTGAAACGGCTTTCATTTCTTTTGCAAAACAGACCATGGCATTTGATTTCCTTTGTTTGATTGTCTTTTATTGTTTACTGAGTGAAGAAATTACAAGAAAAAGTATTAGGTTTGTGAAATGGTAAATATGAAGTGCATCCATAGATCATCAGATGGGAATTCATCAGAAGCACGAGGACTTTATGCAGATAGGTGCTCTGTTAGACACCTAGTGCAAGAACATTCTCCAAACCAATAAACGCTTGCGAGAGAGGAGATTCGTTTAATGGAAAGGTCTGGGATATTGGAATCCAAGACAGGTACAAAACTGTGAACGTGAATAGCGAGTTATTCATAATGTGGTTAAAACTCCCATCAGATTTATAAAAGTGCATGAAAGTTAAGGATTAATCACATGACTATTTGAAATATTCAGTATGAAAACCTTTGTACGCTAGTCACCTCAACAATGGCGTGGTGCACAAAGAAAAGTCTGACTATGTTTTCCACAACACATCATGAATTTCTCGTCATATATCGTTTTCACTGATGAGACTATCTATATATGTAACATTATTTTCAATTGTCAGACAATCATATTTGGACCTATGAAAATATTAATGAAGTACGACAAATATAAAGAGAAAGTCAGTTTAATGTTTGTATTGGAATCGTTCAGTCATTTTTAGTTCCCATTTCTTCCCTCCGCGTCTACCAGGAAATATTTATCTGTTTCGTAGAAAACAGTTGCAGCGTTTAATCCTCTTGGACGTCAGCTGATAAATGTGATTTATGCTTGACCATTCTTTAGCTCACTTTAGACGAATTGGTTATTATAAATGATCACTTTCTGCAAAATGATCAAAGGGTATTCATTGTATGGCCTACTCGATTGCCAGAAAGTTTGTGCGAGGACATTTAAAGTCCTTAGTTTATGCAACTTATGTACCTGATGTTGACGTTCCGAGGTAGCGTATCCAAAAATAATCTGAGCAAATACGAAACGCTCCAGGAGTTTTCAACACAGTACCCCAAAGCATGGAGCCTCTGGATGCATCAAAGTCCGAGGAGGCCACTTTGAGAATTTTAGTAAAGTTTGTTGTTTGATTTATCGCTTGTACAATTGGGTGGTTTATTAACAATAAAGTAATGTAACTCTGAAACGAATTTTAAACCTCATATTTATATAGACTTTATAAATTTTTCTGACTATTTCACTTAAGTGACGTCATCTTAAAATCGACCAATGAAACGAAAAAAAAATTAAGTTTGACCAATCACAGCCCGATATCGCAGTGAAATTATCGAACATTTTTATCAAAAATATCAAATTTATCAAATTCGTTTTATCACATGACGTGCATTTGTCTTGTAGTCATTGTAGTCCGCTCTATATCTCCACTATATAATTCCTGAGCACTTATCACTGACCATTTTCTGTGTTTTCAGTAAATGTAAATTTAACTAACTTAATGTATTCAGTTGACCAATTGTTTTTGCTTATTCAGCCAAACAGTCTGAAATAATTTTGTAAACTATGTAACAATATGTGCCTAAGCAACCATAAATCTTAATAAACACGTTGTTCATAATGGTAAAATGCTTTCTCTGTTTTGCTTCTCTCAGTTGGTGTTATTAAATCGAACAGTAGCGATTGTAATAGTCGACTTTCGTCTATTTCGTTCCCACGGTTTCTGAATAGTAGGTATAACATTTTATACAACGGTCTGTGCAGTGTGAATTTCAAATGTATATTTATTTTATTCTTTTCGCGAAATAGTCCCAAACCCATATTTGGTTCATCTCTGTTGGCATTATGACAATCGATATTCGTCTGTTGCTAGATGGCTTGAAAAGGTTAAGTATTCATAATACAAATGTACAATTATATATGTATGTATATATATATATATATATATAAATTAACACTAAAATAAAAGTAGATAAAGATAAAACACAGAGAAAGAGTCACACTTGAAACTGCTATATTTCGAACTACTGCGAGTTCTTCAATGGCAAGAAGCTAGACAAGTGAAGGTGATAAAAGTAAATATTGAGTATCGAAGGTAACGTTATGCATGGAAACAGATGAAACTAGATATGAGAGTGTGGGAAGAAAAAAACTAATATGTAAGATTTAAACCAGGTGGTATACGCGCTTTATGTAAAAATATAGCTGCCATTTCTCTATCTCTGAGTAAACTTTCACAGCATTGTGTAGGTAAAGCATCAATAAGAGTTAGACTAAAAGCATCATCAAAATCCTTACAGTGAGATAAGGCATGTTGGGCAACAGGCAAGGGAGACTTGGTTTTAACAGAACGTCTATGATTGTTCATGCGTAGCGAAACAACAGTAGAAGTTAAACCAATATAAAATGCTTTACAAAGCTTACAAGATAACATATATACGACATTCTTGGAAGAACAGGTAGCAAATGAAGAAATGTTGAATTCCTTGGATAAATTAGGGCTATGGAATGATTTGCACGGCATAATTAGTGCACAGGTTTTACATTTAGGACGTTGGCAAGGATACGAGCCAGCAAAGGGACGTGGTAAATTCGGAGAGGATAGGTTACGGCGAAATATACTTTTAAGGTTAGGGGGTGTTCTGAAAGTAAGGCGGGGTACAATTTTAGAAAAAATCATTTAAAGATGGATACATTAACAAAGTATCGTGACATTCTTTCAAAATAGGTCTGATGCTTTCAATTCCAGGTACGTAAGTGGTAACAAGGTTGATGAAGTTCTTGTTAGAGGTTTTAGGTTTGCATTGGAAAGTTTTGTGTGATGGGATTATACGGGATTTTAAAAGAGCAGAAGGATAATTTTGGTTTTGGAACTTGTGAGTAAGGTTTTTAATATACTTGTCAAGAGATGAAAAGTTGTTACAAAGACGATGACCACGGATTGAAAGAGAAAAAGGAATAGATCTTTTGATATGCAATGGATGACAACTATCAAAATGAAGATATTGTTGTAAATTGGTAGGCTTAATGTGCACAGACGTAAGGAAAGAGCCATTGCATAAAGAAATATCAATATCCAGGAAAGTAGCAGCATTGGGAGAGACAGAAGAAGTGAACTTAACTGAAAACTTGGAGTTAAGATTAGTAAGGAACTGCTCGAGAGATTCTGAGCCATGAGTCCAAAGCACAAATATACCATCAATATATCTCAGCCATAATAATGGTGCCAAAGGTTCTGACTTAAGAAATTCCTCCTCTAAGCGAGCCATAAAAAGATTGGCATAAGAAGGTGCCATTCTGGTGCCCATCGCAGTACCCTTAATTTGTAGATAATGTTTATTATCAAAACTAAAAGCATTGCGAGTGAGGACCAGATAAGCAAGATGGCAAATGAAATCTGTGGATGGAATATGAGGAGGTGCTCGAGAGTTCAAGAAATGTTTAACGGCAGCTAATCCTTCATGATGGGGGATGTTAGTGTAGAGTGACGTCACATCAATAGTGGCAAGAAGTATATCAGAGTGTGCCGTAAGGTCAACTTTCTTAAGCAAACTCAAAAAATGGAAGGAATCTTTAATATAGGATGGCCTAGAAGTAACAAAAGGCTGTAACAAACAATCTACTAGAGCGGAAATACGTTCAGTAGGGGAATCGAAGCTGGCTACTATTGGGCGGCCTGGACAGTTCTCTTTGTGAATTTTAGGGAGAAAATATATGGTGGGAGTACGAGGGACATTAGGAGTAAGAAGAGTGATATCTTGGGAACTAAGTCCTTCTGCTGTACCAGAAGAAGTAATAAAAGAAGCTATTTCTTCATTAAACTTGACAGTTGGGTCGGAAGACAATAGTTCATAATAAGTGACATTCTCAAGCTGTCGGTAAGCTTCAGCATTGTAAGACGAAATGTCCTGTAGTACTACTGAGGACCCTTTATCAGCTGGAAGGATAATAACATCAGGATTATTAGATAATCTTTTAAGTGCTGATTTCTCACGTAAAGTTAAGTTGTCTTTAGGAGTGATCTTATCTAGAAATTTAGAATCACTGATCGAAGTTAAAAATCTGTTAATAAACATTTCTAAAGGATGGCTAGAAGGTAAAGATGGAGGTTCAAGTTTGGAGGGAGAACGAAACTTGAGAAGGCAAGGAGTAACATTTGAAGTAGGCTGAGAAGATTTAGTATGCCAATAGTAACGCCATCTTAAATTACGGCAAAATTTAACGCCATCAGAAACAAATTTAAGGCGATTAAATTTGGGATTTGGGGCGAAAGATAATCCTTTTTGTAAAAGCAATGTATCAGTGTTGGAAAGTGAAATAGAAGATAAATTAACAACAGCAATATTACTAGTAGGAGAAGTACAAGGGGTACATTTGCTATTGGGCTGCTGGTATGCAGTACCGGAGTAAAATTTAGATGGACGAGGTAAATTGAAAATAGAAGCCAAGTCAGGAGCTGACGCTACGAGCGGCGGGGAAAAGTTTTGGAAAAAAGATGCATTAAACTGAATAGGAATACCAGCTCTTAAATATTGTAAATATAACCGCGATAGTTTAAGAAAATGTTTCTGATTGAGGGAACTTAATAACTTATTAGCACTCATCAAGATACTATTAACTGTATTAATATATTTTGGAGAACATGCCAGAATAATTTTAATAAAACTAATTAATTTAGACAACTGAAATTGCTGCAAATATTGACGATTATTAAGGATCATCCGTAGAAAATGTTGGGAGATATGGTGCCTAAATAAATGAAATTGGCTATGAGTGCTAGGAGCTATAGCGGACAATGGCAATTGAATTAATATTCCGTTAGGACACACACCAGTAATAGCGCAATAAGATAGAAAGCCAACGTGCCCTGTATATTTAGCTAATTGTTTAGAATGGTACTTACATTTGTTGAACCAAAATGTGATAACATTACCTTGGATAGGTGTCATGGTATAAGATGTAATATATAATAAAGTATTTTAGAAAACACAGAAATATAATTAAAAGAAAAATAGATAAATAGTAAAGAAGTCAAAAGCAAAACACACAAAAGCAAATAAAGCCTAATAAGCAAAGTTAAAAGCAGCACCAGAGGTGCAAACAATATTAATGAAACATAAAAATAAAGAAACACTATTAACAATGTAACAAATTAACACTAAAATAAAAGTAGATAAAGATAAAACACAGAGAAAGAGTCACACACATCAGAACTAAATCACGATTAAAATAAGAATTTAAATATAATTCCCATAACTTGGCTTACAATATTGTAATAATAATAATAATAATAATAATAATAATAATATATATCACTCGAGAATCTAAGCTTTCTAGATAAATTCACGAACATAGTGAGTGAATTTATCGGCATTCTCAGACACTCTTGCGATAATTCTACAGGCTATGTATATCCTGCGAATAATGAAAAGAAAGTCTAAGCTACCTCTCTTCTAACTTCTTGGCAATTACTGAAAGACTTAGAGTAGAATAATTTCATTGGCGTTTCTGTATCCTATGTGAGGTGTCATCTAAAGTAGCACGTTGTTTTGCATCACCGTTTATTAAATGACCTCCTATTAGTGCTGCAAGTAGGAGAGACGGGCATGATTTTTCAAAAGAGCACCTAAATGTATACTAAACTTTTTTCCTCACATGTCGTAATTATATCTGTAGTTCGAAGACCGCAAAACATAAGTCATCCAGAACCACAGTAAACATGGTTGAAATTGTGTTAATGGTATAGGGATTTTTTTCTCTGTTTTGTGGAGGCGTTCTCCACAGGAATACATTAAACAAATAGAAGTGATTAACGGTGTATTTCGGTATAAAATGCTGTTCAAACACTCTAAAACGACAATTCGGGAAACAATTTTAAATAGCTAAGCTAAAGTGAGCATTAAATCCAATGGAACATACTCATGAGCTAGATAAGCAAATCACATAGCAAACTTAATTAATAGTGTGGATTTCTTCTTTTTTTGCGAAATGAATTGAAAAATGTCCGCAAGCAAAGGAAAAATGTTATTATAATACATTTTAGGATATGTAAAATTAATACATGAAAGAATAAAATATATGCAACCAATTGCGAAGGGTGTTCAATAAAAAATAATCATAATTTTCAAAGACGTAATTTCTCTTACTAAAATTTAACTTTTGGACGTTTTGTTAGCGTAATGTGTAATGTACTCCTTACTTGTTTCATTACTGTCTCTTCCGGTTCCCCCCTTGAGAGGTGTACAAGTTGAGACGTGTTCAATTCCACCTACATCAAAATTGAAGTGATACGCGACAAACAATATACTGCTCTTAAAATTGTGGTTTCGTCTTAACAGTTCTTCATTAAGGTCTATGGAGAGCTTTCGTCCCTATAGCAAGATCAAAGATGATTTGAAATGTTTAAAGAGGGCAGGCAATCAAATTCAAAGGCAAGTGGACCCATTGCTCCAGTTCGTGCTCTAACGGAAGAAAACTAACACCGCTGTTGTCATTGTCAGACAGGATCATCGAATAGCATTAACAACACTTTCAGAAATTCCGAAAATTTCAATGGGTGCCACTCTCACATTGGCAAATGAAAAGTTGCACATGAGACGTGTTTGTGGATTGCAAGAATGCTGACTCACTCCCGAACTAAAGGACGTTTGCGTACAGGTTTGCATGCAGTTGAAGTAATGTTACAGCAAGATACTCAAATGTTATCAAAACTGATAAAACTTACTTTCGATTCCAAAAGTAAACAGCAAAGACCTGTGTAAAAATCTCCATCATCAACGAACAAACAAACAAAAAAAAAGTTAAAAGTTACTCGAAAAATTTTGGTCAAATCATTTTTCCATATTCAAGGAAATATTTGCCAGCATATCTTACCTGCACACACAATTATAACTGGACAATACTTCAGAGATATCCTAAACTTCTGTAGGGCCATATCACATGCAAAGGCCACATTTCCGTGCAACAAGCTGGGGGCTAAACCATGTAAATGCAAGGCCGCACATCACAAATCTTGTTGCTAATATCACACAAAAGTCAATGTGAAGCGTTTCCCTCACTCTCCCTATAGTCCAGATTTAGTCCCACGTAACTTTTTTCTTTTCCATAAATAGAAGAAATAACTCCGTGGGAGGCATTTTCCATCAGAATCTGTGACAAAGACTGCGGATAAGATATTGAAAGATCTGTCAATAAATTGATTTCAAACAATTTTTAAGAATAGCTGAAACATTGGGACGAGTGCATTGCATCCAAAGGGGACAACTTTGATATATATCACAAAATTATTAAGATTAGTATAGGTATGTTGCCAAAAAAATTATCATTAATTATTGAATATATGGTTTATTTTCAGATATAAATACCTCACTATTTGTAAGATATTTTTGCGATTGCAAAATATTTTGAACATTGTTAAATCATATCTGATATCGTAAAATACATTACGAGTATGATGAAATGCACTTGAGTTCATTGAATCACCAAATATTGCCATTTTCTTTACACTTATAGATAGAATTTTATAGCAAGGTGAGAATGACAATAGTAAACATAAAAAGATTTTCAAAATCGATAACATATAAAATATGTAACTAAGATATATTATTAGTTTTAACAGTATATAAATTTTGTTTAAAACCGCACCGTGGTCTAATGGCGTTTTTGACTACTAGTCTGGTGGTCCTGGGTTCGATTCCTGCCCAGATCAAGCCGTCTGTGTAATTATTTTTTTCCGGAGGTTATCCTTACCTGAGAAGGTGATTGGCAGAAGGCTTTAAGGTGCCAAGGACTCTGAGCCAAAGTGAATCATCATTAAATTCATTTAATTCGTCCGTACTAGTTTCAGGTATCCATAGGTTTAAGGACCCTCTCTGGTACACCATAACCATATCACCATCATCTCCACTGGGACAACGTGACGTCGCCCTATGGATATCTCGGCCTCGGAAGTCCTCTATAATACCACCATGCCAGGGAGAATGCTCACAGGTTTATGGACAAGAATGGGCTCGCTTTGCACCCGAAACGTGTTTATATAGGCGATTTATATTGTTTTAGTATATTCCTTTTTTTTTTTTTTTTTTTTTTAATATTTGCATTATTTTTGCACCACTACCAAGTTTGGCATGTGCTAATTATAAAAAGAACACATATGCCAACACTTGTGGTGATACTTTTAGTATTTATTTTGAGCTTTTGCACGTATTCTTTGTATTTTAATGAGATCTATATTTAGTTAGACTTAGAATTATTTATTTCAATAATTATTCAGATTACGTTAAATAAAGACATTTGCTCAGTCCATAATATTTTATACAATGACTAATCAAAACATTTTATACTCACTTTGTAAACGTAATGTTCACTAATCACTGTAACTGAAAGTATGAAGTATCAGTAATAATTTAATGTGAACGATACAATCCAAATATTTGAAATTCACTCCATTTCGACACGCTGTTTATTCACGAATATCACAAGTCCTTACAGAGGTTTCATTAATGGCATATATGTACAGTAAATGAGCTGTTTTTGGCTACTGTTTCTTTAATAAGCATACAATGCGATTGTTTTTCTTTTAAAACCTAACTGGACATCTGTGATAACTAGAGCAAGAATAGTACAGTTTGAAACACAGAAAATACTAAATAACTATTTTAAATATTCAAGTTAAAAATTAGCTTAATTGGATAGGAATTTAGCCACATCTTGAAATTAGAAAATAAATGTTTGAAGGAAACAAATAGGATATTTTGCTGCATTTTGAAATATTTTTTGAAATATCGTACATATAGGATTATTTTATGTAAGAAACTTATCCACTATGCGAAACAGTAAGAAATATTTACGTATATCTATATATTCTTCAATTCATTCACTCATCTTTCGAAAATAACGCCGCAGCTTTGCAATTTTCAAAAAGTACTTATACATTAATTTTTTTCTTATTTATCAAATGAGATAATGAAAACGAATTAAGCTTCTGATGTTGGTCCCTTTCACATACTGCTGGCATTTTTCATATGTTACAAATTACTTAGAAATGCTATTCAAAATAGCAAAGCTCCAAAAATGAAGTTAAGGTAAGATACGCTGATAATCCAACAGCAGAGTGTTTCTTTCTTAAGTGATCTTTGTACATTTAGATTGTATATGGAAAAACTATGTAGGGGATACTTCTTTTGGTAGAACAGGAAATTGATGTAGAAAGTAAATAGCAACTTCTTCGGTTTTGTATTTAGGATGAAAAACTTAACTTGAGGCAAAAGATAAATTGCAGAATCACTCAATAGTGTTGTTATAAATTCGAGTAGCTCTTAGCCTTCATTTATTGGTAACAAAGCTTTAGGAACAGCAGGAAATATTAACCATGGACAAAAAAGGAATTGCGCGTTCTTTATTTATACTGTAAAATAAATAATGGAATTATAAATTACACAATATACAAATCCCCAGCTCAAAGACCCAGTTAGTGACAGTAAAGCCACTGAAAAATTTCGGGTTAGGAAATGTCAACAGTGAATAACTTCGTGTAAATATACGAGCGCGATAAAAATTAAATGTAATAGAGTTATCACACCAGAGCGTATTTTATAAGTTAGATTGTAGTTTCAATTACTAGCATATCAAGTGTATATAGAGCGTAAACATGACATTCCTCTTTATTTATGTACGTTTTAACATACGCCATTTTCAGCCTTTTGCAGCGAATAGAGCAGTGAGAAACATTTATGAGAATACTAGATAACAATCTATATGCTTATCTCTTCCTGAGCCTTTGCACCTTTCATGATAATTATTGAGAGACACCTTGCTGTGTACTATCTCTGAATGTGAAGTACATTCAATTACATCTTATAATTAGTCACTTGTTTTCAACTGTAAGAATTGCTACTATTTTTAACTCCTGGTTGCGTAGTACTTTTGAACATGTCAACATTAAAGCAGATTCTTCATTTGTTTTGTGAAAGAAGGCTAATAATTAAAGCAGCAGCATTGGTTTGGAAACACACATATTAGCCTACTAGAGAACGCTTAAACTGAAAAATGACAAATCATATCTACATTTGTATTTGACCTTTCGAAAAAAAACTGAATTTATAAAGATAGAACACTTTTTGGGTTATTGAAATAATATGCAAGTCTACGCCCTACTACCAGAGATTTTTTTTCAATGGTGTTTAACCCATTTTAACTATTGAGGCACCACAGACGGTAGACACTCATTGATGATACACGAGATGAAATTATATTTTGGGAAAGGATTTTTTTTAGGGAAGGGAACGTTCCACGCCTAAGTTTTGGGTACCTTTCCGCATTTGCCATTTATGAGGACTGAGGAAAACCTGGAAAAAATCTCAGTGAGGTAGGACGGGCCTGGTGGGATTCGAACCTCGGGCCTCCCTGCTGATGAGTCCGTGCTTTAACGATCTCGGCCACCCGTGGCGGTGCTCTCCTAGAAATGGTTAAACATCTTAAACCCATACTCTACAATATGACACAGCGTATTCTAGCCTAGTGGAAGCAAATAACATGTGTGCAAAGCATTTAGTACAAAAATACGAATAAATATTGTCCCGGAAAGGTATATCGCTATTTGAAATAATAGCTAATAATACTAACTTTAACATTTAAGTGTAATTAGGCAAGTTTTCGGCTTTGGCAATTCCCAAGATAAATGCTTTCTATGTTGGTAAAGCTGTCTTTCTTTTAACATATCAACATATCATTCTTTTAACATATCAAGTCATGTTTGTAATAGTTTAGTTAATATAACTTCCTAATGCATATGTATTGTTGTATTCTAGAAATGGAATATGGCGCAGCTATACTCTTTTTGTAAAAATGATTTAACTTCAAACGTAATTCAGGCTAAATTTATTAAAATTTATGATTATTCTTCTGTTTCATTTTCAACGTTTATAAAATGGCCTTCTGACTTTAAATATGGTTGTACCAGACTTCAAGATGACTTACATGAAGAAGGTCTAAAAATAACAGCAGCAGAATTCATTGAACGTATACATAATACGAGTTATATAGTCGGTGAGTTAAAGTGGTGAAATTTTTGATACTATACGTATTTCAAATGTGTAAGTTATATTTTACATGAAGAATTTCTTATGAAAAAAGCCTTGAGCGCTTATTAGCGGCAGATCAAAAAACATTCATATGAAAATATCGTAATTATGTTTGGAGCTTTTTAACTACAACAGAACTGATTTTCTATGCCGACTTATAATCGTGGATGAGGCTTGAATCCTCCATCATACCAGAATCAAAACAATGGATAGTTGTTCAGCCCCATAGAAGACAACGCTGTTTACATCTGTAGGAAAAGTTATGGCAGTAGTCTTTTGGAGCTCTACATTAATTGATTACACTAGGGAACATGATTGTTACCTTCGGAACTATAATGACTGTTTATTGTCAATTTTGATAGATATAAACCGATGTGTTCTTTGAATTAGCCTCTCGATCTCAATTTTTATTTATATACGACTCCCTACTATGTAAAAAGTCCTGTACGAATACTGAGGCTTTGATACTTACATTTTATAGAGATTATACTAAATTAATTATTAAATGCGTTTAAAACATAATTATAACATTTGTACTTGGTGAATTTCCTAATCCCTAATCTTACGCATGAGTCCGAAAGCCCATTGCTGGAATGGGAGAGCCGAAATGGAAGTTTGCGTTGAACAGAAGAGTAAATTTTAAGAGAGAAATATACTGATAAACGTATTATTGATTCTCTTCACATTGTTGTGAGTTCAGTTTGGAGTTTTGGTTTGATTATTTAGTCTAGTACTATAGTTCCTTGAAGCAACGAAGTGATTTGATACTGTTGGTTGGTGTAGTAACTTTATATCTGAGTTCAGCATGAATAAAAGTGAGCGAACCCAGTGTGATAATAAACCAGATAATATTTTTGGAAAGTTTATGCTAAAATTACAAAGGAAATATCTATAATGTTACAAAAACAGCTTATTTACTCTATTATGGTTGCAAAGTGGTCAATCAAGATAAAAAATGGACCTCAAAACATTTTTACATTATTTGAACTTGTACGACTAATTTAAGAAAATTATATAAAAAATTAAAATCCCAACCATTAACCGTACCTTAGGGTTTGATGGGAGCAACAAAATCGTGTGAATGACTGTTGTTTCTGTATGGAAAAAAGATCAGTTTTGACTATGAAAACAAAACCCAATGTTATTTATCCACATGTCATCAACAATTATAGCAGTCTCTCATAGCTCAGCTTTACCAGTAAAGCTCCCCCAAAGCCATTTGAAGAAACTGATAGAAACTGCAGTGATGATTCAAATAAGCCCTTAAGTTTCAACTTACGAACCCTCAACCCTAGAAATATGGTACAGCTGTTCGATGAATCAGGTTTAGATGATGTAGAAAAAAAGAAGCAGAGACCGTGAGATGAAGGTTGTAACAGCAGCATATGCTTGCTGTAAAACTATTAGAATTACAGTCTGTAGGAAAGGCATCATTTATTTCCCAGTTTGAGTTATGCAACTTTAAAGGAGCTGGCCCACAGATAAGTAAACTTATAAAAGGCAAAGTTTTTGAAAGTAAGTAACAAAATGCTTTCAAGGCAGTGCTAGAAGTGTTCTTGGTAATAGAATGGATCAACACTGTGGATATATTACTACAATGTTATAAAGAAATGGTTTGCGAGTGCATTTCCTCCATTTTAATTTAAGCCTTTTTTCTGAAAATGTGCGTGCTGTAGGTGAGGCAGAGCGTTTTCATAGGACCTAATCACAGTGGAAGAATTTGATCAAAGTTTTTGTGATCCTACAATATTGGGGGATTATTGCTGGTTTCTGAAGAGGGACAGTAAATATGCCTACAAAAGAAAGCAACCAGGCTGCAAACATTACTACCGGATCTATGAAGGTATTTGTTTTGTTATTTCTATTGTTAATGTTTTAATCGGTTAATATAAATTCATTTTGAGTATCTAACAAGTACCTTTCACTATCCTGAAAATAGAAAATCTCAATTGATATTCTAATCGCTAATTAAAAATTGTAAGAGTTAGTTTTCTTAAAATATTTTCAGTACGAAAAATCTAAAGTCGTTTTCGAAAAGAGCGCATCATTTTCCGTAAGAAGCAGCTATTTTTACTCTGGAGGTATTACAAATTATTTTATCTTTGCTAGTGTTATCATCGAAAAGGTAAACCGTAACTGCAGCATTTTAATGTTTTAAATAAATTGGTTAAAATTTTGTGAGAAAAACCCTGGTTTGCACAAGAAAAGGTAATGCACCTGCTCACAAAATTTTTTTAGCGATGGGAAAATTGAGAGATTTGAAATATGAGTTGCTGGAACATCGGCTTTACGCTGCCACTCACTTCCATCTGTTCCCAACTCGCAAACTCTTTCTCCTTGAATCAACTTTTATCATTAGGTCAATAGGCTATTGTACCTGTGAAGGAAATCTTTCGACCCACTTCAGAGATGGGATAATCGCATTGGATAATATCTAGAGTAAATATTATTAACCTTAAGGGAGACCATGTTGAAAAATAAAAATAATATTCAAGTACAAATCCTTTTCTTCATTGTTAGGTCACAGAGTATTTCAGACCGCATTCGTACAAGCATTATACCGAATGTTAATGAACCAATACCGTAATAATTTCAGAGGTTGCAGAGGGGTCTTAGACAAGCAGTTAGAGATAGAAAATGGTCTGCCTATTTAAATTTCTAGCATTAGGTGCCTAAAGGACCAGTGCGAAATTGACTAATGAATATTCCATTTGAAACGATACTACATAATAATGGACGGAAGTTGTAGAGCATGTCTTATTGGCGCCATCGGCGTCATACTGGCGTCATGTATAGGCGAATCATTGTTATCGAGTTAAAGTCTTTATATTTTATGTATGAGCATAGTTAATCATGAATTAGAGATAATCCTGAGTTAGAGTGAGCGTGCCGCCGACTGCTCCGGGGTTGCCATCTTGGTAGTGGTCCATCATGAATGTAAGTAGATATAAGTTTTTGTTTATAACAACAGTTTTCATATAGTTTAAATAATGTTTATGTTTTCAATGCTTACCTAGTTCCATATTTTCCTAATTTAATCCCATTTAGAATGATGATGGGTAAGATTTCTTAAGATTAGTAGCTACGTCCCTAGTCCGACCGCAGTTTGTTAAATAAGTTATAATGATATTTTATGCAAGTGGCTAGCAGGGGGTCGGAACAATATAAAGTAATAAATAAACATCTTCTCCATAAGACCTAAACCTGTGAGCTTTGAAATCTGTCTGCTATCCTATCCAGTAGGCCGGTGCATAGCTCCCTCTAGACTAAGCTGCAAAACTCGATTGAAAGTTAACCGGAGATCTTGTTGTTGATTTTTTTTTTTTTTTATGGAAGCTCTTTAATATCTCAGGTCATCAGGGTCCCATTCGATTCAGGGAATGAAATATCCGATCAGTATGCCCCAGAGACCTCTTTAT
This sequence comes from Metallyticus violacea, assembly GCA_030762175.1. Classification (NCBI taxonomy): domain Eukaryota; kingdom Metazoa; phylum Arthropoda; class Insecta; order Mantodea; family Metallyticidae; genus Metallyticus; species Metallyticus violacea. The sequence continues at coordinate 117,308,436 of CM060833.1, forward strand.
TCAGGCTTTCGTACTGTAAATGTACGACACGGGACCCACGGCTTTACTTCCCTTCCGAAGGAAGTCATAATTAGGATTTTTATGCCCGAAAAAATCCATTGATCCTGGTCGGGATTGAACCCGCGATCTTGGGTTTAGGAGGCGAGTATGGTTACCACTACCAACCAGGACCGACAACCGCAGTTCAATGCAATCTTGTCTAATGATTAGTTTGAGATTTTTAGACACTTCAATAGCACTAAAACATATAAACGCCTTTCGTGAGCTTTTGGAAACCGATATTTCCTCGCTCGTGAAATAAGCTGAGGACATTCTAAGGCCAAATGTGTAGCATTTCCTATTGGTACTAACTTATCAGCATCTAATTTCTATCTCAATTCAATTTCAATTCTTTTTGGGCCATAGATTTCATATCTTAAATTGGTTGTCTAAGAGTCTATAAGAACAAGTTAAAATTGTAATGCTTATGTTGAAACTGTTATAATTATCTTAAATGAACAAGTATTGCATTCAACATGACATGCGGAGACTTTTAACATGTGGCCATGCGATTCCAGCACAATGGTTTTATTCAGTAATACGTTCAACCATTTGCCAGAAGATCGATAAAACCGAGATTTGATCGATCGGCGGCCAACTTGGCAGTTGCGTACCTGGCTAGCAGACGATTGACTGGAACACAAAGAAAAAATAAGTATTTGATAATATCTGCTAAATTGTTTTAATATTCGTTGACCTTTAAAATTCTTCTTTTATTAAGTTTTCGTAACTACTGACCTACCAAACTCAAGTTGATTTCTTTGTTATGGACGCTCTTTAATATCTCAGGTCATCAGCATCCCTTTCAATTCAATTCATGAAACGATAAAACGATAAAATTTTCTCAGAGGCCTCTTATTTCAGGTTACGACACGGGACCCACGACTTTGCTTCCATTCTATCCGAAAAAAATCCATCAATTCTAGTCGGGATCGAACCCGCGACAAGTATGGTTACCATAAGACATCAGGACCGACCCTAAACACAATCATCTTACAATAATTATATAAGATAATTTGATAATGTTAGAAATTTACAATTGAAAAATAAAATCTTTTAGAAACTGAAAGTAGTTGTACATGTTTTGAAAAACTGTAAATAAAGTTTTCATTTGTGAAAAATATATTTAAAAAATGTTATCTTTTGTTAAATTAGTCGTTCACTTCTACATATCGAGATAAGGTTTGAGCTCTCTCTTCTTATTTATGTAACAGCGCAATATTTGGACGTCTAACAAGCAATCCCCTTCCTAATTAGGTATCCATAGAGCGGGCAATTCCTGGGAAATCATTTTAAAACACTTATCCGCCTTTTCCGATAGAATAAATCGATAATATATGTATGTATAGCAATATACATAGTATGCTTATAATATTGATTTGCAATATTTTTATTCATACACCGTGCATAATAATTTAATGTTCTTCTGATAATACAGTGCGTAAGGGAACCCGTTATCAATAAAAATCAAATTGGTAATATACCGCGGTGCACATTTTTTCTGTACTTCTTTTAGAACAAAATGTTCCTGCTAAGGATTAGACCTAATTGACTAACGGACTTGTTTCCTTCATCTATATCGGTATCGCCCTATATATCTGGTACCTGTCGGTTTATAAAGTAAGTCCTGCCCAGGATATTTTGAGGGTTTCATTCAAACAACATGGTCAGTCCACTGTTTCTGATATCTTTCAATTTATTTGGTTATAACTTCTTCGGCTAGTTCTTCGCTGATGTCTAAGTTTCTGATTCTGTTCCTTTTTGTCACACCTTACAGGGACCTTAGGAACCTCATCTACACGATTTCTAACTCTTTTTATCTGGTATTCTGAAAAACTTATGTTTCGCTCGAATATATTAAAGCAGATTTAGATATTATTCCATAAATGCGGTATTCAACATCTTTTTGCGCTCTGAAATTGAAATTTTGTTTAGATTACCTATTTAATTAATTATATTTTGTTATAGTCTCTCCCATATTTACAGTTGTTTCTATAACTGATATCTTTTGATCCTAAGTAATTGAATTTTGATGAATTGTGGCTGACACTGTAGCCCTACTGGAAGTGAACACGTGAGGGAGTTATTGTTTTCAGTTGGTCTAGAAGGATGACATAGTTTAACACACTTAGCGTCTCACCGACGATTATGAAGCTATCGAGTTTGGAGGCCCTAACATGGTGTTTTCTGAAAGTGAGCAGTGTACATGGATTAAATTGAGATGGCACGTATTAGAAAATGGAGAGAATGTCATGCAGGTCTATGAGAAGTCTGTGGCGATTAAAATTTGTCATATCGAACGGTTGTCCTTAGGGTGCCTGACTTTCTACAAGAATGCAACAGACTGGAAGATGCATTACGTCTTGTCCTTGAAGCACCTTACGTTGATGTGATTCAATCACTGCTGGAGGTGGATCGATGATAGAATGAGGGAGTTAGCCAAGAGATCAGAATAAGTCACTACAGTGTTGTAGTAAGACTCTCCTTTTCAAACACCAACAAAAACTGCTTAGCTATGGATGTCCAGTCTTCAAGGAATATGGCAGCGGCTAATAAGTAATTACAATTAAGTAATTTAAAAGTCTCCAGGTTCTAAAACAAATGTTCTGCTACTTATGAATGGGCTGCAATTACTTATTTTCAGTCTCGTATCATTATAGTATATCGTTTCTATTCTTTCTTTCATTGCTGTGACTTTAGTCTTCTTACAGGAAAATTCTACGTTATAATGCTTTATAATATCGTTAAAATCATTAGCAGACTGCAGTAGGTCATTGTTATATTACAAAACATCTACCAACGACAATTATTTGTAATCATTCAGTAGCATGAGGTAACTTTTCTAACCCTTATTTAACTCCATAATGCAAAATCTAACTTCCGAGCGCAAATAAGTTTAACGGAATCTTTAAGAATATATATTAAAAGGTTTTTAATTTGAAAAAAAAAACGAATACTGGAAGTTTTTATCGGTTACTTATTGTTTGTCCAATACTATAGTCATAATGTATACACTCCAAGCCAGTAGTAGTGGTAGTGGTAGTGGTAGTGGTAGTAGCAGCAGCAGTATTTATTATTCTAGTTGAACTAGGCATACATATATTGCACATCACAGTTGTATGGGTCACAAGACTGTTCATGCTCTTGTAAAATACTTCTTTTCTGAAATTCATTCCAACAAAAGAAAACAACATTAACAGGAACGCATTCACATACACAGACATATGAAACAGACATTCATGCAATAATTTTATATTCACATAAATATTCGTATTATTTATGTACAATGTTTATAGCAATTTCTTATCTCTAGAACTACGCATTTCATTTAAGAAAATGCCCAAGTGTCGCCAGTTTTGTCTATTTACAATTAAGTAACAACATGTCAGCCTTCCCCTGCTGGAAGTTAAAAAATGAACCCAGAGAAATTTTCTCCTACTATCTTCTGTCTGTGCGTACTTAGCCAATATGTGCATCCAGTCTTCGGTTCCGAGCATAATGGGCAAATCCTTCTGCCTTCCTCGTCAACAACCTTACGTGCCTTTCAGCCTCCTGGTCTAAACCATGCTATTTCCGACCTCTGTTTCATGCCTAGCTTCAGGATATAGGTCTTTTTAGCCGATCTAGTTTTAATTTCGCTCTGCAGGTCCAGAGATGACATCTGCATTCATCGCGCCTCTATTTCCCGCCGGTTTATGTCTGATCTTTTCAAGTCATTAATACAGCACATATTACGAAAAACAAACTGGAAAATGTTATTATTTAATCAAATCAAATATATTTCGAAATACCTGTTTATTCTATGTAAGATGGAAATTAATATTTATATAAATTTATAACACTAAAATACCAAATTTATTTTATTTTGTAAACCCTGTGTATTGGAATATCTTTAAATGTGTGTTCAGATTCGTTCTTATTATTTGTCGTATAGTTTTATTTTACAACCAATAATTTAGTATAATAAATGGAAGAAAGAAATATAAATATAACAGAGATAAAAGTAAACCATATTATTCTATAAGAGAATTATTTTAAATAGTATAAACATTAATGACTATAGCTATTAGCAACTTGAGAAGGTAGAAAAATTCAATTTTGAAATCTTTGTTTGTGCCATCAGTACCATGCTATACATACCCCCTTCTTTTTTAACTTTGTTATTTTTTGTTCAAATAATTCATTTTCTTTCTTCTCGTTGTCTTTTTCACTGCCTCTTTCCCTGTCTTTCTAGGTAACAGTTAAGCATATTTTAAATTAATGTATGTTTAATATTTTAAAAAAGGTGCATAGAGTTTCAAATCTTGTGTAGGTAACATTGATAACATTAATATTGAAATATTCATTATAAGTTAAAAACGACATTTAGATTAGGAATATATATTATGAGAAATATTTTAAAGCCCAAGAATTATTTCGGTTATTTATGTGATATTATATGATCTATAATAAACAAATAAATATAATTGAATAAAATATGCATTGTTATGAATATATTAATATCTGGAAATGTAAATATTTTAGTAATATAAACCCCTTTTAGGGCGAATTGAGTAAAGTTGTTGAGTAATGCGGAATAAATAACACAGAAATAATTGTGTCGTGAATTCTTGGGGTCTAGAAGCATGGACAAATAATTTAGCAATAATAGAACTATAAATTTAAGAAAGTTAAGCAACAGCAACAGGGAAGGAGGAGTATTGTACATGTTGACGATCTATTACAGTTAATTTCCGTTTAAAAAGTTTCGTGCAACGTTTGTTCAAATTGTTAACCTTATGATGTCAGAGACTGCTAAACTATAGGAGCATTTATAAGAAATTGTTTCATATTATTAGCAATAATCGATTGCCCCAGATTAAGATTTCGTTTGTTACAATGCATGTATTTGTTTGTTTTACTCTTCTTTAGAATTATTCTTTCTATTATTTTTATTATTATTAAATGTTCCTATCTCCTTCACAGTATTGTCAGGGTTTAATTTTATTTTTTCTTGTATCTTTATTTCCACTTTCAGGATTCACATAGGTTAATATATGTATAAATTGCCATTGCTGATGTTTGTTGCATATTATTGTTTTTTTTATTTTCTTATTTTTTCTTCTTCTTAAGTTGATATTTTTAATTTTTCATTATCAATATTTACATATTAGCATACATTTATTTATATACAGTAATGTTTTACGTTTATATGTGTACGTGTATTGTCAACTCTACTGCCAATGTTGTGATTGTAACACTATCGCTATAACTTCATGTAATTATTATTAGATTGGTAGATCGGAAGAGAAGGCCTAATGGCCTCAGTTCTACCACAAAAAATAAATAAATAAATATGAATTTTAGCTGCGAAGTGTAAAAGTTTCCAAAGATTCCCTTTCATCAAGAGTTATGATATCGGTGGCTGATTATTCGGTTTGATTGCTTGCTTCTCTTAATCCTCTATTTTATTTTTATTGAATTATTATTGGTGATACTCTATAATAAAATAAAGATGTGCTATGATAATCTCGAAAGGTTCTGAATAGAACAAAGCTGCCTGCGTATTGCAACTGTGATCCAGTCAAACTCTTGATTAAAAACAAATCACATATTCTCATCAGACAAAACGTGCATTTTGATGAAACATACAGATCATCATTGTTAAACTATAGGTAAACTGATAATGGAATATTAGAGGAAATGCACGCTTGAAGAGCGCAGTCACTGGAGCCGCGCTAGCCAGTTTACGTAGGAGCGGTTGGTAGATTGATGATGAAAACTTTAGCCATGTTGCCCAATTTATGGAGAGGGGGGGAGGATGGCGCGACGACTGTGGACTGATGATGAAAGTTTAATTTCATTGCCGGGGTTGTTCCGGATAATGAGATACGAAACTTTTTAGCTCCCGCCCCTCACGCCGATGTTGGTGTTGGAATGCGGGTACATGCACTTTATGAGAGAGTGGCCAGCTGCCGGACTGGACAGCACACAAGCTGGTGCTGCTCTCTTGGGCAGCCTTCTTAGCTAAGTGTTGTTTCACCTACAAACAAAGTCATGGTATAAAATCTCGGGAACGTTTTTTCTCCACTCTTCTAAAGAGAGCTGTGGGTTTACAGAATTTTATTCAGCTAGTATCAAACATATGACATGTAAAAACTGCAAAATCTTATAGCTATAATGGTATGTTTTCCATTTTTCCACTCAACATTTAAGTTTCTAATAGCGCAAATATGTCTTTGTGATGTGATTATAACATATTTCATGGTAAAGGGACGAAAAGCAAGCTAGAACATATAGTGATGCAACTTCATAGCTTCATGAAAGTTTCATTTAGTGTTTTCCCGTTAATGTCACAGCAATACATTTGTGCTGGAAAGATAACCCTCAGAACTTAGCTTTGCAAGAATAAAATTTCTTTTGAGGGGAACAGGAAAACTTGTAACATTTAACTTTGATTTACTTTGACAGTAACAACATAAAAATATTTCCTTGAACACGATAAAGGGAACAATGGAAAATTGCAAATAATCAATATTACGACTTTTAAAACTTAGCACAGTGAAACATCATAAATAAAATTCCCCACCAATGCACTACCAACAAAATACTAATAAATAAAAACAAATATAAGTGTAAGTGTCTGACATTGTCTTTGAGTAGGAATGTTCATAAAAGTACAAATATTCTGACACAAAGAAAAAACATTAAGTTCAACCGGTGAAGCTGTTACCAACATTTTTACTAATGTATAATAGCTATTTAACATATACATTTTATTTAATACCTCTCTGGATTTAAAGTAGATTTGGCCCCAGAGCATAACAAGTGATCACAGGTAGGAAGCTCCACTGATAAGAATGGTTGATTACAGGCTGCTCATTCCGCTGCGCATTCAGAAATTAATTTTGCCGACGGGAAGTTGCTCGCCACTTACCGAGGGAAACCATTTTGCGAGTTGGGAACTCACAGCGCCAATTTTTTATTCTCAAGTTATTTTTATTAGTAAACAGCAATGAATATTTTACTCACAATAAGTATAGATGCTGGAAGTGCCTACTCTACCCTGTGAGAGATGCCTGAATTCTTTTAAAAATATTTTTGGATACTCGCCTCAATTCATCCTCCCGAATACTATAAACTGCCTCCCGGGTTTTATTTAATGCCTTCACGAATTTTGCTCAAGTTCTATATGGATGAAGATGCAGCAGCTTGTTGGCTTTATATGTACTATTGACAGATGCACCACCTTACTGGGCTAATCATGTTACAATTCTTTAAGCAGAAGTTTCCACTCTGTTAAATTCTGAATTTTTTTTATCTCTGCTTCTTGCCTTGGGTTTGAACTTTATTCACCAATATGAAAAATGCACTTCCCGATGAAGATGTTACTGTTGGAAATTTAGCATAAAGTTGTCTCTTGTTGTTACTTGTACGATTTCTTTTGCACATAACAATCATAAATCAATATTTTTTGTCTTTGCGTACATTCTCTCTGTCGGCATACATCACAATTCACAACTTATAACAGATAGTTTAACGAGTACTTCGTACAGAAATGCAACCGAAACAATTGATTTGAATGACTGAACAAGTTCAATAGCCTGCGTCAGCGGAACTTTATCTCCATTCTTTGAAATGAGGGCTCACTAGGTTACTTATAGCAATTGTGACTCCCGTCTGATGCCGCCATTGCCGAAGCGAATTACTTACCCGAGATTCGAGAACCAACTCAAGCTAAAAGTGAAATGCAAGAATCTATAACAGGGGAAGGATGACGTCATGTAGCCGACAAGATAGATGCTTGATACCACGGGCCTGTTTCGTTATACTATAACTGACGATAGAATTAAGTTGCACAATACTTTTTTTTCCTTTGCTATTAATAATACCCATTCCGTTTTCAATGTTTTTATGTATGCATTAATTTTTCAAATGCACTTTTACATACATACCTGTTTTACACACATATATTAACTTCACTGCAATATATATTTACAGGAAATTCTGTATTTCCTTGTGTATATCAGGGGAGTCTGAAAATTATCTGGTACTTGTGTTAGTAAACCAGAAGGAGAGAATCACACTACGACAATTTGAATAGCTGATTGAAAATTTTATCTTTGGAATTAAAAATATATTTAGATTGGAGGCGCCTGGAAGCAACAAAAAAGATTTCATCTTAATCCGCCAATAAAAACTTTTTATATGAATTCACTACAGTGCTCTTAAAGGGACTCTACTGCATTAATTTTATCATTCCACCTTACATTAAATCTTTGTTGACATCCTCAGTTGCATAGAGCTGTAACTATTAGGTATGGTTAGTAAAAAAGAAGTTTCAAAAACGCAGTATCGAAATTAAATATAACAAAAGTAATTATTTAAAAGCATGTTTAGGTATAAAGGAAAATCTGAAAGTTTATTTTCAGTGCACTATAAATACCTTATATAACTCGGTATATACTAAACCAAATATTTTTAAAAGAATTCAGGCATCTCTCACAGGGTAGAGTAGGCACTTCCAGCATCTATACTTATTGTGAGTAAAATATTCATTGCTGTTTACTAATAAAAATAACTTGAGAATAATGCCTAGCTATTATATACGTTCAAGCTGAACATACATGTGATAGATCAATAAACGCCACTGAGTGTAGTAATTATATAAAAACCTAACTTTGGCACACTTTCATTAAAAACAAAACAGTCACGATCAAACAGCGTAGTCAGAACAGTAAACGTTTTTCCAATATCTTTACGATCAAGAATAAATATTTCATTGAAATGTTTTCGGGCATCACTGGAAATGTTCTGTTTTATAAAACAAATACCTTTTCCTACTAAACCTATCATGGCTTTAGCATATCTCGATAGGAGGAGAGTGTTACTGTCTTATGAAGACAGCGCTATAAATGTTATTTTGAGTAATGGTAGAGAATGTATTGACTGCGTGAGAATCAAGTTGATGTTTTAGGAATGTTTGCGAGCTGTCCAGTCATGCGTTGTAAGTATTTATCGTTCCGAAAATGTAAAGTGTGGCTTCGTCGGTGAAAATGAATTGCTCCGTGAAATCATTTGCTTCCATTAAACGCATACTCTTAACAGAAACAAAACGCATCTCTCTGTTACTGACAGCAACCCACAGTATAATGCTTCATGGAAACTCCAGATAGTTTTCTGTGGGCAGTTCTGTTGGTGGATTTCCGAGAGCTCGTACAAAGCTCCTGCTAATTGACTTACTCTTACAATTGCAGCATGATTGTTATATTGTGTAGAGCAATGATAAATAAGCCTACTGGATGCGTCCTTCCTGAATCCCTTTTGGAAACGCCGTTGACACAGATAATTGGTTTGCTTGTATAGAAAACAAGGTTACAAAATTTCATTTAGTCTCTATTTATGTTTCTTTCATTCTTTCTTTCTTTTTTTTCCCCTCTCTTTTTAGTTGTCCCTTAATGAACAATAGCAAAACTATCAGGTGCATATGAATAAAAAAAATGTTACGAATTGTATCCTAATAAATTACGTCTCTTCACTGTATACCCAGCATATTTTTTAAATAGCTAGTGGAAATCGGTAATTTTTCACTAGTAAATCATTTTTGCAATAATAAAGATTGGTAACTTGAGGTTAAAATGTTACGGGAACATGAATGGAGTTTTCCTTCTTTGTTCTGTAATGCCAACCATTTACAAGGACAGCCAGGCTGCTTTAGTTTATACAGTGACAGCAGTCCCGCAACTAGATCGGCCGACCTATTCCCTTCCGATTGCTAAGATTCCTCACCCTTTCTCTTTCCCAGTCAGTTTCGAGAGGGATTTCGGAAAAGTCGGGCAGTTGTGTTGCGCAGTCGAGAGATATCTCATTAATAGTGCAATAGTGTTGTGCAATAGTCAAATATTCATTATGTCGTCGTATATTCATCGTATATGTATTACGTTTTAAAATTTCTACGCGAGAAAATCTCAGCCACAGCTCGACTGGCTGAACTGTTTTATCGTTTACACTTTTCTTCTTGTACTATAGCGTTTCTTGTTTTCCATTTGATCGAGCCAGATATTGTAATCAAACTTCAAAATTCGAAATTGGTTGTATTATTTGTAGCTTAATGAAATTAGAAAGGACCAGTTAAATATTCAATGAATTTATTTTACTATAAAATTATGAAATTGTACTACTTAAGAATAAATAAAAAATTGATAAAATAACTTCTAGCTAAAGTAAAGAGGCCTTATTTCTGTATTTCACTAGCAGTCTATTAGGTAATATCTTGTTGTATATTTAAAAGATTTTACTTCCGCTGCTCTCTTTCCCTTGTCCAGTTTTTTTTCTCCCATCTAGATTCAGCAATAATTGCTCATTGCATCAGTTTTGTGAATGTTGTTGACAAATTCTGCTATTTTCCTTGTTTTCGGTAAAAAGATGTTACTTGGTAGTGTATAATCATTATTTATTCTGTTTCTTATAATGTTTTTCTTTATTATTTATGATTTCGTGATTTCTTATCTAGAGGTCCTCATTGTGGTGTGGTGTAGCAGGCTAAGTGAACTCCTCTCAGCTCATATTTCACATTATTTGAGGAAAAACGTTTAGTAAATACTTTAGCAGATATGTGCAGCTTTAATAAGTGCCATCACATATCTATCTATCTATCTATCTATCTATCTATCTATCTATCTATCTATCTATCTATCTATCTATCTATCTATCTATCTATCTATCTATCTATCTATCTATCTATCCATCCATCCATCCATCCATCCATCCATCCATCCATCCATCCATCCATCCATCCATCCGTCCGTCCGTCTGTCTGTCTGTCTGTCCATCCATCCATCCATCTCACCACCCACCCCCCATCTACCTACCTACCTACCTACCTACCTACCTACCTACCTACATATCCATCCATCCGCCAATCCATCTATTCTCAACCATCCATCCAGCCATCCGTCTGTCCGTCCATCCGCCTGCCTGCCTGACTTCCTATCTATCGTAAGATTGTCTTATGTGTTGTATTATGTAAATATATTAACAAAACAATACTATCATGTGGTTTCATAATTTGAATGATCAAATAAACTGAGACTATGCAAATTTCGTTGCTTCACAACATTTCAAAGTAATGTGATGAACACTATCTCCCTTCAACAAAAGTTGTATTTAGCAAACAACTGTACTGCGGTGACCATGCCTTTCTACCGAGACACCGCTTTCTGCATGTGCTGATATAAAGTGAGGCTCTCTCTCTTCTTCTGTTTTCCTTAAAAGAACCTACACTACCTTTAATACTTTTTATTATACTCTGCTGTATTAGTTACTAAATTTGTGTAATTATTTGTTGGTTTACCCATATGCTGTATTTGTTTAGTGGCTTAATATAAATCCATGCGCATATTTACTCGTAATCTGAAATGTTGAAAGCTCATTTATATTGCAACTGTACTGAGTTTTTAATTATGACCCAGCGGTTTCTTTGCTATTCGCTATGGGTTTATTTAATTTTATTTGCGCACTCTATGTTTGTAATGGCTTATTAAAACTGGTGAAGCAGTCATGCGTTTTCTATCTCTAATCGTTATTAAACTAAATAATTTAATAATGTGTTATCTTGGTTTTTGGCCTCTTGTTTTGCTTCTCCCTCTTTTTATATACGCATATGCGTGAAGAGTGTCGTAATACTAAATAAAATCCCGAGGTATCTGGATTCTACTCTCGCTTTAAATGTGCACAGCTGATTCGTATCAAATTGGATGTAATTGAGCGGCTTTTCGCCCTCCAAAATATTCTTTTTATTGCTGCAGAAACGCAATCAGCCGGTTTTTTTTTCTGGAGCAGTTAAAATGTTAGGATCTAGAATTCAAAAAACTCATACTCTACTTACTTGTTCTCCACTTGAATGATGCTTTTTTTTTTTTTTTAATATTTTTCTGTCCCTAATGTCAAATGTTATTGTACCTTAAATGTTTAAAATGAGTACAAATAAAGGAAATATGTCCACAAGTTTAAGAAATGTGTACGTAGAATACTAAATATGTAAAATAATGAAAAATTAAGTAAAACTTAGAACAATTTAGCTAAAATAATAATAACTATAGAAGCAGAAATAGATAAAACACTTTAATAGTAGCACAATTGCTATATTTTAAAGCGCTTGTGTTCTTCAGACAGAAGTGATATCAAAAGTAAATATTGAATCTGGAAGGTAACTTGATACGTAGAAACAGATAAAACAAGCAACATGTTGAAAATAATCGGGGAAGAAAAATAAGAAAAATAAAAATATTATTTATTGAAAATTTTAAACAGTAATAAAGTAGAAAAGACAATATTAACACATAAGATTTAAACTTGGTAAGCGCCTTATGCAAAAATATAATTGCTATATTTATATCTCTGATGTAACGACTCGGTAATGCATCAATAAGAGTTCAATTAAATGCATCATCAAAATGCTTGCAGTGAGACAGGACATGTTGGTCAACCGGCAAGGGACACTTCGATTAGTTAAAACGCCTAAGATAGTTCACACGCAGCAAAACAACAGTAGAAGTTTAACCACGTGGAATGCTTTGCAGAGCTTTTAAGATAACATACTCGTGTATTCTACATTCTTAGAGAACAATTAGCAACTGAAGTAAATTGAAATGCTGTGGATAAATTGGGGCTGTGCAGGAATGACCTGGCATTAGCAAGAATATGCGCTGGTGTATATATGATTTTCAACAATTGCCGTACATTTTTGCAAGTTATATACTCCTGAACTTTCATATGCCATATTGGTTGCATCTTTCAGGGGTTTTAGAGATGGACAAAATAAGATTTTATGTATCTGTTTCCTTTGATTTTATTTTCATTACCGAATAAGCAACAAAACCAACATTCAATCCATTCACAGTTGTTATTATTATGTATTCATTTCCTTCTCTGCTCGTGTATTTACATTAAGTATAACTTATATGAGCTATTAGTGATTCTAAACGGTTGAATTTAGCGTCAATTAACTTGAGTTAGGTAAATCAAAGGAAGTCCGTAAAACAAAGGAAACTATTACCAAATATATATATATATATATATATATAATATTAATGAAAAATAAAAATAAAGAAACACTATTAACAATGTAACAAATTAACACTAATAATAAAAGTAGATAAAGATAAAACACAGAGAAAGAGTCACACTTGAAATTGCAATTGTTAATAAGTGTTAATTTATATATATATATATTAGCTATCTGTAGCATCCTTTCATTAGTGAAGGTATTGTTGGTTTTAAACTCAGTGTTACTTTATCTGGTTCCTACAGCGTAATGTGGAAAATTTCACAGCGATTCTGGGTGAGAGTAGAAATAATTTATTATAAATGTACGATTATTCAGTTATTTGTCAGTAGATTTAGCTCCTCTTTATTAAATATATTTCTTAATCTTTTTCTCTCATTATTTTTTCCATAATTACTATTCAAACCCGACAAGGCTGCCCAAGATCGCTAATGCGCACTGTGAGACCCTCTGTTCGACTCCTATTAAGGTCGTTCTCCCTAAGATTTCTTCAAAGTTTTTCTCAGTCCTCATCGATGGCAAATGGAACCTTAGGCCTAGGATGCTTCCTTTCCAAGATTACTTTCCTAATGTATCATTTCATCTCATTTATCGTCAGTGTTCATCCCCTGAATCACAGTAGTATAAAGATATTATTGTAGCACTCATATTTATCACGTCTTCTAGTTTCTATGTAGCCGTTTGAGCTTAAACTTAAAGAAACTGTGTTTAATATATTTAATACATATTATTATTATTATTATTATTATTATTATTATTGCTGTTGTGATTCATACGCTTCCTTCATCTCACAGTTGAAGATATAATCAAATCACATATTTATAAGCTCAATTTAGACAAGGCATCTCGGGCCAGCAGAGAAAAAAATTAAATACTGACTATAGTTTTTTTCTTGTAGCATTTTAGAACTATAAATCTTAGGTCAAATTGCTTGTCTTTGTTCTGCACAATTTGTTGTCCCCAAAAAGAATGACTTTATTGTTATTATGGTGGTCATCTGCTTCATATTTCGCCAGTAGTAAGCACAATACTTATCCAAAAGCTAATAGCATAGCAATCATAACTTATATATAATATACAGATCGATCTATACAGTCATACAGCAATAGAGTGCCAAAATGCGAACACATTTTCTTTCAAATGAATGCCATCTAATGTTGTTCATTAATTTTGCATTGAGAAGGCTAATTCTTAACTGGTACTCTGATACAAAGCGGTGTTTAGTTCCTTTTGCAACTTAATTGGGACAAAAAGGTGACAATGTTCTATTCTAGCTTGAATATAAATAATATTTCTAAAGTTCACGAATATAGAATACAGAACCTTCATTTGATTTGTAGCGACAATAATACAAAATGAATAGATTTATATACACAAGCAAATAATTATTTTTCTTTGTCAAATATATCTGATACTAATTAATGTCGGTATGTTATTTAGGAAAGCTTTCATTGTGATCTTTTAAACAGGAAGAGAAGAAAAATGGGTTCTACAGGTGTGCAAACGGAATAATCGTGTGCATTATCTTGTAAAATATAAGTTTCGAAATAATTTGCTACCTTTATTTACTAAATAAGCTTATTATAACATAATTATTTTAAATGCAGAAAAAATTTTATTTATTTTGACAGCGCTGATGTAAATGTACAGATATACAATTACTGTTATTAAGTGTTTAATAGTTGAATGCAACAAGAGTTAATGTCTAGCTTCGTAACTATGGTAGGGTCAGTTTAACAGTTACTGATGCAGTCATGGTATTTCACAATTTAATTCAACAAAAATATATATCTAGGAAACGATAAAATTATTGGTTAGAGCATCAGTATGAGTTTTTATTGGGGCTTAAAGGGGGGAAAACTATTACATGGTTTAAAATCTCCGGCTTTACTTTGGTTAAATAAATTAACTGTTTGATTATGGTTTGCGTTGTCCACTAGTCCTCACATTAACTATTAGACCAATCAGAGTCAGTTGAGATTACGGCCGGAACTAGAACAATTGATTTTTTGCTAACCGTGCCACAGTACTTCTATTTGAGCTATCATGCTCCGTCCTGACCAACAACTGCGAATTTCACTCGACCTGACTCTATATACCCTGGACCGCCACGGGTGACCGAGGTCGTTAAGGCGCGGACTCGTGATCGGAAGGTCTGGGGTTCGATTCCTACTAGGATCATCCTCGCTGACTGGGTTTTTTCATAGTTTTTCTCAGTTCTCGTAAATGGCAAATGCCGGGGAGGTACCCTAAATTTAGACCTGGAACGTTTCCTTCTTTAAAAATATCATCCTTTCCTAATTTATCACTTCATCTCATATATCATCGTAATCCACAGTCTGTGATGCTTCAGTAGTAAACATGGGCGCTAAACACCATTAAAATATATATATCCTGAAGATCTCAAAGTACGAGAGTAGGTCCATAAGTTCCCGGCCTAACCATTTTCTAGGTATGATAAAGGCAAAAACTGCATTTCACTTTTCAATATAGTTATCCTTTATAGGAATACACTTCTCACATCTTTGAATTAACACTTCAACCCCCCCCCCCCAAAAAGAGTCAGAAGTTTTGTCTGCAAAATAGGCATAAACAGCATCCATCAATTCTTCGTCACACTTAAATTTCCTTCCTCGAAGGTTCTTCTTGAGTTTTGAGAAGAGGAAATAGCCCCTGGGAGCTAGATCTGGGTTGTAGAGTGGATGGTCGATCTCCTTGAAACCACATTTCTTTACACTTAGTTTGCAACAACAGCTGTTTGCACAAGCGCGTTGTCGTAACAAAGGCGTACCGCTCAGTTTCCTCGCCTTTTCTCTTTGACGGAAGAATGCACTAGTTCACTGAGTGACCTTGGCCTTCAGAGGTTCACGCCAGGTTCACGCCACTCCTTGATTCTCTATTGGGCAAGGGATGGAGCATAGTAGAGAAAATAGTTTCATCTCCTGTAACAATGGTTTGCTGACTTCTCTCTCGTTGCCACGGCAGAGCTCCAAAAATACCTGACAACAGCTGACTCGTTGCTGCTTTTGGACTGAGGAAAGAAGTCTAGGCACCCATTTTGCACCAATCTTATTCATTTTTAAATGTTCATGAATAATTCGAAGAACTGTTGTTTTAAAAAGCCCAACCTTGCTGCTATTTCTGTAACTTTGAATGCGGCCTTCCATAATTTCTCCTTCCACAAGAGCGATGTTTTCAGGAGTGAGAACCTCCAAAGGCTGACCTCCACGCTTTTCGTCTTCAATGCTTTCGGCCCATTCGTAAACGTTTGGCCCATTCTTTCGCGGTAGAACGTTAGGGTTATACGTCCCATATGCACTGTCCAATCGGTGTTTAATTTCATTTGGAGTAATTCCTTCTTTTGTGAAGAACTTAATAATAGGTCGTTACTCTATTTTGAACATGTCACAATCTTCTACACATAGCCTTCTTTATGCAACTATATCTGAACAACTGAACATAGCGGAGCTGAAGTTACAGCTGCAATTATTTACTTAACAGATAAGGTATGACACCAAATAAGGCTTTTGTGAAGGCGATAATCCTTATCGGCGAGGTTGATGCACCTACCCTTATCTCTTATCAGAGATTTTAGAGTTATTGTGACCTAAGCTACATAATTATATGGGGTTAATTATGTATTAAATATGATGACCAAGGCTAAGGCTTGGAATCAAGAGTCTTATGGGAAAAATTAGAGGTCGCAACCGGGAATCGAAACATGGATCTTCGGTTACCGCTTCAATGCTTCCATCTGAGCCCCATCCTGACCCAAAACCGTGATTTCTCTCAATGTGAGTCGATATACACTGGACATCTCGGAAGAATCCCTCTTGAAAGAGATTTTACCCCTAAGAGGTGACTCGGAATATTTGCGTAAGACATTGTGACCTAGGCTTCATAATTAATCACACTATTGGCGTTATTATATATAAAATGTGATGTTTTTCACACAATTCGTATTTTTGGTTAAGAACTGGAATCGAAATCATTAAAAATAAATTCAAAGTCACGGCCGGGACTCAAATCTAGCATTTTTCCTTTCTGACTGTTGTCCAAAATTTAGCCTAACAAACGATTTGTGTGGAAAATATGACATTTAACTATTAATCCAATTATTCTTAAATCTTAGCTATTGTTTCTCCACTCACAGGAAAAAAAAACACATTTAATGATAGCATTAAATTTCGATTATTAAAATCGTGTACTGTAAATCTTTCAACTAAAAATAATTATTTTATAACAATACTAGCTGTCTTGGATTCTCTGTAAACCATTCTATAAATTCCATTCCTAAATATTTCTTATTTTCGAAAACCAATTTCTGTGACAGCTGATTACTTATATTCCGTTTAAGGAATTTTCTGTCACCTCTGTCTCAGTCATTGTTTAGCATGTATTTAAGTGTTCTTAATACTACACTACTGAGATCATCAGTAGAGCAAAGCTGTCTTCTTTAATCATTTCAAATGGCTTTCAATTCTTTTAACGCCTAAAGATCAAGTTTTTTTTTTTTTTTTTTTTCACACATTATACCACTCTTTTTCCCCCACTTAGAAGCGCTGAGCCCTTAATCTGAGCATGTTTATTATAAGCGTATGCTTCGAGCTGGTATCTTATACAAGAGGAGTCGCAGTTTCATCATTGAGCTGTATTAGTTACTTCGTGAATGCAGTACATAATCCATTTCTTTGTTTTGTTTCGTGGTATCTTATAGTTAAAATCATAATATTTTCAAAACTAGTGACCTATTGGATTGGTAGGGACAGAGGACCTTTCCATACTTCAGATAGCTGAGCTTTTGGGCGATCGGCCGGAATTCAGGTGCAATGAGTCACGGACATAAACAGATTTCCTATAATACTGCCACATGAAACACTTCCGTCTCACCGCACGCAACGTTGGCAGCCACATCGCCTGGCACTTTCGATCCTGTAACAAAGCCAATAGAATGTAATGAGATTAAATAATAGATAGAAAAAGTGCATCATCTTTACCAGTGTTCGCCTAAGCGACCGATTAAAACCGCGGAATAAAGAAAAAAACAAAACATAAGAACAGCTTTGCCGTCCCCCAGGGATTTGAATGCAAATTCTCAGCTTTACCGTCTTAGCCTTCGCTCTCGGTTAGTGAACTGTTGTGCTCTCTCCTGATTTTTTGAAGGAGCAATCTAAAACTTTTCTTTAGCGAAGAATTAATAGAAGCAGTCTTGATCCCCTTCAGATGATCCAGTTATTACAGTGTTTATTATTTTTAATTCCTTTGTTATTATTTCGTTCCTTTTATTTTATAAAAGATCAAGAAATGGTTGATCAAATGTTTCATTTGCCCATGTTTATGCATCACTTGTCTTCGTTTAGACTGTCCAAACTCCAATATCGTACAGAAGATGCATATTGTCAGAATATTATATTATTTATTATTGTAAAATAATAAATAATATAGTTGTTATATTCTGTAAGAGATCTACTGAATATTATAATTGTAAATATGAGGAATAATTAAATAATAAACAATTCAATAACATAAAAGATATTTGTGAGACCAGACCACTTATTTTCTTATACAAAGTTTCATGTTAGGTTAAGATACTGCAGGAAAAGTTAAATTCGGTTTTCAATGGTGTTTAAGGCTCGCATTTACTGCTGAGGCGGTGATCACTGATTAAGATGAGATGAAATGATAAGCTGAGAAAGAATTTTATTAAGGAAGGAAGCTTTCCAGGCCTAACGGGATATCCTAAGGACTGAGTAAAACCGGAAAAAAACGACGTCACTCGGGTGGAAGGTCCTGGTGGGAACCGAAACCCAGACCTCCCGCTCACCAGCCTTAACGAACTCGACAACTCCTGGCGGTGAAATTCGCATTTGATCCAGTAGTGCAATTATTAAAAAATAGCGCTTAACGCGATGAGTGAGTGCGTTAGCATTTTGTTTTCTACTTTTTCCATTATTCATTGAAATGACATTAATTGCATATAGGTTGTAAGTTGTCGTTATGACCTAATTAGAACTTCTAAAATTTTGAAAATTTTCTTCTGATGAAATATGGTGTTTATTCCTAACTTTATTGAATTACATTAAACTGATTACTTGCTTCTTTTCAGAACTAGGGGTAAAAGCAAGAATTGGAGCAGTGTCTTCACCCCCAACCAAGTAAATTCTTGTTACATATTCCATTGCATTACTGGTTATACAAGTAGGGTGAAAGCATTAGCTGACGATACAGTCTTCCATGAGGACATCGAGCGTATCGATTTGGAACATCGATTTTCATTCGCCGCGTGTTCCCTCATCAAAATTCCATCATGTAATATCATACGCTTCATCACCGCAAAGGCTCTTCCAATGTTACATAATACGCAATAATGGCTCGTGGGGAAGTAACCTAGTGTGGAAAAATATAATCTGCAGACCATTTTCTTTTGTGTGGTTGCCTTGCGGCTCCCCATCAAATTTTCCTTGTGGTTCAAAATAATATCACCAAAACTGGATGATGCTGGGAGAGAAGTAATATTCCACAATGAAAATGGCGCGTGAAACTAAATTAATTTTATTTCTACGTACTGTTGAAGCGATGTGACTCAATAATGCTCTTTGAACCGGGACGAGCCTTCAGAAAAATACAGAAGGATATTCTTTCGTAAGTTATGTCTTACGTTCTTATTTAACTAGTTTTTTTCATCTTTTATTTAACTTATTTCATCCCCATCAAGTTGTTTTATTTTATTTGGTTACTTTAATATGTTTTGTAATTTGTCCATTCTTTTTAATCCAAAGCAATAAAATTTAAATGCATTTATTGTTTTAAATAATATATTAGGAGAATTAAACATGTTACTTGCTGTATAAAAAGGTAATGCCTTTTAATATTAAGCCTAAAGGAAACTAAGAATGAAATGTGTGAGTTTTATTTTTCCATCTAACATTTTCAAAATATCTTTATAAATTTCTATACAAACTGTCTAAAGGCTTAATTCCTTTCCAGTGCACTGTTGCTAGACTAGAGTTTTTTATTCCTCTTACGCTTGGTCTAGTAAATTTTAAACCACACAAACATTGCTTTCTGGCCCAAATAATCTGTTTCTGGTTTGCTTTATTGTGCATTTTAGGTCTGTTATAAGTAACTCTGTTTTTGTTCTGTTGTTAAGCTTCCTGAAGCAGGTAATATATCTGTAGGCCGCTCACCCGTTTATTTTCACTAACTTGATTATTAATTAAGATGGGTAAGGAAAATATTGTGCCCCACAATGCAATAATCATTTGTTTTCATACTTACCACAAAAATACCTCATTGCTTTTAATACTCAGCAAATTTTTTCGTAGCTGTTATTTAAGTCACATTATAGGCTACATTACTAATGAAGTCATCATTATAATGTTATTTAAAATCATGCTCGTTTCTGGCACTGAGGTTGTTTAGTGTTGCTTTAATATGATACTCAATTTCTACGATAGCGAATATAGTTTAAGGTAAGTGCATTTATTTGCACCCATTAAATATACTAGTGCTATTTGTGGAATTCCAGCTAGAATAGTTGCAAAGAATAATCTACCTTATATTGGAAATTTATAAATTACACTACAAATTTTCAAAGACTGTAGAGAGCTGTTACACAAGGGATAGTACGAGTTTTCACGAAGAAAAATAATTGAGTTATATATTGATAAATGAGTTAAATTCTAAGTCAGTGTTTAAGCAAAATGGGCAAAAGGTTGCCTTGGAATGTCAAAAAGCCGCTCTTCTCTGGACCCCGAGGTTCGCGAGTTTAAAACCTGTAGTGTTCTACAAGCAAGTTCTCCGGGAGGGACGTAATGTAAAGCTAAAGCATTCTCTACCCGAAAAAAGAGATCCCTGAACAAAATTACCAGCCAGCCATTTCACGTCCAAGTAACACCTTAGTATCGCACTATTGAGCACTTAAAGCGATAGGCTGATTACTTATCTTTCTGATTTCTATAGGGGCTTATTGTAACTAAATTCAATATTATTCAAATGTCCATCTGGACTAGAAACAGGTTTCAGCCTTGTAAGTCGATGATGATGTCTTCAAGGTTCGATCGAAAATCTCAATTTTCAATAGTTCATCATCAGCGTTTTCAAAGTTTAATACCATAAAAAGCTCTAAAATTCCAAACTAATCATATGGCTGTACGTTACTGAACAACAGGGCTGATTTATCGTATTAAATAGCTTAGTTTAGCGTGTGTAGCTTAACGGAAGGTAGTAGACTTCTGGTTTCGAAAATCGTAGTTTTGGATCCTGCAGATAAGGATATTTTAATTTTTTTAATTTTATGATTAAATAATCATATCATTAGATATGAAATATAAAACACACACACGCACACAAACTACGGCCGTAATTGAGTGATATTTTTTTAGAATGGAAGCTTCATCTTTATTCTCGATGTCATGACTGAATTTTTGTCACACCTAAATGCATTACTTCAAATAGTTTGACTGAGACTCTTCTACAATCTCTGAAAATTTTCGGATGCAGTTCATTAGCATTATATGTAAGACGGGGTGAAATTATTTCGTGGAAGTGTGAAATAAGATGTTTTTCTTTTAATAAAATCTGTTAGTATGTACAATAAACAACCCTAACATTCACTACCATAGAATATCCAAGTTCCTTTTCCACTAATCGATTTTATTTACTTATCATCAATCAACAGAAGTCTGTCGATATTTTCTAACACTTTTCTAACGCATTTAATAAAGAAATTATAATACCAAACACCAAAAATTTGGAATGATACTTGTTCATTATAAAATTTCCAGCCTATATATAATATTGAATACTTACTACGTATTCACACTATTTGCAAGGCTACTCTCCTGGCAGTTTACAAGTTAGAAAACTTAACCTGTTCTCTTTGCTTAGAGCATATGAATAAGAGTTAATGAAAAAAATTGATAAACCTCCTTTAGTAAATAATAATTATTGTTTACGCATAGAAAGTTTGAGAGAAAAAAAAACTCTTAAAGCATTTTATTGGTATCGTTGCAGACCAGAACGGCCGGAGCAGTAGCAAATTACTGTTAGAAATAACAAAGTATTTTTGCTCGATCTCTTAAATATATTGTTTACATTAGTATTCGACAGTTACAGCGCGCTAGCAAATAGCTCGGGGAAATGCATTATTGATATAAAATAGATATTCGTGGAAACCATTGCACACGAGAGCAATGGCAGGCAGGTGCAGTTTCATTAACAGACTACATGCATATTCGTTGGAAATTTGTACTGATAGAAATCACAATTTATATTGGAAATAAATCGGCAAAACTCTTGAAAAGCGAGTAGTGCATATTTTGTTTTTACGAAAGCAAGTGATGTTGAATATATGTTAGTATTTGTAAAGGTGTGAGATAAAAGGAAGCAAGTACGAGTATCTGTGGAATATATAAGAATGTTCAATATAGTGTGTCCTCTAGGCAGTAAAAGTAGAATAATGAATAAACTGGCAATATGAAAGTACAACGATGCTATTCGAGTTAAGGGCCGGCAAAGCGCGGCTGCGTACTGGGAGAAGCCAGTCGTCAAGGCCGTATAATTCATGTGCAAGTAGAAGTTTGTATTTACGTGTGGGAGAGGCTTTGTCAGCGAATGATTGTGCGTGCATGTGTTACTCGGTGATTTCATCGTGTGGAAATTGTGTGCTAATTGTTCTTCGTTAATTAAGCTACTGTATAAATATAGTTTTGAAAGCGTTTTGAATGTACGATGTGTAATATGAAAATGGGTTTTTGCAGATAAGTAGTAAGGCGATTCGCAAGAATCCGGTTCCAGCAATGTAATCCAATAGGGAACATCATTTTCAACATATCTTGTAACACAGGTTAGTACTTATGATTATCGGTTTTAATTACAGTATCTTTGTATACTATTATTAAAATATATGTACTAACTTCACGCGCGGCTACTCTGTCTTCCTTTTTCCGATTGCGGCGGCTGTACTTTCCCAGTAAGTAACCGTGCTCAGGCGGTCCGTAACTCAAATAACCTCACTGTATATTAAAGGATATTTCGAATATGCCATTCGTTAGTGCAAAAGTCACAAATACAAGGTGATGCTTTACATATTTTATAACTGCCTTATTTATTAAATCTATGCAAAATAACCAAATATAATTGGAGGAAACAGAAAGGCAAAGAAGGGAGTCATGTCTACCTATATCTTAATGAATGTAACAGAATCTGCATATGCCGCACTAGTGGCTTCTTCTTCAAGACTTTGTGCCATGTTGTTCTGGAAGAAATATTATATCCCTTACTACTCATCTTTATTTGTGAGAAATGAAATCTCTGGATACCTTTTTAACTTCATTTCTCATAATAGTGCATGTAGATGCTTTTTGTATAAGCATCTGCTTGTATTTTTGTTGCTAAAGTTTGCAATAATCATACAATGACATCAAAGAACAATTCTGCATGTACTTTCGAAGTGTGTCGTCATCCTACCTAGTAATGTTAAAAGAAATTACAGGGAAAAAAGATGTTTAATGTTAAATCAAGAAAATACATGGTGGTAATTGGCATTTATTTAGGTAAAGTGAGAGGAAAATGCTTGAGAAAATTAGTAAGCAAGGAAAAGAAGAAAGTGTAGAGTGTGAGGGGTTAGATTTAATAGTAGGAAGGGCCTTATAACTCATTAACTGCAGTGTTTGGGTATATCGGGCCTCAGGAAACAGCAACTTAGTGTAGTAAAGTTATTATTGCTTAATATATGGGTTATTAAACTTTGGTGTACTTAGTGCCTTCTGGAATTGCCTATTTGTTATATTTTGTGTTAATTTTGTTGTAAACACTTTGTATGTAGAAGTATGTATGTGTAGTCTGCAGGAGATATATGTAATAAATTTCAATATTAATAGAATACCTGGACACAAGCTCTCCGGATTTTCCATAAGGAAACTGCTGATCAGCCGAAGACGAGTCTGGAATTAATTAAATAAGAAAAATTGAAGGAAAATATATCGAAAAGGTATCCTTTCTTAAGTGATGTAATTTATGAGGTTATGCAACTAGCTACAAAAGTAGGGAGGAGAAAGATATAAAATTAATAGTAATCTTATCTGTTGAAATAAATTTATTCATTCGTATTAATGTTGAGTAAGCCTTCATAGAGTTAGTCTAAGCAGTTTGTCCTTGTAGAAATTAAACTGTAGGCCACAATAAGCACTGTTAACTTTTAAACCTAGCTCTGGAGAGAATGTATTATCATTTGATTCCTTTCAATGGTTACACGATGCACAGGGTTTCCTGTTTCAAGGGGTGGGATGGAAATTTCGTGCAAATGCACCACTGGCAAAGCGACAGTTCCGCTTCAGTCACTCGATGTAAGATAAGGGTGCTACGTGAGGCAGTAATGAACAGGGACAAACCAAACAAGGGCAGTGGTCCATCGGTTGGCAATTTCACCATGTGTAGTGTCTCTCTAAACTTCGCTAGGCTCTTCATTGCTTTAGCCGGACTACGAAATTCCACTGCTGCACTGCCGTAATTTAGTACTCGGAGGAAGCAGTTAACTAACTTCCCAAGCACACTCTAATACTGCGATTCAGTTATGATTGTGCATACATTCGTACGTTTTAATGACTCCGTATGCCGTGGACAATCGGCACTCCAAAGTGTGAGCCCCTAATGCTGAAATTATTGCATTTGAGCCAGTTTTGTTATGGCCATAGTTCTTTCATATTACAGAGTTTTCCCTTCCCCGTGACCGCCACGGGTGGCCGAGGTCGTTAAGGCACGGACTCGTAAGCGGGAGGTCTGCGGTTCGAATCCCGCCAGGACCGTCCTCCCTGACTGGGGTTTTTTCCAGGTTTTCCTCAGTCTTCATAACTGGCAAATGCCGGGGAGGTACCTAAACTTAGGCCTGGAACGCTTCCTTCCTTAAAAAAAAAATCCTTTCCCAGTTTATCAGTTTATCATTTCATTTCATGTATCATCGGTGTCCACCGCCTGTGGTGCCTCAGTAGTAAAAATGGGCGTTAAACACTACTCCCCTTCCCCGTGCTATAGAAAATATAGAATGCCTACTCTTGCAGTGATAAAGAGAGAAAGAGAGAAATTACTTTTTTATGTTCTTAAACGAATAGTGCTACAAAGATTCTGCCATTTTTTCCCCTTGTTAGGAGTAAACTTATTTTGAAAATTTTGAAATTATCTTGAGCGATCCTTGTTAAATTTTTAGCACGAGTCATAAATACCTTATATAACAATATTGCGATATTACCACATCGCCTCCAAAATAAATGGGACACATGAAATTTCATAATTGTTACACCATGCTTGAACCTCAACTGGTGAACTTTTGAGGCAGTGATGTTATCTGTTTATTTCTAATCTCTTAACTCACATCACAACCCGCAATAATTGTAGTCGATGTGGATTTTCCGCAATAGAAGGAGAAAAAGAAAATACAGCTTTTCATGAGAAGCTGTGCAATTCTGTTAACTTTAAATGCTATTTTCCCCGAAACATATGTGAGTTATAGGGTTCATGTACGGAACGTCAAAATTGAGCTTGGTATTTTATAATTTCTGTAGAAAAGCAAATTTAAGCGAATTCCTCAGTCACCAGCTTGTTGTGGTTAATTGACAGCAACGATAGTACATTCAGCCTGTCCCTTGTTATGACATTTTTCATGAAGGTTTTACGACGCTTAAGGGTTGAAAAGCAAAACTATATCTTCGTACCAAAAGTATTATTTTGTAAGTATTACTCCGTTCATTGTTAAAAACTCGGCATTTATTCGTGTAATTTTGTTACTGTTTCGTGCGAGAGTTAAAATGAAACTAAAGGTCACTATATTGATGCACAGTTTATCATTCGGAGATTTAGAGTTAAATTTCGCTACAACTGACTACATTTTGTACACCAGCCGCTTCACAAAATATTCCGAAACTGTAAAGAGCGTTGGTAACGGCAAATTGGCAACGATCTCCGCTTAACTGTTTATCTTTGTAACCCCCCTCCCTTTAACACCTGGAGCTGGTTAGATTGAGGTTCAGTAAAATAGGGAGGTGGAGTGTCACATTGTTCTCATTGCGGTAACTAAAAGTGAGCTGGCACGTTCTGGTGCCAAAAGGGGTGAGTACTTTTTGGTAATATCGGTCGCAAATTCATCATGACTATTGATTCCATAAAGACGTACCTAACCATGCTTTAGACTCTGAAGGCAAACACAAGACACTTGAACTTCGGCAGTGCTTCTGATAATTATAGATTTTGTTCTGCTAACTTGAATTAAAAACATTAAATCCCTAGATTAGAATAAGACAACAAACGATTGATAGTTGTGGAAACATTATTGCCAAATTTAATTCCACTCATTTCAAGACTATATCTAACACTTACTTATTGTAATAGTGAAGGGAACCTTCAATGGAAACTGTAGTCTCTTGAAAGCGATCTGAAAAGTTAGTCTGTCTATATCACCGTAATATGGAACTCGTATCATCTCTCCAAACATTGGTCTTGTTAGTGTAGTAGCTTTATTCACTCTCTGAATTGGAATTTTGAACCCCGGTTTATTATCAGATAAGAAAGGAGATAGGGTTCTGTCTGCTTAACAGAGCCGTAACTGACGAACGCTTTATTTTTGTTTATACCCATTAACATTGCACATGTCATGGTTATTCCTGTGTTTGTGCCTTCAGTTAGCATTCCTACACGGCTGCATTAGCGTCATGTAAGCACAGTGGTAAAGTCATCAATAGGAGCGGATATAAGCAGTTCGCAGACTCCCTCGGCAAATGTAAAATAACGGGTAATAACTATAATGAAAATACGTGTGGCATAAAATCTGGTGGCTAATTATACTGATAGAATCTCGCTCTGCTGTAATGACATCATTCATTTCAAATGATTGGCGGCAACATCCAAATAAATTTGATCATCCAGTGCATGGTTTATGTCGTTCTAGATCAGGGGTGTGTACGCCGAGCTGAATTCGAGTTATACTATGCTCGCAAAACAGAGTGCGTTATCGATCTATGGTGTTATGTCATGATGACTCTTGATTGTTGTCCGCCTCTTAGAAATGAAATTTAGAGCTAAAAATAAAAAAAAATGCATTTTAATTTTTCAACTCTACTATTAATAGTAATACTTTAGTATTTTATGTTCGTAAAAAAATATAAACCTCTCTCCCTTTTAATAAGCTACTTCTCAACTTACACATTTTTAACTAGAGCATTTTTATGAGGCTTGCAGCTGCCTCCATTTCATTCTGAAATTAATTTAAACTGCTGCAAATAATAGACTGAATATTACACTATTTTCTTAATTATGACCTCCTTCTTCATATATATTGTATTGTCATTGTTCAGTTTTAGCTTCCATAAAGGCTTGGTAGTATTACTATCACTGTTTATGAGCATCTTTTCTGTTTCATTGTGAAGTGTTCTTCCTATAATTCCACATATATGAGCTTAACTTATATTTCACAACCTCTTTCATGATCTATTTTTTATTCTTAAAACTAGCTTTATTTTAAAAAATCTCTGATATATAAAGTTCAATCAGTTGCAGTTTCAGCTTTTTGATAGTATGGGCTACAAACTACAAACCTATTGTATTGCTAAATTACTGTCCCTTATTTGATTTATTTTTTTATTTTAAATCCAATTAAGTATTTAGGTTTGCGTGTACATTCCATAATGTCTCAATTTTTCTCGTTTTTACGTTTCGGGGGTCTTTTAATAGCTTATAAAAGCTTGAAGGAGTTCTTTATTAAATTATTTTTTAATATCTTCTAAAATACATTGTTCGATCTCGATCTTCTTTTTCCAATCCTGACTCCTCTTCAAAGAGGATGACTTTGGTATTATTTTGTAACCATTTCATTTTTAATTTTGCTTATAATTTATAAGCTTCGTTGAGTAAAGTAGTTCTTCTGTCATTTGTGTGCTTGATCCTAGCCCCTATTTTGAATATAGGAATAATATTTCCTATTCCTCCTTCATCTGGAATATTTTTTTATTACCAGCATTAAAGGTTTCGAAAATAGTTTTAAAATCTATAGGGATGCTGTTTATTCATGCTATATCGATACTACTATCTATGGTACTTTTTTAATATTTGGAAATACATAGACTTTTTCTGATTCATACATTTAAATGTTTCTTTAAATTACTTATATTTAAATAGACTGTTCATCTATGATAGGTTCAATATGTTCCCTCTCATACTTATTGGAATTAAGTGCTAGTGCGGTTTTTTATGTATATACTTGCCTCCGAAGGATATCATGTCCGGGATTTGAGATATATTTATCCGAGCTTTCAATATTATATTTTCCAGGAGAATTTCTTTACAAATAAAAGTTATATGAAGATGCTTGCAATTATTCAGAGTACTAAGACTATATATATATATTTTTTTCTATTTGGCACTTTATAGCAACTTAAAAACTCAGCGTTCAATTCTATCCGTGTTCATACATGTACAAAAAAAACTGAGATTTTCATTTATGCTTGACGACACATAATGATCACAATTCCTCAATTCTCTTTCCAGTAAAGCGTTGTCATAATAAAATGTGTCGCTGCAACCGTCGGAGAAAGATTGTACGGCCGAACCCGAACTTCCAATGGACATCTACCGAGTGGTTCAGCAAATGTCTTCGTTATTCTGGACGTACATTTGAATTATTTTCAATCTCTTGAACTTTCTTTAATGCTAATGATACATCCAAAAATTGGTACGGTGATATAACCTTAACGACGATAAACTGTTCCTACTCTTTAAAACCAAAGGAAATTGTAATTTGAACTATATGAATGCATGACCAATTGTATAGCGGATAATGAATGGGGACAGTAAGAAAACTGCTGCAAAGCATACCAGCCGAAGCTGCACACTCGGAGAGCCTCGCTTTTGTTGCCGCTATTTTCTGTATAAAATTTTTAAAAGAACTAACTCATCTTATTTTCTTCAGCAAATGCAGGAGTGAGGTAAACAAAGAATAAAAGTGAATCTCTGTTCTTTATGTTAACTGGAATTTATTAGCTGATATGTTTATTATTGACTGACATTGACAATCCCAATTATCGCTAAACATTATCAATGAATATATGGTTGTAGATCTCAAAGTTATGGGAAAATGTAGCGAAATTTAATTATATGTTTATCTTTTGAATTTTCTAAAAGTTTTCTGTTTTCTTGCACATTTTCCAATGAACTACATTCGTAAAATATGGATTGAAAAAAATGCTTAATAATTTCTAATTTTTTGTAGAATGATAAGCATATGAGCTAAAATTCGGTTAGGTTAGATGTCATTTCACAGCAAGTCTGTGCAGGCTAGGATTTTAAATCGGATTCAGAAAGAAAAAGTAGAGTTCACAGGGCCTTAGACTACATGTCTACAGCTTATCGTGCCGATGTTCTAACCATTTGAGGTACAGTGCCCTGTACTGCCACAACCGCAAACTTCTATATCTCTGTATCGGAAGACTTTGAGGGTTAATTCGTTACAGTGATTTTGTTCCCAAAAGGTGATTTGAAACTTTTAAGTACAAAATGTTAAAAGGATGGCGGTCAAACCTCGTTATTTTTCAGCGTAATGTAACTTGACTTACACACATTTAGGCCAATTCACCTCCAGTTATTTAATCCCTTTGCTTGATTCTCCAACCAACACATTGCCATCGCCATCATTGTTGGAATATCTTCATCCTCAAAGAAAGTGCTTTAGGTTTTAGAAAGAAACCATTGATAAGGGTCTGGTCTGGATTACAGGTATTGAATGAATGAATAGTGTGTAACACCCCGTTTTTTGCTACAGAGGCACCACAGGCGGTAGACACTGATGATACATGAAATGAAATGATATATTGGAAAAGGGTTTATTTTTAAGGAAGGAAACGTTCCAGGTCTAAGTTTAGGATACCTCCCGGGCATTTGCCATTAATGAGGACTGAGAAAAACCTGGAAAAAACCTCAGTCAGGGAGGATGGTCCTGGCGGATTCGAATCCCAGACCTCCCACTCATGAGTCCGCGCCTTAACGACCTCGGCCACCCGAGGCGGTGATTACAGGAGGAAAGCCTAAGCTCAAAGTGTCAAATTTAGTATGGGTACCAACTACAGACCACACTTCCCCAAAAATGTTGCCATGACGTTCTCGACTTACTAATACACGTTGAACTTCTTGGGTGTGAAGATCCTTATGTTTCCTTATATAACCTCTTGTTCGGTTCCTGGGCTATAGTGATGAACCCATGTTTCATCTCCAATAACAACATTTGAGGGGAAAAAAAGCATATGGAACCCGAATTCTCTTGATTGAATTCCTTTATGAATTGCTTTCTGCTCTGGTGCCAGCATTCAGGTATCCATCGGGAGCTGATCATTGACCTCATCAGATGGATGTGTAAAATCGTGTCAGCTGAAATGCCCAGTTAACGGTCTATGAAATTACTCTTGACATGACAATCTTACATAATAATAGCTTCCACTTTCTGACACATTCAGACTAAGGACTGACAACGAAGCTTCACGAAAAAGCTAAGATTGGTATAGTTAAAACTGTCACATGCGTTATTTTTTTGCGTTTGGGGAGTCAAACTTGGTCATATTTTTAGCAGACACTAATAAGATATTTTTAATGAACTGAAATGTTGCTATTTCATTGGTTTATAATTCCGTCATTGTATTGTTAATAGCAATTTCTGTTCTTCGAGTTTCTGGTTGTCTAATGACTCATTCAGGACCCATTTTTACGTACACTTTTGCTTGAATGCCATTTAAGACCTCCAATAGTAAGTAATATTATGATGTGGAGAGTAGAAGTAAGTGTTTAAATGAGTATAAAAAGATTCACATGCATTGGCTGTACGCAAGAAAGAAAAGGAAAACTCTACCCATAAATTTGCAGGACATTGGGTATCAAGCATGATGTAATTTTCTAGGACATAATCCCAAAATTGATATTCATCTGTCATTGGGTTATGTGTCATTATATCGCCAACAAAGCAATGCTGTATTTAGTTGGGATTTAAAAACGAAAGTCCGAAGAAGAGCTTAAGAAAATGGCCAATCTCAGAGTCCTTTTGTTTATACATTGCACCGAGATCAGCATGCTGAATCTTTCTCCACCAACTTTGTTTGAAGTGAAATCTACATCCCCGTAATTTACATCTGGTAACATTTTACAAATAGCAATGTGCTAGGCTTTTTCGAAGTCTACATATTATGCACTCGGAGAAAAGATTGAATCCAAATACATATATATTTTCCTTTCTAAACTTCATATATTTGCCTGGCAATATAAAAAATACTAATAGTATCATATATTAAATGTTTTACCCCATGTATGGTAAAAATTTTGGAAAAGGATTCTGGGTAATATTTGAATGAACCATAGGTGTAGATAGGTGTTTAGGTCACCTAAACATTTTTAGTTTGTCCCTGTTGAAAAAGCTACAATATTTTTCTCATGGTCATTTAGCAATAAAAACCATTTGTTTTAATACTAAAATTGTTCAAAATAGAATGAAACCCTCCCAAAGATTTTGGCACTTTTGGTCTGATGGCAACATGGACATAAGGCATGTTACTAATTCTAGTTACGTCTATAGTCCTTAAGAAAGAAATTTAGCTGGTCTCTCAGAAGGGTTTTCAGCAGATTTTCATTTCAAAATGTTGCTTAGTTTTTGCCCGTTTATTAAGTGTACCTCGTCTTTTTCATGATTGTGGTTCAACATTTGCACTGTTCATTAACTTTTCACTCATTATAGCAGTCACAGTTGAATCCATTATTCACTTAACCCTCGGTTAAGTGCACCTAAATACATTTCTTTAGGCACTTTAATTAAATAAATTTAATAGAAAATTGCTAACAAATAGTTGTTTCACTTACCCTGTTCTGTTGCAAGATTGAAAAGGACACTAGGAGTGAGGTAGTGACTAGTTTATAAATCTGGAGAATGTATTTCTTAACTTGCTTCAGGCGCAACTGTTAAGAGTCGTCTAAAGAAACCCGGCGTGCCTTCAAAAACCCCGGCTTGCAATTCAATTAGGTATACCTTTCAGATCTGCACAGACCTCGCATGTAATTCAAGTGAGTTCGTTTTTACAAAGGACTCATAAACTCATATATGCAAATATACGAAAAATTTTACGAAAGTTGAACTTCGCATCTCCCTTATCAAAATGCTACCTTAATGGCTTGTTAATTTTCACTCGTTTCCTTTTAAGTAGGAACTCAAATTTAAGTGTATAAATATATATATATATATATATATATATATATATATCAATAAAATTGTTAGCAATAATAATTTCAGTCAGTATGTACTAAGTTAATTAATATATATCTGATGATCGGCTGACTATTAACGATTCGTTTCAGACACCAGAATTACTTTTTACAAAACAATGGCAGCACCTATGCCAGCGAGTCTTGGATTTCGATAAGTAAGAAGTCAAATGCAAACGGGAGAAGTGAAATTTTTAAGAAGATTCAAAAAATACGCAATTGACCTAATATGAGATCAGAATTATAGCTGGAAAATAAAAAGAACGCTATAGTGTAAATCAGTTGGAATATATATATTGGGAGACAGCTAGCCAGATGAAAAGATTTGCTGAGAATGTGCCAGAGCTAATCCCTGAAATAATGAGTATTAAGATCTAGAGATTTAGATCTTAGCAAAAGGAAGAACACGAGAAAAATTGCGGCTTAGTAGACTCCGGCTGAGTGGCCCCCCACGTTGGGTGCCAATTTTGAAGCGGTTTAATCGGTGGGGACAGGTCGGTCGCTATATTTTATAGCAGCATATCGTTAATTTACTATTGATCGCTTTGTTGTTGTTGCCCACTCTTCATGACAACAATATCTCAGGATTTTGTTACACTATTTTAGGGTCGTGCTCAACAGGCCTGGGAGAGGATATCAACTGTGTTAATAATCAGGCGATAAGTGGATGTGACTATATGATAATTTATTATTCTCAGAATCTTTCGCGTCCTCTGGTATTCTGAGTACGATGGAACTTTGCTCTGCCGAATATAAGTTAGCTGCCGCAATTTTCAAGGAGATGACTTGCATCCGATTATCTGACTATTTGAACTGCTCCTATGAACTGCACTTATCTGATCTGAGTGCGTGAACTGCCGATATGAACTGAGTTGAACTGATTTGCGAACTGAGTTTGAGTTACTGAACTGCGCTTCTCTGTTAACTGATGGACTGATTATCGGAATGATGCCCTAGCGGAGCAAACGCCTCTTTGCACATTCAGTTTAAATTAACTGGACATTGGCTTCATCAAACCCAGGGGCGGGGGCTATACAAGCACGCGCAAGTCAGGCGCCTTGCTTTAAAATTTTAAAATATACATCCACTATTCAAGTTTACCTGCCAACGCATACCACCCGCTACTATTTGAAAGTTTAAAACATTTATTTACATTGGTTGGTTTAAAGTTAAGTGTACAATAGCTGGCGAGGTCATTGTCCTAACGTGGAATCCTGGAGTTTATAACGTAAGGTCCTTTAAGAATGACATGCACTTGTCCCTTCCCTTTATATAGCTGTTTATGGCCTTCCTGGCGCTGCCCGTTTCTGGCTCCGTACCGTAGACAGTTACACCAGAGAACTTTCTCTTTTCACAACATACAATTAATATATATTAAAGTTATACATATACATACATATATAATATCTACATCACTAATTAAAATACACACAATAAAATGAATAAGCTTATAGTATACATTATATTTATATTTCAGTGAAAGTGGGCCATAGGGACTGTTTCAAAACAAAGACATAATTCGAACTGTTGGAAGATGGAACCTGAATAAGAGAAATTGCAAAATAGGGCAGGGCTATAGGAAAATGTCTAAGGCCTGCAAATCTTAAAAATAAATATAGGGAAGTAGTGAACTTTGAAAAGTCTGCCAAGTGGTTTCATTGACTTTGAATTGTTTACTCTTTCATTCTCAATCACCAAGATTATGTCAAAATGTGCGTTATATATAGTATGTATTTTTGGCAAATATGAAAATAAAATCTTTTCTTATGTTTGGACATATTTAGATTATCATAATATCATTGATGGGGCTTTTTTCCGGAGGCTTTAAAGATTAAAGTGTAACACCAACTACTTTAGATTTTAAATTGTTTAAAATTCCATTATAGGAGACTTGCTCTTAATCAAGTACATAAAGTAAATGTCCCTGGGATTTAAAAATAAATGTCATGTTTCTATTCTTTTGAATCACGAGCTCAGTCACAATACGGTTTAATGCATTTTAAAAGGAAGGTGGTGCTCATTGCTATGCATTTTGTGCTCCATAAACTTTCCCTTGTGTCAGTCGAGTGTGAAGTTTTCATGTTAAGAATGAATACACTCCCCCGTGTGTTCGCCCTTTCCTCCTCCCGGGAACACCCTCCTCCCCTCTAGGCGGCTCTTCACTAACGTGCATTTTCCTCCAACCGTCTATGGAACATACATCAGAGAATAGTTTCGTGAAGGGAAAAAAATGCAAAAGAAGGGAAAGAGAGAGAAAGTTTTTAGCCAGTTCTGGCCTCGTGTCGCCCTAGGGTTGGCTCACCCTGTTTCCACAGCCAACTTTTGTTATAGCGTCTCGTGGGCTCGTCTTTTGTTGTTACCATGATGCCGGCGGGGAAATAAGGTGGGCAACGGCGGGGTTAAGTGAGGACAGCTCCCCTCCCCACATAACTAACTGCATGCAACATTGAGCAGGGTGGGAGCGAGGTTAATGGAATATCTGAGTTGATTGCTCCGCCCTGACTCCAATGTCGCATTATAGTAACGTAACGTAAAGGGTTGCCAGCTTGTGTAAGTAACTCTTCCCTTAGGAGGATGGGGTTGGTTAGAAGAAGCGATTGGTAAAATATAAAGGGATATAAAAGTAAATAACCCGTACTTTCTTTATTCCTGAGCAAACAACTTCAACACCACCAGGATTTACAGCAGCAAACTGTTATGACAATACTAGATAGAGGTTAATTACTTTATTTTTAGAACATTATTTTTCCATACTAAGCAAGGGTTGAAAATGCTATCAACCAAATGTTTTCCATTTTCTTTATTCTCGCTTCCTACAATTCTTGTTACAGTAGGGATGATGACTTTGTGCCGTTGTGATGTGAATTTTTTTTAATGGTGTTTAACGCCCCTTTTTACTACAGGCATTACAGGCGGTGGACACTGATGATACATGAGATGAAATGATATATTGGGAAAGGATTTTTTTTAAGGAAGGAATCGTTCGAGACCTACATTTACGGTACCTTCCGGATTTGCCAATTATAAGGACTGAGGATAACGAAAAAACCTCAGTCAGGGAGGACGGTCCTGGTGGGATCCGAACCCCAGACTTCCCGCTCACGAGTCCGCGCCTTAACGACCTCGGCCACCCATGAAGATACTTGATATTCAATGAACAAATCTATGTTAGCAGGCATGCGCAGTAGCATACTTTTCAAACTAACAGGGAAGCTGACCGTATGTCCCTTCGTCATGAGGTATATGCAAAGGGTAATTTGGAAACACATCATTGGATATTGCCACTTATTCCAGTGTTTAGATTAGTTCATTTCTTTGACCTAAAGATTATTTTAATAAATATACCCCTCTTTTAGTACACAATAACTACGCAACATTAAACCATTAGTCCATAATGATATTTAAGGAGTATGAATACCGCTAATTCATGTTATAAACTCTAGTATACAATCTATTAATTTGGCAATCAACACAAATGTAATTATTCTCTGAAAAAAATGGGCAAGAAAATGGGAAGTGCGGGTTTAACCCGAATTTTACTCATTTTAACCTACGCGGAATCATTTGAAAGTTAATGAAAAAGATTAAAAAGCAATAAGATACAAGTCACTTGGTGTAAAACTATGAGTTTTGTTTTCACATGTGTAGAAGAACGTTGCACTTTATCCTAACACTTGCGAAATCAGTCTACCATTACAGATTTGTCCGAACGTGGTCTTTCTTTTTAATTTTACAAGCGGCGAGAAATGCTATCCTTAGGAAAGCACGCGGCACTGCTGCTATTCTCTAGAGCAGTATGAGTACACACTCCTCAAACGTTAAAGATTGAAATCGCATAGTGATTAAAAACAATGTGGAGCAGAGTAACAATGTGTACTTGTATATGCTGCAATCCCTTAAATGCATTGGTTACTCAGCTGTCCGGCTAGTCACATGTTAGTGCAAATAAACTCACTTAGCTGCGCTTTCGTTCTAGGACACGGCCAGAAATGTCGTCCCGACCGTATTTCTTGAAATTAACGAGCCAAGCAAAATTCTAAGGTATGGCTTCGAATCACAAATATTTTACTTACCATCTCATTTCTTTACCATGTCCTACTCTATCCTAGAAACTACACGCTTTCTTTTATTTATAGACGTTTACTGCAGTGCCCGGTGGCGGTAGTACGAATAACAAAGATAAGGGTATAAAGACAGATAAAATAAACAATAATGTAAGGTTTACACTAACTTCCATTGACTTTATGTGGCTGTTAACCCACCTTTCCTTAAAACTCTTCACACTGTTCTTAATGGTTGCTACAGGTAACTAATTTGATTCAACTATAGTATTTTGAAAACGACATCGTTGCAGTGATTTCTAATTTCGATTTTGAGGGCATGGTCATACAGACCAAAGTTCAACTCTTGAAGTCGCTTCGGCACAATACTTTGCTCACATATGAAAAACAGCAACAATTTTACATTAAGTAATCTATAATACTTTCTTCAGGAAGCATTTTCCGGGCATGAAGTTCTCCCAGCGGTAGCGTAAGGACCAACGGTGCAAGAACTCGTATATTCGAGAACACAACTCTCCTCATTAATTGCTAGGCTTATCCACTATAGTATGAGAGAGTAACGTTTATGGATTGTGTATATGCTTGACGCGTACGGCACTGGGAAACGTGCCGAACTTGACTACTTTGAATCTAGCTTTACGGAGTGCCACCTGCGTAACCCGAAATTGCACTTGTATTTTTTTAATTAATAGGATAATGAATTAAATAAATTAATTGTTATCATATACTATATTGATTTAAATTTATGCTCCTAAAATAAACCTCACCGATATCCATTCAAATTTTATGTTCCTTATGTTCTTGATTATCGTACATAAGGTACATAAGCTTTTCTGTGCCTATTAGTTGATAAATATCACCCCAATTGTTGTTTCAGTGAAATAAATTTAAGCTGTAGCAGACAACTCAAATATTCAACTAATTTATTGACAGTTTCTAATGACTACACTATAGTACTTAATTAGTTTATATTTGGCATGTTATTGATTCTTCTAAACTAAGCAAGAATTTAGAAAGGTGAACCAAATAAGTAAAGGTTACGGCCGGTACCCAGACTCTGTTTATCGTGCCAACTGTACCACTGAGGCAGCGCAGGACAGAGAACTGATAAATCGAGAAATGAACTTACAGACTAAATCTTGGGAGCGTAATGATTTCTTTATTTCGCACAGTTTGAACATATTTTATCTGACTTCGCTTCGCATCAACTTCTTCATTCTGTGTTCAGTGACTAAATTGTCTTTAATTGCTTTTCTACTTTGTATGAAACTGTCTCTAAAAGAAAAAATGTGTATATCAGGCTGCATTACGTATTAATTTACTTTTATTATAAAACAGCGCTCATCTGCCACAGTGACTTGAACAACGCGTACGGCTTAACGTTTTTTGACAACACACTCAGCGTTGAAGAAAAAGATATAACGATTTTGGGAACAGAAATTAACTGTATCGCATGAGACTGAACCTACTCGAGCTTTTCAACCGGAGAATAGAAATGTGATTGATGAATAAAGTGAAAGTTCTCTACTATTAGAAAGGACAAGAAACCGCGTGATAATGTCGAGACACAGATCAAACCTTTTATTATTAAAACGTCAGAGTAAAACGACATAACTTCTTTTTTTTTCTCAAATATTCTTGTGAAACGTCAGAGTGGCAAATTGCTCTGAATATAGTAGGAAAACAAGTTGAATTTATTTTCATTATAATACAATACGACTTCATAATTATGTCAATTGGGAGTAGTATATTGCCGTAGGGAAGAGATAAATTAAAGGAACATTAAAAACCTGATTAAACTTCCAACTGTTCTGATGTATTCCCCGCTATAAATGACTTTTTTCTTGAAATTGTGTTGTCATGAGACCAAACTGTAGTGATATCTACTAATAGGCTGCATCTTAACAGCTGTCAAAGAGAGAAGAAGAAAAATACAATGATTCACGAATCAACTATGGTTTCCAAAAATGTATCAGTGAAGTTCAATCTTGCAGTGAAAGGGGATTATCAAATTATTAATTTCCTTAAGTGAAAATTTTGAGGTCCTCTGTCATGATCTCAGTATGGTACACAAAATGTTATTTTTCCATACAGAAGTTTGAAGGCCTTGAAAAGCCCACATACTAGTAGCATATTTGAACTGAAGTTCGAGGGGAAAATGTTTTAATCTGTATTTTTAGTAGTGTTTAACGCCATTACGTTTTTACTACAGAGGCACCACAGGCGGTGATACATGAGATGAAATGTTATATTAGGAAAGGATTTCTTTAATGAAGGAAACGTTCCAGACCTAAGTTTAAGGTACCTCTCCGGCATTTGCCATTTATGAGGACTGAGAAAAACCTGGAACCGGTGGAACCCGAATCCCAGACCTCCAGCTCAGATGTTCGCGCCTTAACGACCTCGGCCACCCGTGGCTGATGGGAAAGGTAAGCTCTGTATTTCATTCACTGATGATAGTTTGTATTTTTCCTAACGACTTTGGAGCCTTGAATAACCTAAGATTTGAACTCTCTAACATAAAGATTGCTTCTGGTGCATCAAATGGAAGCGTCGACTGGTTATTCTCATGAAAAACTTTCCTCTTTATTCTGCGAACTTCTAGACAGAGAATCTGCAGAAATACGCTCCATACATATTTGGCTTTCCTTCAAAATGAGCTCAAGTGTTATTTCCCTGATCTAAAAGACTGCCAGTGCAAATTAGCAAGCTCACCCTTACCTATTCATGCGGATTTTCTTCTATATGAGATGCAAGAGGGGAAATTGAATTGAAGTGGGATCCGAATGGCAAAGAACACTTTAAAATATAGGGATCGGACATTTTTTGATCCACTTTCCTCCCTTTTTATTGAAGAGTGGCAAAGTAAGCCTTCAATTCTACACAATGCTAATTCACTTGTCTCTGTGTGTCAGAATTTTAGACATTAACAAATATAAAAACCAAGCAACATATTCGTTCGGGTGAGCTAATGAGCCTTAAAACCAGCTTCGTGCGGATATTAAGGCGTTTCTAACTGTATACCAACCGTCCCACTGACTTTCTATACCGTTATGAGTTTTATCGCCTGATTAAAAATAAAAAGAACTTCCTATAGGTTAAAATATTTACATACAATTTTTAAATGTTTCACATAAATTAATCTAAGCCAAAATTTACAAATTATGAAATTACAATAAAACACTCTTGTTTTAACTGCACGTGTTTTCAAATATTCTGCTTTTGTTCACATTAGCTA
Organism: Metallyticus violacea; assembly: GCA_030762175.1. NCBI lineage: Eukaryota > Metazoa > Arthropoda > Insecta > Mantodea > Metallyticidae > Metallyticus > Metallyticus violacea. Next base: position 117,348,097 of record CM060833.1, read on the forward strand.
TTATTTTGAAACCCTATCATTATCTCGTTGTCTATTTTATTTTCAATTAATATTGTTCTGAAGTTAATAAGTTTCAATGCATGAGGGATAGGTATAGTATAATTTATATAAAAGTGCTAGAAAAGCTGGGTACCATAGTGAAAATAAATACAATATACACTTGGTACTTTTAACACGCTAATCACTTATGTTTGCTTTCTCTGCATATTCCTACCTCTTCAACTCCTTCCTTCTATCCCTCTTTGTGCTTCATAATTATTATAAGCAATATGAGTTAACTTATGTTACAACAAACGGAGTAGGAAGTTTAAGTGAGCCTGCCCTGAACATTTAAATAAACCTATTAGGTAATATATAGCATTAAATTTGGCAACTTTTTACTTCTCTAATTAATATATTCCGGGTCGTTGTCTTAGGTGCCATCTAGTATAACGCTATGCACTTATTGAATGGAAATTTCGGTTCTTCCAGGTACTTCGATATTCAGATATGGAGCTATTTAACGTACAGAGAACTTACGCGCGAGATTTTTCGTTCAAAAAAATATATAAACGTTTGAACTTGAAAGTTTTTAAAGTAATTATCATTTTTAATATTTTCATTGTCAATACTTTGGAATAAGTTTGCATCTTCTTGCGCAACACATTGCATTGATCACATGCAGTCATGTAAAACGTGCAGTAACATTGCTATCTTTAATTAGCACAGACTTATTTACAAAACACAATGTTTGGATATTTGTAGCTTTAAATATACATATATATTAAAGCATAAAATTTCATTTGGGGAAAAAAAACGGTAGAAAATGAAACATTTCATTAAAAAGCCGTTTTAATCAAACCATTACAATTTTTATTAGTCACTGCATTACGTTATGGCAATTTATGATCATTGCCACCAATGCAATTTTCAACATTGCCTCCAATGCAATTTAATTGTTACCAATGGCTGTATGCGATGCACGACAGTAACAAGCCCAGTAATTCTGTAATGATATTCATTGTGAAACTTAAAAAGTTTTTAATTTGATTTTATTGACGAGCATCTGTGACCGCTATGAACGAACATGTTCTGATGCGTCCCATCAATTGGTCGCAATTCGGTCTACCGCACTGTTCAAATATTTAACTGCTGCGGTCCCAGTTTTTGATGAGATTAAGCAGAGTTTTGAAGGGCATCAGGCAAGTGTGAGTGTTATTTGAACGTTTAAGCTGGGGGGGTTGTAGCTGGCTTCCAAAAGCAAGTTCAAAAATAATATTGTTGATGGACAGGAGAGAGATTATTTTAAGAGGAGAAAACAATGTGTTTTCTAAATGCAGGATATTAGCATATTGATATGATAACTAGCGACAGATGTAATAAAGAAAAGTTTATTGTCGGGGACCCAACCTGAACTGTTTCATTTCTGCCGACTTTTTCTCTCTGTTTTGTACTTGGATTTTTCTATTTCAATTTCTCCAGTGTCTGTTTCTTACATACAGGGTGGTTAAGTGATCATTGAAGTACTAAGGGATTAAAACTATTTAGTGCTCAGAAAAATTTATATTACTTTACATTATATTACCTCTTATTAAAATATTTACTAACTTGGTTGAAAATATAAATAAAATGTTAATCATAGGAAATATATTTTTATCCCACTATTTGTTAACTAAAGCTGATGATCTGGGGTTCGATTCCTGCCAGGATCGTCCTCTCTGACGTTTTTTCCAGATTTTCCTCAGCCCTCATCAATGGTAAATACCGTAGAGAGACCCAAAAATCTTAGACCTTAAATGCCTCTTTACCGTATAAAATTTATTTTTCAATTTAGCCTTTCTTTTCATGTATCACCAAATTCTACCACCTGTAAAAACCTCTATAGTAAAAAGGGAGTTAAAACAGTATTTGAAAAAATTAAGTATCATATTTGCAAAAGTAAATAGATATTAAAACTTATTACTGGCACAGCAAGAGTATGAAAGAGGGTTGCAAGATAGAGACTGAATTACTCTGCAAACACAGTGTTTATAAGTTCTGTTTACATTTTTATTGTTTAGTTTGTTAGCGCAACATAGATCAGGCATTGTTTAAGCATTTTTTATTGTTTCCTTATTTCCTATATTTTCATTTATTTCTTGTTTCTTGTTCCAACTCGCTTTAGTTTCTTAACCGATAGGCTGTTTATTTTGCATATTACTAGCAATATTTCAGTTCCCTTTTTTTATGTTCTTTCTTCAGAGATAAACGCTTATTTTTCAAAGTTTATTTCTTTTATATCTCATATACATGAACCTAATATGCTTCTCTTCTAAACAATTATTTGTTTAATGTATTGTAGAATATGATTTTCTAGTTGTTTTCATGGGAAAGCCATATTTATTTTGTGGAAAAAGAAAAACAATTTATGTTGAATACTTTAATGTTATTTCTCAGATTGATGACTAATTTCTTAAGTTTATAGTTAGTTTAATTCCCATGAGTGGTTAATGGCAGCAGAAGTTGCGTTATGATAATATTTATGAGTTACTGCTATGTCTATAAAAGCTTCATTAGACCCAAGCTTCGCAGACCGAAGTAGTTAAAACCACTCGTGAGCGGGTGGTCTGAGGTTCGATTACTGCCAGAACCGATCTCCCTGATTGACGTTATTTCCAGTGTTTCTCTAGTCCTCGAAAATGACAAGTGTCGGGGAGGTACAGTATATTTAGTCATGGGACGCTCTTTTCTTAAAAAAACAATTTCCCAATTTATCATTTCATCTCGTGTATCATCAGTGTCCACGTCTATGATGTCACGGTAGTAAAATGGGAGCTCAGCAGTGTTTAAAGAGAGAGAGAGAGAGAAAAAGGAAGAATATTTGAAATCTCGTGAAATGAGAATTAACATCAAGCTACTGAAAATGTAGTGTCTGTTTACGGAATGTTACCTCAAGAAGCTTATGGAGCTGTTACTCCTAGGATCATATGTAAATGTGAATGATATTTTTATATGACACAAGATAGGTAGAGAAGGATTTGCGATTTAGATCTTGAGTCATGTGTTAAGAAAATGTGTTCAATGAGATATTTGGCATATTATGTACACCAAACTTCTGAGAGAACAGCTGCTGATACTAAAGTGGTTTCGATTGCCTTTTGAGATAAAAGTCAGAAGAATTTCTGAATTTAAAATTATAAATAAATATAAAACTTATAGAATCTACCTAAGAAGAATGAGACAACAAGACCTTAGAAAAGTTGGTAAACCTAATTACAATAACAATTGTTTATTACTGAATTTATAATAGGGTAGAGTATAATGTACAGGACTTTCACATAAAGACTTTTACAGTATTTGCCATTAATTAATTAATTAAATATCTTCATTATATATATTTTAAGGTTGTAATTAAATTTAAATTGATATATGTTAACATTTATTTCCATGTCATCTGTGCAAACCAAAGATATGACCCAACTAATACTAAAGTACAGAAAATGAGATATTTACATAAGAGGGTGATGGCGCGAACATCCGCTAGGGTGAGATCAAGTGATCTGAAGGTATTTTATGAAACTATCTAATGTCGAGCTTCATTAACAACGCAAATTCAGGGTGCAGATGTTGCCCCTAGTGTAGTATAATAAGAAAAGTACTGCTGCGCAGCTGTTTTTATCCGAGGGAGTAAGCCGAGATTGTTACGACAACTTCCCTTCTACCCATTCAAGCAAACAGAAAACAGATGTTCTTTCCAGCGTTTCCTTCGAATTTTTGGATTCGGACGAAGTAATTATCAAAAGAAAGAATCATCATCTTGGGAATAACTACTAATTTTTCTCTCTCTTCCTTCTGCACAACCAGTGGAGAGGTTTCATTTCCTGGACAATGACTAGGATTTATTCCTGTTTCATACCTTGCTAATTACATGTGAGTATCTTTATATACTCGTTTAACAAGTTTTAATATGAGAATCTGGATTTAATCCTCCAAGATCTTTCTATTGATGTGCATTGCTCTTGCTTTTTTCATTCCATTCACATTTCTCCACTTTTTGTTACTTAACGTTATCTTCTGGTAAATGAGAATTTTTTTTTTATTCAATAATCATAAACTGATTTTAAACCAAATATAAATGTAAAATGTTTTGATTTTAAGCTACTTTATAAGTTTAAGCTCTTCTGTAAATTGGTTTTATTATACATAAAATGTTTTCAATGGTGTTGATCTTAAACCAGTTAGCAAATCTAAAATTGCTCTACAAGTTGATTAATTTAAAACCTAAAGTTTTTCTTTGCAGCGGTTTTTGATAAGCGCTTCTGTGATATATGGGGGAGGAATTTGTAGATTTAATTGATAATTGATGAATTGTTGTCGATTTCCTCTTCTCCTGCTGCCTATCGAATACTGCCGTGCCATCAGTGGATTGCTGGAATTTTATGACCCTCACAGGCCTATGGGAGAGGACTCGGAATTATGCACAAGACGAACACGAATTGTAGAGCTTACAATAACACCATTTATTTATAATTATGTAAGTTTATCGTTCAAGGGCCGCCTTTAAGTTTTTAGAAAATTCTTGAGTGTGTTTGCAACTAGCTCGATGAACTCGTAAGTCTATCACTGTCGGTCAGTGGGAACCTTTCACTATACCACGGTCCTCTTCTTTGTACACTATTTTAGATATAGCTCCCTGTTAACAGTTTAAGTCTTTCTCCTTCAAAATTGCCCGGTCGACTCCCTTGCTACCTTTTATTGGGTTGGTTTTCCCCTGTGTTACTTTACGTAATGTCAGTTGCAATTTATGACACCCACAAGGTTTCGTAGCATCAATAAGTTTTTATTGCCCGGCCTGTCCTGGATTTTAACAAAAACTAACCCTCCTGTCCGTTCATACAATACCTAGAGACCTGACCCAATCTGTTTTCCAAATTCTTAAAGAAGACCCTTCAAATACAAAGCCTCTTACAAATACAAAAGATACATAGAATCATCAGTTTCTTTTCCTGCCATTCCCAAAACACATTTACTACCAACATACTCTGGATTCTTTTCTAAAGTGTCTGTCACCAAGTTTTCTTTTCTATAACTCAAAATACGCAAAAATAAACAATGCATGAATAACTTAACAACTAACATGAATATACATAAATTGCACGCACTAATCGTAATACTAATTATCATATTTGGAATTGATCATGTTAACATTTTATATTATTATAATTAGTGACGGCGTCTAATTAATACTGCTTCATCTTCAAGTTCACCGACTTTTATCTAGTTGATAAAATTTCAACTGTTCTACAAGTTCGTTGATTTTAAGCCAATTTGTAAATCTGAGACTTCGCTATAAGTTAATTGAATTTTGTCTAGTTTATACATCTATTATAATTCTAGAAGTTCTTAGACTTAAAACTAGTTTTAGTTCTAAAATGTTTCTAGAAGTGCATTGTTTTCAAACTACATTGTGTATTTAAAATTGTGTTTTATAATTTTATTTTTAAAACTGTTCTGCAATTAATGTTTAAGTGGTGATGTTTAAATTTCTCAAATCTTTACATGATGAAATGTAGAGAAATTGGATCTTACTTCGTTGTTATAGTATAATTAACATTATGTGACTTAATTTAGGCCCGTATTCATTAGAATAATGAATTTTTATTGATTTTTTTCAATTTAAAATGTGAAAACTTAAATATAGAGAATATACAAATATCTAGAAATTTGCACGAACAGATGTTCAGCTACATAATATATTTAACGATTTCTTACCCAGTATTATTAAATATATATTTTATATTAGTCGTTCAAATAGAACATTACTACTTACTGGAACAGGGAACACTATGTATTTTTATCTTACCCACGCACTTATCATGTACATTCATCCACAATTTTGCTTCCGAGCCTACGAAAAATCTTCTCTCTCTCTCTGTCTCTCTCTTCTTTTCTTTTTCAGCAGGTTGAATATGAGCTAATCTCAAATATGAGTTTCGGAAAGTGCAGAGGGAGGGCAAGAACAGCCCGGATAAAACGAACATTGCAGAAATTGTTAGGTACATGAGGTGTTGTGGTATCAGAGAGCAGAACTAGGTCATGAGACTAAATTTCCATTGTCAGCGTTTGATCATTTTGTGACGAGCAGTAACCAACGAACTCCTTTGCGATGGGTTCATCAAATCTTGCTGGCCTATAGCTTTAGGTTGACTACTTTTTGAGTCTATGGTTTAGGTCATAATGTAATGCACTTCGTTCATGTAAATCTGCCATATAGTACATTTGAGGAATCGTGATTAAAACCAAAATGAATCGAAAACAAGTCCTGTTGGTACTGTCCTGTGTACAACAGATGGAAGGAGTACAATATATTACGAACTACAAACCACCCTCATCAGTACTTATTGCCTATCGGGCGTTGCTCAGAGCTTACTTTGTTTAATTTAAGTGTATCTAGCTTGATGTTGAGTGCTTATGAACTCCAATGCCTACTGAATAATAAAATGTAATTATGCAACTCTATGGCGAGTGTTTTGATAAAGGCTGATATAACTTGCAAGTCTAGTAGCATTTTTCTGCTCTATTTCTGCTGTTCCTAGACAACGATTATATAACCGTAGTTAAAGTTTAAAAAATAACCTTGAACTTATTAAAACTCTTAGGAAAAGGTTGTCTTGTCTTTATGGCTTGCAAAGAATTTCGGAATAGTACGTTGGACTGCATGGGAAATTAGCAACCACAGCTAAAGCCTTAACAAAAAGCAACGAAAAGCACATTATGACGCATGTTCCTGAGAACGTAGTGACAGAAGTCATGCGGTCGCAAGTTGTCGACACTTGTGAGATGTCGCCACGTGCACATATGTACTTAGCAGTAGACAGCTATATAGTATATGTACGCTCGCCCATGGTAAATAAAGGCAGGTCGAGTGCCGCAAGTTGTGGAGTGGTTCATCTCACACAATGCGAGGAACCAGCGGAGTGGAATAGTTCCCAGAGTGGAATGTGCATTGTGTGCATACCTACGTACAGTCCGAACATCCTCTTCTGGTTGGTACATTCTCCAAGAAAAGCATTAGCTGTCCGATCTTTCCAGAATCCATTCATAAGTGAACTTGATAAACTGAAAAAAGAATAAATAAATAGCGGAATATATAATCAATAAGATGAAACTGTGTAAATGTAAATTTGTACTTGCTCTTTCTGGCGTAACCGAATTTAATTGAGTTGTATCTCTTTGTTAATATTGAGACAAAATATATCCAAACAATAAGCAGCATAACTACGTCGGAAGCTACCATACTATCCCAGGGACTAGAGACGAGCTGGATACATACGCTTTCCAATTACATAACGATGTTGTGCTCTGAAATTTTACAAGCATGCTAATGATTTTCTAATTCGTAAAGTTATAATTATTTATATACGTGCATTTAAATGAAACATTAAACACCCTTAAAAATGTAAAATGTACAGTAGGATGATGAAAGATGATGAAAGCCTCTAGAGATAATTCCAAATAAAGTAAATGTATCCATATACTGTGACTACATTGTGAATTTTCCGCGCATGCACGGATCCGTCATGATATCGGCCAAGGCCAATGCCACGTCTGGGAATCGCGAGCTTCGTGGGATGACTCTTGATGACACTTGTACAGTAGAGTAGCGTGTTAATAAAACTATGGCTAGTAATATACATAAATAATCTATTCCAAAACGAGTATTTATTTACATTCATATGTGCATATAGAAAAGTCCGTGCTATCAAGAGATTATTCCAAGAAAAATTCCCAGATCGAGTCCCATGTCGTTCTGGGTCATAAATTATATTCAGCGACGGTTTATGCGAATGATTTAGGAAGTTTTTTACGATAAAATTAGCAGTAAATTACGAGTTTAACCCGCCCGCTCCCCCGATATAACTCCCTATTACTGTTATCTCTGGAGTTCAATATAAGACAAATTGTATTGGGCACTTCGACACAACTTAGAGGACAATCATCCATCAAGAAATAAATTCAATTTCCCCAATGGAATTAACAAAAGTAATTGATAATTTCGTTAATCGACAGCACAAATGTTTCCAAAATTAAGAAAAGCAGTTCCAACACTCTTTGAGTGATTTTTGTATTATTATTAGCCAGTGCCTCCACTATTGAAGTTATAGTTTGGTAAAAAGCGGGCTCTGTTGCTTACGGCCGTGAGTATAGGTCGCCTGGTCCATGCAAATCCACAATCCTAATCTGCTCACCTGTACATACATAAAGCAAAAAAAAAAAAAAAATGTAATTTTAGTAAAAAAATACTTTAATGCTAAAATATTTAAAATGAGGCAGAACCGGCTTAGTATAAAAACGTGGAGGAAAAGCAAAAGGATGTCGAAGATGGTCTGATGGTGGTAATGTGACACCCTGCTCCTTATGGCTTCCATCAATCGAAATTTACTTTTAATGTCCGTTGAACAAACTAAAAAGTGGTTCACTAAAGTGTGCAGTATTGGTTGAAAGGAAGAAAATGTGTTTTCAGATGAGGTACAGGAAGAACTTCAACCCTAATAAAACCTTCAAACTTACCCTTATAGACCGAAGTGAAGCAAGGAGCGGTTTAAGCCACTGCGACTGATTGCTCATTATGTGGACGACAATTTTAGGAACCACCCACGTGATTTGGAGCTAAACGGGTCGAACCCTTCACCTGATTTGGAGGAGCTCAGCTTAAAGGCAGATGGAATCTGGTTCTCCACTTGAAGTGCCCCGTCTCCAGCCCATTCACAAGTGACTGAACCAACCAACTCGCTCGTCTAGATGACAATCGATAGCGCGAGGAGGTCGTGCTTTGACTACCCTGCATCCAACGCTTTTGGAAGGAAAGGCTTCGCACTTCGAATTCAGGCATTCTTTGGTCCATGGAATTGTAAGGATTCGTGAATTCTCATTCAGTCTTTGTGTCCTTTAAATGCCCCTTTTTTCTGTTCAAGTAAGCCCTTTTTTATTCAGTGATACTATTATGATACTAGTCCCTTCTTTCAAGCTCCACTCAGTTATGAGAAAAAAAGCTTGAGGCTACAATTTTTACTTTACATTCAATGAGAGGGGTTAAAATTGAATTGTTAACTTATTAAATGTCTTCATAAGTAAACCAAAGCATTACCAGAGATTGAACTTAATACATCACGAAATGAAATATTCAAATGGTTTGTGAATATCTGGTAAAGATATATTAAAACACGTTAATATTTCTATGGTATTAGTTGATAAAAATGAAACTAAAATTATACAGTAAATATAACAGGTATATAAGTATTTCAGATATCCTACTAGCACGATAACATTACAAGATACGAGTACTTGCACATAAAAGTACAATGAAAGTGTACGTAGTAAGTTTGTAGAACTATTAAAAAAAGTAACAGGAAAACAGCATGCAGAATATTGTCTGGACCTACAACATCTAGGAATAAGGACTTAACCCTATATACTTTAATTACCTGAAATAATAAATACCTGGTTATCACCACACTCGCTTGGCTAGGAAGATATGAGAAAATTTATAACATTAGACAGCTGTAATTTCCTAAACCTACCTTAAATATTATTCTTTCGCAGGTCACCAAAGAGAGTTGCAATCAGAAGCAGGTTAATGCTTCATAAGGGAGCGTAAGATTGACATTCTGGTGCCTATAATATAAATGTTATGTGTGTTAAAGAAAGGGAGGGGGATTCGACAGAAAAACCTGCTGCAATTGCTAGCTTACATAAGGCGGGTCATATAATGCATGTATTGACAAAGGAGGAACATGTTTCCTCGGGAAGTGTCTGTTCTACTTTGAAGAAGCATATAGCAACTTTAAGTAACAAATGTCGTAAGAGAGGCCTATAGTGACTTGGAAGAAGTGAAGATAAATGCTTATAACTAGACGTTTCTTCCGGGCTTAAGAGCCGTGGTCTCTTGGAGCTAAGGAGTCCAAACGTTTCATCCTCAACTGCGGAGGACATCTTTAGTTGCGCGGTGTGAATCTTCTGGGCGAAGGTCCTGGCACGACTGAAATGCCAGCTGGCGGTGTTATATTTATATATGAACTGCTCGAAGGGGATTGGTTCGGCTGGAGCAGAAGGCGGGGCATCTCCATTCTGATCGGTGATTGGTGCGCATGAATTTTGCTAGTGTGGGCTTGTTTTATGTGCTCTAATATTGGATGCCAGGTTTTGCTCAGTTTGAGAGCCTCTCCCTTTTTGTTGAACTTAATAGGATGCTTGTAGATTTCTATGGCTTCGCGTTGTAATCTAGCGTGGTAGTATGGTACTGAAGATAGGACTGATGTTTCATTGTATTCGATAGTGTGTTCACCGTCTGCCCACATAGCATGTTCTGCGACCGCGGACTTGTCCGGATGGCCCAGACGGCAGCATCTCTTGTGTTCGGAGATCCGTGTGTTGACGCTTCGTTGAGTGGTGCCTATGTATACAGCACCGCAGGAACAAGGAATCCGGTAGACGCCGGCCGAAGCGAATGGGTCCCTGGGGTCTTTGGCCGAGCGTAGTAAAGTATTAATTTGTCTGATAGACTTGAAAATGGTTTTGACGTTGTGGCGTTTGAGTAGGCGTCCAATTCTGTCATTGACCTTGTTGAAGTACGGCAGGAAGGCAATACCATTGCTCTTGGGCGAATCATGTATGGCCGGGTGGTGTGCGGATGGGCGTATAGCTCTGCGTACTTCTTATGCTGTATAACCATTTGCAGGTAGATCCCGTTCCAGATGCCGGAGTTCCTGTTGCAAAGAGTCAGGCTCGCAGATGCGAGCAGCGCGGTCAGTGAGGGTGTTTATCATCGCGCGTTTCTGCTTCGGGTTGGAATTTTTGTTCAGATACCGGTTAGTGTGGGTGGGTTTGCGGTAAACTGTGTGTCCCAGCTTCCCGTCTGATTTTTGGTAACCAGAACATCCAAGGAAGCTAGTTGGACATTTTTCTCTTTCTCAATGGTGAACTGGATTCGTGGATTGATACTGTTGAGATGCTGAAGGAAACCATCAAGAGCTGAGTCTCCGTGACTCCATACGATGAAAGTGTCATCAACCAAACCATATGGATGGTTTGAGAGCTGCAGAACTCAGAGCCTGAGACTCGAAGGATTCCATGAAGAAATTCGCAATAAGTGGGCTGAGTGGGCTGCCCATAGCGACCCCGTCTATTTGTTCGAAGAAAGTCTGGTCCCACTGAAAGTAAGTGGTAGTGAGCACGTGATGAAACAATGCTAGTATGTCATCTGGGAAGAGATCTTTCAGCTGTGTGATGGCGTCACTTACAGGAACCATGGTAAACAGGGAGACGACATCGAAGCTCACGAGTATGTATGAAGTGATGCGAGTCCTTGATGAGAGCCGATATGCGGTTGCAATAAATTGGCTAAATACTTGGCGACCGTGTAGGTGGGGGACCCAATTCCGCTGACAATGGGTCGTAATGGTACCTCTGCTTTATGTATCTTGGGCAGACCGTAGAGTCTAGGAGGTTGAGCTTCAGATCTAGTGATGCGGTGTTTGTCCTCAGGTGATATGGATGACGTTTTGACTAGACTGTTGGTTTTTCGTAAAATACATATAACACCTCCAGCTGGCATTTCAGTCCTGCCAGGACCTTCACCAAGAAGACTCAGACCGCGCCACTGAAGATGTTCTCCGCAATTGAGGATGAAACGTTTGAACTCCTTAGCTTCAAGAGACCCCGGCTCCTAAGCCGGAAGAAACTTCTAGTTATAAGTCTGACCTCGGCCGTGAAAGCTTCCGATTACTCATGAAGATAAATGCTTAGTACTGAGCAGTAATCTCTATCGCTTAAATGCTGGTAGCAGACATTGAACATTGAAGAATGAACCTGCAAGCAACAGCTAGGAGATGACTTCAGAATGCAAATCTGAAAGGACGTAATGCGGCAAATGAAATGTTTATTGAGGGCTGCGAATATGAAGAAAACAACGTGAATATTGCACTGCTAATCCGAAGAAGAATATGTTATTTACTTAAAATCAAATTTTGAGCTGTTTAGCTAAAAATTATGCAAGTTTGAAAGAAGAGCTCATGGCACGTCAGTTCCTATCTCTTATAGAGAAGCATGGCACGAGTTCAGTGATAGTCCGAGGACCATAAAACATATGACATTTGTCAAACTAGAGGTAAATATACAAAAAGAACATAATGAGTCTCCGATGTCCTAGTTACGTTTAATTGGCAAGGTTTTCTCACTGCGGCATGAAACTGACTGTAAACGTACATATTTGCTATGTAGGAAGTATGTTGTAAACATTAGAAAATTGAAATAACTGAAGAACAATATGTGACTTCCTCAAAGTCCTGACTGCAATCCTTAATTAAATTCGTTGGAATAATTTGAACGCAGGTCAGAAAACTTCTCCTTGACTAATATAAATTGCAAAAAATGTTGGTGCTTAAGGCTTCAGCTCTGGTGCCAGAAGAAATACAAAATTTAATTTTTACTAATTTGTGATGAAACATATTTGACGAAAAATATTGTAAAAATATCTTGTTATAAGCAATTAATGAGTGAAAGAAAAGCAAGAGTAGAATGATTTGCCCAATAATGGATTATATGTCATTATTGCATTAAACAATGTGTTTAACGACTTTCAGAACTACGGATCTGTTAACTGGCAATTAAAATACTGAATTTTTAGTATAGGTTATTCTTGTTCTATTATATTTATTTTTTATTTATTTATTAGGCTTTTGGCCACTTTTAAGACTACCATTTATCTTTTGGTTAATGAGTGAAGTAGTTTTAAGCAGAAACAATTCTCCTGGAATGTGTGGGCGGGTGATATTACTTAGTATTCTTCTTCTCAGATTAAGTGAAACATTCCAAGGAAAACATATATGCCAACTTTCGCACCTATCACTGGATCACGCGCCCGTTAGCTGATAAGCTAAACTAATGTCCAAGTATGACACATGCTGTATCGCACTTTGTTTAAACCTTTTTAAATTTTCTAGAAATTGAAATTATTTAAGCCATTTTATTTTGAAAACCAAACACATAGCTACTTGGTTTTTAGCTTGTTTTGACATAAACAATGAAAACGCTCCTCTTAGCTTCTATGCTCACGTTGATATCGAGTCCGTTAATTCATTTTACACCTAAAAACATATAATGAGGTTTAAATTTCCAAAATGTTTAGAGCAAGTTACACATTGCAACTGCCAAAGTAACGAAATAAAACAGCAATGCTGCGTATTTTATAGCACAGGTCTGCGTCCACGATAAACCCCCTTGGCACTCTTTTCTGTTACGCGCTGAGTAGACCCTCGGGACATGATGCAGATCAGGAGGTTTGGACAGTTCAAAAATTGCAATCACCCCGTTGGGAATCGAACCGCTAGCCAACTGCCCTGCAGTATTGCCTCACACCATCAACGGTTTTGTACAAATGCCAAAACTGTGCACTCTGAAAAAGTAGTGGGGTTAAAATTTTGTGAATTCGCTCTGATGGAAGAATAATGAAAATGTCGCTTCTATCACAGCACTTTGTGCATTACACTGACTGTCGGTGCTTCCTCTATTCAAAATTCGTAATCGACATTTGTCCCTTTCCAGTATCTGTTTAATTCCACTACTATATACAAAAATTCTCAACATCTTGATCACATTTTTGCCTTTCATAATGCTTCTCAAGTGTCTGTTGTTCTATCTTTTTTCCCACTTATTCATTGCTTTTTCCCCCAGAGGCAGAGTTGAAACTTTGTTCAAAACGTCCTTAGGTTTTGCTGTAACATTTGAAGCATATTTCACCGATATATCACGGAAGTTTTAATAACAATGCTATGATTGGAAGGCTGCTGATTGAGAACATCTTTGGCAGTAAGTTATGACAAATAATAAGAGACAAACACAAAAAAACACTCTTTAATACAGTATAGAAATGAAGACATTTGGTGCAAAGCAGTAGAGGAACTCAAATGAGCTTTATTTTTATTTTGAAATATTTGTACAAAAGACGCACAATAAATGGAAAATTAAATCACTTAAAAAATGTAGCCTTCTGTGCTGCAAAAAGTTTCATGATCGAGAATCCAACTGTGAGACCTGTGCTGAATTCGAATGCTACTGCTAACCTGAAATCTTTCAAAGTGACTTTTTCTGCATGCCTATGTTTTTTTTTTTTCTGAATGTTTTGAAACCTTTTGGGTTATATCCGTACTTTTTATAAAGTAACGCTTACTTGGAAATATCTCGTCCAGGAATGTTTTACGTCCATCTTGACACACTCACTTGCTTTCCTTTCTTTTCTCTCTCTAGATCTCATTGAGTTCTTTGCATGCAGCAGATTACAAAAAAATTTAAATGTAAGAAATTTGCCAATTTTATTTGCAGAAACCTCATTTCATTAATAAAATTCACTGCCTACCAAACGTATCGTTCATGATTGAAAGTAAAACATCGCTAGAATACGATTCATTGCTTACTTCACTATAATGACTTATTATTACCCTTTCTGTTTTTAAGTTAAAATACTAAAAACTGCAGGTAAATGTCATGCTTGTATCTATTTTGATTAGTTTACAAATAATTATCTGAGAGTATGTAATATAGCTGTGGACCATTTTTAGTAGTTAGATATATCAAAATGCCTTTTGTCAGTCAATATCACATGCATGTTCCCTTTATAAGAAATGAAATTAACTTATACTGCAATTGAAGGCGGAGTACCTCAGCAGTGTTATTGTGATTATTGTTTGTTTTACAACAAGTAAAGCTGTCTAAAGTTTTCCTGAAAAGGTCTCAAATAAACTTTGTATCTCTAAGATAAAGCCTGTTACTTTGAGAGAAACAAAAGTAACTTATTTTGGAACACATTAAAATGAATCGCTTCTTTATCGATCCAAGATCTATGCCTCTTTTTATGGATTAGCAAAGCAGGTTCGATTCCTGGTCGATATGAGAGTTCCTGTTTAAGAATTATTTCTTTTTCGTTTTCCTTTTCCTTTTCGTTTTTTTTTTAGTAGAAATATCAGGAAAAGTAGATTTATTCATCATACTATTTATTAGTCTCACTTATAAAGAATTCCCAAAAACCTATGTTAGTAGCATGCGATGGCACATACTTAAAATGTGAGCATAATACATAAAAATGCAAACGGAAAATAAAAATATTTAACGCCAGTCATTATTAATGTGTATGTCTTTACAAAGAAAACTTCATTTTGCAGGGCAACATATTTTTTCTACGGCATGAAGTTGATACACAAATTCTCCAATTTTAGAAGATTGGCTAATGCAGCTCGATATGTGCACCCAAACTTGACGTGTAGACATCTGGACTCCACTCATTCCACTCAAGAAGCACATGGCGCTGTACACGCTCAACAGATTTCCGTTCTGCTAACCACAGCTCGCATTGAACTTTTGTTATGACTTGCCGTAGCGTGTCTGTTGCTCAACAGAATACATATTACCAGATTTTTCCTTGTATGAAGCTCACGTACATGTCATTGTTATATAAACTTGGAGATTTTATGTATCTTGAAATATGCAAATCATAACATTATCTTCCTCGGTTTTTATATGGTGATCATTTGTTTCTCGATACCTCTAAGCAGAACACACTGTATTTTAAGTACACGCTTTTCATTGAAATGAGCTCATATATGGGACATATAGGCACTATCGTGTTCTATAATTTTGCGTCCATGAATTCTACCCGCGTTCAGCCGAGGTTGTTCCCCAGAAACCAGATGGATTCCTCAGCCATGGTGTGCTGAAGCTCTTGAAAAGCATCACTCCTAAGCTACAAATAGTCTAGCTGAGCTAATCTTGATTTCAGTTTTCAGCATTGTTTTCGCATATTCCAACTAGTTATGTAGAATGATGACAAAATAGGTGCAAAGACTTTAAAGTAGAAAGGGAGCTTGACACTAAGAGTGAGAACAAATTTTTTCAAACGCTTCAATATGGCTATTTGCATCCATATGAATCAATCTTATAGTTACGTTGCGATGTAACATTTCTTTATAACCAATCAAATGCAACGCTCTGTCACTGGCGGAGGTTCAGTCATAAGTAGACTGCTTCTCAATCTAACCACAGGTCACGCATTGTCACTCTCAGCTTACAGCGTCTTCGTTGAAGTGGAAAGGTATTATAAGAACTACAGTTGGCAAGTTTTATTTACGATTACTGTACTTGAACATCAATTAATGAATTAAAGCATGCGATTCACTAAAGTAATGTTTCATAGTAATTGTCAGCATAATTTATTGTTAAAGGTAAGCTATTGTATTTTCAATCCTCTTGCTTACCTATAATCAAAGTTGTAGCTTTGCAGTTAACACCTACAGCACCACAACGAAGTGTCCGAGAACATTTATTCCTCGTCTTGAGGTACTTATTCTTCCGCCGCATGTCTTCTCGTTAATTATTGGTACATATTTGTACTCATTCTGTATATTATGTAATGAAGTATACCACCTTTTCTGTTGCAGAATTGACTCCTAAGGCTTCGCTCCAATCTAAGTTTACTTTTTCAATACAGAAATAATTGGCAGATGAGTGTTGAATGTCAGTATTTATGCATTGAGTTAGATCAGGCACTCTTTACTACCTCTATATGATAACCTAAGGTAAAGATTCATTACTGTTTTAAAAATTCTCTCTAGTTTTAACCGCCTTTTTATACTAGTTTCATTGGTTTGTGTCCACTGCTTGGAATACCGTTACATAGTGTAATTAACATCCATTTGGATTTTCGTTATTTCCTATGAGCGGCCAATTTGAACCTATACCTGAGAATTTGTGTCCGGAACTTGTATGAGATTCCAGCGATGCCTTCACTATGGAATTTCTTGTCTTTAGGTAATATCTACATTTACTATTTATACATTATTTCGCTGTTGTTGTTGATGAAAAGTATAGAGATGCATAAATACATCTTATCGTTTTAAAATTTAATACGACGCACATACAAGCTGGTAGAGCTAAAAGGGATATGCTATATCATACCGTGATGAAATAAAATAGTTAGGATGCCCAACATTCTACTGAAACTTGCACTGAACCTTTAGATCTTTTCTGAGCAGACATTCCGCTTAAAGCCTTTGGTAATTAAAAATGAAAGGCAGCTCATACATTGATTTAATGAGCACCCCGCACTCATTAATGATAGAAGGCTGCGCAAAGGGACTTGGCGTTGCCTTTCACATCCATTTTAGAGTCGGTAATGTTGTCACCTGTCACCTCGACTTAAACATAGTTTAGAGAAACGAGATTGAGTAGTGAGAACGTAAAACCAAGGCAGGTTATCCTTCAACATATAAACTCAATTTTATAAAGCGTTCTTGGCAAGGTAAGCAATGGTAATTGCCAACTGGTGGCTTTTGCAGCTCAAGTAAGGTGATAATGATATTTTTATTCAACATTACATTCTTTTCATATCTGAGGGAAAATTGACTGCCGAGTTCTGTAATTTTACGACTGCAATAAGTGTTAATGTTATAAAGGAGTTTGTACACCAGAATTATAAAAAATGTATAATAAATTATAATTAATGTTAATGTTGATTTTCTATTGAACTACATTGAAGTAAATGCATTGTTTATTATACTTATGACTTCATTGTATGGAGAGTATTTAGTTTGTTTGTTAATTTTTATTTTTGTTGGGGAAGATGGATTTATCAGGAAACTCTTGACACTTAGAAGGAATACAACTATTTATTAATTGTGTTAAGAATATTTCAGAAAATTTATTATTGACTTATATTTCAATACAGGTTACGTCGGTCCTCGTGGTGTAGTGGTAACTATACTTGCCTCCTACACCCAAGATCGCGGGTTCGAACCCGACCAGAATCGATGGATTTTTTCGGGCTAAAGTTTGGATTCCTTCGGAAGGAAAGTAAAGCCGTGGGTCCTGTATCGTACATTTACGGCACGAAAAAGAACCTCAAGCCTGAAAGAAGAGGCCTCTGAGCAAAATTTGTCGCCGTTTCACGCCCTGAATTCAATGGAACGCTGATGACCTGATATGTTAAAAGAGCGTCCATAAATTTAAAAAAAAAAAAAAGTGCAGGCTACCTGTCAACTCTTATGGTTTAGTTGGTAGCTATTAACTTATTAATGTTTTATTAATTCTGTAAGTATATAATCTGCAATGAATATGGATTGTTGATTCTATTTTCAGTGATATACGAATTGTTTCCTTAATATTGTTGACATTAAATCAATTAATGACAGTATTTTAACAATGAAAACAAGTTAATGGAGTAATTTTTATAATTTTATGCAAGTTATGATACTGTCATAATATACAATTTTATTGTTTTGAGCAACAGTAAAAGATGTTTACAATTCTAGTATAAAACGAGATATTTCTATTTATAAACAGAAGCTTTAGGGATGTCTCTAATTTTTCTATACATTCCCAATATTCAGACTTGCAAGAACAAAAAATGGTTCGTTGCTTTTTTTTTTCTTTTATTTTAAGAATTAATTATGTCTAATTGAACATTTATAGCTAGGAATCACTCTCCCAAAACTTTTCAGTCTTTATTTCCTTACATCCGTTCTTTCAAGTTCATTTGTCTTTCCCTGTTCTGCTTTCTTGACTGTTTTATAGCATGAAGTACAGCAACTTTGCGAAGCTCATTGCTTTTCTATTGGATTCAAAGTTTTCACTAGTAGACCTTGTTTATGAGATGATTGAAAGTTTTTGCGCTGTATTAAAATGATAACTTTTTAATTTATGAAGACAATGAGAAAAGTCTCAGTTATAATTAAATTCCTAATATACTGTGAATCTCTGTTTAAAACATAGGTACATCGCTGATTACAGACTTGTTCTGTACTTTATTTATCACGTGTGTACATTAGCTTTTGATATAGTTTGATCATTTAATGTAGCACGGATGCGTGGAAGTCTAAACAACACAATCTGAATCTCGTAAGGGGCATAATTTCCGCTTTTTTTTTTTTTTCCATGCTCCATTTTTGTAGCTCAATCCAGCTATTTTTATTATGTTACAACAACAATAATTTCAAAAAAATAACTGTTACATCGGTTTTCTTTTGATACGTTCGAAGAAGCTAAATTGTTAATGAAACAGCACTAATTCAAGATTACTCGCTGACATTATGAACATCCTGTGTATTACTATTCAGAAGTAATGATATTATTTTTATTTCGATATGTCTTGCAGCTATCTTCTCATCTATCAGTTTCTTGTTTTTAAAACCCTTGTTAGAATGTTCCTCGGTTGTTTACATGCCTCTGTCAGCTATGTATATCCACATTACCTTAATGCAAATATGAAACTACCACCAGGTGCCGCTTTTTGTCACACTATGCTGGAAAATTAATTGATGTCACGTGTCGGCCAGTTATTTAGAATGAAAAATTCATGTGGTGTCTTGTGTCACTTGCAGTATAATGGCTTTTCTCGCCGCTAGGGGTATTTCCTGTTCCGGCCGTGGGCGCGGTCCGTGCAGCCACCATGGGAACCGTTTCGCTTGTTTAAACTGGCCAGCCATGGCTTGATTGTCAATTACATGCGCTCGCCTGTGAGAGAAGGCCTTTTTGGAGAAAATAAGTGGCTTTGCATGTTAAATGCGGAATAATATTATGGCTAACAAGAAGAGCCACTCACGTGTGGAATAGTGAATTGGGAAATGGGTAAAGCAGAAAGAAATACGGAAAAATAACTACCTGGAAACTATTTTATTTTAATTATATGAATTTCTTTTACAATAATGAAATTCTGCTCTATTGTACACCCACCTGTTTCATGAGTAAAGTATCACAATTTCGCACAGTAAAATTGATTTATGATTTTAAACACCATATTTTAATTCGTTTCACTGTTTACAAATTAAAATAATATGTTTTCTTTTCACAAGCTATTAAGGCATAATAAACGTTATGGTTAAGAAGTTTATTAATTTAATTAGTGTATAGATCATTAATATACGACTTTTAGTATTATTGCTATGTGTATTGTCAAATAATATATCACCGTTTTGCGTACATACTTGAAGATAGCAATGCTTAATTAGTATGATATTATTCGATAAACCTGAAATGTGTACAAATCTGGGATATTACAAATCAGTATTCTGTTTCCTTCTCAATCTTCTGCTTGTTGGATGCAGAGGATGATGAATCGGGGGATTTGTATGATAAGCAAGTTGTTCACAGCTCATGCGAAGCCATTTGGTTATCTCCGAAAGATGTAAATAATCTTGTAAGTTGCATTTCACCCTTAGCAAGATGATCCTGTTATCAATCAACTATATATATAGTATATAGTTATATATAACTATATACTATAACTATATAGTTATTTGGTAGTTATATATATATATATATATATATATATATATATATATATATATACCAAATGGCTTGAAACTCGCTTACCAGATGTCCCGGCTTCAAATTATTCTGACTTTGGGTTAATAATGGTTTCCCTGGTAGTTTAGGCAAATTCTGGGATGGATCCTTTCTTTGCACAAGCTTTACTCTTTCATAATTTATTCCTTTGGTTCTATTACAGGCCATATGTGCTTGACGAGGTGTGTAGCGGAGTGTGATGGAAGCGACCCTTCTAGGGGGATCAAACTCCTTGGAGGGGGGGCTCCGCCGTCGTCGGGGTGTTCTATCTAGAAACAATGTCTACGTTTGTGCCTCACCGCCCGTGGATCCTGACTAACCGGTGTGTCCCTCACCTTATCCATTCCGCTCTTCCTCCTTAGAGGAGTAGGCACAAATGCCAGCCCTTGATCAAAACCGAAAATTCTCTTCCGTCCCTAACAATCGAATTCAATCTGTGTTTGATGTTCTGAATTCTTTTAATTTGAGTGAAGTATGCAGAGCGCTATATTGTCCAATTGATATTCATAATCAATCACACAGGGTAGACGAAAAGTTGATTTCCTCAATAGTTTCTTACATTTAATTTACATTTATAATTGATTGCACATTCCTTTAGAGAGTTGTTCTAAATGGAGGCCCTGTTTCTTGATACACGTGGAAAGCTTCCAAAGATTATGTTCGGTAGCTGATGAATGGGACCGCTTTAGATTATAAGCACGTATTGTAGTTCTCAATTTATTGCACCAATAGAAAATCTTAAAGTTGAGATGCTGCTCTTAAAGCATTACCAACATAGCAATGGCTTAAGCGATTTGCGCTACTGTGAACTATGTACAGAAAAATTAGGAGTATAATTATGAACCAATTTCGAGTACGCTGTCTTATTACAATCCAGAAATATTTCAATATATAGAGTCACAATAATCGGAGAAGGTGCGTTCGCAAAGATTCTGAAATATGACCAACCTTATGGTCTAGTGGTCACAGTTAATAGCTTCTATTCGTGCGGTCTCGGGGGTTTTTCCTTCAATAGGATGATCTAGTTGTTTAAGTACCGATAACTAAGGACTCCACTGGTGCAGCATAATTATATCACTTTCAGCGTCAGCTTCACTGGGCCAATGTAGCGGCGTACTTTGGGCATCTCCGTCTCAGAAATTCCCTACACTACTGCCACGCAAAGGGGAATTCCCACAAGTTCACGAGAACAAGTGGTTGGCAGTGGAAAACATTGTTGAAATATGATCGGAAACGGGTATTTAATTTTGTGCAGTTTATCTAGTGATAAATTATTTACCAATGCTGAAATTGTATTTGATTAATCTACCATCACAGTACTATACATTACTCACTAAAGCTTGTGATTCTCCTTCCTGTAGCTAGACCAGAATCTCAAAAAGTACATCTAGCTAAGTCTTATATATCCATTTCCACTTTTCAAGAAAATCCGATCGGTCTTCATGGAGGATGTTGATAAGATAATTAATTAAGATACGAAATAAAGCATTAATCAACTCATTATTCTCCTGATGGAATAGTTAACGCTCCTAAGAAATGTCCTAGATTAGTTGGAAACCTACTTTTAAAGGTCGAACAGACCTAATAAATAAACTTCTTCACTTGCCTCCTAAACCCAAGATCGCGGGTTCGAACCCGGCCAGGACCGATGGATTTTTTCGGGCGTAAAAATCCTAAGTATGGCTTCCTTCGGAAGGGAAGTAAAGCCGTGAATCCCGTGCCATGCATTTACGGCACGAAAAAGAACCTCAAGCCAGAAAGAGAGGCCTCTGAGCAAAATTTGTCGGCCGTTTCACGCCCTGAATTGAATGGGACACTGATGACCTGAGATGTTAGAGAGCGTCCATAAATAAATCAATCAATTTAAACTTCTTCATTCAAAATTTAATGTTGACCGCCTAACTTTAGATGGACAATACCTTGAAACCCTTTGAACAATTCTGCCAGTAATTAGTTTAACCTTTATTGCCTTCTCCTCTTTAGATTATAACATACGATATGTTGCTTCCAATGCTTATGATCATTTTCACGTTATTCAAAGCTTCTGCTTTATCTAAGGTGGCCATAAAGTGTCCTGAAGAAGCTAATGAACTGAAATGAACCGAACCGAAGCCAACTGAATATGGAGCAACCACAACTTAAGAAGTAAAGATTCTTGTGAGATTCCAAAACATCAATAAATCAATTCATGTGCATCTTACAAGAAAGGCCTGTTGTCCCTGTTAATGCTTTGAAAATGCCATGTAACATCATTGCCTTCGTGGCGTACCGGGCAGAAGTTACGGTACAGTCTTTCGTCGTTTTCTGGAATGCAGCGAGATTGAAAAACTTGGACACGTGCTGGATGATGCCTCTTAATCAATACAAGAAATCACAAAGTTGGAACCTCTTTGGCCTCTACCTTGAAAAAGCGAAGTACACGAAGAAATTAACTGTGTATTCAGTGACGGATCTCATCGAAGAGCAGATATCATCGCAATAAACGGGCATGATGGGAAATCAGGTATTATTGATCCAACCATCAGATTTGAAAAATATCTTGACTAGGCTTTTGAAGAGGGTAGGGAATGGAGGTCATGAGCTCTGCATTAAAATATAACTCTCAGGTAAAAAATTATCAGTATTGTATTGTTATTTGGTTATAGCAGACTAATATTAAAATCACCAGGGGCATGTCTGAGAAATTAAAAGCCAGTCTCAGCTTGGTGTGTGACACTTTAGTTTTCATGCTTAATGAATTTCTTGAAGATCTTCAACATCATTTATACTTAATCAATGTTAAAATGATCATAACAGTATTCTAATGTTCAAAATTAAGGATCTCTAGAAGATCTTACGTTATCCTCTTTTAATTAAGAACTTTTTTGTATTAAAATAATGTTTAAATTAATGTTCTTACCCAGCTTTCACTGTAATTCAGGGCTTATGGGTCACCAATAAATAAATATATATATATATATATATATATATATATAAACAATAAAATACATTAAAACCTGCAATGTTTGGAGCCTAAGTCCTTTTTCAAGGGAAGGCACAAATAAAGTAGAAAGTTTAGAAATTACTGAAATTACGAAATTTCTCAACTGTCTTCTTGTGTTTTCCCTTGATAAAGTACTTAGGCTAAAAATATTGTATGTTTTGGTGGGTTTTATTAGTATGTATTTCTTTTTCAAAGTTCAGTTTATATAATACGATTATTTATAGAAGAATTTCTTTGTAACTAGAAATAATTGAAGACATTGAATTCTCAAATGTACCAAGGATATCGTCAACAAATCTCTATATCTGTAGAGGACATAAATGATGCAAACAAAAGCAGAAGTACCAAATATGAATATGTATTATTTTTGGTACATGTTTTTGATTTATGCGGCAGAAGCAATCACTAAAATATTTTACAGAATACAGACATTAGACCGATTTGTCTATAGTTATTGGAAATCGAATACATTTTATAGGTTTAAGAATCGTGCTTATTAAAGAACAGTTACACATAAGTGCAAAATAGCGAAAAAATTATATTATTTGTGTTTATAATAATATTGTTATTTTTAGATTTTTGGATAAAAATTGGTTGAACAATTAAATCTTCTTCCGGTGATTTGTTACCAGGTGATCGCTGGATGTGTTTTTGACTTGAGCCGGTGTGAACAATTTTCTTAATGATGACAGTTGTAGCGTTGGAGGAATGTCGCTAATATAATTGCTAAATTCCTGACTGATAATACGATTTTATTGAAATAGCTTATTTGTTGCAAAGTTTTATTTATAACTTTCAGATTTGAAGAGAATTCATCAAGAATTCTAAGTACTTTTTTTGAAATTGCAAAAAAAGTTTGCTTTCTAATTAAAAAGCATTTACCAAATATCCTCGCCCTAAGCTGATTCTCTTATTTCTTCTAAATGATGATAAAACTTATTAACACAATGTAAAGTAGTTCTTATGATAGTAGTTTTACTTTTCCGGTATTTGTGCCAAGTTGGTGAAATAAATATCTTGAATATTCATGGTCACGGTTAACTATTAATTAAATGCTTTATTACAAACCGTCGAGCTACAGTTACTGTTTGGTTTCCTGTACAAGAGCGTGTTATTTCTTTGTTCTCATTTTAAGATCAGTCTTTCGAAACGTTTCACCTTGTTGATTCTGTAAGTAATCAGCGGTATTAGGTCACAACCTTCTGAAAATACTGATCTGTTTGCCTTCTCAGTTTCAATTACATTCTGTTAAACGCTACGTTTCTCCACTTTCATTTCCTACTCCAACGGTGCTTTCTTATTGCTTTCTGTAGTTTCATTCCTTGCTCCAATTGTACTTTCTTGTTCCGTTTCTCCAACTTCATTTCTTAATCCAACTGTGTGTACTTGTTGCTTTCTGCTACTTCAATCGCTAATTTAGCTTCCTTAGTTTGTTTCTTTTTCGTAATTAAGGATTTTGTAAATTTTAAAAGTCAAAATGCATAATTTTTTTTATCAAGAATTAAAAATGGGGTCAATGGATAATGCATTGAATGCTCATTAATAAATAAATATTCAGTATGAAAATCTGTTTGTTTCTTCTGTGGGGAAAAATATCCTGCAAAGGTCAAAATTTAGTAACAAATGTACATACTAGTGGCAATATCGGAAGGAATGCAGTAAGTGGCTGTCAGTTATAGCATATTATCCTAAACTTAGAATAAATTCTTGCCTTAGTGGGTAGATATTACTGCGTACTTTAAGGTTATAATTTCTCCATAAAAAGTTGCAAGCGGTTAAATACACATGATCTACTCTTATTTCTTTTAAAATGTCTGCATAATATCAGGTTGTTGGTTTTTAGGATTTCGTGCAAGAATATTGCTTATATGGTCTTTTATTTTCAGCCCTATATTTACAAACTGGATATGGTAATATAAAAACTTTTTACTGACTAACTTGGAGGAGTACTATCAGTTTACAGTTTTATAACTGCCCAAGAGAGAGAAAGAATAAATATTGTGGCATGTGGGAGGCTAAATAAGGGAAATTATGTGTTAATAATTAAAATAATAATAATAATAATAATAATAATAATAATAATAATAATAATACTGGGATCAATCATTATTGTAACAGTAAGGTATTCTTAAAGTCAACAATTGCGAGCTAATTACATGTTCGATTGGCGAGGGTGTAAAATAGAAAAACCAGGCTCTGCGTATGCGTACAGCTGCAATGTTCGGAGGTTTTGGTAAGAAAAATGAGTCGGTCTAACGAGGGACGTTAGCGGGTCAAGGTGCCCAACTCCTTTCCCTGGCCATCCTGTTCCACAGGTAACATATTTTCATAGTAATACTTTGAGGTAAGAACCATTAAAAAGCTATAGTAGGAGCAGCTCAACCTAACTGTCATTTCAATGTATTATTTATGTTCCACGTCCCCTTAACTTAAATTATGATTTTCGCGAATTTTAGGGATTAAAGTTAGGAACATGCTCCGAGTGTCCAACCTGAAAGGACCAAAGAATTATTTAATTTAAATTGTCACACAGTTCTTCTTCATGTTCGTTCAACATAACTTCTGAGCCATTTCAATTGATGCAGCATCCTTTGAATCGAATGAGCTAATTATCCCTCGAACGAACTGAATATGTTTAGCATAATAAATTGCAGCTGTTAGCCAAGTCTTCTATAGGTTAACGGTTTAGGTAGTAAAAGTACTTGATCATAATTTATATCAGCAGTCCATTATAATTTCATAGACATAACTTGCGTCACTGATAAAATTGTTCGTTACTTCTTATTTTCAGCAGGTTAAAAGATGTGGCATTCCTAGCTTTGTTTATTTAGAATAACTACCATTACGTGCAATGAAACGTCCCAAAAACATCGATAGTCTCATCTATCGATGTGCATAGATATTGATTCGGTAATTTATTTGAAAAATGAACGTTACATTATTGTAACAATGAGTAACCTCAGTTTCACGAAAATTATTTGATCAGTATGTGCTGTTTGGGATATGTTTAAAAAATGTCGCAGAACTGGGCTATTTACTTCTCTTTAAGAAATGTCTGCTATTAAAATAAAGCTTTAAAAAGATCACAAGGAATCTGAGCGACAGTATTCATTTAATAGACCAATTTTTTGTTTGAAATCTTCTCTTCTGTCATACGTTTTTGCAAGTAATTTCCTGTGTTTAGTATTTATGGCTGCACAACTCTTGCTGCCACAACGTTTTCAAAAGCCTTAGAACATGACTATGCATCATTGTGTCACTGGAAAGTCGGTTTTGTAAACTGTTAAGTCTACTCGTTTTACTTTAGACATGCTAACACACTTTATACGGCCACATAAAGGAGGTTGTTTCGAGTACCCCTATCTCAATATTGCTGAGTCAGCAAGTAGTCTGGGGATACATGTACCCTCTTCATGTATGTCTCTTAGTCAGCCGGTGGGTCCCAGCCATTGTATGTCCATGTAACGTGGAAACATTATGTTTGTTAAGTTGAATGTATAAAATTAAACTTATCAATTCGTAAAATTATTTATTTGGGTAGCTTTTAAATTTATTTCTAATAAAAATTGAAAATGTTACATTAGCATGTATTTATTCATGTATGATGCAGTTTTTCATAAGTACAAAATGCTTTTTCTTCTTCCTAACGATTATTAGAGATGGCCACCATATTGGTTTAGCTGTTTTTCCAGAATAGGTGTTGGTAAGGCAGGGAGGCTAAGTCTCTTGCACAGAGAACCAGAAGGCTATTGGAATTGTTCAAGAATGAATGACGCCTTCTGATGGGTTTTTACTTATTTTAACTCCTTGTTTTGAATTGAGTTGAATTGATTATATAATTGAGTTTGAATTGATTATATAATTGAGTTATGTTCAAATGTTTTATTTATTTTTCTTTATTTATGACTCAGAAAAGCAAACGTGCAGAAATGGGAAATAAATGATCAGAGTTTCATTCCACGAAGATAAAGGTATACGGATGATGACGGTATTGCAATATCGTGAAGGAAGAATAGCCATCAGCCCAATGTGGGACAGTTGGTTTATTGGCTGAAGCTGTGTGCACATACAGAGTGTTAGTGAACTATACCGCAATAATTTCAGAGATTGGAGAGGAGTCTTGCACAAGCAATATGAGATATGAAATGTATGGTCTGCCTGTTCAGATTTAAAAGTTTTGACATCAAGTCTCAAGCATCGGTGCACTACTGATTAATGAGGCTGCCATTCGAAAGGATACCCACAAAGCGGACGGACAGCATTCTAGCTCGAGCCTCTTGATTCCCTTATTTGTTTACTCTTACATAAACTTTATGATAAAAAGAACTTATTCCGTAGGATCTGAATCTGCGAAACCACAGTCCATTAGGCCACATAACCTATTGGATAGCTCCCTGTACACACAATCATTTAACTATTGTACACAGCCGTAATATCACGGGATCAGTCTTAAAGATTTTAAACGCTGATGGTATATTAAAATCGGGATTTTCTCTGTCACTAAGTAGGTTTGAACACATTTAAAACCCCTATATCCTCATCAGCATCTAACTTCGACTATTTATCATATTATACCCATATTATATCTGAAATGAATGCGATGTAGTTTACAAATATTCTATATTAATAAATAAAGACTACACAAAAAATCGTTTGGTGTAGGCAGTGAGTTAAATAAATAGAATTATGTGGACTGCGTATCCTCTAAAATGTTTATATTTCAATATATAAGGTTATTGTCGTTCCAGATACTAATGCTGATAGTATAATTTCCATCTTTCTTGGATAGATGTTTAAATTATAAAATTGCACTTGCACAAAATTGTAACATTTTGTTTATATAAGCATATTTGTTACATTTTGATGGGTTAGAAAGAACTCAATGGGGTCTTTGCGGAGCATTTTGAATGATATGAATTGACCGAACAAGATAAGTGTAAAGCAGGTTATGGAATGATTATCTCTAATTTCAATTACAGCAATAAAAGTATGGAAAGAGCAAACAATAATTGTTAAATCCTACTTACGTAATACTGATCTTTCTTCAAAGATGTTTTCAAATCTTTACTATTATTCATTTCCATCATATACACCATTAATGCATACGTTATGTGCCACGGCCTATGTTCGCTATAACTACCACATATCGCACTGCATACTTTTTTGATAAATTAAACCTCTATACCATTAATTATTTTAAGAAAAATGTACATATGCATAAACTTCATAACTCACCTTACAAACCGAGTGGGCGTTCAGGAGATAAAACTTGGAACTTTCATCTGGAAGGTCTCGAGTTCATCCCTTTGAACCTGCGTGGATTGTTTGTTGGTTTCCCCTGATTGCTAAGGTGAATGCTTACTTTCCATTAATTTTTACCCTCTCCCAAATCATTTCATTTCATTCCATTGATTCTGTTACAGCGTCGAAAATGCCAGGTCAAGGTGGGCTGGCGCCGTGTGACGGTTGCTTGCGCTTTGTACAGATTTCTGCCCCGGCATCAGGATGTTCTATCTGGGAACATGTTAGCGACCCTCTGGTTTACTTACGAGCATCACGCTCATCGCTTCCTCTGGGAGTGTGTCCCCATTGAGGGCGTAGGCACAAACGGCCAGTCGTGCGCAAGGTTGAAGTACCAAAGTATCCTTCTCCCCCCAAACAATCCAGTCCAAACGCCCTAGTTATCTTGGAGTTTCTATATGTCAGATATCCTTTGCTTTTATAATATATATATATATATATATATATATATATATATATAGATTAGGCTTAAAGGCCTCTTCTTCATAGGGCTGATATAAACGCAATGATAGGAAGTTGTAGGCTTTATGATCTTCGTTTCTTTTCCTTCCTAATACACAGTTTTATGTAATGCTTAGAAATTGAATTTTTTGTGAAACTGAAATAAATATTAGCATGGAAATGTGTTCAAAATATCATTCAAATTGTTAATAAATCTCTATGTGTACAGATACTTTCTCAATATTAACATTTTAAAACAATATTTTCTAGAATAATTCCAACATTATTTATTCAAAGTAGATATTTATTAGAACCTATTCTTCGGCTATCTATCTGCCTGCGCAATGATCTTATATCAATAACTACCGTGCTTGATTTTAATGGGAAGAATTCGCAAATGTAATTTGTTACTTCAGTATTTCGGAAGTTTCTTTCACGAAGGCAATGAGATATAGATCTAAACAGATGACAATCTAGATGCAACATCGGGTCTAAATACCGTGTATGATGGAAGATTCGTTCCTTCTGATGCCCGGTTTGGCGTTCACATGTTTCAAGAAAACTCACAGAGTTAACAGTATGCTCGTTTAGAAGTAAATTACTCCAAACTCGACGAGGTACGCACAGTAAAACCGTCTTCATTTGATATGGATCGTCATTACTGTTTTGAGATGCTGGAATGGCAATATTGATCTTTTAAGCTCTAAACTTATTATCATGAGATGATAAGTGATAAACTGAAAGCATCAAGTCTATGCTGAGCCAATTCTAATGTTAACTCATGAGGTACATACGTATAAATGCTATGTTTTTAGATAGAATACATTTAAATCCAAAGTTGCTTATAAGATAATGGAACCTCGGTTTTTGTTTGGTTTATTTTGTGTTCCGTAAACTAATAAGTAATGGCTGCCCTACGCCAACAATGTGCAATATCTAGTGCCTCCTAAATTCCATTCCCAAGTGATTAAAAACGAACAGCATTATTGAAGACCGGACATAAATATTTTCATTAAGTATAGGTCAACATAATACAGGGTCCTCATTGCGTTACGTAAAGGAAAATTGCTTTTGCCGATGGGAAGTTGCTGCGTAACGGTCTAGCCATCTACCGAGAGAAATCACGTCGCATTGCCCGAACTCACTTTTTCCGTTATTTACTAGCGGTAAATAGTAGTTAATATTGTACTCCCCAGCATAATAAATGATCGAAGTCCCTTCCCTCATTTGTGAGACATGCCTGAAGTTTTTGAAACTATTTTGAGACCTTCGCCGCAATTCATCCGCCCGAATATAGCAAACTACCTCCTGGACTTTTTGTTTCGGCGCCTGCATTGGTTTTGTTTCAGATGCAGTGTAATTTTACATAATGACGATGCAGTTGAGTGCTTTATAAGCGCTACTGACATCAATCTGCTATAAAATCGTGATAAAAATTTTAAGGAGACATTTATAAACGATAGCTTATTTCATAAGTATTTCCTCTGTTAAAACGCGGATATTTGGTCTCTGCTTCCTGTCAGTAAGAACAATTTGCGTTCAAATTTTGTTCACTAATCTGAAAATTGTATTTTCCTCTGAGGATGTTACTCTTGGAAATTTAGAATGAAATTCTCATCTACAGTACTTGCACTTATACGATTTCATATAGAAATGCAACTAATACTGTTGGCGTCATAAACCCGGCTGAGCAAACTCAATTGCCTGCATCAGCAAAACTGTAACTCCACTCTTATCGGGAATCGCGCGACTTCTGAAGGTCACCCGAATTCCACTGGCTGTACAAACTTGATTGCTAGTGAAATGAGTACATGTTTTTTTTTTTTTTTTTTTTTTTTTTTTTCCAATAGTAGACAATGTAAGACTATGGTTGCACATGAAACGAAAATAGTGAGAAATAGGGCCCGTGATGTTCTTCTTTATATGCATTTATGATGATAAAGTTGATTTTAAACTTAATCATATGGTGCTTAACTAGAACTTCTGCAAGTTCAGTACAAGGGAATTAAACTGGATCTATTATATCGCTGTTAAAATGAAGTAAGATGCAGATAAACTACATTTGTGATGTCATAGAAGTAAGAAGCATTAAACCAGCAGCTTAAGTTGTAAGTTTTGGAAGCTTGCATGTTCTTTGTGCTGGCGTGCAATACCCAAACATGATGATTAGCAAAAAGTTATTAGTAATAGTAATGGACGTTTTATTGTACGATTTTAGGATACACTCAAATAAATACATCTGTCGCATGGGCCTAACGGCCGTATATGCTAATGTCGTCCTTATAGCAATCAAAAGGGCCATAATCATACATATATAAACATACATCCATACATATACATACATATTATTCACATACCTACATACACACAAATCTGCATGCATACATACAAATATACAAATACTTGGATACATTTAAATTTTCTATTAATAATTTAAATACATAGACATGAATGAAAACTTTACTCTTGAGCCCCCTTCCCTTTACTCACATCCCCTCTCCATTCCCCCTCTTCATTATGACCATTAACCTCAGTTGTCAGGTCTTCTGTAGAAATATTCCAAATTGTGTGAGTATCTCGCATGCACCAACACTTCCCAGTATATGTTCAAATGTCTATTGGAATTCAGAAATTGCGGTGATAAATGCTCATTTCTTGAAATCTCCGTTTCCCTGCATTCTGCCAAAATATGCCCCCAGGTATCGCTTTCTCCGCACAATAGGTATATTCTTTCCCCGAAAGCATTAACTGTTTTGCTCATTTTCCAAGCCCCTAATCTGAACCATGCGGGACCACTTCTTTCTTCCCTGCCACAGATATCTAGACAATGCCCCCTCCCCCACACGGATGTATTTGAGTCTGCTGGTTCAGCGATACTTTTTCAGCGCATTGAGACAAAATATTTTGTCTATCTATATCTCGCAAATGTCTCCTAACTATTTTCCCACTACTTCGTGTAATGTTCTCTACCCTTAACCAAATATACCCCAATCCAATTTTGTCTAAACCTTTCCTTATTTTTTATGCCCATCCCGTATCTCACCCTTCCCTTATTTGCTCCTTGAGACAGACTGCCCGAAGAAGAGTTTGAGTCCCCCGTATTATCCTTAACCAGTAATTAATTGTTCTTATTTTTTTAAAGTCCCATTTTCGTTACATATACCAACCTCTCCGTTAGCCAAACGTTGGATTGCCAAAATAGTATGAAACGGAAGATGCAGTCTCACAGCGCAACAGAATTTCTAAAAGCGAACTGCGGTAGAGAACCGGCGCCAAAGATCCAAAGAACTTTTTTTTTATACTGAAACTGGGACGATCGAGTAGGAAGTATGTAGTAGCGGACGGAAGTATGTAGCCCCCATACCGCGGAAGGATAATTGGGGTGGCAAAGAACATTCAGCTCAATAATGAGAAAGCACTTCTGATGAAAATGTAAATATAGTGTGAGACAAGCCAGAAAATCATATACAGGTGCACCGCTTGATTAGCTCACCGAACGAATAGAAATAATTTGATTTCAAAGACTTTTCCAAGTTTTCACTTTAATTTTCATATCAGGAATAAGGACTTGACACTTCTTACTCTATGACAACCACCAAATAGCATAGTATTCACACTGTGGTAAAGAAAAAGCTCAGGTAAACACAGCAAAACCACCATTTTCTATAATAAAAGGATATGAGAATGCTTCCTATAATTTTTAATGCTATTTGGAACCGGCTCAATATTCTGATGTGCTGCAGAGGTAGATTCTGCTCCCTCGTTTTCGTTATTTGGAAACCACAGACTGCAGGTTCATAAATTTCAAAAGCGGTGCAGTCTTCTGGTATATTTAGCCAGTATAAGCCGAGATGAAACGAATGGACCGCAATACTGAATATACGGAAAATTCACTAATAAATTACTAGCCGTTACTAGAGAAGGGGGAGTATTAGGGTTACTAGGCTTCGAATTAAAGTCGATGGTGTTCTATCTCATCCAGCTGGTATTGCTGATTATGTGTTACCTGGACAAGGCACAAAGAATGCCTGCTATCCGTCAACCATGACGGAAATGTTCCTTTTCTGCCCACTTTGAGATACTCTTATTTGCGTGCAGGTTGATGTTCTATTTCCGTTTGGTTTTAAGCTGATATGCGGAGTGCGATGATTTAGGCATGTACCTTCTTGTTGCTGCGGCAATATGATATATTGAGATGCAACTGTCGTGTGAAGCGAGGCGAGATAAGATGCACGCCATTTGCTGTTAATATAACAGCCACTTCTCATTTATTTAACTAATGTTCATCTTGCACGAATTGCTCCACGGTAGGTAGTTTGATACTGCTATACTTGATACAAGAGAACCTTTATAATGAAAGTGCGAAGTTTATGTAAATTATGTTGATATATGAATATTACATTGCAGGGTTTCCTGTTGAAATACATTTTCTGGACAGAGAAAAACAAATGCCCTTTCGACTTGTTCAAAAAATCATGCAATTAGGTTGAAACATTTATTTTCATAATGTTTTTGAAAGGAAAATTCATAGTAGCCGTGCATATTTAACATTATAAAGCATAATTTTACACCCTACTGTTACCTCAAGGTTTAGCGTCGAAAACTTCGGTTTCAGCGAAAAAATGTTACAGTTGTGCTAGGATATATAGGAAAAGCACAGATAATGTTCTGTCTCTTTGTGGATGTCATATAAACCTGTTTTACTTCGAGATCTCAAGTGCAATGTCTAGTTAGGGTCATTCGAAAGGTAAGCACTAAAATATTGACAGCAATGTTGCTGTTAATGACTCGCCCTGTGCGAGTGGAAGTATGTAAAGTAAACACTTAACATAATGTTCAAAACTAACCATTAATTTGCACCACGATTAACAAATGAAACACGAGTGCCATAATGATCACAATCAATTCGCTCCAGTAAGATCAAAGACGAACTCCTTACGCTCAGAACGATTAGCTAGGTCCCACTCACTCAAAATGTATTGCAATAAAATGGATATGAGAACTAGTGGAAAGTGACGGAAGCGGAGCACTGAAACTACCTAAACTTAACAATACAGCTGCATATTGTGCGATAATATGCTTTGTAGGCACGGCAGAAATAGATGCTGAATTCATATAGTGGTTCCAGGTGATACATTACATCATTTACATTCCAGAAGAGATACTTTGTATGAAAATTGCTTCCATCCGTTTCTAACGCAATGTGCACTTTGGCAAATACGGTTGTAAATTTTTTTTTTTTTTTTTAATGCCGCCAACATTGCTTTGTTTTGTTATGTTAACGCTTTATAGCACTGCTGTGATATACACTACGACTTTGCCTTTCGAAAAGGTTGGTTTTATAGCCGCACTTTTGCTCACATTTGGATATGTCTCTCTGCTCTACCCGCAGCCATTAGCAGCCAATACTGTGCAAGCAAGGTAAATTGCTGGCGCTTCCAACGTTGTCAACACTATTGGGCTTTCGCGACCTCTAACTCAGTCCTTTAAGGTACGACCACTCTGTTTAGCTTTCAGGATAATTTTAGTTATGTTTAATTTAATTAAAAGCTGCTCTTGCAATGTAATAACAAATAATGCTTTAATATTACTAAATCCCGTATCATTATATTTCTTAAAATTGTCATTCCAGCTGCTTTTTGTATACTTGCCTCCTATACCCAAAACGCGGGTTCGAACCCGGCCAGGACCGATGGATTTTTTCGGGCGTAAAAATCCTAAGTATGGCTTCCTTCGGAAGGGAAGTAAAGCCGTGGGTCCCGTGTCGTACATTTGCGGCACGAAAAAGAACCTCAAGCCTGAAAGAGAGGCCTCTGAGCAAAATTTGTCGGCCGTTTCACGCCCTGAGTTGAATGGGACGCTAATGACCAGAGCTGTTAAAGAGCGTGCATAAATAAATCAATCAAAAAAAAAAAACTGCTTTTTGTGGCTTTTTTATTTCTTAAAACCTGAGTCTCATTTCCATTGTAAATGTTATTTTATAGAATGTATTTTGTTTATATTTTCTTTTTTTTCCCCTTCTACATCATTATTACATTTACATGAATTGTTGATTTGGTTTATTTACGGACGCTTTTTAATATCTCAGGTCCAGCGTCCCATTCAAAACAGGGCGTGAAACGGCCGATAAATTTTGCTCAGAGACCTCTTCTTTCAGCTTGAGGTTCTTTTCGTGCCGTAAATGTACGACACAGGACCCACGGTTTTATTTTCCTTCCGAAGGAAGCTGTACATACAATTTTTACGCCCGAAAAAGTTCATCGATCCTGGGAGGGTTTAAACCCGCGACCTTGGGTTTAGAAGGCAAGTATGGTTACCACTACACCACCAGGACCGACACATTTATATAAAGATTATTCTTTAAGTTATCATAATTAAAAATATATATTGCCTCCCACGCATGTAAAATATGTCACAGATTCAACAGAATATTAGTTAAAATAAATTTAGATTACTTTTCCTTCTTATAACATTTTCGTTTTCGTTTTTTAAAAACATGTTTTTGGCCTCTGTGTATAAAATAAAATACCGTCGTTACTATCAATGATTGCTGTATGAAGG
Source organism: Metallyticus violacea (assembly GCA_030762175.1). Taxonomy (NCBI): domain Eukaryota; kingdom Metazoa; phylum Arthropoda; class Insecta; order Mantodea; family Metallyticidae; genus Metallyticus; species Metallyticus violacea. The sequence continues at coordinate 117,383,729 of CM060833.1, forward strand.
AAGGATAAAGGGTTGAAGCTTAAATTTTTATGTTTCGTAAATCTGTAACTTTCTGTTGTGTTTAGTCTTTTTGGAACAATCCATAAAGCTTGGACCAAGACAGCACGTATGAATGAAATTAACACATGTCAGTCAAAATGTTTTTGAATATTTTTATTCCATATCTCAGTATTTGGCATTTGTCTGGAGAATATTAATGAGATAGTGCGAGGAACAATTCCCAACATATGTCAAACGAAAAAAGATACCTCCAGTGGATATACCCAAGAAAAATGGAGAGGAAGATAGCCGACATCAACATCAGAGACAGGGTGAGTAAGGAGGGGAAAGCCAGAAGACATAGATTCAGGAGGTCGAGAACATCGTCAGCCTACGAAATGCAAATGGCCAGCATATGTAATGCGATTAGATCCGAAACGATAGACTTGCTAAATTACTGTTCGGATTGGAGGACAGTAACAGGGAATGAGGAAGACCGAGGAGAAGATGAACAGACAACCTGAGGAAAAATTTCAGCAGTTCATGAACTGCGAGGGCCAATGACAGGAAGGAGTGGTGAAAGAAAATCAGTGGCGGACTTCCCGCGCAGGTTAGTCTTACTTGGGGGGTTTTCACTATCAAGAAGTTATTGCTGTAATTCTTGAATTCTTAAGGCAATAGTGAGCTGTAAAACTGCATTTCTCTATGCAGAATGGTAATGAACTAAATCGTATTAATTTCAGAGTATGTAGGAGGATAGTGGGCAAGCAATTTAAGATAGAGATTTTTAATGAAAAGTGATGGATCTATTTAGTGGTAAGTCGGAATTAGACTTAATAAGACAGTGTTAAAGCGAAATGAGGTAAAGTTCCTTTATTATGTCTTTAAACCTGATTCGCGAGTAAGGAAATCGGATTTTCAATAATTAATCACCAGTCTTTTAAAAATGTAGATTTTAAAAACCTCTAAATCTTGCACTAACCATGTGAAAATAATCAGAGTCCGGAAGTTAAGCAAAATGCCTTTTCTATCTGGATGGGCATATTGAGGTAAGATAAAAATGAACATGTTTTCATGTGTTTTTTTGTTTCTTTTCTTTTATTCTCCCCATATTTGGCCTATGTTGCCTATTTTAAGGTTTTAAACTTTTATTTTTTTGCCTGTTTTGGATCTTTATGATTTTTTTCTGTGATTATTTACGCTTGTTAAAAATACATAAAGAATTTCAATATATCGAAGTGAGAACAGTTATAAAGATTAATGGCGTGTTTACCTCACAAAAATATCTTTGGAGAATTTTGTTATACATTTATTTCTTTTTAAGCAATCAAAAACGTTCTCCTCTACCTATTCACTTAAGCTCTTTAAATAGCAGAACCTTCACTATGAAAGGAACGCAAGGTTATCTGGAGCATACAAATACCAGGAAATAGAGAGAATGAAGTACTGAGTTTTGAATAGTCCTGGCGAATCGTATTGATCTGCGCGAGACAATTCTAGGAAATTTATTTTAGAGGAACTTGTTAGCTGCATAATGTAACAAACAATTGCAAGCGAGGAAGACGAGTGCTGTACTGCTGTGCAATACATCCCTGTAATGCGTTCAGAACGGAATAAGAGCAATACTAACTTGATTCCTCTATAAGCGCATAGACCCAAAATGGATTCAATCAAAACCACTGCGCATCTTTTGGTCAGTCGCTAGTACTATTCAAAACTACTTTACTCTGTGCTGATCAGCATTTATATGATGAAAGAGGAATAAGCGGCAGACTGTAACAAGTGATACCTTGAAAAACATTTTGTTGTTGTCTGTAACCAAGAAAATTAAATTTAAGTACTTTAATTATGCTGTAAAGAAAGTATTAAGTGTCTTAAACACTGATTTTCATTATTAATGAGTGATATTACTCTCTTTTTTCACTTTTAATAAATGCTTATTTTAATTATATTACTGCCTATTTGCAGTGTTTTATGTGTCTTTTTGTCTGCCTATTTTAACCAAAATAAATGCCTAACCTTCCTGTCTCTTGATAATAAGACATTAAACAACATTATTTATGCAGCTTAATCTACAGGAACCCACCTAATTGTGTAGCCTAATAGATAAAGTAACACTGTAGTCTCGAAAATTGTAAGCTCGCGTTCTGCCGAATAAGCTATTTGTTTGTTTTATGATGAAACACATAAGGTGTAAATGCAAAGAATCGACGAGACTCTAAGTTGATAAAAGTTTTGCAAGTAGTTACTAAATAATTACCTTCCTTTTTCTTTTTAACGGTTTTAATAGTTTGAGTTTATTCACATTTATGTCAGACCATCATTATCTGTAATTTTCTGTCTAAACGACTTTTATCAATCAAGTTTATTTGATTTGTATCTCTTCTATTTTATGTAATGTAATGAACATTGTAATATTATCGATTTAAGAAATACAAATATAACAACTTCAAAAATGAACTCTAAAATCTTGATCCGTTCAAATTCAGCACATTTCAGCAGCTATGTAAATATTTTGTTAACACCAGTTTTTATTAACCAGTTTCCAGAACTTTGTTCAGCTTTCTTAAATGGAATGTTGCTTAGTAGTTTATACATTTAAAAGATGTTTGTTTTTACCTCTACATTAGATCTTTGAAAATAGTTCGTATGTATCTTTTTTATCTCATTCTAAATTTGTTTACCTGTTCTCTTATTGTTTTTTTTTCTTTTCAGCATTTACATGACTTCTCCATTATTCTGATAATGTTTATCAAATCAAAATATATTTTCTTGCTACTGAACTTATTACCAAATATACTTGTTGCAATTTTGTATTACATGTTGTGCTTTATTTTGTACAACCTACTCTAATTTTTATGACAATGTTTTTGTATCTACCAGAATGTAATCTGGATCTGTGTAAATACCTCGAAAACGCAGATTTCAGCTATGAAACTTGTTTTATGTTAGCAATAATGTAAATATTTAGGGATCTCACTCCTCTATTACTCCATGTTTTTGTGAATGTTTTTAATGCTTTTTTTAAATCAATTTGTGATTTTCTAAAGGCCAAATGATGCGAAATATCTAAGTGGTCCTTTTTGGTTTATTTTGTTTTTCACTTGTTCCACAATCCTTGTATTTAAATAGTAGTTAAATATTTATAATATAGTGTGCCATATACATTTGATTCTATAGCAATCACTGATCATCTGGTTCGTATAGCTCACATAGTATTATGCTTCTATTTGAGTTATTCCATTCATTATTACTCTTTCATTATTTATGTTTTAGTGACCCTACACCTGCTGATCATCATGCATTATGCAGTGTTTAAGTACTCTAAGTTTATTCGTTTTTATTTTACATTTGTTTCTGTATCTTCTTCTATTTCTATTTCTTTTTTCTTCGATCACGTAAACTTTAACTATGTTAATAGCAAATTAGGTCGCATCTCTTTTCCTTATGTATAGGTACATTTAAAATAAATTTTTATAAAACCAGACATACTTTCACGTATTAGAATAATATGCTAGAAATGTAAACTATTAAAGCACCACATTTGCACACGTTTGATCATGTCAGAAACCTGGCACTAAGCATTTCAATGTTTGTCAACGCCTGTGATGTGTATATTAGACTAACATAACAGTGAATACACTTAGTCGTGGTCTGTTTAATTTTCAATTAAATAAACAGCCCCAGGAAACTATCGTCCACCTTTCAATTTAGTGTAACCACGTGATTCTATTTATATACAGTTGTAACAGAAAACGTGCATTATGAAGTAAAAAACATAAATAACCAGTTATCATCAAATTCAAATTCAATAAGTGTGGCTAAGACTTTGCGTGAGGAAGCCATAAAAATATGCTGCTTTATGTATATAAATGTTATTTAGAAGGGGGCAATATGTGAATCAAATTACCTTTTCTTTTTTAATTTCATAAAATATTACGGTGCGCCTACATTGTCTGCTCTTTAATTGAATGATTCTTGAATCAGATTTGTAAATAGATAATTTATGTATAAAAGAATAGTGATATATGTATATATATATATATATATATATATATATGAAACAGAATATTCTCTCGATTAGAAGGTTATTGGCCATCTCGGTGAAATAATTTACAGTCAGAAAGAAGGAAACAGGGGTAATTTAATGAAATAAAAATTGTATCATCAAGAAATGCTGCACATTATGATGAATAAAGTGTAAGTGAAACTGCCAAGTGAGAGGTATAAAGACGGAATGAAGGCTGCTGATAACAAGTAATAGAAATAAATAATATGGCAGGTATAACAAGCTTTGCAGACGAGTTCGTGTTTTGCATTTAAAGGAATAAAACTACAGAAACTAAGAACATGCACATGTACTCAAGGCGACTAATGCTTTCGGTACAGAGAAGGTGGATTAGTTTGTTTTAAGTATAGATTTTTACACAAAATTAAAAACCCTGAAGATCAGATTTTAATAGCGTTATTAAAATTTATGGGCTGTGAAACACTGTGCAAAATAATAAATTCTTAATAATAACAGCAATAAAGTCAAAGTATAAAAAATCAAATAAATACCTGGGATAATATAAAATCTGTAAATAATTTTACAAGTAGGAAAATACAAACATTTTGTAAAAATATATTAGGGAAGACAATTCGGAAAGTCTATGATACTGTCTGTATTGCAGCTGAGCATTAAGGTTTGCAGAAATTGGTTATAATTAACCTTCTTCTTTTGCTGCATTGACTTCTTCCGTTTGCAGAAATTTCATTTCCTGGGACATACAACCGATTGTCTGGGAGCTAATCATTCTGAACACATATAGAATATTATGCGCACTATGGAGCTCCCTGAATGTGTGGTCAGTCCTATGTCAGGGTCGCCTCTATGAAATCACAAACCCAGAAGACGCAGACACATACAGCTAAATGGAATGAAGATAAATGATGAAATGGAAAGCGAATCCATGGTAGAGCAGTATTAACCTGGAATGTTCCCTTTTTAAAATGTACTGAGATAAACCATAGAACTGCTCTATTAGGTTAGTCGAATGCAGAATTTGAATCTAAAGCCTGCAGAATACGAGTTTCATGCATTACCATCTGAGACATATCCGCTATGTACGATATAATTATTCTAGTAAGTAAATTAAGTTTCTCAGTTCATTGCTTAAATAATAATTATTACAATTATAAAAACAGAAACGAAATGTTCATCATCGCCATGTTAAATAGTGTTTATTGAAATGAAAAGTCATTAATACAAATATATTTCAAAATAACTTCCAGAAAAAGCAGGTATAATGTTGGAGAAAATCAGTAGATATACGACTTTTGAAGGAGAGATAAGAATATGGGAGGCTTTAATGATTAGACACTTTTATCATCTACGACGTCGTTACGCTGATAACCTGGGATGTTATAGAGCATCCATAAATAAACAAATCTACGACATCAAAAGAATTCATAAAGATAAATCAAATGAAAAAAATGATACAGAATATAAGTCGGCATTAAAGCAAACTATCTGCAAATAGACTGCATGCATATAGTGTGATTTAAGTCCTCCATCTTGTGCATCTCCGTTATTACTGTAGGTACCCGAAAAAGGAAAAAGGGGAGGGGGGATGGTAGGAAAAGCACAGTTTTAAGTCAAAAATTTGAATGTTACAACGATTAAAGGCTACCGTTAATAGTCTGATTGAAAGCATCTTAACTTGACACTCACTCACAATGGTAAATTGAAACATTTAATCACTTTAACTGCTCTGTCCTTTGTATAAAACCCTCCATTCACCTGTATGGACACGCTTTGCAGCAGAATTTGACAACAACCGAGCTCCGTTATTAGTTCGCCAGCATCAGCCGCCATTTTGGACCTGATGTCTGTGTATTATACCCCATATACTTATATGGAGAATATTTTTAAAAATTTATTGTAATTTAGTTAATATGCCTGGGTATCGTGCATTTGGTTGTACAGCTCAAGGAAAGAAAGGGGTGAGATATATCGTATTCAAGGTTTAATTTGACGTGTAAACTGATTCGAAATAACTTATGTAATGTAATAAAATATTTGTCAACATGAAGCTGTTGTATTTAGTAGTGATTATTACTAAGTGTATTGTACATACAATATTATTACTGACTTACAGTATACTCAGCGCTTATTCTCGAATACATTTGCCACAGATTTCAAGAATTGGATAAATGTATGTAATTTGCGAAGATGTTTTTAATGTTTTTTCATAAAAATAGTTTGCCACAGTCATGCAGTTCATTTGCTATACCACTATTGCAGAAAAAATAATTGAAAAAATGCAACATGCTACTGTAAGATAACTAAATGCACGTTCATAGTTGGAAGGGGGAAAAAATAGAAAATGCAGATTTATAGATTTTGAATACTTTAAATTTTCAGGCATATCATTTAGTTTATTTATCTCTTGTTTTCACACACCATTTAAAAATATAGGTTTCTGGTTGTCATAGCCATTCTCATTGGACCAATTTAGAGCAGAGAAATGTTAAAACTACCTAAAGTTTTTGTTCTAAATTGAATTTGGTAACAAGCCCTCTAAACTCTATAATTCTTATAATTCATTCTCAATTGAGAGGTTAACTGTAGGCCTTATACATTTATGTCAACACTGATACTTAAATGCATTACGACAAGTAATTTAAATAGTGTATAGCAAAATAAAATGAGAAATTTAAGTTTAACGTGTTAAAAGGGTGTAATTAATAAGGGCCTACGTTTAATATTGCGATTTCTGTTTTAACTGATGACAGCCTTTTCCTCTGCCGGAAAATGATTCGTCATTGGCCGCTGAGTTCGGATGCGGTACTACGCGAAAGTGCCGTAACTATAACTGACATAGTCTCAAAAGTGTGCATTTTCTGTCTGACCTAGATCTTTTAATGCAAAAAGAAAAACATGAGCAGATGCAGAACGTATCATTCAACAGTATAACGCAAATATTTTAGGAATTAACTGTATGACAATAGAGTAAAACGACAGAAACTTAACATGCAGTTTTATGGGAGTTAGAGACCGTTAGGCTCAAAGTGGATCGTGTCCGTACTTGTATAATAGAGGACTTTACTGTTGCACATAACGGAGGAAGTGTTGAACTTGATTACCATCTTGTTGACTACACATCCGAATACGGTTAAGGGAACTGATTTAAAAATAAATACTACTAACAATTTCCCGTTCTTTCCTTCCACTAATAACAGAGTTGTTCTATAAAGCGTGACTTTTGAATCACGCTGTATTGCAGGCAGGAAAACTTTTTTAACTACATTAAACCAGTAATCGAACCCGAATCCGCTAAGGCAAGTAGAAATATGGAACCTGAATCACAGTAAAAAGCGGCAAAAAATAACGTAAGGTATAAAACCAATATTAAATATTTATAGCCCTTATAAGGAAAATCTAATATCTCCATCCTTGAAGAAGTAAAAACTATTTATTTTCATTTTCTTGTGCCCTTAACTTAATGGAATTATTTTATGATTTAGATACAGTTTGTACAATAATTACATTTAGTGTACGGCTGTAGAGCGTTTGAAAGTAAGGCCGGGGGCGAGCGGAAAAGCGTACAGCTTGTACTTAAATATCCATCTTGATTTTATAACCCATTCTCGGTACTCCCCGCTCTTTTAACCAGATTCCCTTCTATGGGCCATTATGTTACGCAGGCTCCATAAATTTTACCTTAATTCCATAAAATAAATAGTAAGGCACGCTGCTTCCTGTGCAGCTCAAGCACAAAGAAATGTTCTGCAGCATGGCATAGCACCACATCACAAGAGTACTGGCTTCGAATCTCAACAACTTTTTCCGTATTCGTATTTGCATCATTACGCGCTTGTTCTTTCGTACTAAACATAAGAGAGTAAACACATACTTTCCATCTTACTAGGTCAGTGCATGTCCCGAACATTCATACAAAAATGTCATATTTGGAATCTTCAGGACAATTACTTATTTTCATATTAGTAATTTATCTCATCTGCTGGTGTTATATGAACGCTTGATGCATGGAATATATGCTATATTTTAAAACACATTTGGATTGTTGTTATGCAAATATGATGAAATAATATAATGCTTTTGCATGTATTTATATATCTATCTAATGGAGCATACAAGATCAGACTCCTGTGCCATTTATGGCAGCTGCCTTGAACAATCATAGCAATTATGATACTGTTTTATGATTTAAGTTTAAAATTCTGCAACTGCAGAACCAAAACTGCAGTAATGCGAATGTAAAGAACACAAATAATTGTAGGTACAAGCAAATAAATGTCTTAAATCTGGCCCATAGGCCACGAACTCATTTACATCGTAATGAATTAATTTCAGTTACCTTGGGATGTCGCCATAAGGTATTTTAGTTTTATTTCAAGTTTAATGTATAATTTGTATCAATTTTAAATGGGATATTGAATGTCTAAACTAGGTTTAAGTTCCACTAATTCCAATGACACCAACTTTATTTATTTTCATGCTAAGGCATTACAGGTGTTTCGTACTTTTTTGTCGTTGCTATAGCAGATGACATTGGAAACTAATAGATTCCTGCTAGATAGGATCCAAAAGAATGGCTATGGCCAGCATGCGAGTTGTAATGTAATATTTTTGTTTGTTTATTTTTACAGACTAAACACAAACAGTTGCAGCAATATTTAAGGAATAAAAATATATAATATTTTAGGAAAAGTCATACTGGACGCATCCCACTGCTTCACCAAGCGTCGAATGCCGTCCGAAAAGAAAGATCATAGATGATCCTTAAACCAGTTCCGCACCGGAGCCTTGCTTCATTATCGTTGTGGAAGCGCTTGTCTTTCTTGAGAAGTCCGAAGAAATGATAGTCGTAACAGTGCTCTAGGCAGGAAATCGTTACCGGCACATATTCACAAGTTGCCCCTTATGCGTCTCAGCCCGCATTTGCAGAGCCTCATTATTCGTTACAATTTATTTTCACCGAGTCCTGGACGAAGCTTGCTTGCCCAATTGTTCGCTGTTGTTTCCGGTACACATTTATTTCCATAAGAGGCACTCATGTGATGATAAATTTCACTCGACTGACAATCCTCCACTATCAGAAATTCATTCACAGTACGTTGATCCACTTTTGACGGGTTAGGTATCGCCGTTGCTAAGCGCCTATCTTACCAAACGACGTAAGCTAACTTACCTACTGGGGTATGATGATCTATATAGTTTCCTTTTTCCATTCTCTATCACCGTTGATTGGCACGTGCAGCTGAGCGAGCAATGGAGATTGAGCGAGTTTCGGTTGTTCACGCTTCTTATTAATTCTATTGCTTAAGAGCTTGACGATAACTGTAATAGTGTTTCAGGCCATGAATAATACTTACTGCAATAACTGTAAGCGAACAAGAATATTTAAAATATTTGTTCCATCTAACACAGCAAAGGGCGGGTAATACATAAACATCGTAAATGAAATCAATTCTCCACTGTCACTGTTTTAACTCCGGCTTTTATACTTGATAAGCTGGATATTGTTAGCTTGGTTGTCTTAGCTTATGCTATAAGTTGGCATAAGTGATTAAAATGTTTCTGCAAACTTATAATAGAGACCATAAACTTTATTTGTATGTGTTAGATGAAGCTCTTAGCATTGTTGGGGCAGACGAACTTTTAGGCCAGATATTTTCTATTGGTCCTGATGAGTTCCGGCGATGGTCATGATAATGATCTTGCACTTGTTCAGGTGTATAGTCTTAATGGGTTCAGACGAGGCATTTGTTAAATGGCCACGATTACAGTTTAGTTGCGCTGAGATACCTGAGTTTTTTGTGCAATGAGCCAGAATCCCGGCGAAGAAACATTGTACATGGAGCATTTCTGACAAAGTACGTTCGGGCGAAGGTATTTACAGTTATCATTAGTTTAATGACCTTAGTTTAAGATCCTAGAAGGAAGTTCTAACCTAATTCATGTTGTTCTTATTACGCTACTGATCAAAAGGCAGCAGCTATGCTTTTAATTATGATGTGCTTAATTAAAGTAAAATAATCATATCAATAATAATATGTAATTTAACGCCAATTATATGCCTTTATTTAAGTGCTAGGTCGTTTTTTAGGTAAGAGTAAAAATGTACCTTAATTGGTTTTTGAGTTAAGCCAGTCGCAAAAAAATAATTAACAACTTTGGTTTTCTAAATTGCTGTCCTATGTATAACATACAGAAAAAAAAAATATCCCATCGCTTTAACTGTTCAAAATAAACTACATAACAAATACATGTACAAAAAATGTGGATCCATTGTCACTGCATTATCGACGGCTACCATTAGTTGCCGGAAAGGTGGTCCCCCCATTCACTTAAATGAAGCAGAGCAGTAATAACATATTTTATAAATAGAGACAGTTAAACACGTACTCAAATTAGCAAATAAATGCTCGATTGTGTACTACAATTATTTCCGGATATTGTTGGCAACTTTTGATGACATTAAGGATAATTCCATTAAAAGAAATTGAAGGCGTTCTCATCTTTTCTAGAATGCAAATATTTAATTTATTTCTTCCAGAAATTGCTGAACTCGCTGGGTTAAAACTGGGGAAGAGGTGCTACTATTGTCATTCATTTGTCAGTTAAGTTTGTTCGTTTGTATCGATAAACACAATCGATTTGAACTACAATAGCTCTTTAAGAGCACTATATCCTACATACAGCAAGTTATTTGGTTTCTGAAACACAATTGCGACATAATGTTAAACCATCAGATCAGTTATTGTACAACTCACGTGTCCTTTCCCAATATATCATTTCATTTCATGTATCATCAATGTCCACCGCCTGTGGTGCCTCAGTAGTAAAAACGGGCGTTAAACACTACTCAAAAAAAAAAACGTGTTGTGACAGACATTCATTGGATCAATGTGAATTTTAAAATCCTATACTTTGCTTTGAATGACCTACTGTTGATAATGGAATCTTTTAAGCTTGTAGAAAATGAGACATTACGTTCTCGAAAACAGTGGGAAAGCTGTATAAAATGAAGTTTATTAAAACGTATACTAGAGTACTATATTTTGAATGACCGGTGTTTAAATTCCACACCTGATTGTTCGGCAACTTCTCTATCACGGCTGTGCTGGGGATGCACAATATTCTCAGGCGATCTTAGTGGATTAAAACAATGAAGAAGCTAACGAATTTACCGGACTTGTCATGATTAATTTATAGTGAAACACCAAATATTTATTAATCTAATTGAAAAAGTAGCATTATTATTTATGATTAGTTTCGCAAATAAGCTCACGTGATTAGCATGAAAATACCTGGTTGATCCATTAGAAACACTCTTTTGGAATGGGAAAGGAAGAAATGTTTGAAAGAACATATGCCAAATTCCAGTATATTGCCATTTTATATAATTTTATATCCAGGAAGAGAAGATTATTGTTTTCTATTGGCATCAAAACGTAACGAATTTAAAAACATTTTTGTTCTATTTCGCTTTTCGTTAAAACGAATGAATTATAATTTTGTAAAAGAAGTACCAAAATCGATTATTTCACTTTAATATACCAATTATGTTTTAGAAACAACTACCAGTTCTATTGAGTAACCGATGCCTTTTGTGTGAAAACAAGCCATCTCTATGGCTGTTGCGCTACAAGTTGTCACTCTGTACGAAATACAGGCACAAAACAAATTAATTTTATATTCAGTTTCCGAAAAAGAAAAGAAAATATTATCGCAGTTTTATAATATGTTCAATAATTCAAAAACAATCAGAAATAAAACTGTTCACTGGCATTTGAACGTAATGACGTCCTGTAATTCTCTGAATTCCTAGCCGGGAATATTCGACTGAATCCGGTTACAGCTGACGAGCTGATATTATTTATTTGAAAAGCCGGCCCAGGAAGCCGGCGGATCACAACGTTGCCTCTTTGCATTGTATAGCATTGCTCTGCTTAATAATTGAATTATCCTACTCTATTACGGATGTAACAAAACGCACTGAAACACTACATAATTAGCTTAATGCATAAAGCGCTTTTCGCGAGTTGGCTACAAAAGTGTTTTCCTCTCCCATTCGTCATGGGATTGACGCAGTTTTCAGCTTCCAGTCACCCCATAAGCTAGCTGTGCTGCCCTTTTGCTTCGGCTTCTTTTATTTTGCAAACTTTAGTATTGAAATGGGATGCTGAAAAGGTGTTCAACACATACTTGAAATACATCTTAAGTTTAATTATTTATAAGCATTTGATTAATGAACTATGCAGTAATTAACATGGACAATTCCCATCAAGAATGAAGCCGTATATTTAAAACTTAATTTAAGTGCTTGCTTAAAACTATTCTAATGTCTTCTTACCCTCATTAAATCGATAAACAATTCATTTCTGAAATGTACTATATACACTTGCGGTAATATGATATTATATATATATATATATATATACCTATGGGAATGTATCTATTCCTATTTGAAGTTTACGACTCACATTTTCATTTGTTAGAAAGATTTTAACAAATGAAAATGTGAGAACTTCAAATAGGAATAGATACATTCCCATAGGTTTGCACAGTTATTAGGGAATACTTTTGAGACATATGCTCAAACTGTATAAGTACTATTTGTCATCGAGCTCTAAAAGTTACTTAGCGATCCTTGTTGACATGTAGGTTAATGAACCTCAGTCAGAAAGTAGCGCCTCCTACGTTTTTTCTGATTTATTTCACAAAAAACTAAGTGAAATTTGTACAACATATAACCCAAACGTTCATCATTAATTCCTCACTTTTCAATATAATTTCCGTTCTTTTCAACGGTTTTTGTCTATCTTTTAACAAAGGTATTTAGCAAAAAATAACTCCAAAGCTTTGGGCTGCAGAGGTGGAAAGAGGACTCAGGAATTATCCTGTGCTGAATATGGCAACGAGGCGATGCAAATAATAAAAATGTATAGAAGAAAGTTAGAACAAGGCTAGAAAATATCAGCGGGCAGGAAATCGAGGCAAAATGTAACAAAGTCTCTTAAGCCTATCGAATGAAATTAAACTAACCTGTGATAAAGAGTTATATATGCTCGTTCTAGGGAGAAAGCCGAGTTGGATTAGACTAGGAAGTTGGAAGGCTAAAAAATTACGCATGTAATGGTAGGAGAATTGGCCCATTTTGTAGAATAAGTACATATCCTAGCAGAATGTTTCCACTGGGAACACCTGAGAAAAATAGTTTCCTGAAAACTTTTTAAAGCAATTGGAGGACGACTGGAATGCTGGGATCTATTGGCGAATCACCTAATTGAGTGAATATGGCATTTTCCTTGCCAAAGTGCGCTAAGCTAGAAACAATTTATTTTTTGATTAGGACGCAAAAACTAGTGTAATTATAAATAACATGTAATATATTACCATTCATATATTTATAATTATCGTTCTTCCCATTTTCAATATTTATTATTAATATTGTTTTATTATTTGTTCCTGTTTCTAATTGGTATCATTCATAAGCACATACGGTCTACGACCCATGCATGAAATATGTTTGTAATGTGTATATAGACTTACTATAACAATAAAAATACATCTACTACTACCACCACCACCACCACCACCACCACTACTACTACTACTACTACTACTACTACTACTACTACTACTACTACTACTACTACTACTACTACTACTACTACTACATCTACTAATACTACTACTACTACTACTACTACTTACTACTATTACTTACGTGAATGTGTACACACACACACACACACACACACACACACACACATATATATATATTAAGAGTGTTTGGTAGATTTCCTCATTAGCTGTGTCATCATTGGTGTTAAATAGTTCTTAACCGCCATCTTGTGTGCTTCAAGTTATCTGTTTGTGTTACAATGTTGTCTTGCTATTGATATATTTCATATCTGCGTTTTATTCTCTACCTTGTGCTTTCGACATTAATTATACATATTGGCTTTTAGTCTGATATTCAATAGGTGACCTGTACGCTGTGAAGAATAATATTTAGCTATTCGAAATATCATTTGAATTGTGTGCCTATTTTTTTTGTTACTCTTTTTCCGTATATTTCTCAACGTTTTAACGAAGCTTATATATCATGCTCATATACTAGCCAACGCCCTAAATGTAAAACTTGTGGGCTAATTATACCGTTTCATTCGTTCCGCTGCCCCATTTTATCCAGAGGATTTAAGATTACTTCATTTCCTACCTTTTCTTCTACGAATGTCACATAAATGTTATTTTGTAAGCTTTGCAAATAATTTTATGTTGGTTTAACTTCTACTGTTGCTTCGCTCCGCATGAACAATGATAGTCGTTCTGTTAAAGTCAAGTCTCCCTTGCCGGTTGCCTAACATGCCTTGTCTCACTGTAAGGATCTCGATGATGCGTTTAATTTAACGCCTATTGATGCGACCCACCCATGCCCCTGAAAGTTATCTCAGAGATAGCAGCTTTATTTTTGCATAAAGCACGTACAATATAGGTTTTAATCTTACATGTTAATGTTGCCCTTTTGATTTTTGATTTTTATCTGCGTTTTATTTATTTTAAACTTCTTTTTTAAAGTATTAACATATTTATCTTAATATATTCCTCCCCCATCCCTTTCCATTTGTAATTTTTTTAATGTTTTCCTATATATGTTATATACCAGATTCAATATTTATTTTTACCATCTTTACTTGTCTTCTGGCTTTGTAGTGTGCGACTATTTAAATGTTTTATCTATTTCTGTTTCTTTAGTTGTTATTTTAGCTACATTGTTCCAAAAAGTTACCTTTTGCATTTTTATTATATATACACAAAAATAGAGAATTTATAAGTTGATTATGAGATTATGTAAGTAAATAATAGTATTTCTGCCCAATGTACAATTCTTTTGTCGGCGCGAAAAGGCACACAAGTTGAAAAAAATTGTCAGAAGAAACTTTTATTTTTTAATTTATTCTTATCTGGATGATAGTGCTAGAATGAAATACATGTACGTCTATTAAATTATGCTCTCTTTCAATATGAATTGCAATAAATGTTCGTGTTTTAAAAACTAAAAATATATATGTTTCAATCCAATATAAAAGACAAAAAAGTAAATGCTTTACTCATGTGCCTTTTCCCGCCATTCAAAGAATTAATAACGTGAAAATTTACTTCGTTTTCGTAAACGAAAACTTAGAAAGTAGATTGTATATAGTTATGATTGTAATATATAACATTTATATTAGAAATGGGAACTATTCTTTGTTTTTGTAAATGCAATGATGATTTTTTATCTCTAAACCTTAATTCTGGGTAAATCCTGAATAGATTATGGTGAAATCTTGTTTCCAATATCTGGTAACTCGGTATGGAGTCACTGCAGTGATCGGACGCCGCTCCGCTTTTCATCAGACAGCGCAGTTTGCATTTCAGCTTCCGCACAGCGACGAACCTAACATTGCTGATGTAAACATTCTCCAGCTTTTAGTGAATGAAAACCGGCTTTTCATCTTCAAGATTTCTCTCACAGCTCACTGTCTTAGTCCGGTCATTTTCTGAAACGATACAGTGCTCTTACTTCTTGGCTCGAGAAGCTGTTATTGTTATACATTGTAGACAAAGGTTAAGGGAATTGCGTCAATACCAAGTTTACTTTATTACCGACTTATATAAAGAGGGAAAATAGGAGAAGTTACTTTCTGACTGCCTCTTATATTTTAAAAGCTGTGTTGATGCTTTATTATGTTGAGCATTAATTAAAGGTATAATTTTATTAAAATTATTCAGATATTATGGATGGACTATAAATTAATTTTGATAATACTTCGTATTTTTTGAAAAATGTAACCTATAGCCACTATATTCATCTTAACATCAACATTTAAGGTAGTTACATCTTTCAAACTACTCATTAATTAAATGCTTTCTCTCATCCGTGGTCTTGAGCTCAGATTAATGAAAACGCAGTCAAATTGGCACAAAGTTAGAAAGCTAGTGCTCTAGATTTTTGGAATGAAAAGACTTCTACAGGTAAACCGCGCAGGTTACTACACTCATACAGGATGCGAGTAAGGTTTTTAGAGCGAACGACATGAAAAAAGAGACGGGATTTAATAGAGGTGCTTGGCTGCAGATCTACAGATTTAGATTTTACGTTAGGGTTATAAACGTTTCGAGTGTGGTGCGGAAGACATCTGGAGCCAAGAGCCCAGGCGATTCCAAAAGCAGATAGCGAGTAGCGCACAAGTAATGAGCGAGCAACCCCCCCCCCCACACACACACACACACAATACTTAACACTTGCCAGATGCTCGCAGACGAGCTTTTCGCCAAGTGAGCCTTTATCGCACAAAGCCCTGCGTCTTGTTCGAAGTTTAAACATAAAAAGAGTACTTATGCGGATAATTATGTTAGGCATGTACTTTCAACAATATTCTCGGCAATA
The DNA here is from genome assembly GCA_030762175.1 of Metallyticus violacea. Lineage (NCBI taxonomy): Eukaryota > Metazoa > Arthropoda > Insecta > Mantodea > Metallyticidae > Metallyticus > Metallyticus violacea. The sequence continues at coordinate 117,400,159 of CM060833.1, forward strand.
AAGTTTTCTCATCCTATGCACTTATTATTATTATTATTATTATTATTATTATTATTATTATTATTATTTTCATTTCTGAATTTTTACAATGTGTTAGTTAGCAAATGCACAAATACCGCACTTATTCGGGCTTAATTTTGTTTTGAATAGCCCATTACCGGAGTTAAAAAATGTCTGAAAAGGAAAAGGAACATAAACATTTATCAACTAGTATCTGTTCTTCAAATTCAAATCATCTGTTGTTTATACTCAAATATTTTATCTTTAATATTGTGGCGGAATTGTGCACTTGTTCTTGCTTTTCACATCATTTCCACTTTTCTCCGCTTTCGAGCAAGATAAAGTTTAAAAGCATATAACTTCTTATTGCAACTGTAAACATTCATAAAGCGTTATAACATGAAAAATATATATGATGCGTATTTTAATTTATGTTCTTATAGTTGCAACAATAAAAGAGTTTTATATATCTGCAATATAAAAGTAATAAATATATGTATAGCACTAAATATACGAAGCGAAATACGAAATAAGCAGTGCTTTAATTACACAAAGTAATCCAATACAACGAATGGAGGGGGGATAGCCATTAACGGCAGCAACAGCTTTCATGATATGATTTATTGGCCACGATGCGCGTTAGAACACCAAGTTGGAACTATAAAATTCGTTAATAAAATAAAACATTAATCTTCATGCTCACTTCATAGGAAATTCCTGATCTAAAACTGTTAATGCATAAAACAAATTTTTGAAACAGGACAAATAGCCTCATTGTCCCTTTCTGTTTCCATCAAAAAATTCGTACATAATATATCATTAAAAACCAATGTTGATCTGAAATTACGTTTCTATCTGGTTTGGCACAAAACTAGTTTACGTGTGCTGTCGCTTCAATCGCCGGTAGCCAGTGTGCGATAGCTAAAGAATGTTAACATACTTAATATACTTTGTTTTGTTCCCAACGTAAATTTAACAGATCCTAAACAATAAAAATAGCTCAGATAGTACGTAATGCCTTCATTTATTTACTGATGTTCAAATTGCAGTAAAGTTTCAGCTTGTAAGAGAGCTTATGTAATCTTCCAGCTCTTCGCTTGTTGAAGTTGAACTTCGCTTTTTTAATAATGAAACATAAGATAGAAATTTCCCAGAAAAGATGTATTTCAAATTGTAGCTATATCGTACTTCCTGAATGGAAGTTTTAAGTTCATTAGTTGCTTTTTTCTGAGACTACAGCAAAGATTTAAATATATATATACATAATCTTGAACTATATCCGTATTTCCAGAATTGCCAAAATTTAAGAAATTGAAATTACATCGTGTACCTATAATGAAATCGCTGCACCGGTTTTTAATCCTGAGTGTAGTATGTCAAAACTTTTGGTAGTCATAGTTTCAAGATATCAATTCACCCTTCATGGAGGTTCACATTAAAAAATAAGACCTGTAAATAAACTATGAAATATTAAATACAATTAAGCGTTTAACAGTCGTTATCAAACGCTGAACGGAATAGTTATTTTTCCGATTACAGAAAGACAAGGACATGGTACATATTATATGTTAATTATTCCTTAATTATTCCTTATTTATACTCATATAACGCATACGGATATTTTACATGTACAGGATGGAATTAAAATATTTACACAAGCTTAGATGTCAAGTTCCGTTTAGCTAAACAAGAAAAAAGACAATAAATTTATGTTCAGAAATGACTTATATATGAGTTATAACCAAAATATATACTACATTAGCTAATAGGTTGAAAAGTACAGCTTTATAATTGATTCAGTTATTCTTATTCATGTAGATAAGAAAAGGAGCATTGTAGGTGGAACATTTGGCAAGAATAAACGTTTAAATATTCGTGGTTAAAGTATTTTGTTGCCAAATGAATTATTTTACACTCTCTGTTAGTTTATCTTGTGTATTAAGCTTGTATTTTTGTACCTCACCATGAACCGAGTTAATGTAGCGAGTAGGCTGTTATGATGCGTGCGCAGCGCTATGCAACTGTTATCAGACCGCGTTCCTAGGCTAGCATCAGCCCAGTTATCAAAAAAGTTGCAATGTACTTGTGTTCTTATCATCATCTCTGATAATTACCCTTTTTGGAAAACACAGGTCAATAGTTCGATTAGCAAAGCGCCAATTCACCGCTTGTCTTTACAGATGAAGCAAATTCTGGGAGATATTTTCTCGACTAACTTCTATGCAAAGACGAAAATTCACATTGATTCAAGCTAGATATTAGCAATAGGTGAAATCCAACATAAGAATTTGTATAGTATTGCCCGTATGATAGATTCGCATTGGCATGTTCGATATATGCACACCCATTGACAACAAAATGAATCATCAACAGATTATACGTGTCGATCAAATAAATATTGTATTCACAAGCGCATGCAGCGAGTGCACACTGCAGTAAACGTAATGATCACAGTCATAAGCATTTTGAAAAAGAAAGTTAAGGTAGAGTAGTGGTGGCCGAGTGGTTTAGAAAACATTGCTCTTCTGTGTAAGCTCCTGGATTCAAATCTCACACAATTATTTTTATTTCCTTGTTTTTCTACACAGAACTCATCCCCGAAGTATATTTAACTTCCTAATATAATTACATGTAAAAATACACATTTTTTGTAGTATATGAAACATCAGTGTATCTGCCTATATTTTTATAACATTTCTTTGGGGTTAATGAGAAAACGGTAAAGTCCAAAAATGCGCATTTAGATATGGACAGACGCATTCAATAAAAATTTTCCTTCCCAGTTAATTAAGCGTTTCGCAAAATAAATTCGGCATAACTAAATAATTGCTTAAACACTTCTGCATTCCTCCGAGGAAATAAGCAAAATATTCGGTATTATAAGAAAAAATTGCGTTGCTGTCTGCCCAGCATACGCGCATCATGGGCGGATTCCGAACATTCTCCCAGCACAGAGGAACTTTATGCAAGTATGCACTTTGTTATTTAAAGAATCCGTAGTATTTAATGCATCTTTTATATTGTAACCTCATTTCAAGAATAAAACGCTTGGCAGTTGAAAGAGCATTGGTATATTTATATAATAAAATAACAATCCTTTTGAAGCAAACAGTAAGTGTTTTTGTAAGTGTTATGTATTTTTATAAAAACTAAAGGAATCCGAAAAGGTATTTGTTTATTTTCACGCTTCTTAGGCTGTACTGGGAAAAACAAATGTGTTGAACAGCGAGTTTAAGATACAATATTTATTGAAAACATCTGCATTTAGAGTACTTATGCACCATTTACAGCCATCAGGTAACTATCAGCTATGATGAAACTATAATTCTTTATTAAAATGCACGAATTCATTTAATCTTCCATTATTACAAATGTACACTAACGTTTTCCTTGTTTCTTAGAACAATGTTCTGCTTTGCATTCAATTATCTTTAAAGGTTAAGTTATAGTCGGGAAAGCACGAGGTTCGCTATAGTCAAGTAAGTACAAATAAAAAAGAGGGAAGATTTGTAATGTTATTTTGAATACATTTTTATATAAATTTGCAAAAATATTTAAATGAAATATTCAATACCCTCATGCATTTTCATTAAGTTTTACTTTAAGAAACTTAATTTAAGTCTAAACTGTCTATATTTTCAAAACATGCTACTCAAGATTCATTGCTACGAGTAATGCTAAATTAAGCGATATCTAGTCAAGTTAACTACTTTAATTCGATAAATCTCAACTTAATATAAATAATTGTTCAAAATCTTTTATGCAAACAAATGGAAAGTTTAGAAAATTTGTTTGAAGTTGTTAAATCCATAATTCAATAAATTACAACATATCTTATCATCCATTTACTTGCTGAGCATTCCTTGACAGGGCGATCACAATAGTTGGTAACCAAAAGCACGCCATACCGGTCCTGTGAATGTCGGTACTATCATAGTTGGCAAATCAACTTCTATTCTTATAAATCGAAAAGACAGATAAATTGTAGCATTAACGAGTGAACCGACAGGGCTAAATTAGTAAACCACATTGTAATTTAAAATTTGACAACAAGTTTAATTTTTTTAACGTTTAACCATTTGGTGTGAGCTCGGTACTTTAGTACATAAACCAATTAGTAAAGTGTTGTACCTACTCGATTTGCGATAGTTTAAAAGAATTTGGAAGTGAGATTAGTTGTAAAACAATAACCAACATTTCATAAGCGAGATTGTAACGTACAAATCAAAATATGTTTAGATGCCTGAATGCCTGTCACGCAACAAACAGCGAATGTTTGAAATTTGTTCGTTAAGGTAAGCATTTTAAGTGCAATTTACCAATATTAAATTAAAAAAGGTTTTATTAGTTTAGTTGTGTCTGTTAACGTTACTATTTATCTTGTATGTTCTTGATTGAGTTCTGTTGGCGATCAACGGTACCGTCATCTGAGGCGCTATGTTCCGATTGTAGCTGTCGTTCTGCTGTGTAAAGCAATGGCCAAACAAATTGTGGGACGGTATTATTGTAATGTGAGTAGTCTCTAATGTAATTTGTTTACATTAATGTTGATTTTCCATACATACGGGCTAAGTGTGAACAATAAAAGGACCCTGTGCATATGTAGGATACGTCAGCAGTGAATACATCAGCATACTTTGTATTATTCCTCTTGCGCTCTTATGTTCTTATGTGATCATTAAGCATGAAACCTCCCCTTCCGTGATCCCGAGTTTGCCAAAGCTTCAACTATAGTACAGGTGACCGTGAACGTTGCACAGCGGTCCAAAGCAAACAAAAGCAGGTTTTACACATACAAAGTACACTCAGAGGAACCTACAATTAGCGCTCTGAAAGCTTTGGAGCGAAATATAATAAATGTAAAGTTGTTACTCTTGGTAATCGTATATGAAGTATGCAATTCATTTAAAGCCTACTTATGTTAGAAAGACGTAATATGTAACGTTATGAAATGCCAATGAGTACTCCCGCGTTAAGGTTTTATTCCTTTAATTAAATCTTACACAAAGGACAGAATATATTTTCTTTTCTTTTACTAAAAGGGGTTTAGTTTCAAGTTCTTCTACCAGTGCATTCAATTTCGAAATGCGTGATTTTGCGTGCTCCATCTCAATAACACTGCCCACTTTCGGATGTTGCTGTGACCAGACTGTACGGAATCGCTTCTAACCCCTCTCCCTCTGCCGTCATATGCAATATTCGAGTCAACCATACGCCGATATCTTGTATAAGAAGGAATTGTTTCATCTCAAATGATTACCTTACTTTTGTTTACTTAATTTAAAGCTATGCACTTTTTACTTTTGGATATGTGCATTGCTAATGTTATTGGCATGTACCATTACCATTTCATTATATTTTGTTGTCTTTTAATGTTTGGTGGATCATTGTTCCGTCTCTAAATTATTTATATTATTTTTCCGGTGACGACTTCTATGGGTTTCACCGTGACATCTTCTTCCTCCCAGCAACAGGCAGAATCATGCTGAACATAGTGGAACACTATTATGCGGGCTGGGGAAAGGTCCTAATACCCTACTTACTGTTATTTTATTCCTTACTATAATTTAAAACTAGTGCATTGTTTACCATATTACATCATAATGCAAAGAGCGCCGTAGGCATACGTGACACTGTTTATGGAGCAGCAGTCATAGCTCTCGTCTCCCGCTCGCTCGCTTCTCTCGACGACACGCGCCTTGTGACAGCTCCTCAAGGCAAGGGCCCAGAGAGCGGTTGTTTTATTGCTATGACAACAGAGAAATGATTCCAGTAATTGATACTTTGAAATATTTGATGACAATAAATTACTTGAGCATTGCCTAAGAAATTTTGTACCTACCAAATCTTTGCAATAATCAAAAATAAATGTGATAGTAAGGTATTTTAATATTGAATTTAAATTTAATATAACAAGGTAACTGATTTTAGTTTTCCTATAATATACATATTGCTTTCCAATTTAAATGTCTGTCAACTTGAAGACCAAATTATCATCATATTTGTCTGGTAGGTGATTATTTGTAGTTACATGTAATGTGGGATCAGGTATCATGAATTTCATGATTTTTTGTTTAAATTTAATAATGAAGAATCTAACTTTCTAAAAAAGTTCACTAAATTCCTAAAACTGATTAAAGTAAAGTTTGAAATATCAGAGATTACAGAATCACACAAGTTTATAGTTTCATATTATATTGCCACAAGCATTACGAGAAACACAAGTACAGATGTGTTATACTACAGCATCATATATTTAATGCGTTTTTGTGAACATTACAATCCAAGTCTTTATTTTCTATACCATTTTTCATGAGTGATTTTCTTTCATCAAACACAAGACAAAACTCCTTGTATCAGATTAGTTATTTGCTCAATTGCATATTTCTTTTCGTTTTCTGCTGCTAATTTGCTATTTGTGCTATCAGAATCAGATTGCAAAGAATTAGAACGTCAGCAGAGACTGTACCGTGCGCTGTCGGCAGTCGGTTGTCTGACCTAGCAATTTTGTGTTGGTGAATGAGTCTCTCAGCATATCAATGGTGCCCATACTTCAAAATGGCTTTTCTGAAATATACTCGTATTTCTCCACCGAGAACTCCATAAACAGAAACGGTGAAACATAATAAAAAAAAAAAAAAAACAAGAAATAGCATCAACAAAAAGCGGCTTTCTTCTTCCCACCACTGTGTTTTATTGTCTGAATTGAGCAGGGATTTGTGAAGGCGTAAAAATTTGCCTCAAAGAAGTTAAATGAGCTATAGAATATGTGCAGGAAAACAAACCTGAACTATGAGATCATATCCTTGAAATACAAATCACATGAGTTTGTTCCTGTCACAGAATAGCAGGTTGAAAATCAAAATAGAAGATTTCTGTGTAACTTTATGTAAAAGCTTTTAATTATTTCAATAGATGTAACAGTTAATTATTTACAAAATATTACAACTATTGTACTTAATGCAAATATTAGAGTTAAAGAAGTGTACATTTCGTATTTAATATGCTTCTGAATTTTCATTTAATAATTCGTAGATGGACAACAATTCAAATACTCGGCCCTCATTCAATTATTATATTTACTCTAATGTTACGCAACTATTCTAAAATAATCGGTATCGGATAAAACAATAGACCAGCTCTTAAGAAAGTAAGACGTTTTTAAACTTCGGCGAATAATAACGCCAAGTGACCTCTCTCTCTCTCAAAAAAAGTGAAATCTGTTCCATATTCCGTTTTAATATAACGTTCATAAAAATCAGATTTTCGATTGCTAGACCCGATGTAAATAATAATTTAAATGTTTCTTCAAAGAAAACCTCTTATTCTAAGAATAGAGTTGAGAATATATAGTCCTGCACAAACATATTATCATTCACTCCAACGAGTTTTCAGACAATGTTTAGTGAACAAAATTAATAAGTATTGCAAATATGGCTTTGTTCAAAGTAAGCACATGGAGCTAAATACACCATTACAGTATCTCTCATCTTTCCTTTATTTTTCCGGGGTTCTATGTATGCGCTTTACTCGAAAATAATTTACGAATAGAATGCAAGATCGATGCCACTGCAAGGGATTATGGCAACCATTCTCCGTTAGATATTTAACTTGAGACATCTGGAATTGTGAACTGCATGACCATCTTGTTGAAAGATGGTGTTCTATCTGAAGTCTGAGGAAAATCTTTCTTTATCTCATTTTAGTGCATAGTCAGAAATCCTTAATGTTATTTGGCATTGACACTTTAGTCGATGAAATGATTTCCTTTCACCTGATGCTTAGGCTGTTTGGGTGAGTGGTTAGTTACCTTATTAGCTGAAATAAATGCTTTTTAATTAACAAACCCGTGTTAAAAGCATTGTAGTAGGCAGCTATAATATAATTGAAAGTTCCGAATAAGTACTCGCTCTTCCAGAGAACTCTCCCTAAACGCTTCGGGGTGACTGCGATAAACAGGCAGGAGCTTCTGTGATTGTGCCGCACTACCACAGTGAAGCTCTTATTTAAAATATGATGCACCAGAAATGTAGTTTATGCAACTGCTACTTTGTTAGTATTTGCTCCAAAAACATTTCTTAAGGTATTAAGGGACAATATCCGAGGTTTTTGGCACAAATAACGGGTCAGCCAATCATCTGATGACTGATGAGGTGGCGGAAGACTGCAGCAGCCGATAAGCTATCACCCATGGCCAGCCAGACCACACTAACAATCAAGAAAAACAAGAGACACTAGAGTGACATTCTAACTTTTAAAGCAATTGCAATTTTATGTACTTGCTCATGTTGCGCAATTTGATGTGGAACTGCCTGGCTTCAATTACCACACATTTTTATGTTTACTTATGAAACTAAATATCCTTCTTTATTCTCTTTGAAGAGTTAAAAGTATCCTTTGGTTAATTCATTTAAATTGTGTGGATATAATTCATTTATGAATCGCATTACGACTTGAGACTCGATTACCTAGGAATTTCTCTTCAAATCATCACCTAACAGAGTGAGTGGATTATGTACAGATATACAAATTTTAAAAGAAGCACTCGCTGTTTAACAGTGCAATAATACCTAGTGTTTACCATGTAGCCTTCTTAGCAGACTTAAGAAGTGTGTGTTGTTTCTTTCACTGCTCAAACAACATTTACTGACGTGGGACTCAAGGTCAACGTAGCAGTTCAGTAAAGCTCGCCAACTCATGTTGGCCTCTAGCTATGGCTTAGCGGCCGATGCAATCCCCCCACCGCCGCATCTGCCATCATATTTGAATGCCCCGATATATTAAATGAGTAGATGCATGCCAAGTTCTGCTTTAGGCCTCTGAACTAGATATAGGATGGATACAGTGGGTTAGAAAACGACAGCAGTTTGTTTTAACTTTTGTCAACGGGTGCACACGCTAGCAGTGTTCATCAAATCATCATTACTACACCGCCATTGCTACGTTAAATCACAAGCACAGTCGACTGGTACGTTAGCACAGTGTCTTATGTTCAAGTAAGCGTTCTGTCTCTGTTATAGTAACATCGCAAAGCGCCCTTCCCTTACACAACACTTTGTCTCCTCTAGAGAGCCCTAGACACACTATTTCGCCTCTAGTAACGTGGAAAAGTCACCCAACCCACTCTATCTATAGATGTTCTGCCGCTACCTCTATGTTTCTCTATTAAATTAGCGTGTTGTAGACCCACGAAGCCAACATTTGCGACTTGTTAACTTGTACATATTATTAATTCTATGAACAGAGTATGTAGTACTGTTATTCCACTGTTATGTAAACTGTTTTTAATAGAAGTACATTATTTTTGTTTATCTTGAACAAAAACAAAGATCACACGCTGATTTGGATTTAGTATCTTCAGGAAAATAAACAATCCCTAGCTCGTAGCTTAAAACAAGCTTTGGTGATGCACCTCAAACATTTCATCTGTATGTTTGCGTATCTACAAAGTTACAGAAAAATCACGAACCTTGAAGTGGCCTCTTTAAACTATTCTTTGCTTCTAAACACAACTGTTAGGATACATATCATTTCTCTCTAAGAGAAAGTTTACAATACGCTATAGAAACATTTTGTCAATAAATATCTTCTCAGAGGGATAGATATAAAAATGCGCTATGAAAGCCACGTTATCATCGTTTTGTGCTATTGTGATGCGTAGTTATTTCAATTATATATCCAGGGAAGATTTGGAAGAATTTTCAGTTTTTGCTTTCAGTTCCGTGAACGTAAAAGGACATCTTTAGAAATGTTCATGTTTTATTTATATACTGTGAATTTTAATTATTTTGGTGTCATTTTGGGAAATGTGAAAAAAAGCAGTTTCTAAGAAAACAAATCTCAAAAGTATATACCGACATACGATATAGTTATAGTAGTAGTGTATTTATTTACAATATATATAAAAAATTTGACTCATTCATGTCGCACGGGTCCTGGGATCACGTGTTTTATAATACACTAAGAAATACATGAAATTGCACAACCCAATATTTAACTCTTAAAATACAAACAATATACATTAAAATTAAATAAATAAATTAATGAAAAATATATAATAGAACAAAAATTAGAAATACATACATAAAATAAACAGAAAATGAAAGAGTACAAAAGTAAATACCTTACACCCCCACACGTATGGGTATAAATATTCCAAAATAGTTTGATTAATGTTTCCAAATCTTCTTCCCGGTTGTCGCCTTCCTCGATCTGAGCTGTCTCATTTTGTCTAAACATTTACCCACTCCCTCCTCCTCCCTCCTATCTGCCAGAAAAGTCCAGTACTGCCATTGCCCTCTCCCCCCGTTAACAAATGGGTCGGTAGATATATTTTTCTTTATTTTTCCGTTGCGCCAGAATATATTCCCAAGATCCTTTTTCGCACATATAGGGCAGATTCTGTACCTGTCTGTATGTTACTTTGGTCATCCGATACTCGCCAATGTAAACCAATCGTTTTACAAACTTTTACTATACTATAAAGTCTTCCATTACTAATTGCAAGTGTCGTTGAAGATGGGATATAGTTTTTAGCATGACTTAACCTACAATTTACAACAGGAAAGTCAAATTTCTACCTTTACCTGACCCAGCATAAAAGTGATATTTGCTCATATTTATTTTTTAATTTAATTTTAGCTATTCAATTTTATGGTCTAGAGCTTTATCATGGGAAAATACACAGGGTCCTTATTCTGCTACACAAACGGAAATAGAATTTGTCTATGTGAAGTTGCTACTTAACAGCTTGGCCACCTGCCGAGGGAAATCTTTTCGGGCTATAGGAACTCAAGAGAGCGTTTTGTTTTCATTCGTTAGTATTTAATATTGCACTCGGCGTATTCATCTGATGTAATTAATTGATGAGTAAGAATAAGCATTTTAGTAGGGAGGTTTGATTTATTCCTCCTATAGCCCCAGTAATAGCAGAGGCTAAAACAATTGATTGTATAAATCTCCTATTGGCAATTGTGTACCAAATTTCATATTAGATTCTCGAAGTGCCTGCTTCCGTCAGAAATGCCGGAATCATTTTGAAAATATTTTGACACACTTGCTGCATTTTATTCTCCTGAATATGTAAACCATCTTCCGCATATTTTGTCCTCACCCTCATGGGTTTTATTACAGATAGAGTAGTAATTTTATATGGATAAAGATATAACAGCTGAGTGTTTTATGCGCACTATCACCATATATTCTTTATGAGCTAATAGTGTTAAAAGACTTTCAAGAAGTTTTTAATCGATAGTCTATTTCATTAAGCTTATATTATATTAATACCAGGTTGTTTAGTCTCCATTTTTTGTTAGTGAAAACGCCTTGGTTCCAAAATGTTCCATCAATCTGCAAAATGACACATTCCGAGGTAGATTTTTCTTCTAGAAATTTAGCACAAAAGTCACTCCTAAAATACTTATATTATTTTCTTTTTGCACAATACAATCATAAATAAATATTCTTTGTTTTAGATATATCTCACTCTTGGCATATTTCACAACATGTATTTTTACAGTTGAAAGAAATGCAACTGAAAGAGTTAACATGACAAATAACTACTGAGCAAGCTTAATAAATTATCTCCGTCAGCGAAACCTTAAATCTAGTCCTACTGGAAATCGCTCGTCCACTGAAGGTCAACCAGTTTCCACAAGTTTATAAAAAATCCGAATGAGGGCACAGCATATTTAGCTGCATAGTAGAAATGACTGCAAGTCCCACTGCGCGCAATCTTTGTAATAATTAATAAACGTTTAAAGCATTCAAAGCAGTAAAAGTGAATATGAATTCTGGACTTTAATGTTTAGCTACAATTTTTCAAGTTTGAAAACGTATATATGGAGTCAAAATTAATACATATGGTAGTTTGAAACCTTTTATAAAATGGTACCATTTCCCCTTTCCTTATGCAGGCAATATCAGAACGCTAGAGAATACATCCGCTGTTTATGCATGATGCAAATCCCTCTAGATTCTAAGAGCTTTAGTGTGGGTCTACATTTTGCTTTAGCAACTGATTTATTTGTGGAGATAAATTTCATTACAAAATGTTTCACTGCCTCCATAAGTAAACTAAAAAGGAATGCCACTGAGTTATATCAAAATTCAGTAGGGAAGGTTCTTAAAGGCTGTCTGTGTACTAGCAACGAGGAATTTTTCTTTGTGATAGTAGCTAATGCAGAAGTTGCGAATTAGACCTCGAAACTGAGTTTAAGCTCAGTGACATTCTCTGGGGGCAAACGTCTAGGCATATCTTAACTCTTGTGAATTGCGCTCTGGTTTATTCATCATAAATTAAGCCCCTTTGTTTTTCCCGTCCTTATAAAGATTAACTCTGTTTACTTCATTGGGACTTTAGTGTAAAGCGTACTTTCGTATGTGGTCACTGTTCATCGTTTCAACATCGTAACTTTTGTCAGACCTGGTGGTGATTATATTTGCCTTCTAAATCCAAGATCGCGGGTTCAAACCCGGCCAGGTTCGATGGATTTTTTCGGGCGTAAAAACCATAAGTATGGATGGCTTCCTTCGGAAGGGAAGCCGTGGGTCCTGTGTGGTACATTTACGGCACGTTATAGAACCTTAAGCCTGAAGGAAAAGGTCTCTGAGCTAAATTTGCCGGCCGTTTCACGCCCTGAATTGAATGGGACGCTTATGACCTGAGATGTTAAAAAGCGTCCGTAAATAAACCAAATCAACAACTCAATGTCGTAAGATATTTTTATACGTTTTGTATATATTACAATATTATGTGCAATGTTATTTTGTGTCTCTGATATTTTAATTTCGTATACATCTAAATGTGTATAGCCAGAGGCGCTTCTTGAACTTTCAAGTAATTTCTTTCTGTATGGCGTTCTTATGTTTTCTCTGAGCCTAGGGTTCGAACCATAGAAAAGGATTAACTTATAATTTATAAGCCTTTTTTACAGTTTTTTTTAGTTCTATGTAGATAACCGCTATTTCAGAAAAGTTTAATTCGTATAGAGTACACCAAAATGTATATGTACTTCAACAAGAGGAAAATCTGATAAAATTGAGTACTACATTTTTCACAGACAACAAGGTATCAAGGTATTAATACAATTCCAATAATGGTCAAAGCGGTACCATTAGTATCCAAATATGCTGAACTGCATGAACAATGCTTGTCAAATTGCCCAAAGAACATCTGTGCATACTGTTTCAATTTCTTTCTGAAGAACTTAAGTGTGGCAGGCTTTCTATTTTACGCTACATTATTTGGAGTTATCCAAGAGTAAAAGCCAACATCTATTGTCAGTGAACTTCAACGTTAACTTTTCATTATTTATAATTTCTTTCAAAGTCCGTCACATAGGAACTGCTTAAACTAAGCGAATTCCTCAACCAGTCGAATTTGTGAAGTTTATTACACAGCATTAGGGCAGAGAATGCAGTAAACAAGTAATGCTAACTGAAGATAAAATTATGTATTTAATAAAAACATAACTTTTAACTTTTTCCCGTATCATTATTATTTTATTTAGTGTTATACTGATATTTTAAAATTTCCAATTGCAATTAGCTCTATAACAACTAAAATGAAATTTAATTTAAGCTAAATATCAATTTTAGGCGTACAAGTAAATTGCTGATTTTTGTGTTCCGAAACCATAATGTTCTCTCCACCTGCATTTATTGTGTACTTTACACTATCAAAGTTGATAGAGTACATACACTACTGCTTAAGATCTGTACATCGTTCCGTATCGCTCCAGCACTTCCTGGAATTCGGCTTTCTCCGCTGCCGTTAGGCACTGAAGCCGCAAGACAGTCACTGTCTGTAAGAGTAAGTCCGTTTATTTGTCCGTGCGCATTATCCCCCCCCATACTCTTTCACATGATACCAATGAGTTTATTGCTTGGTGGAAATACCCAATTGTTAATGCTAATAATAACAATTCTCCCTTATGTAACATCTTGGCCCCCTTAATCTCGCCCCCAGCGATTAAAAAAATTCTCTTTTCAGGATTATCGTCACTTCTTATGGTCCGAATTTGCTGGTTTTCAGATACTAGTTTTATTTTTAAAAGGTACATAGCTACTTACGTTGTAAAAAAGTAATACTTTTAAATTTTTGGTCCCTCGTTAACCCCCAATCTTAATCTGATTTCGCTGATTTTGAGAAACTATTTTTCTTCTTTTATTTCAATGGCATATACTGAGTTCCATTGAGAAAAAAATTGCGACTGCTAGAGCGATTTTGAAAACTTTCTCTTTAGGGTACCCCCCTCCGTCCAATGATCCAATTTTGCTTGTTAACAAACTTGGTGAATCGTTTGTTAATTGATCGTTATATGTCAAGTTTCGTGGAGAAAAACAAAACGTGTGGCCTCTAGAGCGTTAATAGACTCCAGCTTCTTGCCATTGAAGAACTCGCAATAGTTCGAAATATAGCAATTTCAAGTGTGACTCTTTCTCAGTGCTTTATCTTTATCTACTTTTATTATTAGTGTTAATTTATATATATATATATATATATATATGTGTGTGTGTGTGTGTGTGTGTGTGGTTATTTTTCATTTTCATTTTTGGTACCTAGAAAATAAAATCGATGGAGATTTGAAGACATTTTCAAAAAAAAAAATGCTCACTGGTGCAACCGCAATAACTAAATTTCTTTAGCATTTGCTAAAATGAATAAATAAGAATAAACTTTATAGAACATAAGAGCAAAAATTACGTAGCCAGAGTTTGACTGTAAAGTATAATATTAAAAGCGAGGAACGTTTTATTATCTTCAACAACATGAATATTAAGAACACGTTTTGTACAAACATTGATTTTGCAAGATAAAATGCATTCAGAATTGGAAGCCTGAAAAAAAAATTAAAGAAAACATAAAAGATATGTTATATTTGCGGCAAATAAATTAAGAAACTTCTTTTCTTCCTGTAAATCAATTTCAAAAGGTTTCTAGAACATACATCATAAGAGAACGATAAAAATGTTCTTACTTCTAAGTATGTAAGTGTTTTTTAGATCTAATGTACATAGTTAACGTGTTTTTACAGCTGTGACACATGAAGCCTGAAGAAGCAGATTAAGAAACAACATAAACCATATTGTTGATTTGTTTCATTTACGAACGCTCTTTCACATCTCAGGCCATCAGCGTCCCATTCTATTCAGGGCGTGAAACGGCCGATAAATTTTGTTCAGAGGCCTCTTTATTCAGGCTTGAGGTTTTTTTTCGTGCCGTAAATGTACGACACGGAACCCACGGTTTAACTTCCCTTTCGAAGGAAGCCATTACTTAGGATTTTTACGCCCGAAAAAACCCATGGATCGTGGCAGGGTTTGAACCCGCGATCTTGGGCTTAGAAGGCAAGTATGGTTACCACTACACCACCAGGGCCGACTTAATAAACCATACATTGGTTTCTTTAGAGAATAGAAATATTCCAAATCGTTAATAAAAATATACGTGAAAGCTACTGCAAAAAGTAAAAGATTTCGTGCAGATGAAGCAGAGAAGAGACAGAGAAGGTGAAATAAATGAACATATTATTGCGTGGATTTGGAAACGAAATGGAAGTGTATTTGTACGGAGAATGGAAAATAGAATGAAGAGTCAATAAGTGTATATCCCAGAACGTTTTGATATCATGTGGGCATCTCCTACCTATCTTTGGCTCAGCTTGGGTGTGTATCCAACAGAAAGCTAACGTTAAATCAAGTGGATCGTTTTTAAAATCGGGACTTAAGTTCTGTTTTTTGTAAGAGAAGCTCTATTGGACTTGACAAACTCCCCCATAACTCACTTTGTATAGAGATGGTTTTTATCTTTAGCAGTAATCAGCTAAAGAGGGGCGGAGCGATCAAGAGAAGAACAGCGATTTGCGTTTCTTTGAGCCACCTGTGGCTCCTGCCTCGCTTCCAGATGGGAACTCTTACACGGATGATCTGAATTCTATTTCGCGATCTCAGAGCCTTCCCAGAATTTCCTTTTCTAGTCCACTCTCCTTTATTTTGTCAGTGAAGAGACGTGGGAATGCGAAGTGAATGTGTGTGTGTGGGGGATTGCAGCTCGTTCGTTGTTTTTGCGATAAAACAGATTAGGTAAGTGCTGTAAGGTTGCCTCTGTGTTTTGTTTTTGTACAATAAGAAGTGCACAAAGCAATCCCGAACTATGCCTTTTGCACCAAGAAGGGATAGTTTGGATAAAATATGTATTCAAAACTCTTTAACTTTATGTTCTAAATCTATTGTGGTGAATATTACTGTTCTCTCTAAAATGAAAACCTTTTTCCTTCTCTTTATAGTAAATAAAGTATGGCTACATACACACACACACACATGTTTAATTTAAAAAAGTCCCAGTCCTCATTATCAGCTGTTTAACATAAATTTAAGTAAACAAAATGTTTGCCAAATTAAATTAAGGGGTCGTTTATAACAAAAGTTAAATTTCACCCATCATTTAGCTACCTCTACTTTGTGATTATTGTATTTTTAAGAAGGCGTTTTATCTCGGATATTTTCTTTCTTTTTTGAGCTGTCTGGGTTTATTTTGGGTAAAATTATAGTTATTAATATTGCACTAGTACAGTTTTATTTCGGAACTCCTTAATAATCCGCTTGCTTTCTGTTCATTCTTATAGGGTATATACAATTTAAAACAATTTATTACTAAAACACAATTATTATTCTTTTCAAAATTCAAACAACAATAGCTTCAAACCAGGTATCAGATAACGTTAAAAATAAGTGGTAACAAATGAATCTTGTTTCAAATGTTACCACCAAAGGTAGGGATGGCATTTCAAAAGTTGGGGTGGCTGAGGGTAGGATAAAAATTTAGCCAACATTAATTTAAAACTTTCTCCCTTTAATATATAAATGGCATATTTTTGCTTTAAACTAAATTTATAAAACTGGGAAGTATTGCCTTTTAAATATATGATAACAGGCGTTAATGAATTATTTCGAAAATTTACCGAATTGAAGATGTTTGAGACAAGGAATTTGAGATACAAATTTATGGTCTTTAAGGTGAATAGTTGTACATTTTATTTATCTAAATGCATCATATTTAAGTAGGAATATAATGGATAAATTAATTAGAACATAATACCTAAAATATCTTATAAAGTTGTAATTCCTTTTAATTGCTTTTTAAGTTTGTACTTGAAGGAATCACATTAGAGCGCTGCAGAACATAGTGATTTCTCTTTCCCTTAAATACCCTATTCTTATTCTTCTGATTCATCTTACTCACTTAAAATCGAAGACCATTGTCGGTCTCTAACACACGCACGCCATTTAATTAAGGCTGCAAAGAGAGAAAAGTCTGGCTGTGGATGTCAGGAGAATAAAACAATCCATTCCAACAGTTTCCAGAGAGTCTTGAAGTCATTTGGCTCAAGCGAAGTTCGGAGGGGCTGAAAGTCTAACAAGAAACTAGAAACACGTCGCAAAGAAGAGTAGTGGTTGAAGCCACGTTGGGAGAGCGAAAGGTTAGCGAAGTGGTGAAGGAAAGGATGAAAAGTAGGAAGAAAACGCGGAAGGTGGGGATTCTACAGGGGGGAAAAATAGAAATAAAAGTTAGAAAAGGGATGAAAGAGAAGGTACTTCCCTCTATTTAGAAGACAGGCATCTTATTTTTCCATTTATTTTGTTAACGTCGGGAAGAAGCTCTAACCGAAAAGAAAACTGAAGTGCAAACACGTGACCTGAGTCGAACTTTGCTTTGGCATCATTTTCCGCGTTATCGGCTGTGCCGAAAGTCGAATACGACGCAACACGTTTCAAAAGCTTTGTGGAGAAAGGAAACTCTAAAGCAAAGCAGACGATAGGAACATAAATATTACCAAAACTGCCTTAGAGTCTGTCACACATCATTTTTCAATTGCTCTAGCATCACAAACTGGGAAATGTAAGTATATGAATTTATGGAAATGTACAAAGTTCTGCTAGAAGAAAATTATTTCAAATTAGCATAAACGAAGACTCGTCAAGAAAATAAATGTTACCTTGTTGAAGAGAAAGTATTAAACAAAACATGCGTTTAATTATAATTTACAGCAAGAAATTAATCAATAAAATATCATAATTAGCTTAAATACAATTGAAAGGAATATATTTTAATTAGTTATAAAAGTGCATTGTATATTTCAATTAAACGAATTCAAGTCTGCTTCAGCTTCAAGACAAAGTTTTACTTCATGAGAAATGGATCACCTTCACTGGCTACCTAGATGATGCTCACTAGAAAAATGGGAATATTTTGAGTGATCTTTGAAATGAGTATCCTTATTGTAATAGAAAATCCTCCTCACCTCCAGCATGCCAGCCGACCTCTGTCTTAAATGTTTTTCTGGAAAGAGCATTTTTCTCAGTGGGTAAATTCGGCCACAATATGTACCCAATCATCTCCTCCACAAAATGGACAGATTCTCCTACCAGAACCATCAGTTATTCTTTGAGCTTTCCATCCTCCCAGTATAAAAGGCTATTCCTGATCTTGCCTTTCTCCCTAGAATGAACAATGTACATATTTACTCCAGGTTAATATTTTATTAATAGACTCGAGCAGACTTTCGTTTCATATTCTGCCTGCTGATATTCTCTAGTTTGTTCTAACCATTCTCCACGCATTTTTTTATTATTTTCATTACCTCGTTGCCATATTGCACCAATGCCAGTTCCTCTGACCCCCCAGTATATCGCCTCTCGCTTTGTATACGTGTCCCTAACTCTGGCCCGAAGTGTAACTGTACTATCTATCCCTCGTTACTGAACACATTTCTAGTTAACCTCATCACTTACCAGAACCTGAAACACCCAGCTCCCCGAAGCCAAACATTGTTAAGGCAATATTGTAATTTAACTTTTGATTAAATTGTCACTTTTTCAGCACTAGGAATCACAATAATTAATTACACGCGTTTTCTTTTTCTTCTGCTCTTCCTCCTGATTCCTCTTGTACTTAAGTAAAGTTATTGAACAACAAACGGAATCTTAACAATATCTTTGCCAATTCCCTAATTTTATTATAAATAGGTAATTTCTGATGAAGTATGTATATTTAATTGTTTGTGTTATCTCTTTATGTTAATATAACTATTTATATTATCCTTATTTCGCTGGTATTATTCATCTGGTAGAATAGAAGAAAATGCCCTAAGACCTTAATTCTTGCCAAGGTAAATAACGTAATAAATAAGGAGGAATGGGATAATTATTATTAAAACTTTTACCACACAGAAGTCAAAATAGGTAAGTGTTCAGGAGGAAGAATTGCACGAAGTTAACGCAGTAATAGAAGAGGTATTTCAATTTGACGCACAATAGATTAAAAAACAAACATCATCAGCTAGAGAAAATATACATTTAGAATTAATGAGATTAGTGTGTGTAGTCTATTTTTTAAAAGGGAGACAAAAAAAATGAAATTACAAAGGCATAATTATTTTTAGTGCCGATAAAAGATATACCAAATAAATACAATTTTAGACAAACTACTAAATGAAAATATTGGGAAATTACTAAATATATTTTCTCTGTGAATTACAAAATAAAAGAATTGAGATTTAAATGCGAAGAACATATAGAGAATAGAAGACGTTAAATTTCCCAAAACAATTTTAGCATATAAACCACAAGAGAAAAGAAGTACCAGAAGGCCCTGACATTGATCAAGATTATGATGAATATTTTTTTTTCTGCCTTTATAAATGTCCAAACGTTTTGCTTTGCAAATTCTCTTCTTAATCTTTGATCTGTAAACCTGAATGGGCTCATTGTATTCTATTTACACCGTATTTAGAGTGATCAAGGTCTACTTTATAAACACTGTTTGTTTTAATAGCGGTTTACCTGAATCCATTCTTTCAGAGTCCTAATAAATTTAATTTTTAATTTTAATATTGAAATTAAATTGGAAATAACTGGTAATGTAACTGCTTAGTACACAGGGTTTAATTAATTACACCGAAATAATTTCAAAGATTGTAGAGAGGTTTTAGACAAACAATTTGACATAGGACATCTGTGGTCTGCTCATTCAAGTTTCTAAAAGACCAGTACGCCACTGACTTCCATTCCACACAAGAATAAATAGAAATTATTGAGCACTTATTTTGGGCAGTGGTATGATACCTGCGAGAGTAAAAGCGGATCATTGTTATCAAGTATCCTCGTTACCTCTTTGTACTTCTTTATCTTATATATGAGTATGTTTGATCATAAAATAAAAAATACGTTAAAAAATCTATCCCGCAGGACCGAATATATGATCTTCGAAACTACAAATCTGTCGCCTTATCCATTAGGGCACATAGGCAATAACTCCCAAGTCTTAGCTACTTAACGCGATAAATGAGTTAACCGTTGCTCGTGACGTATTCTCATAAGATTGTTTCTGGATTTTAGAGATTTCATAAATGTTGAAAACGCTGATGATGAACTATTGAAATCTAAAATTACCTCGCTCACGAAGTAGGTTTAGAGACATTCTAAGGCAAATGTTTAACCCATTTCCTTTTAACTCTAACTTATCAGCATTTATTTCAACTTTTTATTGGACATATTTTTCCTTGTATAAAAAGCAGACGAAAGTGAACCTGTATTCCAGCAACAAGCGCTTCTAGTGAGCGTAACTTTAGTAAAGCAGGTTTACTACTAACGAACAGAAATAAGAACACAATCACATTCAGATCGGGTAAATGATCTGTTATTTATTCATTTGAAAAGTAGAATTGTGTGCTGTGCGTTAATCTATAATATATGTAAACAGTAATGTTATTGTAAAGGTATTTAAAAGAACTAATTTTGATTTCTTAATTACTGCATTACTCTTTGCGATAAAGCATTTATTTTTATCATGTTTTCTGTAAATGTAATAATAATTGTTATGGGTGTGAGAGAAAGTATTTTGTTTAAAAAAGGAACTATCTAACTTTAAGATTATAAGATTATCAATGATTTGTTTAATAATAGGAAAAGTGTTTCTGCAAATATTTGCATCTTCAGGTGGATAATTAAACAAAATTCCAACGTATTTCAGTATTCATTCGGTGTAACATAAAATAAACTACTCTGAAATTTGAAATGTGCATTTTCTCCTAGTGTCACTCACACTTATAGAGGAGAAATGTTCATTCACCTATTGACATTTACATACCCTGCAAGATATCAGGGGTAACCGGTTGAAGGTCAATAATTCGACCCGATCAGCGACCTTGTCGATCGCTCTCTGACCAGCCGCACTAAACCAGTTATATGTGCTACTTTGCAGCTCTCTTTATCATTTGCTCACTGTCAAAAATATACTGCCAGGATAGAACCAATAAGCATTCGAATGCTAACCTTTCTATGATATTAACAATGTCTGTAATAGAAAAAGCACATTAACTGTAAGGAAAACCAGGGGATTATGTATTTAATGATCAAAACGATTTAAGATAAAATTGAGAAATTTAACATTTATTGGACTATGGTTATAACGTATAAACACTGATTTTAACCAAAGAAACATAGGTTACCTTCAGGAGCTCATGCGTCTCTATTGTAGTTTTAAATGTATTTTAGGCTGTTTGCATCATATACCCTCCAACCCAAACTGTTTTCCATATATTACACACTCGTGATCGTTCTACAGAAGAAGTATAATTCATCAAAGAAACCCACTGCCAGTAATTGAAGGACAGTTCGTTTTTCTATTCTGAACGCTTTTTGTCATTGATGTAGATAATTTCGCTTCTTCCTGGTCAATAGCGGCTTGAAACTCTCAACATAAAGGATTCTCTCATGTTCTTACAAGGAATTTGTGTTCCAATAGTCAGCTTAAGTCTTTCAAAGTGGATTTAGTGCTATTTTGAGCGAAGCTTTTAAGTTTTCTAATGCCTCTTAGAAAATTGTTGTTTTTCGCTTACCCGGTTAGACTGTTTTCATCTCATATTTAGAATCTATTCACAGATATTCTGTTTTTTCTGTTTTTCCTTGTGAATATGTACCTTCTTCAAAAGACTTGTCAAAATTCTAGGTTTGTATAGAGAAGAGCTTTATCTCTTCTAATTGAAATCAAAATTAATTTACTTTAAAATAGTTAAAACAATAAATGACAAGTTGAAATTTTCCAGATGCTACACTATAGTTGTTTGTCACCTAGCATGTTTTACTTTTCCAACAGCTAACAAATAATGTCTCAAAATTTAAATTATTTTCAATTTAAATAAAAACTATTAACTGCAATTGCAGAAATGCCATCCGATAGCACAATAAGCACTTAAACAATTGACCCATGATCATCCTACGAATATGAAGAGGGATGGCGTATGAAAACCATAGCCAAAGAGCATTGTAATACTTTTTAAAATAATTAAATATGAATGTCATATATATGAAGTCCCTTTTGCACAAATAAAATACAAGGAAAGTACATTTTCAGTCATAAAAAGTGAGAAATAGAAAAGGGCTGTGCCAAGGAAGATAATTTTATTGTCATAATTACAGAAAAAACAGCTCTAGACTGCAGTGAAACCAGTCACATTTCAATGATATCATTTCAGTTTTTTTTGTTTGTTTAAACAACATTTGATAATAAGAGAATAAGAATTGTCGCTGTTGAATGAAGTAAAAACGTCTGAAGCTAGGGAAAATGAAACTGTAAGTAGGAATGTTAGAACAATGCGTCATAATAAATACATCAAGAGTTAGTACATATCATTTTGGCTATTGTTGCAAAATACAATTTAGTAAATTTTCAAGAAATTATACTTGTATTTATGTTTAATGAACTGCAAGTAACCTGGTTTTTAAATTAAAAATGCCAGTATCTCAAAGCAATTTCTTGAATTTAAAATGCTGTTTGCCTTTGGTCTTCTTATGTATCTGAAATGAAACCAAGTTGCAGCTTTATCAATTCGGCTACAGCTTAATCGTTACTATGCAGCGGACAGTGTTTCCGGGATAGGCTGTAAAACGCAGGATTGTATAACTTCCCAATTCGCAGGATGAGACATTATAAAAGGTAAGTCAAAACTATGGCGAAACATTTATTGCACATACAAGATAAATAAATATATAATATGAACATGGGTTCGAAATTGCTTTATTTCCTTGTTAGAGCCCTGTTTCTACACTTGAACGACATAGTGGAATATTCAAAAACAGAACTGTGGAAAACAGAAAATCATATGAAATATTCAAAAATGTCCTCCGTTATTACGGATACACCCATTGCTGATGTATTCCTAGAGTGTTTCGTATTGTCTGGCAGCCTTGCAGAATACGAGCACGAAGACTCTCCACCTTTGGTTAATTCATAGATCAAATGAGCATCTGGCAACTCCCGTCGTAAACTGTAGAACTGATACTACATGCTCGGTGCTATGTCAAGCAATGAAGTGAGTAACATAACAAGCGATCTGCGTGGTTTTGCGATAGACCACAACAACGGTGAATCTAGGAACTAAGAGTAGCTACAACAACCACATCTCCATTAAACCAGGACTAAAAGCGAATTTATAACTACTGTACATATTAAGCAACTGTTCTTTATGGAATTATTGGTACGGACAGCAATGCTGGTATTCTGACTTGAATATCACCCCGTTTAAGAGGAGTTGTGGACCAAGGACTAAGGATGTAAAGCATTTCCGGACCTATGCTCATGTAACATATTTGCACCCTCTTTGAGGAATGTTTCCTCAAAGTTTCGACATACCTTTTGTTACACACCATGCTATAGTATTTGCTTTCTCTGCAACAGGCCGGCAAAATAAACTTAGGATTATGCTATAGTTTTACTTGTGATGTTAACTTCACGGAATTATTTCATGAGTAATATGCATGTTCAGAATATGATAAGTATTTTGAACAGAAAGCCTTATCTGGAATTCATTAGCGAGGAAGAATGCACCTTTCATTTACTTTGGAAAGATTGGGGAGGTGCTTAGAAGCCTAAGTTTTCTCAAAATAGTATTGCTCGAAACCAAAACTTCAGAATACAGTGATCTGTAAATAAATTACAAAGATGGTGAAATTTAAGTAATATCTCCTAATTATGTCTATTTCATTTTTAGAAAAAAAAAGTAGGCAGTTATGTGCTACGCTCTCTCCTGACGACACCAAAACACCAGTAGTCAAACGTGATGGCTTATGTAAGGTCATTGTGCAATTAGACCAAAAAGGCATTGAAGGGTACATGTGAATAATTACACAAGAAGGCTGTGCATGCTTATAAAAAATGTATCAGCCATATGAAAGTAAAATGACAGCTATTTCAAATAAGACTTGTTTTAAGTATAAAGAATTCACTTTTCCATAATTTACAACATTGTTTTACAATACCAAGTATTATTTTTATTATAAATAAATAATTATTGCACAGAACCATTAGAACTGACTTCCATCTCACTTTGTGTGTGTGTGTGTGTGTGTGTGTGTTTAAATACGCGTGGGACTCGTATTTAAAAGATCTCAGTTTCCAATCCTGGGACCGACTACCGACTGAGGTTTTCCGCAGTTTTTCTCAGTCCTTTTTTAGAAAGGGACAAAGCCAGATTAGCATTTCTCTGCCATGGATTCAGACAATCATTCGTCTTTATTTCATCTCTTGAACTTAAATAGTTTCTAACGCCTGTTTTTACATCACAGGCAATGAACACTGAGTTAATAAACTGGGAAGGGATTTTTTTTTTTAAGGAAGGAAACGTTCCAGACCTAAGGTTAGGATACGTCCCCGGCATTTGCCATTTATGAGGACTGAGGAAAGCATGGAAAACCCTCAGTCATTGAGGAGGTCCTGGTGGGAATTGAACCCCAGACTCACGCACAAGAGTCCGCTCTATAACGATCTCGGCCATTCGTGGTGTTCACATTCCATCTCAGTATGTGCGCGCGCATCATTTTGTGCCCCGACAATGGACAGATCACCCATTCAGGGAATCTCTCAGTGCATTTTCGTGTGTGTGTGTGCTCTGTGTGTCCCCAACTTAAAAGTCTAAAGGATAGAAAACTTAAAGAAGAAGAAGCCCTTCTTAAGGGTTACCTTTTGATAATGATAATTGACGAAATTAAAGAAAACTTTTATTTTAGCAATATATTTCTAAACATTTATGGAGTATTTACTGCAAGAAACTCTTGCAATAATTAATTTTGTATTTTACCCACAGAACCCCTCTCCCATTCTCTTGGATGATTTCGAAATCTATCTGAGCGATTATTCATACAGTCAGGAACATTTTTAATCGGTTAAGAATGCAGTCTGTAGTCTCAATTGGTTAATGCAGGATTCTACCGGGATAATATCCAATTCCAAAAAATGGAAAGAGTGATGAAAAGATAGTAAATTTAAAATATACACGGATTCCGCATAAACTGTTAGGACAGAGATCTCCCTTTACGGAAATGTATTGTGTGGTTTTTGAAACTATAAATTCCCATAAGAGGTTTGAACAGTTCAGATGTTCAATTTGGTTCTATAGCTGTGTATCTCCATCTGTGCAAGTATTTTAAACGTGGCTCATTGCAATTTTCTGCTTATTTTAAGAAAACAGAATGTAGAATAGTTATTTTTATAAAATAACTCATCTACAATCTTTTGTCATTCTAGAACGAGTAGGAAGTGCATTTAATGCTAAGTTAAAATGAAGAAATAAAGATATAATTTTCACAAGTAATTAGCAATTAATCACTTATATAGCAGTAGAGTTAAACTGTTGCCATAGGAAGAAAGAGGTAAATTATTGTACTGGCAAAAGTTATGTTTACAGTCAATGGATGACGGCTGATGTATTCATTCCATTCAGAATAAAAGGAAGCGTTTTTAGTCTATCTCCCTCTCGCAAGTCCCTTAGCATTCTGTAGAAGTGATCTGGAACAAAGACAGTGCTAGCTTTCCATTTCTCTTTGCCAGTCTTTCCGAAAAGTTTTAAGTTGAAGGGGTAGAGCAGAAGTGGAGTGAGCAGGGGAAAGGTTAGAGGGATTATATAATTCTTTTTATATTCAAATGGCGGAAAGGGATTTTTTTCAACCCGAGAGTCTCTCGCACAAAAGGTGAAGTGATAATCTTACTGCTAGACTAAGTGGTACTAATATTGCTTATTAAGGACTAATGACTCCTCTCCTCACCCTCCCTCCCTGTCGCACACGCTGGTCTTGTGTACATAGCAACACTCTCTTGATCCACTTACCTTTAGAGAAAGGGCGTTCGTTGGTGACATGAGAATTTTTCTTGTTAAGGGGTTTTATGCATGTGTACACTTTTATTTTTAGCAACTACTGGCAATGAAAGAAAAACAAACACTGCAAGAACGTTGTGTGTAAGCTATTCAGTGTATCATGAGTACGTCTTAAGGACTTTCTGTTCCATAAATTATTGTCCCAAGTTCTCTACCAATCACAGAATTTGCTATCAGGCAGAGCATTCTTCTAAACTGCATGCTGCTTTGCGCTATTTTGTAATATGTCTACCTTTTCTATGTTGTTCGGAGGCTAGATACAGGCTATTAATTAACTATACCGCAATAATTTCAGATATTCTAAAGAAAGAAATAAGAGTGGGAATGTATTGTCTATGAAAAAATAATAATAACAAAGCTATATGATAAAAAAGAGCTGAATTTAGGTGTATATGTCAGTAGTAAAGCAAATTAAGGTAGAACGTCATTTGCGAGCAAGAAATATTTAATAGCTTTTCACTAACGTTTTCAAAGGCGCGTTAAAATATCTGTATACTAAATCAAATGACAGAATGGCACTCAGCAGCGTTTAACTGATCTCGTTAAGCAGATTAGTCTAGAGTGTCCCCATCTATATGAGTTAATGTGCGTGTAAGACGATATACTCTGGTTTCGAAAATCGTGGGCTCGGGTTCTGGGAAGTAGGTTTATTTGGGTATTCATTTATAATTAAATTGGAACTTTAAAATCTTAACTAAATTGTAATTAATTTAAAACATCACAAATGAAAATTAGGTCTGAGTGTTATGCACTATTGTAAAAAGAATTAAAACAATAAAATCCAAGTAAACAACAAGATTTGAACTTGATAACAATGAACAACTGCCGTTGGAACGACGGGAAACATTTCTCCTCTGATGATGCCCGATAGAGCAGAGAAAGAAAAATCAGGTGACATGGTTTTATCTATTAGGTTACTGCCCACAAGACTAGAAACACTTTTTGCTGGATCTACTCCGGCCGTGAAAGTCAGAACTCATGCTATTAGGATATATGTTATGCTAAATATTTTCAACGATATATCCTTATAAAGATCTACAGAGTATATAGACCCAGATGGGGGAGATTCGCTGTTTTGGTCGGCAGGACCAGGTAAGCCAATGATCCGTATTTCGAGTCCCGCCCTGAACTGGAATTTTTCCCTTCTGGCTAAGATTTCTGCTTCAGGCTTTTTTCCTGTACTTATTTTTGTTGCATTGTATCCGCTCTTGAATAAAATGTACCTACATTCATGCATTGACATATCTCAGTACAAACAGAACTCCTCCTATTATTTTTATAAGTGATTATGAAACTCGTCGTGTAATATTTAGATGTTAAATATGGTTAGAGCTTTGATTTTGACGTGCACAACTTTTCCCCTATTTTTCATTGAAATTTTAATTTATCATGCAGCTGCGTTATAGAGTAATAATACAATCTTGAAGCTGGAAAAATGTTCTCGCTAAGCAATCTGTAAAAAACATTGGGTATAATCTAATTTTTGTTTGAAAAATGTGAAAAGTGTTCGCCGCTGCATTGTATCTCTAAAGGTAGTATCCTACCAGAAAACTATGATTTTATTTAGGAATTTTTAATCTTAAGGTTTGTCCACAATTAAAACATGCAGCTTTATTTTGCAACTGCCTTAATCTTTCTTTTTCCCCATCATGGATGATGAAGAGAAGATAACAAAACTATTTTCTCTATTTTAATACAAATTTTTTATTAACATTATCTGCCCCACAATTTTATATCACCAAGATTACGCGAAAATTTAACGAAACGTAATTTTCTCCAACTAACAATTGAAGCAACGAATTACAATATCACACAAGAGGTCAGTTAAATAGATTTTCAGAAAATAAATACAAAATATCTACTAAAACGACAACTTGGATATCAAAAAGTTTTCTTAATAATGGTTTAGTTATAAATGTCGCCAAATATTAAAATAGCAATTGCCACAAGTATTTTTACTTGTAATAAATTATGAACATTGTGGACTTGTGTCGTTATGGTACTCTTAGTATGTAACTTCAGACACTAACATTTTTATTTGCAAGGGAAATAAGCGAATTTTGCTTACAACAACGGCCACTTTGCATAAATTCAGTAGTAATTTTCTCAACAAATTCTCAGCATTAGAAACCTCATAGATATATCTTTGATAGTCAGGCAAAATCGGGGAAAGATATTGGAATATCCTGGCTTTAGTATCTTTCAGTGGAATTTTATTTTTTAAGCTATCTCCAGGTTAGTTTCATCAACCTTATTTTTTTGCTTTGAATATTAATATTTCTGTATATAATCCAATTAATGTCTTACTCGCTATTACCATTTTGATCTATATTTTAACTATTTGTATAATATCATTTTATATTTTATTACTTTTAGCATCAGTAGGGGTTCTTTAACTTAAAACGGATTTAAATATTTAATCGTCTTCTACTCTACTTAAAATAAAATGTTTTATTTTTAATTACGCCTATCCAATCATAAGTTGTGTGTACCACATCCTCTATTAACTCTGTTTAACAAAATCCCTATTACATTCCGTGTTCAAAGATGTTTTTTGATAATATGACAAATGTAGTAAAATCACCATGATCGTTACTTAATTGAACTACTTGACAAAAATGTTATTTCTGTTTAAACTCGTGTTCCTTTCCTGCTTTCCAGAACAACGGAGGACCGTACCCGTGTGTGTTTATGAAACTCAATATGTCAGTAACACGTGGAAATTTATTTAAAATTTTGTTGTTTCAAATGATAGAGCTCAATTATACAATTATACAATATACAATTATATATTAACTCACATAGCGAAAAAATAGACTTGTTCTGTTATGTTCATAGATTTATAAGATGTTTTACAGTAATTTGCATTCGTCAGGGTGTGTGTAAGTTTTATAATTTTAATATACAAGATGCGTTAAATAGAATATTGTACAACATTTAAATATTTTGAGCGTTAATTATGTTTGTAATTACAATTATGTTTAAAGAATGTAAAAAAAAAACCATATATATCTCTAGACACTTTGGATAAAAAAAAATATTATCATTTTAAACAATTATCATTCCAAGCAGATTGCGTAGATCTTAATGACAATGGTTTTAACTGATAACAAATATAAATTACATTCACACAGTAAAAACCCAAGACATGAAATACTAGAACTACCTGACACTCCTCCTATGGGCTGAAGATTAACATCAGTCAAATATTTCACCCAAACGCGCACCCTGCAATTTTCAGGCCGACCTAAACCCTAACGTACGTAATTATTGCACCTAGCAATGATGTCATCCCTTCCTTGCCTTAAACCACGTCACAAACTGGTTTTTTTTACAATATTTCTCATTTGTTATTAATGCAGTTATTGCTTCTGAGTCACTTGTGAAACACACTGAGCTCATAACCGACCTGTGCAATAGGAAGACAACTTGGAAGAACAAATGAACTGTAAAAGCACTGTATGTAAATACTTACACTCTATCAGTAGACTTGTAGTTCTGTGCTAAGCTAAAGCAAACTAATTTACCGGGTCTCCTATGAAGTTACACAAGGCTGTTGAACTGCTACATGGTAATGGTTGCACTATTCTCACTAGTAGGAAACCAAATACTAGAGGAAATCTGATCCAACACAGCAGAGAGTGGATTGAGGTCAACAGACATCAACGATGAAGGAGAACCTTAATAGGTGCGTAACTAATTGAGATTGGATCTAATAATAGTTTGCATTCAATTCTGAAATGGTAAACCAAGGTGAGCTATAAAATGCACCAGTTTGATAGGCACAATGCAAATGTTCTTTTAGTACTGCAAAAGCATAAGCCGACTAATGAAAATATGAAGAAAAATTCAACTCCCCCGCTTTAGAGCTACGTAATTTAATGTATATTGTTTAAAAATTGCAAAATTTTTCCATTTGGTAATACTTTCTGCCTTCCATCTGTCTAAAAATTCTGTTGTAGAAAGACTGGTAAAACTAATATGTAGAACCCTTTGTATCTAAATAATATACAGGGTTCTTGTAGTTAAAATGTATATATTTGAGCTTAATTTAATTATTTTATATCAACCCTGAATCATTGCTGAACATGATAATTGCTGATTTTTTTTCATAAAAGCTTGAACTGTTGAAAGCACACTGTTTGCTCTATAACAAATAATCTGTGATCTATTTTTCAAAAGTATTGCTATTTTCATTATTTTATCACAGTCATTGCTAAATCACTGAAATTTAATTCATGTAAAATATTGAGAATGTCATACGTAGCCATCATATCTGATGTTGGTTTTTATACATTTGTAACACATAATTCGTTCATAGTCTGTCTTAGTTGTCACGGGATAATTCACGCACCTGGAGACCCAAAATTTGTGGACTTGATTGCAGTGGAAGCCGATGAATTTTTCAGGACGTTCTTTGGGAAGGAATATTATATGTGGGGCGAGTTAAAGAACTCCATGGCCGAAGAAAGATATCTTTGGATAAAATGATTGCCCATTTGACGTTCAAGTGATACTTTAGTTCCCCCACTTCTGAGTGATGGGCTGACCAACTGTCACTCTGCCCTCTGTAGGAAAATAAGCGAAACTAAATTCTCCTTAGTATATATAGTTAACTTCTCTCAGAGGAGGCCAACACTCTAAATAGAATGCAGTGCCGAAGAAGAAGAAGAAGAAGAAGAAGAAGAAGAAGACGACAAAGAAAAAGAAAATAAGATAAATAAAGTTTGCACAAAGCCTTCTTTTTTAAATCAAGTGGACGAATGCTATAATTTTGAGTTTTTTTTTAATCCTGATTGAGTGCGTTAACAATTTTTTGAAAATAAAAGATCCTGATTTCTGGAAAAGGCAGCAGAATTGCCTATACTCTAGAAAAATTTAATCTTACCAAATTATGCATTAGCTTTTTTGGTTTAAAAATCTTAAAACTACTATTTTATTATCTTCATTATAAGTTAAAATATAATTCAGTGTTACTCCTCTGCCACTCCTTGGATATGAACAACTTTGGAGAAAGAAATGGAACATGTAAAATAAATATATAATAAAAATATTAATCATCATTTCATATTAAATACGACACATATAATAACAACTGATAAGTGTTTGCCATGGCGATATTTTTGGATGTATTATGTTTCTCTAAGTTGGACTCTTCTATTGCATTAAAATTCCTGGTGAAGTTTATTTTGAGTATTCTTTTCCCATTAAGGAAATATTTTTAAAAATAACGTGATATACTTAAGATAGTTTGACATTAGGAGTAGAATACTTATTATATTCTACCAGTTATATTTGCAATTATAATTTAAATGTAATGCCGAACTTAAAGAGTAATTTTGTCAGAAACTAAACACCATATCATAAATAAGTCTGTAAGTATTGTCTAGATTTAAATCTACATGTCTCCAAAACTAGACGATATTTTGTGTATAATCATTATCTATTTATTTTGAAAAATAATTTATTTAGATTTCGAGGATTTTTCCACACAAGGAATTCATCAAAAATAATGATGTAAGCCCTTTATAAAATATATTTTTACATTTTTACATGTGTACAACAACATGCTACTATGTTTAAATTCAATATTTGTTCAAATGTTATTCTCCACTATAGGCGCATAGGTAATAGTTTTGTTTTCTGTGCACGTGAATAGTTTTCCTGCTCACATTGAATAAAAAAGTATAATAATGCAAAAACTGTCATATTTTGTAATTTACATTTCCCTCAGAAATGTATTTGCTTATCTTGGTATTTATCATAACCATGGATAATTTTCATTTGGTTTATTTATGGACGCTCTTTAACATCTCAGGTAATCCGCGTCCGATTCAATTCAGAGCAGGAAACGACCGACTAATTTTGCTCAGAGGCCTCTTTTTTCAGGCTTGAGATTCTTTTCCGTGCCGTAAATATACGACGCAGGACCCAGGGCTTAACTTTCCTTCCAAAGGAAGCCATTACTAAGCTTTTTACACCCGAAAAATTGGTCCTGGCCGGGATCGAACCCGCTATTTGGGTTTAGGAAGCAAGTATAGTTATCATTACACCACCAGGACATCACTAAGACATCACTACTCAAAGAAATGCAACATGGGGACTGGAATTCCCATTATGTTTGGTCAAATGTCTAGTGACTTTTTTTTTTTTTTCGGAGCTCACTCTAACCCTGAAAATATGAATGGTAGATAAATTTAGATGCCGGGAACTAATACGATTCATCATTAGCATTTCACCTTAGTACAAGACCTTTAGTATAAATGGAAGGTTACACAATGAAGCAGGAAATGTCTCAAAATTTCCTATTTACAATTGCTTCTTATTACTACTATAAATAATAATTGTATCTTGTTTCATGTAATCAAGGGTATCATTATTACAATTAGAAGGAGGACCACAATATTTATATGTATTAGTATATGTATATATAGATATGCCTCGTTACTAGCAAGTAATATTCAAGTTATCTTTCAATAATACCATGTCTTTATTATGTGTTTGTAAAAGGAAGGGACCATGCTTTACCTAAGAAAAATGTCTTTTGTTAAACATTGCTCTTTTAAACCCTCGCACACTCGTCAGCCCCTGTTCAGCGCCAGAGGTAATAACACTGTAAATGACTGAGATTTAATAGAAAATGGTACTTGCCGTCAAAAGGAAATACCGCATACAGAAACACGCGTTTTCCCAGAAACCGACATATTGGTTCAAAGGGAGGCTGCATAAATGGTAGAAACATGCTTAATCCACAGAATCTAGTGAAGGGTAGATGTCCGCGACTTTGCTAACGTGTGAAGAGAAAATGTATATTTTCTAGTAAAAACCCAGAATCTTCAACCAATCAACATGTTTAAAAATCCGACGTATAGAAGCAACTTTGTAATTGACCATGCGCTAGTGTGATCCAAAAATATCCTAGAAGGAACCAAAATTCAGTTTATTTAAAGGAATTGAATTTTCGCGAGGGAGGAGCGAGTAGGCAAAAGAGATTTAATATTAACTATGAGAACATAAGTCCTGAAACATTGCCGGGAGAAGGCAGTCGTAACAGAGACAGTAAGAGTCGTGACAGCAGTAACTGTAGCAGCAAGAGTAACAACAACAATTAATCAGTTAGTCAGCGTCATAGCAGAATAGTTAAACCGTCGCGAAGATTCAAAGTAAATCGTTCGGTCAGTGAGAGTTAGTTAGGCAGTGCTAGCGCATTAGTAAGAATAGTCACAGTTGTGTTAAAGTGAATAAATACACGAGTGAATACAGCTAATTATAACCGTCGAAGCACAGTATGTTCCAGAACCTTCCAAATTGTCGAATAAATTAATTGTCCAACCAGTGCCGAACTTCATTATTACAGTGAACAATCTCCTTCCTCCCTAATGACATTACGTTATTAAAAGCAGTCCAAAATTCCCCTGAGATCCCTTTCCTCTGCTTTGGAACCAGAGAGTTAGGAAGCATAGAACTCATGACTCCAAGAGCCAAGGCAAGACATCCAATTGTCCAGTTAAAATTATAATAATAAATCATCCATCCAACATCCTAAAATAACCCTCCACATTGGAACCACAATAATTCCCGTTCCAACAATAATAATATAAAATGGTCATATCTAAGAATTAATTAAAATGAAAGATACATTTGTAGAAGTTAAAAAATACTATAATACGAAAATGTTTATATGATTAGCTAGTTCCAGTTTTTAATATTCCTTAATTTTAGTTGTATCCCCACATTTTCCCCCTATCTCGTAAATTTGATTTGATTCACCTTAACTTTGTAGCTTCACATCTTGAATTAACGTTAAGGGTGGTGCTTGCCAGTAAGCAGTTTTCGTAAATGCGAAAGTGCAGACTTTCAATTGTCTGCAGACTTCTGCTGCCTGCTACGCTATGTCAATAAACCCACTATTCATCCTTTCTTCTCTCTCTCTCTCTCTCTCTCTCTCTCTCTCTCTCTCTGACTATCTGTCTCTCTTCGTAATCTTGGTCACCGTCCCACGATCCTCAACTACATTTAGGTTATATTCCAGGGTTGCATTCTAGCATGTTCTGTTTTACAATGATAAGGTTTCTGTTTAAAAACTTTCTCTCGTGAGATATATATTACATTTTCGAACCCTAAAAGGATTTCAACCTAACAGAGCTCTGTTTTTGCGTTTTTCTTTCCTTCTTTTTCTTTTTCTTTTTTTTTTGTGTAAATAATTTCAGTCAAACGGATAACTGCTCAATGACTTTCTCACAAAACTTGAGTATAATTAGTTGCCAGAGAGACAGCATCTGAGTGGAGATGTCTACATGACTAAGATATTTTATGTACTATTTTTAAACACACTCTGATGGTTAAAAAGACTTTTATTACCTTCTAATCTATTAGACAAAATACAGTGCTTTCAGCACATGAGGTAAAATATACCTAAAAATAATATCTAATTAAACTATTTATACAGCTTGAAAGATGTGCTTGGTATTAACAATATTTAAAAGGCAAAATGGTTTTATCTGTCTTTATTTCTGTAAGTGTATTTAGACCCAATGACTTTGAGAAGTCATTGTTTGGGAGTGGAGTTTATCAGTGTCGTAAAATTAGCCCAAAGTCCATCCACGTCCTAAGTTATCTGGCACTTGTCTTTTTAGACCAAGAGAAAACTCCCAACTCAAACATAGGATTTCACTTTGCAGCCAGATTTTCACTGTCATCGTAAGCAAGTAAGCCACAGAGGATCTGTTTAGAGGATTTAATATTCTTAATAGCAACTGCAAATATCAGAGGGGTATTAGATATTTATATGAAATTATGATTTGATTGTCTTTATGTTAAACCCTATTTTAGCTCTACAAAAAGTACATACTTCTTTTAATGTCTCTGTTTTATAAACGTGTTTGATTATGTAATATAGTTATAATTCATGTACGTACATGAAAGTTAATTAACGCAGCATATATAGCAAGCTGTGTAGATTCCGAATTTGAAATAACCACATTTTTAATAGTGTTTAACGCCCGTTTTTACTACTGAGGCACCACAGGCAGTGAACACTGATTATACATGAGATGAAATGGTAAATTGGGGAAGAATGTTTTTTTAAAGGAAGGAAATATACCAGACTTAAGTATAGGATACCTCCCTGGCATTTGCCATTTATGAGGACTGAGGAAAAGGTAGAAAAAACTTAAGTCAGGAAGAACGGTCCTGGCGGGAATCGACCCCCACACCTCCCGCTCACGAGTCCGCGCCTTAACGACCTCGGCCACCCTTGGATGTGAAATAACCACATATGCGTATAAAACTAAACGTGCTTAGGCAAGCAATCTGGCTCAATTTTTCATCCAGATTTTTTCGTAATTCAAATCAGAAACATCATGAAGTTTTAACCTGTTTTAATAGAGGAATAATATATCAAACTTCTGTTTAATGTAGCAATGATTCTTTCTATCCCTATTAGCATTTTACTTACTTTTTCGTTAACTAATGGGAACCTCTGTGGAATGCCAGTCAGTGCCCAGATATACTGATGCTGTTTGTGAATCATAATAAATCTAGGAAAATTATTTTTTAGAAAAGTTAACCTGAAGTTACCGAATATAACAGACAAAGATAATAACTGCAGTTCTGAGAAGACTTCCTTTTCAAATTTAGTACTTAAACTACCATTTCCATTAAATTTTCTCATTATTTGAAAATGTATTCTAAAGTCAGCATTTACAAACCTTCTAATTAACAGCAAATTATAACACTTTTCGCTCTTTATAGTTGTTTTAAAGTTGTTAAGTTTGAGCCTACTTTGTTGTGCAGTTATAAATGTAGCCTTCTAAATTCCAACACATGAATACACCAGAATGTTTTGTTAGTGACATATTTAAACTTTAAGTGAGTTTATTTTTACCGCTATCTCTATCCTATCATCACGAGCAACAGATTTCACCATCTGAGTCTATCACCAGATCAACACGGACGTTTTAAGAATAGAAATTATGAAAGAAAAGTATACAATCATTATTCAAGCAGTAGAGTATCTTTGTTCAAAAGTTTGGTCGGCGAAATTTTTTGTAACATTCCAAAAATCAAATTATATTTAATGTTATACACCATCGATTTCCATACACAACATTTACGATGGCTAGTCAAAAAAGACTACGAGTTACATTTTTTTTTTTTATTGCGCACAGGAAAGAAACATTATTGAAACCATGTTGCATGATGAAAACTGATCAGTTCTTTTTGGTGAGCAAAAACAGAAGTTCACTCATGCATGCATCTGTATACAGGAACGAGCAAACTACGTCATTTCTCCAGTCGCCTACATACAAAATGGAGTTGATTTGTGAAGAGCAATATGCTACGTTGAAGTTTTGCTTTCATTTGAAGAAATCTGGCATAGAAGCTGACTGTTGCACGAAGCGTAAGGTGATTGTGCATGCCACAATTCACAGCATTTCGATGATTCAAGGAATTTAAGGAGGGCCTTGTTTCAACAACAAAGCAAGGCGGTCCAGGTGCTCCAGCAACAGCAGTAAACAAAACCATGAATACTTTAAAAAGACCACACCAATCTGGATCGAGCCTATTGTATTCCATATATAAAAACATTCTCAGTATTTTCTGACTAGCCCTCGTATGTATTCTATATTGAATAGTTTAATAAAGTAATACAAATAAAAACATGCTTTCTTTCATTCTTAGTAATCAACCATTTTTCATCACTAATTAGTGTAGTATTCTACGGGAATTTAAAGCACTAGGACTGGCTAACAATATTGTAAAGCCCCTGTATGTCTATAAGATATGAAATAGTCAAAAATTAAATACAAGCATTCTTAGAACTTAATGTACTGTAATTTCAAAGAAGTCTGTAGGAAGTAAATGTTAAAAGTAATCTGGTAAGTTTTATTTTGCATTTTTCCACGACTCTGAGCACCTTTCATTCAATTCATTAACTCACGTCGTTAACACATATCATAAACTAAGAGTTGTAATCATTTGCCCTCAAATCTGTTATTCCACGTTTTACGCCGACAGTTAATTACACACACTTTCTCCGAGTTCATAGACAGTTTGCTCTAAGCTAAAACATATCTGACTGCTCCTAGGACGGACAAAGACGGGGAAGGAAGGCCATGAATAAGCACAATGAGAGATGTTCCAGAGCTTGAGGCAGACGTGAGAGTGGAATCATGTCTCACGGTTATTTGATCTGTACCGAAGCTGTTCCGTTCTTGGAATTTCGGCAGCTTGCTTCAACATTCCAGGCGTTTCCGCTAAGATAACGGTATGTTTTGGAAACACAAGCTTTGCCAAGAGCTCCTGGCATGCTTATGTAGCGATATTACTTTAATTAACACCGCCTGCCCCTGGAGAGAAAGGCTGCACGTTAACATCTGGTATTTCAGAAGACGCTGTCCCTTAGGGAATGGCTTCAGATTTTAATCTACGCTTCTTGGAAACATGTTTCCGTTCCCTGATAATTGCTAGAGGACAAAGGTTCTCTTAATTCTTACTTTCTGCATAATCTAAAAACTTCATCTAATCACTTCATGGCACTTCTCTCAGTATCTTCGTAGCTTTTTTTATACTTTAAATAATACAGGTAGATATTTTCTAATAAAAGAATGATAGTAATTATTTTAATAAATAGATTTAAGGCCATAACGCCTTTTGCTCTACTCAACTAGCTCTAATTATTACAAAACATATAGGTGATATTTAAACTATTACGTCTATACTGTTGAATTTATCTCGTGTATCATAAATTAAAACTGAATTAAAATACATAATATAAGATTACTTCTTCCTGAACAAAGTACAATAGTGAGCAAAAGTTTTAAGACACATTTATCTAAATCCTTATTTTTACCATACAGTACATGTATGTTGCCAAAGGAATATAATATTATGAATATTATGATCAATTAATACACGTATAAACACAATGATTTTAAGGCTCCGATCACAATCCTAACTTTATTGTTTGAAGATTGTGCTAATTTTTCATACTTTTTACATTATTTAGCTTATAACATCTCATAAATGAAATTAAACGTTATATTTGTCCCTCAAAATACTTAAATTAATGTTTCAAATATCAAACTGTCACATAAATTTATTTATATGTTTTAGGATGCTTATGTTTACATCATTGTTGTAAACTATATAAATGAGAATTGTTGAAACTACAACGGAAAAACATACTTTTGAAGATAAAATAAGGCAGTAAAAGACATTCAATTAACTGATGAATAAAGATAAAATAACCTCTTTTACACTTATTATTCGGTTTCATTAATTATTTAATTATTAATTGCATAATTTGTTCAGTCAATATTTTATGTGGCTACCTTTGCCCTTATAGCACTGCTTGGCAGCCCTATTTGGCACCCAGTCCACCAAGCTGCTGCAGTAGTCCCCCTTTCCCTAATTTCGGCCATCTCCACTTTCAGATAATCATCGAACGTTAGTATCTTTTTTACACCAATCAAAAGATCTCGAAAGCTATGGTAGAAGAGGAACATGCCATCTGCAAACCACTCAAGACTTTGACATGATTTTGCATTGTCTTGTTGCCAGCAAATCTTGCGTCTTCCAAGTAGCTTTTGCTTGGAAGGCAACATGAAATTTTCCATACCATTAACATATTTGTCTACTGTTCATATTACCATCAACGAAACATAGTTCACCAGTTTCCATAATATTCATACACCCCCAAAACTCCTCGCTTTTGTACTCTGGCAACTACATAGTGAAAAGTACAAGACAGATCTTGTAGGTTTCACTCCTCTGAGGCTGCTTAGAGAGCAGCTGAAGGGTTAACTAGTCATAAAACAGTATTGCTCCCCATTTCTTTATTGACCAATTCAGTCTTTCCTTACACCATTCACATCTTGAGTGTCGATTGGCAGCTCTTCTTGGCCTTAAATCCCTTTCTATAAGATAGAAACTCCACCGGCTCCAGGAATGTTATGCTGAATGTTGCAATTCTGCTCCTCTTGCAAGATTTTACAATTGTCGGAGTAGTAACT
Source organism: Metallyticus violacea (assembly GCA_030762175.1). Taxonomy (NCBI): domain Eukaryota; kingdom Metazoa; phylum Arthropoda; class Insecta; order Mantodea; family Metallyticidae; genus Metallyticus; species Metallyticus violacea. The sequence goes on from CM060833.1 coordinate 117,439,388, forward strand.
CGAGATCTTCCTGTTCGCTGTTCGTGGTTTGTCCTCTACATCCTGGAACGGTACTGAATGATGGGGGTTTTATTATTTCCAGGGGTTTTAATTTAAATAATCGTCTTTTTGAATATGCTGAATAATTAATTATATGATTAAATGATCTTCTTGCGTTGCCTCGGCTCTTGAAGTCTGGAGTTCGATGTTTCCTATTCCTCTGGTTCCAAATCAGAGGATAGAAATCTCATGAGAATTTGGACTGTTTTTAATAACTTGAAGTCATAAGGGAAGGAAAGGGATTCTACATTGAAATAATACAGTTTCGGCGCTAGTTGAATTTTTAATTTGTTGGACACTTGAAGGATTTAGGAACATGTGCGTCTGTCGTGTGGTTATAATTCTGGCTTTGGTATTTACTGCATAGTTGCCCTTAGATTAAAGTTCACCACTGGAAGATTTAAGTACACTATTCACGTAACTTTAATTTTAACTTTATCTCCTCCGTAACAAATTCAAGTGACTGTCGCCTGTAATTTTGCTGTGACACTTTCTTATACCACTGATCACTTCGACGTAAGGGCTTTACTATAAGAATCTGACTGTCGTAACTTTAACACTGGTTTAATGAGACTCGTATATTATCTTAAGACGACGTATTTCTTTTACTGAACTGTTATATCTTTCAATTATTGACTGCCTTACTAATATCACTGTACTCGGTGTCGTGATTCCTCATGCTGTCCCGTACTCCATTTCTAATATCTTATGTGATCCTCAATAACTTACTTCTTATGTAGTGATATAAAAACTAGTAGGTAAATTCGCTCCGCCCCCCACGAACTTTTTATTTCTTCAAATATTCTAAAAATCAACTAACCTTTAAACTCCTATTGGCTATTACAAGATATCTTTAATATTGCCTATTCATCCTCATTCGTCCAATTTTGAGGGGTGTTTATAGGCTGAAGTTTTTCCTCCCCGATACTTTTTTCGTTTTCTTAACACTCTGATCCGCACACTCATGTTTTGCGATAAGGCACGTTTCGGCTATATAAGTGGAATTCCTTTGAAACTGTCGGAAATAGCTACATTTTTAGTTCCTTATAAGACGCCTGTTTTCGCATGCGGAGTTTCTTTTAATGACAAGCACTGTTACCGACTGAACTCATATTTCTTGGATTTCCTTGTTGAGGCAATAAAAAAATTTGTGGCCTGATGTCGACAACCCTTTATGGATAGCTGGCAATGGGAGGAAGGGGTTGTCCCTTTTTAACCTTTAGAGGCAAATCATAATGTCCTAAGACTTTCTGCAGGCATCAGAATATCAGCATGTTCCGTTATTTTCACAGAAATATAACAGTAGTTATAAATATAACAAATATATATGCACCGTCAATCAGAATATTGCAGAAAGATAACTTGAATGTTATGTATTAGTCAAAAAGACATCTATATACACTAACAATTACAATATTAAATTATGGATCATAATGGTAGTATTGATACCATTGATCATTTTGCCATTCTTGAACTTGTTAGTAATACCTGTAATCAAATACACTAATTATTATAATTGTCATCAGAATCAATCATTATTAGAATAGGAATTTTGAGACAATTCCTGCTTCATCCTTGTGTTCATTATACTTAACAACGGTGTTTTAACCTAACACCTGCTCATCTCTAGTTCTTTAGCTATAGAAATGTTGTTTTTCCCATTTTTGTATAGACCGACTGTTTGCCATTTAACACTTGTTTAATATGAAAGCAAAGCAAAGTATGTTTGTGGCGAAACACATAAACCGCAGAGAAAATATTACTATTTGCATTTAATTCTAGAAAAAACTGACAAGGATAAATAAGTATTATTCACATTATTTATCCACTTTGGATTAAAAATGTAAAAAAATCTGGAAAATTAGCACAAGTCTACAAAAAATACAGGAAGGATGGTGATCAGAACTTTAAAATTCTTTAAGCATGTAATAATTAATCAATACTGTTTGTATTCCTTTGGCAACATAGTGGCACTATCTGGTGAAATTAGAGTTTTCAGATTTAAAAGTTTGTTTGCTACTCTATGAATACTAGTGAAAATCCACATACAGTTATATGCTAGAATTAGTAATTGAATTTTATTACTCAAAAACTTCATTTTATACCTACCTAAGTAAACTAATACTATATCTATGAGTTAAATAATACATAAACAGAAAGTTAAATGCATTAAACATAAGTTTAAAAGCAAATAATACGTATACATTTTAGGAATCAATAATAGATAGAACTGTTAATATGGTAAAAATGGCACATGGCAATTTCAACCAAATGACATAAAATTTTAAATGCAAATCCACATATTAAGTAAGAATTTTTAACTTCAGTTTTAAACGACGATATTGTTTAACAAGTCCTAACTTCCCTCGGAAGCATGTTTTCCATCTTTCAGTAAAGGAAATGGTATGAAGAAGTCTTATGATGACGTATAAGGTGATCATGGCGAGATCTGGTGCCTAATTGATGATGTGCAGAAATTATGAAAATGCGAAGCTAAGTATGTTGGGAAGAGGTTTGCAGCACTTGAGATTAGGAGAATGCAAAACTCGGCGATCATTTAACCGGGGCAGTGTACATCATCACATTAATCGAAATGCGTCATTATTAGTCCTTATACTAGAATTATTTGACTTTGGCTGGAAGAAAATACTTCAGTCGCTTCAATAAATGAATAATATAAAATACTTTACAGTTAAGATTCTCCTGTCTGTTCCATTCTAGGTGGTCGTTTATGTAAAACTAACAACGGGGCTGTATTATTTACAAGTATCGATAGCAAGTTACGATTGTCACATCTCATTCTTGGAGTTTATAATACTTTAATTTGAAACTTAGTTAAGGCAGTACTTGTTTAACCGGAGGGAAATTGTGTCCAAGTCATTGTTAACTGTCCTTATAGCATTGCTGAGGCAGCCAGATCGAGAGTGTAAATAGCGTAGATGTGATGTCGGCATTGTTAGATTAGAGGAAATGTCGTTAATATAAATAGAAATAGTAGCTGTTCAAGCACAGAGCTTTGAGAAACCCCCAGAATACGCCACGAGGAAAATCGACTGTTAGTGGAAACGCACTGTTGATGTCCATAAACATAGAAAACCATTCATGGCATTGGCATTGCCAGGAAAGGAAAAAAACAGATTTGAAAAAACTAACACAAGTATAACTAGAAGATTAAGCATACTTTTTGTTAACAAAATGTTTATTTGTCTATTAATAAAAAGTAGATAATAGCACAAAAGTGTATATATTTTGTTGGCCTTAATGAGTAATTTAATAAGAAACTAGAAAAGAATTTTGAAATGTTGTGGTAGAAAGATCGAAGCCATTTGGCAAAAAAGATTAGAAAATGCAATGATGATCGTCGTGTTGATAATGGTATTATAAAATCATAGAACCGAGATAGTTAATCAGGTAATGGATAGGGTTGCGTCATGTCGCCCAAAGTAACAGAAATGCTACACTTATCGAAGTTTCCAGTGTGCAATTTAATAAGTAAGTGAAACTTATAATTTAGAAATGCTCAGATCATAAATTAATTACTGTAGTTGATGTAGTATGAATATGAAAATTAAGCCATTACACCTCATAGACTCTTATTGAAACAGTTGAAACGGAGTGGCTTGATATTTTAGTAAGATGCTCTCTCAAAGAGCGTATTCATTACGCTACGCAATCGGAGTTTAGATACACTAGTGGGAACCGACATAACGGATCAGTGTACTCAGTCGTGTTTATCACGTCAACTAGTTTCAGATGCAGTTATGTATAAATGGCCGTTAAACTTTCTTTTGTGTATTTGTATATTATGGAATATACCGAGAGTGAAATATTTATTTACTGTTTTTTTTTTTTTTTTTTTGCAACGAATTAAAACATAAATTTTCGTTCTAAAGTTCCTGGAGTAATTTAATCATCACAAAGTGCACTTTCAGATGAAAATTGGCGTTTTCTTTGACAAGAAAACGAGACCAAAAAAGCTGGTTTTAATAGAGGAGAAGCGGTATCGCTTAGAAACTACTTCTCCAAAATCTTTAACACAATTAGTCCGTAAAATTGGTGTATCTATCCGCAGAGAGTATAAGGAACTCAGCTGGTGCATCATCATCTATATAAAAGCTCTATCATATCTGAAATAAAAGCCATAACAATGTCCGGGAGTTAGTTTTCAATATTCCGAAAATGCCGGAAACAAAACATGGCACAATCGATTTGCTGACAAGTGACGTTCTAATTATGGGTATTACGGAGACCTGCTAGTTGAATGCTATAGTAAAGAATGGCTTACATACTCAATCGATAAGAAACTGCTATACCTATACTAATTGTTAAAAAATTATGCACTAATAAATATGTACATGTGAAATGTAAACTTTAAATATGCTGAATATTGGTAGACGGTTTTCAGAATGCTAAAGACACTTCCTACAGTGCGGAAATAAATTCGCTCCGCAGTGGAGAGCTAGTAAGAGCAGTTATGTTAATAGCACGAACTGTCCAACCCGAGAGTGCCTGCCCTTCACATACCATTGACTGGATAGTTTCCATTAAACGGCCTGTTGATGACCTGGCTCGGGGATTATTGCCAAATTAAATATTTCCGCTATTAATAGACCATTCCTTAGCTGGATGCGTAGAGATTTTCCTTCCGCACTGTAGATACAGCTAGCAGACCTCTGTAAATTTAAGTTATGGTAAGTCTTTCACTTCTTCATATAGACAGCTCTTTTTTGCACTAGCTTGTAACCCATATGGTTATATCTGGCTCAAATTATAGGTATAAAAATCACCCCAAAAGCGATAGACTGGTTACCCTCTCAGTTTAATTATCTTCTTTTTTCTCCATACCGCTAAAATATTACATGAACCATATTCTTTGAATTAAAATCGTTAAACACCACATTAAAATTTACTTACCAAAAAAAAAAAACTGAATAAAATATGACAAAATAAATTAATTACGCTATGTTATTAAATGGTAAGCCATGTAAAAAAAAAAAAAAAAGGAGCGGCATACTTTTAATTCGTTTCCATTTTACTCGTTTACGCGGTGTGACATTTAGCTGTTATCTGTCTTATTTTTTTTCTGTCTACTGCTAGTTTTTGGTTACCCAATACGAAATGCCTATGCCTAAACAATTTATTTCGTTAAGCACGTAAGGCATATTTATTAAAGTTCAAATGTTAAAAGTTAATGCTTTATCTATAAATGGCATTGTTTTATAACACATTTCATTTTTTAAATAATTCTTTTAGGGTGGTTCTACAGATAAATGCTTATTATTTTAGTTTCTAAGATATTTCAAGTGGATAATTTAATAATCATTCATTAATTATGCACAATAGAACCAAAAAGTTACTTTTCCTGTTTTCGTTTATTGGAAATGTAATGTTCACAGAGTTTTCTTGTACGTCATAATTATATTTCGGTACCTTAGGTGAACCACTCTACGTCAAACACAAATGTTGGCAAGCGGAATTCAAATTCTTTCCACCTTTTCCGTTCTCTGGTAGAGACAGGGTTAAAAACACGAATTGATGGAATTGTGGTGCAGCCAGAAATAACTGGGGTATATCACTACCAGTCAAATTCCAGGGTTGCAGGAAATGGATTTCGACTGGACTGACACGCAGACCTGCAGGTGTAGTCAAGATTGAAAGCAGAATGTGAAATACTACTCCCATTGAATACTGCTTTTCTTTGGAGAAATAACAATGCTCAAAAAGACAACAACGACATGCTTTTAAGTTCATTGTCTGTGTTATTCCCACAAACTGAAAAACATGTTCGAAATAAATTTTGTGTTAAAACTCTATTTTGCATATTTTCTGAAAGGAGAAACTAGACGACGTTTATACATAGTGGTAAGAAGTGAAATAAGTGAATGCATGAGATAGCTTTGACGGCAGAAGTAATGAAAGGCTAATTTGAGGGAACTAATTAGAAGTTTTAATATGATTTTGTATCTTGGACATGCTCAAAGATGGCATCGATTACATTAGTGCAGTGAAACAAAGAAGCTCAAGATCTGTGCTTTGGTAGTTTTAAAAGAAACGGAAAAAAAAAAAAAAAACTTGAAAATACTTTGTAGATATTTAAACGTTAAGCAATATTTTAATGAATAGTTACCTACGATAATGTTTTTAGACGCAATATCTTACATTATATAAGTTTTAAAAAATGCAAATGTATGGCAATAAAAACAGGCCGCCCGAATAACGACGTTATTTTTAGATATAAATGACAATTCTTTGGTAAGCATTGCCTTACCTAATAATTTGGAGAACATTTAAGAAATGCTTGAGGAGCATTAATAGGCAGTTGAGTCTTTCAGAGTGTGCAGAAAAAGTTTCCTGGAAATACAATCGGAGCTGAAAATTGGATGGGGGATGGTGCATTACATTCAAGCAGAGGCCAAACTCAGCACTCAGGAGGTCGCTTGGTTTAGGTTAAAGTAACAGACAGAGAGGGTACGAGAATGCGCCCTAAATATGCGGAGAAAGAATCTTGGGAGCATATTCTGGCGTACTACAAGGGGAGGGAAGAATGGAGGAAGAGATATCTAGATCTAGGCCCCGTTTGTTAATGGGGAGAGAGGGCAGTTGCAGTGCTGGACTTTGCTGGTAGAAAGAAAGGAGAAAGAGGGATGAGGCAACTTTTTAAATAAAGTGGAGCAGCTCAAATCGAAAGAGGCAGACAACCGGAAAGGGGAATAGGGCAACATGAGTCACAATAGTTTATGCATATATGTGAAATAGTGTAAATTATTTACTTTCGTATTGTTTTATTTTCTGTTTATTTTATTTAGGTGTTAAACTTTCTTCTATTATATCTTGTTTTTTCATTTATTTATTTATATACGTATATTTTGAGTTAAATGGTGCTTTCTGCAGTTTCATGTATTTCCTAATGTATTGGAAAAGTACATACGGTTCCAGGACCTGTGCGACTTGGATAAGCTAGATTTGTAAGCAATATATTTTGTAAATAAATACACTACTTTTACTACTGCTGCTGCTGCTGTTGCTGCTGCTCCTGCTGCTACTACTACTGCTACTACTACTACTACTACTACTACTACTACTACTACTACTACTACTACTACTACTACTATTACTACTACTACTACTACTACTACTACTACTACTACTATTACTACTTTACATATATAAAGTAGTAAAAATCGAATATAAAAATACTCAATAATAGTTGTATGTTTTCTATATGCATCTGTGTTCAGTCGGTAATATGCTGTAGCAGCCAGCACACGGAGTGTACAACTTTGCTACTGCTGCTACTGAATATATGTTGCAAGCTTCTAGTATGTTAATATCTAGAAATAACAGGCATACATAAGTGACTGAACGTATGCAACAGAAAGAGAGAAAATGTAATAAATGTATTTTATTAATGCACTTATTTAAACTTAAAGAAAATTAATTTAAGTCAATGGATCACACTTATTAATGACCGTTTGATTAAAGTTTGAAATCTGCAGAATGAAGTCTGTCTATGTAAATCATTGTGTACATTTCCAAAGTTTTGAAATCACAGTTTGATTCAAATAATACTTGGGGTTGATCAATCCAGTTTTTTAATTTCAATTTTCTCCTCCAATGATCGTACAGAAAAAGGCTTAGAACGTAAGCTTTGTATAACTTTCACTTTCTTTATATTTAATTAGCATAAAAGGAAATTAAATAACTACACGAATTCACATGAAAAATTCATTAGCCTGCCAGAAAACAAAGTTTACAACTAACGAAATAACTGATTATCGCTGCCGGATGATGTCTGTATGAGAATATTATTACTTCAAATGTAATATCGTTTCATATTGAGATAACTGTATTGTCATTAAACCGTTTTAATAATTATTTAATAATTTTTGTATTCAATGTTGTAACACAAAAACAATTGTATAAAGCTTGAAGCAAATTTTTCTGGGGACGAATGTGAGAAACTGGCAGACTGAAACGGATAGTGCGTGCACATAATGACTCTTGTGGGTAAAAGGCTCTTCTACAGTTTTCTTTCACCTCTTTCGAACAAAATATTCCACAAGCTCACTAATACTTCGTGTCTGCAAGTCAATGTTTCTGCAGAAAATAATTATATATACAAATATCAAGCACAAGATAAAAGTCTGCTACAGACATTGGTGTTGTTTTGTCTTTTACCCATTAAGCAATAGTTATAGTGAATTAAATTATAATATTAATGGGATTACCACAAACCAGCAAAACTCCGAGAAGCCGCCCTTGGTAGTAGCGGCCAAGAAACTTCTTCCCAAAGTTATTTGGACGTTTACAACGAGCTATACAAAAACCGAGAAAGTTGATATGGTTTTCATCAACGGCGAATGTCGCCAAGTTAGAGCAGCAGGGGATTATATTCTGTAAGGCATCCTGATTGTGCAACAGCTTCGTTAACTGTGTTTGTTTTTCTATGTCCAGATGAATTGGACATGCAGTATTGTCCGCAAAGAATGATTTGCAACATGTATGAATGCTAAAGGTCAACATTTTGCACACGTGCTGTGATAAGCCAGTTATTGAAATGTTTGATCTATTCTTTGATATAAAGTGTAGCTTATCCTTGATTTTCAAGACTTCGAAAGATTCTCTAATACATGCATTGTATTGGCCTTAAAACACACTATTAAAAGATAAATAATAAAACACACCAATGCATATAAAATAATAAGGTTGATTCAAATATTTCCCCCAAATCTAAACCTTTTAAAAACTTATAGTATCAATTATATCCCTCTTCAAATCTAGTAACTTTTGTCTGAAGAATTTTGTTCCATCACTAAGGTTAATTAAAGTTATGCCCTTTTCTGTGCAAGAGGGCTTTTTAATTGTGGTTTAGACATTTGCAGATTGAAATGGAAAATTTCAAATTGAAGAATGCCCTATATTTTTATTCTGCTAAAATGAGATAGGATAGAAAAAGAGATAATCTTAACATAACTTCTTAAATGTGTGCAAGTTATGGTGGTACGTACTTCATTTGTTCTATGCTTCTCAATTTCACTGGTTATAGATTGTAAAGCATTTATTTTTCTCTTACGTACATTTTCATAGATGTGGTATAAACTATTGGAAAAATCATCAGAATTCTCTTACACCTTTATTCTAATTGAATTAACAGTGCACGTCAGTAAAAGGGCAGCAGGCAATATCATGGCGATACCACATTTCGTCTCCAACATTCAACAGCACATTTACCAAGAGTGACGGTAAATTATTACGAACTTAGTAATTGCATGATCATAACAATGTCGTCGAAACAAAACGATTCTAAGAAACCAATCAAAACTTAGGATATTAAAACGTGATAGTTTTCATTCCTGGAGACTTATGGATCCCTAATATATATATATATATATATATATATATATATATATATATATATCCAAAACCACGGCATGCTATTTGTGACATCACTCGATGTCAACACAATCTGTGGGTCTGAATTGTAAGATATCTAAGTCCAGTGTTTACATCATATAAATCGCTTTTCATAAAGCAGATAACATCTATTCTCGTTATTAAAATTTAAATTAATACTAAAGTAACAACTTGCTAATTGTATATAAACATAACGCTGGTCATTTTATGTTTTACACTTTATCCTCTTTTCTTGTTGTAGTCAGTTACTAGAATAACATTTTAATTCTTTTTATACTCTTTGTTGTGACATATATTGTTCACTTTATTTCTAGCTAAATGAATAGGTGCATTTGTTTCTAGTTATCTTTCGTTTCTGTGTCCCCCCTTTCTCTCTCTTATGATTTTCATCCTAATGAATGCGTGTTCGAAAAAAAAATATATAAGCATATTCTTCCATATCCGGGTATTTACATGTTAATTTATTGATGAGTTCTTCATTACATTTGAAAATTTATTTGTCTTACATGAAGCTGGTGAAGTCGAACTTATGACAGAGTGAAGCTACTGTTCTGTTGATATGGTCAGTCTTCCGCTTGAAATCAATGGATGTGAAGTTTTCTCCTCAGGAAAGTCACTGGTATGTGTCCCGAAAGATTTCATTTTATTTTGATATTTTTAATTGATATACTCTATAGCGGCAAGTTTTTCTAATAGTTACAAAATTGTCAGAATGTACAACTTTTTCTTGTGGATAATCAATTTACTCCAGGAGTTTGTCAGCACATGAAAACAACTCTTCATATGCTTGCTCGTCTCTTCCCAAACTTCTTTCCTTTACCATGATCTTAATTTTTTCTGAGAACTATTGCTCTCAAAGTAGTGCTACAATCATGTAGTGTCTAATTCCCAGACGTCAGTAATGCTGCTTTATTCTTCTAAAAGACCGTTTATTACTTGTTTCATTTGCATCTTTGATTCAAATCTGTTTTTTCCTCCTTTTAATGGGACTGTTAACTTTCCAATGAAGCAACCAGACAGCATTTCATTAAATGGGACAAAGTAGTGTTTCCTAATTACTTTTAAGCATTGAATTTGAGAAGCTATGCTTTCAAATTCATTTCGTAATCTTCCTCGTCAAAATGCATGGAATAAACATGGAGATGTCTGTACAGAAACGATCGGCCCTTCTGCATAACTGAGTCAATTGTTTTTAAGGGCAGTGCTTTAGGAAACCTAAATACAAAATATATGATGCTTTAGTTTTTCTATCATGGTTGACACAGGAAGCAACACTACATCTGTAAGTAATTTTCCTTTGTTCTCAATAACATTAGGCATTTAAAAGAAGCTTAGGTATCAAAACCCACTCCTAAAAGTTTATTTACACAACGAGCATCCACCTAGCCTTGCTGCAACTAAAGATAACTGGACACTAACTACATTAGAAACAGTAAATATTATTGGCGCATAACACCCGTGATACCGCATTTCTCATATTCAAAACTATTACTAATAGAAAATTAACAGAAAATTATATTGGACTGATAGCTGATGTGCTATTAGTGGTAACGTGTTTTTATTGCTAATAATAAAATAAACAGAAAAGTATACTAAACTTTTAGCTGTTGTGCTAGTAGTAGTAGTAATAGTAGTACAAGTATTAGTAGTATTAAAAATAGTATTAGTGGTAGAGTAGTAATAGTAGAAGTAGTACTAATAGTAGTACTAGTAGTACTAGCACTAGTGGTAGTACTAGCAGTAGTAGTACTAGTAGTAGTAACAACATGTATTTGTTTCTAATAGGAAAATAAACAAAAATGAAACTAAACTAATAGCTGTTGTTCTAGTAGTAGCAACGTGTATTTATTGCTAATAGGAAATTAACACAAAATGATATTAAACTGATAGCTGTTGTGCTAGTATTAGTAATAACGTGTATTTGTTGCTAATAGGAAAATAAACAAAAATGATTCTAAACTGATAGCTGTTGTGCTAGTAGTAGTAATGTGCATTTATTGCTCAATATTTGCAAACATTATTTCTACAACACCGTGATCATGGGCCTTTCGACAATACATATTATTTATTACACAGATATAGAAAAAGAAGTTGCACTTCATACTAAATAAATCTGCGGTGATAAACCAGATAGCTGCTTCGATGTCCATTGTATGGGATAAATGAAGTGGCAGAAACATCAGCATTCTCATTGTTTAGTGTTTATTTACTCTTCATTCAGTTCTACTCATCACACTTCCTGCTTACGTAAATACCCTTTCAACCGTATGAACGTCATTTATGACATTTATATTTTAAGCTCTTGACTACATGGTCGATAAAGACACTTCTTTCGTGTTGAAGAGTTGACATTTTAAAAGCAAAGTACTAAGAGAGGGAGAAAATATAAGCTTTTTTTATTAAGTGACTTGGAAAACACAACATTTGTTTTTGTGCAGATGCTATTTAACTGTCTTTCCAGGCCTCTTTCGCTTATTTATATCAAACTCCACTGTATGGTGCTGTACCAACCTCATGCTGCTACGGGACTTTGGGAAAAGAAAAATAAACATTGTTCATTCTTTTCTCAATTAAACTGTTACATAATTCGTTCATGAAATAAAATTTTAGGTTTATCTCCAAATATATCATTCACAAAAATATTTGCTAGACTCCTCGAGAGTATTAAAAAAAAAAAAAAGAACCAGTTGCTTTAGATGTTGTCTTGCAGCAGTTGGTCTGAAGCATCCTATACACAGATCGTCCTGAAGCATCGTTACACAGCGTGTCCTACAAGTGCACTTTATAGGCAACACATTAACTTCTTAATAAATTGATAAAGTTACTATTTTATTGCCATTTAATACCGGATTAATACTGTACATATCAGAAACCCATTCAATTATGCAGAAATGCAGAATTTCATAATTGTATGACGATTCTGGGGCAACCTTTATAAGTACTACCTTGCACATCTTACTACTTTTGTTATTTTTATAACGTTAACAAAGGTGGATGGACCAATGGTATATGTATTTCTTATAGCCTGCAAAGAGGCTTATAGTTAAATACATTAAAAACATTTCCATGTATAGTAATGGTTACATGGCTAAAAGTTTTTACCTTTTAAATGATAAATTTTCAAAAAAAAATATTTGTTAACTTTGGTAATAGAGTAAATCTCGTCTTTGACACTATTGTCTATTAATACGTTTTTCCATAGGCGGCGCCGGACCATCACCAAGGCGAGCCAGGTTCAATGCTAGCGGCTGCAGGTGAGATTTGTGGCAGGCGAAGCTACATATAGGCAGTTTTTTTTTTTTTCAAAATACTGCAGTTTCCTCTTTCACTTATACCAACACTGCTTGATCATTATCTGACACTCATCTTCACCTTCATCAGGCCGATTTTTGGGGCATGGCTTTCAAACGGACTTTCTACTGCCCTCTGTCGTCCTTGTGCCTAAATCCAGAGTCTGGTCGAGAAGTGAGTTGACATTAGAATTCACATTTTATATTTATTCAGTTGATACATTTATCACAAATAATCTAAATAATATTGTGAACTAAATTTAGCCGTTTGAAAGAACAAACCTGAAATATAAATGACGGCAAAATCTACTGAAAACCTACACTGGCCTGAGGATGGGAGAGGGGGGTGTCATTAATCCCAGAACGAACTAATTTAAATATATCTTAATCATCTTGTTAGGTAAAGAGATTCTTCGTGAAATATTGCACAATGAACACTAATGGTGTTGAATAATTCGTATCAAAATTTATAAAACTTGAAGCTAATACATGATAAAAGTTAATAATTACTTACAAATATGGGCCATTCATATTTCTTCCGGGGCGGCTCACAGGCGAATGTGGTGTCTTGCTGCATTGAAGGTCTACTCTCGACTGTCGTTGCAAAAATCAAGGCAATTATGCATAATGCGTCGACTATTCGCTATTCTCCCCTTGTATTCTTACTTTAAGGGACTTGGTTAGCCTTATAAACAAACTGTGCTACACTCTGTTGCTAATAATGACTCTATATGTTGATATTGCTACTGCATTTTCAACGCCTTATTATTACCACCGTTTTATAATTGCCACAATAATCAAATATGCATAGGTACATTATTTTTGATAGCTTTATTTTTTTTATTTTTCACAATATTAACGCCTGAGAAGAAGTCACTGGCTGCAGGGCACTGTTAGTTTATTTTACAGTATTTGCACTACTGATAACAGCTAAATTTATACTATCCTTTTTCCCTTCCTCTCTAATCTACAAAAAACGAAAGTTACGGCATATATAGCCCATTCACTGTTCAGTTTTATGGCTGCCATTTGAATCACAATTCCATAAAGTAAAATGATTGTTCTTCGTTGTTATCAAAAATATGTTATCCTGATACGAGGGTAGGTCCATAAGTTTCCGGCCTAACTATTTTTTAGATATGAGAAAGACAAAAACTATATTTCACTTTTCAATATAGTTATACTTTATTGCAATACACTTCTCACATCTTTGAATTAACATTTCAATCCTCCCCCCCAAAATAGTCAGGAGTCTTGTCTGCAAAATGGGCATAAACAGCATCCATCACTTCTTCCTCACAATTAAATGTCCTTCCTCGAAGGTCCTTCTTGAGTTTTGTGAAGAGGAAATAGTCACTGGGAGCTAGATTTAGGCTGTAGAGTGATGGTCGATCTCCTTGAAGCCACATTTCTTCACAGCTTGCTTTGCAACAAGAGCTGTGTGCACAGGCGCGTTGTCGTGAAGAAGGCGTACACCACCACTCAGCTTTCCTCCCCTTTTCTTTTTGATGGAAGCACGTAGTCTGTGCAGTAGGCCAGCATAGTACTCCCCATTTACTGTGGAGTTCCTGTCCTTGAAGTCAATGAACAGTATTCCTTCACAGTCCCAAAAGAGTGGGACCTTGATCTTCTTGGTTAATCGAGTGACCGTGACCTTTAGAGACGATGCTGCGCCAGGTTTACGCCACTCCATTGATTCTCTTTTGGACAAGGAATGATTATAGTAGAGGACCATAGTTTCATCTCCTGTAACAACGGTTTGCAGGACTTCTCTCTCTTGCCATGACAAGACTACAAAAATACCAGGCAACAGATGACTCGTTGCTGCTTTTGGACAGGAAAGAAGTTTAGGCACCCATCTTGCATGTTTAAATGTTCATGATTAATTCGAAGGATTGTTGTTTTAGAAAGGCCCTATTTCTGTAACTTCGAGCCGCCGGTTTTCATACTTTCTCCTTCCACAAGAGCTACACATAGCCATCTTTATGCAACTATATCTGAACAGCTGAACACCGCGGAGCGGTCGCCTGTTGTGCCTCTGTAGCAAAAACGGGCGTTAAACACTGTTCATTCATTCACAGTGGAGTGGAAGCTACAGCTGAAATTATTTATGTAACATTTAAGGTATAACACCCGATAAGACTTTTGTGAAGGGGATAATCCTTATCGGTGAGGCCGGGAACTTATGGACCTACCCTCGTAGGTATGAAAAAGAAGGAATGAACAGACGAGACAGTTGACAGAAATGGAAGAAACGTTTAGGGGACTGGCACATTACGGAAGGGTGGGGGGTGGGAATACACGATAACTGCTGACGAGAGCAAAAAACTAAAAAAAAGAACCAGAATAGTTAGTGATGCCCTCTGATAACTGAGCAATAACTACAAGACTGTTTTAGTAACAACCCTAAAAGTTTCTAGCAATAAATTTAAAGAGAAGAAACATAAATAATTGCTTTTCTGTCTTTGTTGTATAGCTAATCCTATCTGATAGCTATATCTCATAGCTATAGCTATCAGAAATCTATTTAGCAAGACGTTTCTTCATGTTCTGTTCTTTGTTTGATAAAATAATCCCGAACATTAACTATAACATACCAATGGAGTAACTCGCATTCCAGCTTGGGGCCGGCCATCCTGACCTGTGGTTTTCCCTGGTCGCTTAGGATGGATTTTTCCTTTCCACTAATTTCCCGCTCTCCCTTTTTTATCTTATTTCATTCCGGTCGAAAGTGTCAGGCGAGGTGGGTGGTACAGTTGCTTGTGCTTTGGAAAGGTCTCTATCCCGTCGTTGGTATGGAAGCGTACCTTCTGAAGATCTCGAATTTCTTTGAGGAGACTTCACCAGCGTAGGAATGTTCAATCTGGAAATATGTTAGAGAATCGCCTCACCGCCCGACGTCTCCCACACATCATTAGAAGGTGCCCCTTTCGGAGATGTAGGCACAAATGGCCAGCTTTGAACAAGGCTGAAGTACGAAATATCCTCCTCCGCACCTAACAATCCAACTATAATATAACTATAATATAATATAACGCAATACAATGCATTGCTTTTCTTGAATTGATGCTGTGTCATCCAAAAACATTCCATTTATTTTGATAGACTGCATTTTCTCTGTCTTTACCATTACATTCTGCAAGATGATTCACATAAGAATAGTATTGCATTGTCTTTGTTTTGCTTTTTCTTCTGGAAAACTGCTCTGTATCGCAATCGTACAATGTCCTAAATAGCTTTTCTGTACAGTAGTCTATAAATTCACTAGTTTTCTTATTAGCTTCCTGTATAATTTCAAAAAAGAGAATTTAGCTTATAAACAAGTACTTTTCTTATTCCTGCTGTTTTCTATCCTAAATTCTTAATAAAAGCTCGTTTTCCTTTCTGTGTTTCAAGTATTTCATTACTATTGATCACAAGAAATGTGTGGCTTCTCCATTTAAACAAGTATTATATTTTAGCTTCATTTGCTCTCAAAACCCAAACATTAGTGTAATTTATTATTTTGCTACCGGGGACCATAGAATGATTATATCAGTTCATAGAATTAAGACCGTATTCTCCTCTGATAGGACGGAGAGAGTTCATTCATTATCAGCAGCTTATAATAATTTTATTTAATGATCTCGCCCATTTGAACACATATTATCTCTGCTTCACAGTACATTCACTATTATGCACGAGTTTTTTATTTAGTGGATCTTTGCTAGATGTCATTTTGCATTTATGTCACGCCAGTATCAATGGCAATTGTAAAATCACTGAATTTCCTTAAATACTAGAAGCACATCGGGTATATTAAAGGCTCCCATATTCATAAAGTAGAAAATAGTTTAGTTTTAGTGATAAATCCGTCGTCCAATATACTTAGGCAATCGGACATTAAGAATAAGAATAATCGGTCTTGCTCTGTAGCATAAGCGCTGTTAATGCCCAGTTGAATAACCTAGAAACAAAATGTTCATGTAATGGACATGTTATGGCCTCCTGGCAGAGCTACCCTAAATAATTATCATTTTATATATTCATCATTATAGGGCCAGACATGGGACGTAGCTCACAATACATATCTAATAATAGTCTGTCTATCCTTAATCAGAAGTAAATAAAAATAGGAAAATTGGGGACCGAGGTATACACTTAAAACACAATAACTAAGGTTGTTTCTTAACAATTAGGAATAACGCTCCCTTCTACGATGGACGTCGACCAAGATAGTCATACCAAACGAGTTGATGAGACATCCCGTATGTGTAAGGTCTACTCTCCTCAAGATCAAGCTAGAAACTGTTACGAAACACTATGCATTACACTATTACGCATTATTTTTCCTCACTGACAATCCCAAACGTCGTTTCTTCGTGTTTAACTGATTCAATGCAACAATCCATGTACTGGTTTCCCCACATTTCTCCCTTCGCCCATTTTCACAATGTTTATATGTATATATGTATATGGATAAAAGACTAAGAAAAAGTCACACTTGAGATCGATATACTTCGAACTCGTGAAGTCCTTCTATGCCAAGAAGACAAAAAGACACTTGTCTTCTTGCCAAAGAAGTATAGCGATCTCAAGTGTGACTTTTTCTTAGTGTTTTAGACTTTTCTACTATTATAATTACTGTTAATTTGTTACATTGTTAATAGTGTTACTTTATTTTTATTTTATATTATATATATATTTATATATATTCCTGCTAATATTATAAAAGAAGATGCAAAAATATATTCACTGAACTTTAACGTCTGTATTAAAATAAACGCAATGTTTCTAATTTGCATTTAAAGTACAATTAAAATTTCCTCAAACTCAGGACAGGTAAGTGAGATATGAACAATATAAAACATTAAGAACTTCGGAATAAGAAATAGCAACATCTATTCTTACCGTTTGGAAGAAGGTATTTATTAATTCTGATAGGAAGATTTGCAGATATCCTCTAAAATGCATAACCGTTTGTTCCATCCACAAGAGGGAAAACTAAAACCAAAGAAATTTGGAAAGTAATTTAACGTATTTGTGAAAGTATGTATTCAAAGGGCTTTTATGACTTACTTTTCACTCAACCACGTTAGGTATATGTTATACATTTCTCTTTGTGTTTCATACACAAGGTTGAACTCCGTGAGGTGATCACTGTGCCTAAAAGTTGTGTTTTTATTGTAATATTTAAATTTTATTGAAAGCATAAAATAGTGTATTATTTAAAACTAATACTTTTCAGCATTAATCTATTATAAGAAATATTGAAAATTATGCCCCCCGTGGCAATGCGCGGCCATCATCTGCGTAAGAAATTCTTGTACTTCAACTTTTCTTACGTACTGAAAACATGGCGTTTCAGAATATTTTTCTTGTCATTGAGAGATCCTGTCTCTTGTAACCTTATTAATAAGTTAGCGAACAGTTTCTCTACCTAGAATATATTTACTTGCAAATTGCCTTATCACTTCTCTGCAAAAAAGTAATTATATATAACATAGGAACACACAACTACTTACTGATAAAGCCTCTCTCAAACTAGCTACAAGCTGCTGTATCACATGCATTATACGGCTTTGACGATTGGCTTTTCCGAGCAACAAGGCTCTGCAGGTCCATAAATCGAATAACTGCGCTGTATAAGCACAAACAGGAGCACTCAGTGAAGGAAAGCGACGGGAAAAAAATAAATAAATAAAAGAAATTGTTTGAAAATTAAAAAAAAAAAAAAGTTTTCATTCTTATCAAAATTATAGCTTGAAGTGAGTAAAGTGTTTTTGTTTCTTTGGAAAGGAAGACCATATTACAATATCCAAGTATTTGCTGACCCATGCTCCAGCGGGGATGGTATCCTCCCCTAAGCCATCACTCATGGCCAGCCGGACTACAGTCGGCCCTGGTGGTCTAACGGTAACCATAGTTGCCTTCTAAACCCATGATCTCGGGTTCAGGATCGGCCAGGATCGATCCTAAGTATGGCTTCCTTCGGAAGGGAGGTAAATTATGTTGTGAATCCCATTTCATAGATTTACGGCACGATAATGAATCTCAAGTCTGAAAGATGAGGACTGAGCAATTTGTCGGCCGTTTCATGACTTGAATTGAATGGGACGCTCAGGATCTGAGATGTTAAAAACGTCCATAAATAAACCAAATGAACGAAAACTGAACTATGCAGGAGTGAGGACAAGGCAAGTAGGTGATAAAAACACTGGAGTGGCAGTCTAGTACCTCAAAGTACAGTTTCACACATTTCTGGCATCTGCTTAAGAAATTGCTCTTTACGCTTCTTAACTCTCTTTAAGAAATTACATGTATTTTGATGTATATTATTTTTTAGTTCGTCTAATGTGTGTGGGTACTAATAATTTATCAATTACATTACTACTTGAAAGCCTATCAACTGAATATTTATTTTCAGATGTTCTCTTGATAGAACGAGCAGACTTGGTACAAACATGCGAACCATAAACAAACGCAGTGAAATAGAACAGAATAGAATAGCTAGAACAGAATAGCTTTTGCCATTTGTTGTTCTTCGCAGATTTTAGTCTATGATTTGACAAGCGTTGTTTATTTCGCTGTTTAAACAACGCTAGTTGAAGAGGCATGAAACTCTAGGCCAACCTAGCAGTTTGATGAACCCTGCCTGCACGCCAGTCCCAACTTCTGTTCGCCGGCTGAACTTGAGCGACGGATATTCGGCCCGCCGCATTAATCATCTGTAGTGATACAACATATTCTACCATGGACTGCGAAGTTGCCTTGCATCAGCTGCGCAGTATAACTGACCCTGAGCTCTGCCTAGCATTGCGATGTATACAACAGCATGTTTCTAGCTTGCAGCCATGTGTGTTGACATCTTGTTTTCGATGTAATAGTTCCATCTTTAGTCATTAGATAATTCGATATCCCGATATATAACATTTTACAGAGTTTCATAAACATTATCTTAAATAGTTGTAAATATAAGGACAGTTTAAATATCTGGAATAAAATAGGTTACCAGTAATATCTGGCAGTTAGTAGAAACAATTAAGTAGTTCTTTTTTCTTGTCATATAGGTTTTTGAAAATAAAAATGTGCTAAAAAGTATATAGTTTATCACATTTTATGAAATTTTAATGCTATTTTTACATTTTAATTGCTGGAATGTTTCGTATTTTTATACATTTCATGGATATTAAGGCATACCTAATGCAATGGCTACTATTTCCCAGATGCATGTCCTTTTCCTAGAGAGTTAAATGTGGAAACAGCTAAGAGAGACAAACATTTGTACGTAATCCTATTTTCTAGACGCACTTTAGCACCGGGCCCTTATGGTATGTTATATTTACTCCAGTTTATGTGTCTGCGTAGTTTGCAAATCATGTTTAGTTTCCCAGGAGTCTCTGGAGATAGCTTGCGTCACGTCCGACTGCAACCGAGACCTCTTCATTCGAAACCCAAACTCAGTGCAGTAACTTGATGACCCATTCCATGGTTTCTATGCCAAGACTCCAGTTCGTCGCTTCTAATGGATTGAATTTCAATTAACGAAAACTTTTGTGCAAGAAGAGAGGACAGCGCTGAAGAATGAAAGCAGACCTTCCTAGCAGAGCATATCGTTTTTCTCTCCGAGAAAATTGGCAACATGCAAAAGGATCCATATTGTTCTGGTGTAGTCCATCCCAAGGATCACTTTCTTTCTCTCCACAATCCTCTCTCTTAGCTTCCACAACTTTTTATTAGTGTTTTCTCTTCGCTTCTCCCCTTCCTCGCGTTCCTTTGGGAACTGATTTTCTTTTTGTTCATGCTTTCTCCCGCCCATCGAATTTTCTTCTTTTGCATACACAGCAGAAATTCTCTGCTTAAAGAGATTCTCTTTTATAATTATACGCCCTCTGTTTTTACAAAATAGTTTAAACAAAGAAACAGTACAAGATACAATACTTGCGATTGACTTTGAAGTAGTGTATATTTTATTTTAATCTCTGCCAAGGAATTTCAATTTCTTTATCTTTTTAAATGGAAGATGCTTTCTCTTCTGGTAGCTCCAGTGATTATTATTTAATGTTCAAATATACAATACTTTCATTTTTTTCAAAATCACAATTAATTGCTTTTAAAGCGGTAAGATAATGGTAGCTATATTTAAATTTTTTAAAAAAAAATATGTCACTGTTATTCCTGTTCAGGGTCATTTGCTCAGTTAAACACCAATAATTTTGTAATGTTATTCTAGAATGTTTTTTTTATAATTATTCGTATATAAATATAAGGAATAAACTTTGTCAAGATTAAGAGAAAAAGATGGAGGACTTTTGAGGTTTATCGCCTCTAAAATATGAGTTTTCTTTTAATTTGTATGTTGAGTACAATTGCTAAAATTTCAGCTTTCCATGCAAATTCCTCATTATATCATAAACTTGTAAACATAAAACTTTAAATTATCACCAACTATTTGTGACAGAGTAACAACTTATTTAACCAAACATGAAAATTATGAGTTACTTTTATAAATATAGAAAAAGTTCATCATATTTAAAAAATGTTCACTGCTTGCTATTCAATGCAACTACTACGTTTTTCATCAATCACATGAAAACGTATTGACAAGTGCTAACTTAACATTGGAGGATATAGGGTGTTTTGACAAAATGTACATTTTCATACAAATGCCACATTATATCAGAAGCTTGTGTGCATTAAAACTTGAAATTTTTATAATCTATTTTCCAAAAGTTGCAATTTATATAACGAAAGGATGTGCAAATTCGGCGCAAATAATTTTTAAAAAATAGAAGTCCAAAGTATATCAAATATGAAAAATTGTAACTTGGTACTTTTCAATGCTACTTCCACTTTCTTCCTCAATGACATGAAAAATCATTCATAACTTTGCAAAAATTAGCTAATTATATTTAATATTTTCTTAAATAATGGGTAATGAATTTGCTAAATATGTGCAGTGTGGAATTTCTTTGAGCAGTTCTCTCGTCTTCCCCACTTCTCTAATTGGCTCGCACTTACTTTGGGCAAAATAAATATCTAAAACTTACGTAAGGAGTTTATTAGTGGGCTAAGGATTGCTGATTCTTCAACGTTTTATGTCGCCTAGCAATTTTCTTCCCCAGCATAGAAATTTAAAAAAAGTTTCAGAGAAAATTACAGTGGTTAACTACAAGCTTTACACAGGCGCCCTATAATGGACACATTTAATAATTGTATAATGCTGCGTTAAATAAATTCAACTTTCATAAGACCACGACTGTTAAAAAGATAGAACTATCCTATTTATCTCTAAACTAACATCAAAATCATTCCTTAAAAATTACATCCTTCCTGCCTGCATACGTGAACACAGATTCCTCATATTTCATGCAACATCTAGTTGGGGATTAAATCTGGAATTGTGGCATTAAGTTGATTAATGCTGTAAGAACAAAGTATAAACACTTTACTTTTCAAAAATTCGCATAAAAATAAATCGCATGCAGAAAAATCAGAATGTTTCGGTGGCCAAAGAATATCGGCGGTTGTGGTGTCCAAACTACTGCCGCATAACGACGATATTTTTGCAGTATGGGCCTTCGTTTTAATCCTGTAGGAACCAAATATACTCTTTCATAGGGCCGTTCATTGGCCACCAATCTGAAGTTTGTCAGCATATCGGTCCAAATTCACAGTAACTACGTGTTATCCTCAATAAAATAAATCGGTCCTGGTGGTGTGATTGGTAACCACATTTGCCTCCTAAACCCAAGATCTCGGGGTTCAAATTCGGTCAGGACCTGCGGATTTTTCGGGCGTAAAAATCTTTAGTATGGCTTTCTTCGGAAGGGAAATATAGTGAGGGTTCCGTGTCGTACATTTACGGCACGATAAAAATCCTCAAGCCTGAAAAAAGAGGCCTCTGAGCGAAAAGTTCGGCCTTTTCACGAAGAAAAAAAAATCGGCCAAGATACTCCTTTTGTACACACCCTCAGTTTTTCATGCACAGTGAGAGAAATTTTTACTTAGAAAGTTTTGCTCATTCATGCAGCCATTCAGGTAAAAGTGTACTTCATCTAACGTTCAAAACTTTTCCAGATTTCAGTTTCACTTTTAGCATTTGCTAAAACTGTTCAATAAAAATAACTCTCTACATACTTTCAGTTCTTGCTGTATCTGAATTTTAAAAAGATGGAAGTGCAAATCATAAACAATATCCTACTCAACATGTAACGTGACAAACAGCGAAGGACCGTGTTCGCCTTGTAGAGCGAAGTGAATACGCACTATTTCAGGCTTCCTCCCAGCTCTGATATTCGCTGGTGATCGAACAGTTTTGCTTCATGCTTCTTGATTATTGTTGAACCTATTGTTTCTCAGCCCAGATCAATAGTGTAAACTGACGGATAGGATCATTACGCCGAAGTCAAAGGTGATGCCAAATCTCTCGCCTTGCAGTTTGGGAATAGTCGTTGATTATATAAAATTATTTTATTGCAAAAACACGATGCTGAGCCAAGCAACCATTGAGCCATGTTTACCAAATGACATTATTGTGGGAACAAAATAGCACCATTATAGTTATGCCAACATCAATAATATGTTGGAATTTACAAAACCGTCCTTTCCCGCACGCTAACTTTTATTACTTTTAGACTGTTGCTTACTTTGCACTTGGTAAATAGAATTAAACGTAATAATAAATTAATTTACAACAAAAAATCATGCCATTGATTTAATAAAAATATATGAAATCAGAGAATGTCTAAAATGTCTTTAATCTACTTCTATTTCACCTATACGTGCTTATATAATAGAAAGTGTTAAAATGTAATTTTTAAACATTAAAAATAACAATTACGTTTAAAGGAAAGCAAATGTGAATCAAAAATATAAAATTAAGCATTGCATAGGATTTCATTACAATGACAAAAATTTAGAGAATAGAATATTTATTATTTAGACATATATTTCAACAGATAGAAAATAAAATTTACATTTTCTCTGTAATGTAATTGAGTAAGTAAAACAGGAAAAAATTGAAACAGCAAAATTATAAACAGGTATGTAGTAATGACAAACTAAATAATATTCAAATTTAAAATAAAACTAGAGATAACCTCAATCAAAAGAAAAAAATAATCTTAAACAGACGTTAGTCCATTTGCATTAACTGAATGCAGTATTCTCCTTAGAAATTCTCCAGGTTCTACTTTAAAAGGCACAGAAGAGTAATGGTCCACAAAAAGATGATTAGAGCAATAAATTGCTCTTATTTTCTACTCTGTGTGCTAAGACAACAGATTTTATTAAGCTACTGTGCCTCCTTTATTCTTAACGTAACATTTCACAATTAAGAGAGTGTTCTGTTCAAATTAAAATGTGAAAAATAGTCAAACTTACGAGGATTTCGATCCCCTTTCTTTGTGACATTTGGCGTCCCTTCACGAGCTCTTCGGGTACCACCGGTCTTGCCATGCATATTTATACAAATGAAGTAACAGGAAATGTGTGAACGTAAGGTCTAAATCACAGGCCGTGTAAATTCCGCTTCCAACCCCTCCATCTTTTCCCCATCCTAGTGGCTTCATCTTCGCTTTCAAAGCAAGTGTTTCGTTTCCAAATGGGGTGAATATATAACAACCGATATATTTTTGCAGCTAGCGTCCTTCCAGAGTAAATTTAAATGCTATTGCCTGAGTATTTTTTTCTTTTTTATTCCTTTCCTTCTCTTTATGTAAGTACAAAACGTCTCTAATTCAAATTCTATATAGACAGCCCTTTTAAGGTTTTATTTCGGTTCCCAATGATAAATATACTATTCATGGATTGTGTCCAATATTAAATAGTGCGTGAATGTACTTTGAAATTTATTAGTGATATTATAATATGTAGCAAAAGCAAAGCTAGTTTCTGGACTCTTAGGTCGCTTCGACTAACGAAATGCTAAGAGAATATGAAAGTTAAATACTATTTTATTTTTCACAGTAGAAGTGTAAAAGCAGTGTATCTCATTTATTTTAAATAGAGAAATATTCATAAATAATACAAATTAAAACTCTGATATATATCAATAATTATATTTTAACCACACCTTTCTGAACTTCATTCTGCATCCAGCGCAAAGTTTGAAAATTTATTTATTTTTTAATGAAGCATTCTACCGTGTTTTTCATTTACGTGGCAGCGGTTTTGGTACGGAGAACGTGTCGGCAGCCGGTAGCTGCGTGCTGGTAGGCACAAGCCCGCTCAAGGCCGCAGTTGCAAGGGGATAAAATAACGTTCATTGCTACTTCGTTTATTGCTAATTTTTACTCCTCTACGCGTGTGCCTGCTCGTGTGCTGTTTCAAGAGTGTTTTAGAGGTTAATACAGATCAAAGATATGTGTTGTTTTTTCTGTATATTTACAAAACAAAAGATAATGTCTTCAGTTTAATACATCCTCTAATAGCAATACAGGTCATAAAAATATTGAAAAATTTTAAAACTATTGGACAAGGAATAAGACTGAATAAACCGCATTTTAACAGAAAAAATTTTATGCTTTTGATATTCGATTAGAGCATTCGCAGCGCAAATATCTATTAAAATTAGGTGTACATCAACATTTCACTACAAAATTACTGAATCTGTATCCATACAACAAATGGACAGTCATCCGTGAGAGCGCGACCGGTTTGACGGCTGGAGGTACGTTGTCTATCGGCAGGGTCGGATATATAGAATCTCTGAATTCAAGCGCACAGATCTCTCGTGCAAATTATAATGCAATAATCGTCTACCTCTGGCATGGAAGATGTTGAAAATAATATCCTCGTGTCACCCACACATCTCTCATCTTTTACGAAAGATTGCATTCGCACGCATTTGTTCTTGTAACACTATTGCCGTTTCTCTCTTTTATTAAGTTTTGGAACCAACGTATGCTGATTATTCGATATATTTTATTTTAAAATTCCTCGATAAATAAAATTCGCATATGGTAAGATCTGGAGATCGTCCTGGTCATCATCTCTTTCCAATGATTCTGCCCTCAAAGATGAAGAGAGATCAGATAAATTGTGCTGTAACGGGGTTTTGGTTTTGTCGAAAAATGTAAAATTGCATTCAATATCTGGTAATTCTTGGAAAAAGAGTGTGATTATTATTTCTGTACCTCTGTGCTTTCATGGTATTTTCATAACACATAATCCCTTCAATTCTGTAAGCATTCGCTGCGCATAATGCACCGTTCTTTGGTTATTCAATGGAATTTTGCGTCGGGTACCGTTGTTATGTGTGCTACATGAATAATGCTTCTTCCATGGGGGAAAAAATTAAAAAAAAAAAAAAAAAATGAAAGGTGGGTTAAAGGAATATAACACTATCCAAAAACCAGTTACTGAAATGTATTTTATTTGTACGTATATGTAGCTGCATTTCCTGAGCAACAATTATACGGTTTTAATTTTAAAATTTTTATGATATTCCAGGCCGACGTATGCAAAATTTCTGTTTCCTATACAAATCTTCGCAGAGATTTCTTTGGACTTTGTTCAAACTTTTCTCCAATTTCAAATTTCTCCTAAATAAGCACATGGGTTTACTTTTGGTTTCTTATCGAGAACAGATCGCGTTTCTTTAATTAAATTCACAATATCACAAACAGTACATCTGTGAGGTGTAGGAACACGGAGGGAATTTTCCTACACAGCGTCGCCTGACTTTGATGTTTGTTTTACATTCAAATCACATAAGAAAATTCTGTTTTATAGCGTAGTGACTTTTGGCATTATAAGACCACTATCAAATGTGTAAAGCGAAAAACACTTTGTCTCACAACTTTAAGTACTTTAGTACAGACAAAGGCCGCTTTCCGTGGGAACATTGAAGGCCAAAGGAACCGGTTAGCACCTCACACTTCTCCTTTGTTGCGGTCCTAGCGGATTAAAGTCCATTTGAAAGCAGTGTAGAGGTGCAAGCCTTTAGAATCCAGAACAACGCATTTTTATAAATATTTCTTTTTTATTACTGACAAAACATGGACTCACTAATATGAACGGGTCTTAACGGTTATAGTTATATGTACTAACTAACAAAATGTTCCAAGATTCCTGCTCAAAATTTCAATATATATATGACACTAAGATCGTTTTGTGGTGTACCTTAAGGGCGAAACAAATGGTTGTCTCTTTTTCACCATGAAAAAATGAATGCAGAAGGACACTTAAGCTTAATTTTGCAACGTTTTTCCCACAGCACGCGAGAGGAAATAGCGAATATTTGTTCCGAAATAGAGTTGCAACCCATGAATCAGAATGTAATTAGGCAATGCAACATTGGTCTGGAATCCAATTATGATATTTAAGAATGTTCTCTGTTCAAAAATCTCATAGTTGTTATTAATGAAATTATGCATCTAGGGTTTAAAAATACCGTATAATATACCAAAATGTACTTTGCAATTCTGTTTACTGTTAGTATTACTAGTGTAGCTCGAAACAACATATACCACTGCTATATTTATTGTTTTGCATAAATATGGGCTTTTGGCGCATGTCCCATGCAACCACCTGTTCTAAACTTTATTATTATGGTATCATAGGTAGCGAATTAAAATTAATGGAATCTTACCTTTACAAATCGTAGGCAAATAACTGTGGCAAATGAAGAAAACTCTACTGTTGCTGATGTAAATATTGGTGTCCCTCAGGGCTCTAATTTGGATCCTTTTTTATTCTTAGCGTTGATTAATGACATGTCTTTAAATATGAATTGGGATTGCATTTTATTTGCCGATGACAAATCTCTTGCATCAAGGACGAGCGATCGATCTGTCATTATTTATGCATTCTTCCTTGGCTGACGCTTCTAAATGAATTGATGCTAATGATTTGAAGGGGAACAATGACAAAATTCAGTTAATTCTTTTCAGTTTAAAACAATTTTTGAAAAACAACTCCCATTATGCCAAATGACATGATATTACACTGGACACCAAGTTGGGACAATCCTATTAACTCAGTTTGTGTAAAGCTTTATCGTGTTATTTACTTATTAAATCAATTAAGAGACTTGTATCTATGGGCTGTGTTATGAATTCTTGTTATACTTTTTCTATAATATTTTATATTATGGTTTGCACATTTGTGACAACGGATCCAAAGTCAGTAAAATTTACTAATCGGAAAAAGGCTACAGCATTATAACTGGTTCTCCATAAGATGCTCATTGTCGCCCTCTTTTTATTGAATTAATAATAATTATTATTATCATTAACCAGTAATTTTAATTTCTTAGTGTTGGTCAAAACTAATCAACACCAGTTACAGTGTCAATTTGACAACCATACATATGATGCTCGAAACAATCACTTTATATTAAGGTCTAATGACAGATTAAGTAAAACTAAAAATTGTCTTTAATATGGCTTTAGATATGTTCAGCAGATTACCACGTGATACCCCTCTGTTAGTTTAAGTCGATTTAAAGGGTTTTAAAAACTTGGGTTATCAATAACCCTTTTTATAAACTTGAGGTTTTTGTTCTATAATAGTAATAGTATTAGATTTTATTTTCTGTATACTTGACTATTGTCCATGTTACATTGTATTAGTTCTGGCAAATAAACAATTGTAATTGCAATTAGTGGATGAATTGGCTTGGATTTGGCCTTTGTTATTACAGAATGACAGATCAAAAGTAAATTGTGAAAGGTATGAAATTAGTATCACACCGTGAGAGACTTCTGAAATACTTGAATCTTTTAGAAATTGCTTTCGAACAAATATATAAATCACGCTATTATTACGATTGAATTAGTTGCAATTACTGAAATGTAGGAACATAACGGTAGCTTTGTTAAGGGTGGTCAAAGATTTTATTTATATTTTCATATACTAATTTGGAAAAGCAATTACTGAAATGTGGGAACATAACGGTAGCTTTGTTAAGGGTGGTCAAAGATTTTATTTATATTTTCATATACTAATTTGAAAAAGCAATTACTGAAATGTAGGAACATAAAGGTAGCTTTGTTAAGGGTGGTCAAAGATTTTATTTATATTTTCATATACTAATTTGGAAAAGCAATTACTGAAATGTGGGAACATAACGGTAGCTTTGTTAAGGGTGGTCAAAGATTTATTTATATTTTCATATACTAATTTGAAAAAGCAATTACTGAAATGTAGGAACATAAAGGTAGCTTTGTTAAGGGTGGTCAAAGATTTTATTTATATTTTCATATACTAATTTGGAAAAGCAATTACTACATAATTTTTTATACATTTATAATAGCAGTGAGCTATTAGAAGGGTCATGGAGGTCGTTTAATTCTGAAATACCTATTTAATTTAAGTTTAATCTAAACAAAAATATTTCAATTTAGATATTGAGAAGTTAGTTTAAAAGCAACGTCTCTTCAATAGCCACCCCAATTTCAAATTTCAAATGAAATCCCTAACTTTTCATATTTAAAATTTAAGTGTTCAATGTTATCGCATCTTTTATCTTCTATAATTTCCTGAAAAATCTGAACTATTATTTTTTTAATTTAGACAGAATAAAAATTAAGGCCATTTGGTTGTACACATGAAAAACAAGACACATTTTATAAAATAACAATTATTAATATTAGGATAATATAATCTCTTTCGGAATTACTAATTATTCCGCTTACATTCAGATCTTTCTTGTCGAGTATACACGAATTAAAAACGTTTATTACCGAAACACAAAAGGCACAATAGTTTTCATAGCATTTTCTTTCCAAATGCTAATAATAGCCCAGGTTATCAGGAAATGAAAAAAAAATGCTATAATAATTGCATCGTGTTTAAAATTCAAGGATCATTGGGTAGGAGTGCTATGAAAATTTGAAAGTGGGGTGGAAACCTAAAGTGTAATTAGCATCGGTTTTAAACTTCTCTCTCACCTAACTGTGACGTGTTTTTGTTTAAATTAAATGTATGTTAAATGATGTTTATTCAGGCTGGAAAGCTTTGAAATAAAATCTCTGTGTAATAGGATTAGTTCTAATCGTAATGCATACATCTGGCAAGCAGCTGTTTGCCTTCTTTACTATTCTTGTAACGTCCGTATATCGCCTACATTTCCATTGGAAACCTTCTCGCAACAGTTGGATGACAAAACATCCCTCTTTTACTACATTGCACGATTTCTACATCAGTTGATTGTACCAACCGATTACAAAAGACGTCCGGTGGAAGGAGAGGGCGAGGCAGAGAAGTATCCATAAAGATAAGGGTAAACACTGGTTCGTGTGGAATTCGACGCATTTCGTGTTTTTGTTATTGTCAGAAGAGGGGATGGGAAACAATATTGCCTAATAACAAACGTCATGTTTTTCTTGGGAACCCGTGATATACTTGCTGGTTGCACGCGAGATCATGGCCGTAGCTCCCCAACTTTCCGCCGAGTGGCGCTCACAGCAGCATCCCACAATAACAAGAGGAAGGAAGTTTTCTAGAAGAGACGATCGAGTGCACGGAGAATATTAATTCGAGGGAAAGTTTTGTCACTGCCAAAACCTTCTAATTGATTGGTGTCATGAAATATAAAGAGTGTATTAACAAAAAGGAAGAAGAAGAAGTTTTCATTTCTCTGAAGTGGCTTTAGATATTATATGAAACACCCGCATGAAATGTAACAGGAAAATGTATAATAAAACTTAAATAAGAAAAGTAAAGCACTTAACTGCATGTAAAGTAAGGCATATCCCTCAAAACTGACAATACAACAGACTACAACAGCCTTTCAATGCGAATCAGAAACGGGAAAACAACAATAAACTGTGAAACAATACTTTTCATGTTTTCAGCAAAATACTGAAAGCATTTTAAATGTTTATTTCTAAGCGAAATAGGATTGTTAGCTGTTACTAATGCAAAATTTGAGTTTGTATTGTTTTATACATTTTTTCTTTGCCTTATACTGTCAATATTAAATTGAGAAATAAAGATGCTATTCATGTAATATTTTATTTTTTATAGCTAGCCTTATTTCGCTTAGCATATCCCTTGACTTTATACAGATTGAGTAGATTATTTAGAATTGTAAGTACTGCGAAACCCTCTTTCGGTCGAGAAGAGCCCTGCTACAATAATCTAACACGATGAGGTACGCAGTCTCTCACGAGAATAAACACTTAACTTGTAAGTTTATGGTGATTTATATATAAAGTTACAAATATACTTATTTTATTCCTCAACGAGTGTGAATTTATGATTCATATTCTATCTTGTTATCAAGAGATATTTTAAGAAAAATATCTGGTATTGGAGTTCCATATATAGTACAATTTATAACTTAGTTCATAACTTTCATGTTAAAGATAAAAGACAAAGAAAACAATGTTCACAGAATAAAATCAGATTGACAATGGATACTGCCTGGAGAAATTTCCTAAAAATCTCATTGTCTTTATCAGCTAATAGTGATTTGCTATACTTCCGTACAAGCGGTAGAAAGTACTTTAGGTTAAAACCCTTATTAAATTGCTGTAAAGCAAGAATTTAAAGCGCGTAATTCTGTGGTCAAGATTGGAGTTTCTGTTGGAGAAATTTAGCGTAAACTCATTCTATTTTCTATCCACTTATACGCATATGTTCATTTGCAGTGCTGCCAATACTAGAGCTCCGAAAAATGTACTTGCTCAATGAGAAATGATTTTATGACAAATTACTAAACAGATACCAGAAATATGTTGGAAATGAATGCAGAGAGTTCCAGCATCTTCTTGCATGACAATGAGTGCAATATTTTTAGTACAAATAAATCGTGTTTTGGAATCATAGTCAAGGTTCGGACCTTCAGCTTACCGCGCCGATATACTTGAAATATGAGCTACCGTGCTTTACCCGACCAAAACACCTTCCCCATCTGATTCTATGGTTGGGCATCGGTACGGTAAACCGAAGATTTCTGGTTCGATTCCCTGCCAGAATCTTGAAATGTTCTTATCTACTCTAATTTCAAACCTTAAACATGGCGTGTTTGAGAAAAATGTTTGGCATAAAAACTATTTTATTTATCGGTCACTCTAGCATTGCAAATTTAACCGCGAGACGGGAGTTTACGCCCGCAGCCCATGAACCATTCTCCAAAAACTCACAACTACCCAGTTTACTGGTGAATTATTATATTGATTTTTATTACCATATCGCGATCTAAATCTTTATAATATATATTATTTTAATATTAATTGTGGTATTATTTTATGATTCAGTAAGTATTCGTATTTAGAAATAAGGTTTGCAATTGCCTGCATTTGTTATCACGATTTCTGGATTAAGATGAACTAATAGAATTAATGACATAGTCCGTGAGCACCTAAGTTACCCAGCATTCGCCATTTCACTGTAGAAAAAATCTTCCCCTAGGAAACTTATAAGGGAATTCATTTCAAGCTCGCTGACTGATCAATGGGCATTTATTGTCTGGGCCAAAATGAAGGCTATGTTGTTATTACAATGATTCCAAAACCCAGTGCAGAAAGGTAGTTATTTTAATTCTGGATAAAGTGATTGCCTCCGTAACACACGTCATACTACCTTGTTTTTCTAGTAGTTTTGAACCGCCATGATGACCCCACTGTTGAAATTCTCTTGATTTACAAAGTTTTTCTGTATTATTGCTGACGCTAAATGGCGGCACTAAAGTTACTGAAAACTTTTCCTTTCGATTCATGCAGAGGGGGAATTTAATTTACTTAAGAGCCGTACTATTGGGAGAGCAATTTGGGTTCGAAATTACACATCCATCTTGAAATAAAGCTCGTAAATTACTCTCCTTACTTAGAGTTCGATAGCAAACACATGCCTCATGTCACAATATTTTTTTTTTGAACACAAAGAACCATTGTGTTTTATTGCAAGGATTGTAAGTTGCACCTCTGCCTTGTTCCCTTATCTTCTCTTTTTTTAATAGATCAGTAATGTTGTGTTTCCTGTAAATAATACTTTAGTCTATTTCGTACTTCTTGAACATAATTAATTGCTTTATTTATGAAAGGACGTTTATCAGGCTTTAGGAAGCTGAAAGAATAGACATTCATTTATTAAAATCCCATTAATTAAATAGTTAAATTCACCAGTGAAAATTTTGTAATTGTATATATTTTAGATATCAGTGCTACACCTTTATTAAAAATAATAGTACTTTTTAAATGTCATAGTTATTCATTTTATTTATAAAACTGCAAGCGTTTCTTATTTATTTGATAAACGAACATACATATTCATGATTATATTTTATCTTCATAACTTTTAGAAAAATACAAATGCAATTACACCAGCAGAGAATTAGAGTCGTACATTGTAGCAATGTAGCTGCTCGGTAGAATTTCTTGACATGTCCCTTATAATTTTAGATAAGTTTTAATTTTGTGCTTTTTGCAATTGCATTAGAGACAGATTAGTTACATAGAGGTTAGGTTAAATTATTTATTATAAGCAAGGTAGAGACAGGCTGTTTGGCACAACTTTGAATTGGTGGGTCATTATACAGTACAATTCGACAGAGCCATTCTGAATTTGTGTTTTGTCGTCGTTTCTCCTGGTTACATAGGTGAATGCAGGGATCGATATTTACTTTCCAAGAATTTTTCCCTTCTCTCGTTTCCTTTAATTTCATTCCATAGCATCAGTAACAAGATGAGAAGTGTCAGTCGAGGCGGTTTAGTACCTTATGGTGTGACGGTGCTAGCTTTGGAAAAGTAGCTTCTATCCTAGCGGCTAGTGAGGTCTGCATGGGGTCCCCTCGGAGACTTCGAGGCACCTCGCGTGCTATCTTAGTGAACCGGAAATGACTGTCATGGGAACCGCAAGCGTCTAGGACTTATCATCTGTGGAAACGCTAGGGGATCCGCCTATCTTGCATCGCTGTTCCTCCCAAAGTATCCAATTTTATCCCTTCCTCCCGGAGTAGCCCCCTGAGCTTATGTACAAAGGACCCGCCTAGCACAATTCTTTCCCTATAGATTATCCTCCTCTATTCTGTCCTATTCTATTCTGCCATATCCTATCCTACCATGGGACATCCGTCAGCCCTCCACTGCTCCTCCACCAGCCCATATTGCCCTAAGGTTCAAGCAGCAAGGTTACACCTCATTATTCAAGACGAGTTTATCACTAGGCGCGAGTTTCCCAATCCGTACAGATCTAGACAAGTAAAAAGAGGAGAACGGCCCGCATTGCGGCCTGTCAGAGACATAAATGACACCTGAGTCGCCGGAATGTTATATGAAATGAAAAAGGAATGAAATTAGAAAGAAAGAGGTCTAAGAAGAATTTCTATTGAAAATAACAATGACTAAAGTTTCCTCAGCTTCTTCTTTGTTTCGGCCTACAACGTAAGAAAACCGCTTTTATTCTGGACGGCTACAGTTATCTCCACGTAATATTCTTGTATTCTTGTATTATTGGTCTAAATCAGTGCACAATGCCCATAAAACTTTTTGTGAAATGACATCCACATTCTCCCTTACATCCAACTGCAAAATAAAAAGTTCAAAGCGAAACATGTTATTAATAAAATTCTTGTAAAATGAAACTTTTTCTTATTTAGTGAGGAGATATGTTCATCCGTTAAACCATTGAATATGTAAATGAAGAAAAAAATAAAATTAGTTCATACAGTCACAAGTGACTGAGTTACGTTATTCTATAACTAATGAATGTGTTTATGTTTATTATAAGGAACTCACCTTCACAGAAAAAATAGATTATTCTTTCAAAAATTAGGAACTAGTATTATTTAAAATGAAAATCTATTATTTTTAAATTAAAATCAAAAAAGTATTCTTGAACATTAGTTTGCTAATAAATTTGACGTCCTAAGTTGCTCTTAGTACTTTTTATGTTTATATGCTGTCCTAATGTAAGCGCATTTTTTCAACAAAAATAACTTCTAACATTATGTACGTAATGAAAGCTTATAAACTTTTTTCAATATTCTGTTTTTGCCTTTTTGTGCACATACAGTAGAATACATACAAAAAGCAGGACATAAGTTCTGAAATATTTATATCACCTTTTAGAAAAAAAGTGGAAATAAATAGGAATAAAAGTATTCTACAATTTGACGGCATATAACGGCTAAACTGATTACGTTTGGACTATAAAGCGCTAACTGCGGCTAACGCCAGTTCTACTGCCAAACGCTATATTAATAATTGGATGAACTTGTGTATTACTCTCATTAAATATAATCGCTTAAAACATGCATACCTTGCACGCAGAAGTGAAGGTAGAATACGGTGAAATTACTTGACTTCTTCCTAAAATGTTGCCAAGTACATAAGTAAAAAGCTCTTTCACTGCAGTTCTCTTCGAGAAATGGGGGTGATTTCTCTTGGATATATTTTACTTCCTAATTTCTATATAAGTAAAACTTGCCTCTTAAAGTTTCCTGGAAGCTGGGCTGTTAATTCGGAAACGGAGCCCATATATTTTATATTGGTTTTGGTACCCTCGAACACTGTACTAGTTGTTCCATGAAATCATCGAATGCACCGTATGCGTTGTCACTAAACTAACTGCAATAAAAGAAAAACAATATTATTTCTCTGATAAGTCACTAAAAATGTCTGAAAATGTTTATTAAATAGCGTTTTTATCCCTTCATCACTGACCATACACCTTTTTCTCATCGAGGAGAGGCTCTCTATGATGAGGTTTTGGGTATTTACCTCCGGAGGTATGTATGTATGTATGTATGTATGCATGTATGTATGTATGTATGTATGTATGTATGTATGTATGTATGTATGTATCTAAAAGTAGAGATAATACCTTCCAATTCTGTTTAAAATACCATTTTTCTGCGAAAGGCGACTGATTTTCCAATCACTGTCCAATGTCATCAAATTTTTCCTTAGTGTGCGGTGCACTTTTTATTTGAAATATGTTCAATCTCTCAAAAACAAAGAATCGATAACGGCGTGAAGCGTTAATACTCCAATTTTATTTTTAATTCTCTTCTAACTTAAAGGTCCTAAATAATTAACACAAAATATTCTCATTATTTTAATTTGTTCATTTTACTCCCCTGTACTCTTTATTCAGCATAAAATTCGCGTAAAAATGAAACCTACCACACGACGGCATGCATATTATCAATAGCAGGCAGCAAGAATTGCCAGTTTGCAGCCTTAGCTTTAACTTGTCTCTCTTGTGATGTTTTAAGTAGATTTTTAGCTAATTCTATAATATCTATGAATATAAAGACGAAGTTTCCATTGCTGTAAAATTTTAGTCGCGAAATATGGCAGTAACTTCTTGAATTGAGTTGTAGTCAGATTACACAGTAAATAGGACAGATAGTGTACGATTTACCATTCTACTTAGCACAGAGGAAAAACCGTTATTAAGCAACTTGATATGCTACATTATAAATATGAACGAGGCTTTCTAAGCGTCACTGTGACATAACAAGCGACACTCCAGTTACATTATCAAAATAACGAGCCTTTGTATGCATTACAATGACGTAACGTACGCCGACCAATGACACTGATCCACGTGTAACCTAATCTAGCCGTTATTACCCATTTCGACTCGGCACTCAAATCGCAGAACATCCTGTCATGAACTCCAACATAAATCATTTACAGTCTTTTTTTTTTTTTTTGTACACTATGCATGCACTGGTCCGGATGAAAAGGTTTTGCTCAGTTGATGCAGAAATATATATAATCTGCTGGTTATTTCTTAGATTGTAGAAATATGTTTTAAGATATTCCTGTACGTTTTTTAGAAATTAACTAAAAGATTATTTGAAAAAAGTATAAATATTTATATTATATTTTATTCATTTATTTAAAGGGCAAAATAACAGGGAATTTTGAAATTAAAATGTCTACACTAACACAGTACCAATCTTTCAAATAAGTAAATTGTTAAAATAATACACATAGTTGAAAAAATAATTAGAAAACGTAAAGATAATTATATGTTATATTCAAAATATAAAGTTTAACAGTTGTTTTGGGTATTGTAGCAGTTAATATTGTACTTTTATTCGTCTATCAATTGCGGGAAAGTAGGCTACTAAGGCTGATTAAATTATCCTGACTCATTAATAAGGAATTATTTAATCCTTGAGGGCATTATTCGAGTTAGATGTAGAGTGAAGGGCATGGCGTGATCAGTATGCACCTGTTGCGTGGTAATTAATTCATTGCTTGTGCTTGTATTTTCCCACAGGTAAGGAAAGAGGCCCTTCCGCAGTACAGAGGAGTTCTTGGAAGTGAAAGATATGGCAGACTTCATAACTAGAAGGAGTTTGCGGCTCTCAGTTCGCCTGCCCAGGTCAGAGAAATCTTTGTAACTGCTTCCTCAACCTTAGGTGCATGAGAAGAAGAACATGAACATTAATGGAAGCAATGCTTCTCGAGCCCTGAGGCTTATGAAGTAAAGGGAATCAGTTTCCTCGGTTTAATAAGATTTCCCCATAGACAGCCGTAACTGTGATCTGATATCTTGTGATTCTTGTTTGTGGCGTTACATGTTTTTGCAAACCCGAGATTTATTGTGGCAATCCTGATATGAAATTAAGAATATAGATTTCGATATATTAGCATATTTGTTTCTACAACTTTCCTGAACGAGATGCGGACTGCAATATAGGCAGATATTTTCACTCAATGAGGCGTTGATATTAAATTCAAACCTATCATCGAGGGTGTGCACAGGACATTGATGAATGAGAGAAAAGTATATGACACATACTGTTAAATGAAGGATCAGAAAATATGCAATGTTTATTTTTAGATTTAATTATAATTTTCAACGAACTGTGATATTAGCAGCTTTCATTTTTACTTTATAAAATAAAATATGAACAAAATGATTTATATTGTTAGCTCTCAAACATTTTATGGCGAAACATATTCAAAGGGTGCGTTTGTAATTAGCATTTCTTTCATGTTTGTTTCCGTAATTGCGAAGGAAGCTACTTTCTCAAAAATTTGGATTAGGACGTTGAATAACTAGGTATTTTCTTAAAGTTTTAAAAACAGTATATTGCTTATATATTAATTTATATATACATATATACTTACATTCAGTAGTTGACATGTACGATCTGCAACTATGTATTAATATAAATTATTATTATTATTATTATTATTATTATTATTATTAATATTATTATTATTTTTATTATTATTATTAAGCTTTAGATTCGAATTTCATGAGGACCATTCGTTTTTTCCAAGTTTTCCTCAGCCCTCATAAATGGTAAATAACAACGGGGGGGATCTCTAAACTTAGGCCTGAAGTGTTTCCTTCTTTAAAAATATCCATTTCCAAAATATAATTTCATCTCATCATAATCAATTCATCAGTGTCCAACGCCTGTGATACCTCAGCAGCAAAAACGACCGTTAACATTTTTTAAAGTATTAAAAAATATACCTATTCCGTCTATACGTGTTTACTTTCAACTTAAAATTATTCACCTCTTTTCCGAGAAAGGCCCATACCCCTTTTCTTTTAGGTGTATATTGAAATATAATTTTAATATTCTTGGCTCCATTCTATTAATATGTTTGTACCCACTTTTGCGCGAGCTTCTATTGTTTGTGATATGCTATTAATATACAAATCTTAACAAATGTATTCATTACTGTTATAATCCATAATAATTCAGCCTGCCAAACGCCTCAGAAGTCTCACTTCCACTGCTTAAATTCTCTTCTTGCCTTTAGTTGTTAGTATTTGTTTTCCTCTGTAGGTTAAAGATAAAATTCGCATGTTGTAAAATTTTAAAAGTGTATCTCTCCAAACCTTTTCACTCAATCTCTCAAATATTCCTATTAGATGTTGAAATTTGGGAAGTTTTACATCAAAATCATTTCAATGCCCCCTTTTATTGTAGAGCAAAGATATTTAAAGCGCATGCTCAATTTATCGTACTGTCTATTACGATTTTTGCCCTTTGCGGCTTTTTACCCTGGAATTGTCTTTTTTTCTGTTTATATTTTTATATCATACTTTCCGTTGTTATATTATTTCAAAAATATTCATTTTAAGTTCTCTTCTTTATCAATCGAAAAAGTCCATTGTCAGCAAATAATTTTTTTTAGATATATCCTGCCAATTCTAAAATTAAAAACAGTTTTAATTGTGAAATTCTGTTGTCATGTATAAGGTAAAATAACAAGAACTACATAAGTGGAAATAGGAAAAAAACACTTATATGGTAACACAAACTACACAATATTTCGAACCGTTTGTGTTCTTCAAAGGCAAAAGATAAGTGTTGTCTGCATTTAAATATATGTAAAAATGTTTGGCGAGGTATTTTACTAACTTTATCTGAATACTAACGAAAGTTGTATTTTAAATTATGAAACGTCTCATTTATATAAAATTCCTTCATGAAGATAAAGATGTCCGTTATCACTTGCTTTGTATATTTAAAAGTGATCTGTACACTGAGAAGAAATATAACAATCTATCGGAAATATCGTGTGAATGGTGTACCTATTTTTGTTGTGACTTTTTTACATTTACTTAACTTTTTAACGAGTCATGTATGTATACTAAAATAACCATTCGTAAAAAACGTCTCAATAAACTTAATATTTTAAATTCCAACGGTCAAAAAAGTGGTTTCACATCTTCCATTCGCGAACCGCATTCTCTTGCAATATACCCTTAACTTATACTAGTCAACAGTTCCTTTTGTCGTAAAAAAAATTCCATATAATTTTTCTCCTCATCTCAGAATCTCTCTTCAAACATTTTACGTCATCCAGGGATGTTTATAATCATATACATTTCAAAAATACAACAACAACAATAATAATAATAATAATAATAATAACAATAATAAAACACATGCTAAAATTCCAACAATGACCCCGTTAATCCTTTTTAGTTTCGATTTTTCTTGATAGCGCTTTTTTATTTCAGCAACTGTTGAAATGTTACGTCGCTGTCACTGCAAGCTATTGGGCAACACATGACTAATTTTAATTCTGAAATACACCTATTCAGTTAGCACTAAACAATATCTCTCACAGAATCAACTCCTTTACAAAAGTTGTAATATTGGTTAACACTTAGGCAACTATTTAAGCAGTTTCGTCAAACCATTCCACCGAAACAGATTCCATTATTGAAGTAAAGCATGCCATAAAATATCTCATGACAAGTAATACATTCGTAGTGTTCCAATGTAGGTATCGATGGTAATGAATCAACTGACCTACTGACTAAGAAAAATACCCAATGCAAATAAACAGAAATCATATCCGCTATAGGTTTTTAAGGAATTTGTCCACAGGAAAAGTATGGAAACTCACAGAATAGACTTAGTAAATAAAATAAATGGAAACATTTGAAAAGGTACAAGATAGATGAAAATAGTTTTAACAACAGGCGACGAAAGGAAATAATAGTTAAATTTAGATTGACAACAAGCCATTACTGCTTGGCTGAACACCTAAATAGAATAGGGATGCTCCCAACAAGCGAGTGTTCTATTTGTGGTCGTGCTGTCATGAATTCTAATCATCTTCTTGTGTGTGCTCCGGGTTACATGAGGTATCTCAGAGACAGGATAATATTTGCAAAGTGTATAGGAGTGGCAGAAATTGTCTTAAATAAGTTTGCACCTATCTTTTGTAATTTTTTTCTTTTTAATGTGCATTTCTCTTTGTATTTATAAAGTATTGTTTGTTTTCTTTGTTCCTAAATATTTTATATAATGAGATGGTAAATTTAATGTATTAAATTCCAAAATGCCTCATGCAGTAGCAACATATTACTTACCGCTGGGAGCTGAAGAAATGGCTAGTCAGAAGAATATGTTGATAACGTCCAACTGTTCGCTATTAATTTTCTCCCGCTTTTATTAGCGCAAAGAGATGGACCGACTCTTAAGTATTTAAATAGATGATGAATACAGATGCACTGCGTAATGTTTTAGTTGGCAGATAAAGCCCTCTCCCGGCAAATGTCGCTAGCCATCTCTCCAGCTCCCAGCAATAGTTTGATTTTATGATTTTGAATTAGTCCCTTGAAAAAATCTGTATATGTTCTAGCCTGTGGTTAATAAGAAAAATATGAAAACATTTTTTTAAAGATGACCTTATAGTTACTTCTTAGTTGACATTCAAATAATGCTTCTTTCATATAGTTTTTCTGATCTGAAGACCAATAAAAAGTCCTTATTTTAGTCCCGTTTTACCAATTTTTGTAACGGTGTTCTGCGAGATTGGCAATTTGCTCCATTAAGATCCAAGACCTTTACAAAAATATTAATAATCCTAGTTACGATTTCTATAGCTAACATGTGATCATGCATGACTAATAAAACTATATCAGGACTCCGAGCTCGTTTGCACCATGATTAATTTCATTTCATTCATCCCTACAGACTTACACCTAAAAAGTCCAAAATCTACAGAAGTAACGAAAAGATCAATGCGGTCAAAGCAAAAATAATATATAACTATATATCCCTGACCTGATACAGCGATTCAATTTTCGGCTAGTACTTTTTCATATCAATATAATATGAGCAGATGAACACAAAAAAAAGTTTAAATTTTATTTTAACAAAGTCACTGTTCAATGTGATTATCTCTCTGAACCCAAAATTATTACCACTTGCT
The DNA here is from genome assembly GCA_030762175.1 of Metallyticus violacea. Classification (NCBI taxonomy): domain Eukaryota; kingdom Metazoa; phylum Arthropoda; class Insecta; order Mantodea; family Metallyticidae; genus Metallyticus; species Metallyticus violacea. The sequence goes on from CM060833.1 coordinate 117,480,720, forward strand.
GATGTTTTACTACAAGATAAAATTGTCAGTTTTCCTATATTTTTTACCTTTATAGTATGGAAAATACTAAATATTTAAGGAATAAATTGGGGTATACAAAAATATTCAATGGTGCTGTATGCTTTAGAGAAAAGCAAGATAATTTGAAGACAGAAATATGCTGTTCTATCCAAGGATAAGATCCTACAACTTGATATTAAAGTATTTTATCTACTTTTATATTGCATTTACAAAATAAGCATCCAGCTAATTCTACTTAAATATTTCTGTTTACTTTATAAAAACCAGTTGGTAATTAAATAACCTATTTTAATGATATCAAATTATTCTGTGTAAATTTTTAACTACATAAACTATTTTAACGCCTTTATGAATTTCCTTGACGAGAAAAAAAACGATATGAAATAAACAATAATATTAATACATCCTTACAGTATATAAATAAACAGCTATTTATTAAAATTCTAAATATTAACATTGATAAAAACTATTAGGTGGCTTGTACATGTTGCATATGTTTTCAATTGGCGGAATACTCTAAGGTTGGAAGAATTTAAGTTATTACACACTTTTTGGCTCTTATCAGACTTGTTGTTCGTATTATTTTGATGGAGCTAAAAATATCTTTGACAATAAATGCACTTAGCTTTCATCATGTACTTAAGTATAGTTTCGTTTTAAAATTTTGATTAATGCATTTAAGAGGTTTTATTTTAGGCGAATAATTAAGTTAGTTTGCACCAAAAGAACATTAGTGTTTGGTAAGACATATTGTGTCATATTACAATGAATGCATAGGATATTTATTCAAAATTCTGTATAAATAGCAACCACCAATGCAATTATTCTATGATACATATTAGAAAACAATGATTATACTACTAAACCTGACCTTTAAAGTTATGGTAACTCACTAAATTGTGTTTCTGGTGACTAACAGAGTGATTGGTTTACTTTACATGAATTCAAATGTTCCACTTTTAAAATTAAAACTTCCGCAAAAATTGAAAAGGTTATTATTTTACCTATGATTTAGTCAAATAAAATTGGATAGATAACTCACTTCCAATTTGAATACAATATACATTATAACTGTATAATGAAATTTTTCATTGATTTGCTAATTCCCAAATAATTTAAGATCTTTTTCACGTCTATAAAACCCAGCAAAATTCTTCGTTAATGATTTCTTTTCTGTCAGTTAATGTGGAATTACATCAACTCACAGAACATAGACTCATCAACAATGTCAGCTTATTTTCTATTCTTCATATACTTTACCACTTCTGTAATTTATAAGTCTGCGAAAACTAAATTAACACTTTCTATTCTATTAAAATTGAATAAATTTTTAAGTTCTCGTTTGTTCCTTTTTACCAATGACTTGGGTAAATGTTGCATGCTGGGATATGAAAGTTACGTTACATTTGAAAAACTTTTCAAATTCGTTAAACCTCTGAACACTGCGCTCTCCCTAGATATACATTTAATTTCCCAAAATACATTTTGTCTTACAATTTCTCTTTTAACAGATCTTCTTTTCGTATTTTTATAATATTCTTTATCCTCTCGTCTTTTATTGTTGTTACTTCATTCAGTAAACGCTATTCTCCCATTCCAGCAGTAGTGCAAGGTGTCATTTCTACTTTAAAGTTGCTCTAGTTCCCTAATACTGACCTGACTCATCATCCATAAGTTTCACATCTTCTAGTTTTCTGAATACTGTAAAGCTGACACTGTAATACATCAACACGTTTTTCTATTAAGAGACGCAAGGAGATCTCTCCATTCTGTTATCCAGTAATTACTATTCCATGCTCTGGCGCATACTTTGATAATCTATTATTGATCTTTGTTGTAAACGTGCTATATTTCAAGTAGAATTTATGTTGAAAAAATGCACTTAAGTAATATCAGTTGGACACAAACCTTGCTCTTCATCATAGCTAACTTTTCCAAGTCTCTTACCACTTCATCATTTATTTTTCAACGTATTTTTGCCCTAGAAAGTATCTGCTCTTATTAATTGTGGTTATTTTTAACTTTATACAATTGTGTTAAATATTTGAAAGAAATATTAAAATATATCTTCAGGAATATCAAGTGAATACATAGTGTGCTAAAAATCCCATTTTTCAACCACAAATATTGACATTCGCCTTTTCTCATTGACAGCTTTACAATCAGCAAAGGAGGGTTTCTCAGTGGAACGCCTGTAGCAAATTTGATCCTATCAAATACATGAACATCGTACCAGTACAGTGACAAAAAATTATTTTCTGAAGTAGTATGAATGATTCTAACTGAAATTTATCTTCTGCCCAGAGTTATATCACACAGCATAGTACAAATAGAACGGTTTTCTTCTCCTTTTTAAACAATACGTTTTCTTGCTAATTATTGAATAAATGCAGATAAAACATCTTCCTTTTTATGTGAAATGCATTTCACACTCGAATACTAAGAGATAAGAGCCCAAACTCTGTGTATATGTGTCTCTTTCTTTATTTTAAATTGTTCAGTTAAAGAATGAGGCACACGTTCAGTTTCCATAAATTACTCTTCTTTTCATTTTCTTACCAAGCTCAATTTTAGGTAATCTTGATCAGTTATTGGAAACAGCTAGTCACCTTACGTTTCGTTGTAAGTAAAACATTTGTTTAATTAAGCTTTTTAATTGAGAATGTAAACTTAATAGTACGTATTCAACTGAAAATCTAAATATGTTTAAACAAATTTTCTAATATATTTTATCACAAGTAATATCACAAGAGGGTCTGAGATTGCCGATAAATTCACGAACATAGTGAGTCATATTTATTAGAACTGTTTTAGGAATAAGTAATTTAAATATAATTACCCTAAACTTGGCTTACAAAATTGTAATAATTGTATATTTGTATTATGAATACTTAACCTTATCAAGCCATCTTGCAAATAATGAATGTTGGTTTTCAGTAATGCCAATAGAGAAGAGCCATATGTGAGTTTAGGGCTATTTTATGAATAGAATAAAAATAAAAGTAATATATTTGAACTTTGCACACAGAATATTAACAATTGTAAGTTCGTATTTAGCACATTAAAAAAACGCTTTGAAGAACCCTCCATTTTGCATTATGATTGTCGATAGCAGCATTTTTTTTTCTAACAATTTTTCCCACCGCCTGCTAGCAAAAGTGGTCAGCGAAGCTCCTCAGGAATTATAGTGGGGCTATAGTGTTGGCTACACTGACCAGAAGACAAATGGACTTCGAACGGTAAAGGGATATGGTAAAACTTTACGATAATTTCACTGCAATACCGGACTGGTTTTGGTCAAAACTCAAAAGTTTGTTTCATTTTATTGGTCGATTTAATGCTGAGGCCACGTAAGTGAAATGGTCATATTAATCTTCAATAACAATTGTTCAAAATCGTTCAATGCATGTATATTATGTTATTCGCTACAATAGGCTCTATAAATCGTACACATTTATAGAAATTGAAAAATAAGGAAAGAGGAAAGTCAAATATAGTAAAAAAAAAAACCATTAAATATCATTTATGTTAAATAAGGTGAAAGATGAATTTTATACAGGGGAGATTTCTAACCCAATGGATGTGTTTTAATGTATATACAGGATGTTAATGAACGATTGCAATTATTGAGCGGTCTTAGGCAAGAAATTTAAGATAGGAAAGCTATGATCTGTCGTTTAAATTTCAAATTTGTGGCATTAAGTTTCTAAAGAACCAGTTCAACAGTCACTAGTGGGGCTTCTATTCTAAATGATGTAACATAGTACAGTATTGTTGGATCATGTCTTATAGTCTCAGTTGGTATGATACTGCAGCTCATTCCTATCGAGTTCGATTCCCGTTGCTTAAATTTTTCACTTTTACTATTTCATGACAAGCAAGCTTCATCATATTTAAAAAAAAAAAAAAAAAAAAAAACCACGCAGAATAAGAATTTAATACGTAGAAACCGGTCAGTGTAACTTGCTCTAGACTAACCTACATAACACAATACTTCAGCTGACCGATGTTTACAGCTGATTAATGCTATTATTTATAGCTATTTATAGCACTAAATCACGAAAACGCTAATAATATTAAAATAGGGATTTTCTCTTTCTCAGTTTTGAAGACAGTCCAAGGCTAATATTCGCTTTAACACTGATTTATAAGCATCTGATTTCAACTTCTTTATGAGTATAACTCCATTAGTTTTCTTCGTTTACATAGATTCCCTGTTTCAAAGTGTTTGTCTCAAACCTCTCTGTTTTATATATACCGAGTGAGTCTTTTCGTCCTGCGGATTGGGAAGTTATACAGTCTCGGCGTTTTACAGACACTCCTGTAAACACTGTCCCCTGCCGTATTTATTTCAGCCGAATTGGTCACATTGGCTGCTATGTACCTCACCTCTCGCGTGTTCTGACTCGTGTCAGGGTTTTAGCGGTTAGGGTCCGGAGTTCCAATACACCTTTTTCGTTTTGTTTTCTTGCATGGAAGAGAGAAAGCACGCTAATTCTGTGGTATTTATTGCTGTCAAAATCCCAATAATAGAAATTGAAAATAAATCACAAACTACTATAAGAATGTACTTTATTGAACATAATATTAAATGCGAAAACTATACATTAATATGAAATGACAAGCATAAGGATTGAATACTATTTTACTCTTTATAGATATTCTTATATACTAATAAAGACAAAATAATAGTAGTTCTGGAGCAATGTATACACAGAAGATAATATAAAATTTCCTTGTAGGACGTGTGGTGAATGCGGTGAACCATTTGAGAGCACATGCATTTCCGATTGACTTTAAAATGCAGTTACCAATCCGCAGGATGAGATTCACCCGATATATATAAACGACAATACTTTCACAGATTATTTGTATTATTTTATTTGATAATAAGTATTAACTTTAAATCATTTTAATTAATTTATTTATTTATCTATTTTATTTGTTCAATGTGTACCAATAAGCCATTATCTATCATAAAATATGGTAATTTTCCAACATGACAGCATCAGCGTAATTTAAAGGGAAGAGAGTGTAGCTTTCAGTAATTGAAATCATGCTGTTTACTAATCTATCCCTAACATATGATCAATCTCAGCGGGACAGAATATCTGCGAATGCAGGGCTTGGTGCGAGGCTAACGCACGGGCTCCATGGGAATTCTTATCCAAATGTCGGCACGTAGCAGTGGAAGGAGAGACTATGTTGGCAGCACTGGGAGTCTGTGGTCTAAAACGATATGTAAGGCTAGAATCGACTTCAACAAGTGGAATAACTTAGCCATAGCAGATTCGAGTTTCCGAGGGCTCTTCGCAGCTTAAAGGGCAATGTTTTAGGCGCTTTACCTTATAACACTAAAACTCTGCCTAAAAATGTTTAGTGTGATGAAAAATATATTAGTGGATGACAAAAACTACAGAAGAATGAAAAGAATAACTATATGTGTATTAGTTAAGTCTGTATGTCCTTGCTTGCAATGTGTAGGTGTCTTGGCGTCACTGATATGTCAAGTCCAGATATCCTTCAAAGGATGGTATAGCGCGTCATATTACAGGATATCATATTCAGATCAAAACAATTCTTTACCTATGGTTTAAATCATAAGTAAACCTATTGATTCTATGTCTCGTTGTAAATACTTATTTATTTATTTAATTTGTAGATTACGTTATTCCATTATTCAGACTGAATTTTCATGCTCGTTTTGTACATTTTGATATTCACTAAAAGTGGAGTCATGGGCAAGTGAATGCAGGGAGATTTAAATATATATATATATATATATATATATATATATTTAATAAATAAATATGATATTATGACTTTCAAAATCGCCTGATAGTGCTTGACTTACTGTACTGGATAACCAAATACCGAGGTTGTCAAAAAATGTAACCGCACTTTCACAGTAGATATCTATTTAATATATTTTAAAATTGAAACGAAAAACAACATAATGTGCAGTATGATGTTCTGTAATCGCTTGTGACTCACATATATTATGATAGCGTTGCTACGTGACAGATAAATTAACAATGAACAAATGAAGTCAAGATTATCGTATGATGTTCTGTAAACAGTTGTGAGTCACATTACGTTGTGACGTAATGGAGTCAAGATTAGCGTTTGTACAGTGGGAAGAAATTTTGAAATGGTATTGGAAAACGGAGAATGTTGTTGAAGGTCAAAGGCAATGGAGACGTGTGTACAGAACAGACCCGTCCGCGCAAGTAACAATTACATGCATTCGAGACAATTTGAAACACATGGTACCATAATGTCGGTTCTGGTGGTGTAGTGGTTACCATACTTGCCTCCTAAACCTAAGATCGCGGGTTCAAATCCGGCCAGGACCGATGGATTTTTTCGGGCGTAAAAACCCTAAGTATGGCTTCCTTCGGAAGGGAAGTAAAGCCGTGGGTCCCGTGTCGTACATTTACGGCACAATAAAGAACCTCAAGCCTGAAAGAGAGGCCTCTGAGCAAAATTTGTCGGCCCTTTCACGCCCTGAGTTGAATGGGACGCTGATGACCTGAGATGTTAAAAGGGCGTCCTTAAATAAATAAAACGAAACGAATGGTACCGTAATGCGATGTTCACAAGGGCAGATGTGGGAGACCTCGCACAGCAACAAGCCCCGCGCACTGGATCCAAGGAACTATCCTAGGCACTATCCAAGGCACTGGATAGGACGAAGAGGTCCGATTGAGTTTCCACCGCGTTCTCCGGACCTAACTCCGTTAGACTTCTACTTATAGGCAACTCTTAAGGATGTTGCATACCGTAGAAAACCAGCTACATTAGCAGCACTTCGGAAAGAATTTGAAACGGCATATGATGCAATCGCTGAAGCCCCTTTTCAAACGTTACTCAATCAGTAGTTCAACGTATTCAGAAGTGTATCGACGCCGATGGGGGTATTTTGAGTAACTGTTGTAATTGTAAATGATGATTAGTGCTCATCATTTTCTCTTTGTGCGAATTCAGTTTTGTTATGTTAACACGGTATTTTCTTGGCTTAAAGTGAGTGAACTTTTTTTTTTTTTTTTTTTTGGCAACCTGTGTATATTCGGACTTTACCACGAATCATTTTAAATGAACGACGTCACTAATTGCAGCGAATCTCCAACAGTATAACCAGTTGATCTAGTTCTGAGAGTTCTCTGTGAGAGTGGGAGTAACCTTCGGTGAGGAAGAGAGGAAGAGAGAGTGAAATCGTTGTAGTTTGTCGTCAGCTGTTTACTAAATTTGATCCTGTTAGTTCTTTAACCACTCCCTAGGTGGCAGAATGTCCTACCCCCAGCCCCGATACCTTTCAAGAGAAAGGTGCGCTGACTGGCAGTTACACCATCCTTCAAAATGACGGGGTAAAATCCGAATAAATTTTATCGCCTAGTATTTTAATAGTTTCTTAAAAATGTATGCAATGGATAGATTTTTACGTGACCGGGGGTCTTTTGCACAGTAATGCTGTTTATGAGGAAGAGCATCAGCGAGGCCACGTAAAGAGATAATTTTTTTTTTCATAAAGAAGGTTTTAGAAGGCATTAATGACAAAAACACAAGAGGCTTCATTTATGTGAGATATACCTTCTTGATAACTAGATGAAATACTCACAATATCACGTTAAATAAATTTTTTGAAGACGTTATTATAACTGATATCTTTAACAGTTTCTATGTATTTTATCTTAACTTGTAATTTTAAAAATAAATGCTTACAAATCTAATATCAGAAAATGTAGCTTTCTCTGGTGCTGTTTTATGTTTTTTGTAAACAGCTCTCTCTGCTAAAGTAATTTAGCCCATTACTTCATTCTATCGCTTTAAGGGGACTGTTGAGGTGGATCTGCTACATTCTTTTGTTCTCTTTAAATGTACCTGTTCCTACTGGAGTTTGTTGACACTTACTTTCTGCATTGCAGTTAATAGTTTCTCTCTCTCTCTACTATTAAATTAGTACTTATACTTCATGTTTATTTTCTGCTGAAATATATACACCTGATGAAAAACTACAGTAACATGATAGCGGTAAACTTCTGGTGTATATATGTAGAACTCTCACGGATTTTTAACTAATATATATACTACGACTTGCGGTTATCGACTTAGAGAGTGCTACTGAGGGGTCATAATACTTTAGACAATCTCAACCTTGGTTTTCCACACCCAAGTCGTTACTTCTGGAACTATGTAGCTCTTCAATTGTTCTTGTGGGGCTGGGTGCATCCATTGCATATAATCTCTGGTGTGCAGAAATGAATGAGGTACTTACCAATATTTAATTATTTTATATATTTATTATATCCTATGTATATATTTCCACAATATTAGCATTTATTTAGTCTGACATTTATTTAATTAGATTGACAAGCATTTGTTTTTGTTGAAATGTTTTAATTACTTGGAAATGTATTTCATTACGTGGACATGTATGTAACTAGACTGACATACATGTAATTAGATTGTCATTAGGTTGAAATGTATTTTATTATATTGACATTTACAATTATCAGTGAAAGCTGTAAATATTGCAATTGCATAATTTCTCCACTGCAATCGGATGTAAGTCCAATTGCAGAATGAATAAGTAAATGCATAATATTTCCTGTTGATATTATACAAAACAGAAACTTTTTAAAGATCGAATAAACAAAATTTTGTAATTATTGGGACGTACAGAACAAATGAGAAATTTTGTATTTCTTGGAAATTATTGAAAAGCTCGTAGATAGTATATTGAAAAAAAAACCTATTCATTCACTTATATACTCCTTGACGCTATAGCCTAGGCGAGGTCGAGGCGTAAATATAAGTCAGTAGTAATAGCAACGAATTTAATGTGAATATATTAGTAAAAGGAAATAATAACTTACACGTTCACAACCACTAGATAGATTTCACAGAAATTGTGTGTAAATATTCTAAGCAGAATAATTGTAAAACATACACATACACTGATGATAAGTATGGATGATAAACAGGATAAAATATCAATCATAAGGCCAGAATTAATTTTAAGTAACTAATACGATCAACTGCTGCAAATAAACTTTAAAGAAACCAGTAGGGCAATGTTTGAATATAAAAGAAAAATAAATTCTACTTTACAGATGGAATATATGAAATAAAGAATGTAAAGAACTAGTATAATTATTTTACATTTACAGGGAAGCTTTGAAAAATACCGTTAATATGTATAGTTAAAAATAAACCATGAATATATGTAAATAACTTAAAATATCATTAAGAGAGTAATTGAACGAGCAAAGAAACTACATATATGTAATGAAATAAAACAGTAGCAATAAAGTTAAAGCAAGCCCGGAAAGTATTTAATTCGAAAGATAAATATCATACCTCAGATACATTTAAAATATTGTAATGTAGCATAATGAGCGTAAATTAGACAAAAAATTATATCCAGCATTTTTAATGAATATCATATAAACATCTCAGATCTCATAACGGTATTTTTAACTGTAAATGTAACTATGAAGGTAAAAAGGGTTCTTTATTAGAGAAAAAGCATGGACACTGAAAGAAAAAGATGAAAATGGAACTCGTACTGTCAAAATGATATTCCTGAGGTAATTTTTAGGAAAAAAAGAACAAGAATTTAGAAATAAATTCTGGAATCACGTACAATGTATGGATTGTGCAGGTATTCTTAAACAAATATATCTTATAGTAATATGTTAAGAAAATATCTAATAATAATAATAATAATAACAATAATAATAATAATAATAATAATATGCAACAGTTTATACGACCTAATGAATGAATCAATAAGATTTCTATTTATGTACTTATAAGTGAATGTATGAAGCTCTTATTTCATGACAATTGAAAATGAAAATAATATATATATACGAATATTAAGTGTCGATGTAATTATTTCTAAATAATTCAAAGCGGATCACTATGGAACAGCAATAAAATAATTGAGTAATGCTGAGTAATTAACCCTTTTATTCAACTGATGAACACTGTGCTCTTTACAGAATATGTATTCTCATAATATGTCATTTGTCTGGATAGTTATATGTACATATCTTTACTAACAATTTATATTTAATCTAAATACCCTCAACGTGATATTTCTCGTATACTTACAATAATTTTAAATAATTTGTAATAATTAATTCAATGTTGTTGTTTTTTGTTTTTTTTTCGATATTAATGCTCTAGGAAATGTACAGTTAGTTGTCTGAGATGGACAGAATTTACTCTAATTTGCCCAACTTTTAGATACTTTCCAAATAGAGTAATCAAAGGTTCAAAGTCTTTACTTTTGTTTTGAAAATGGGCGCACTTTTGTTTTCATCTAAGAAGAAACACATAGAGCTAGGCTTCCCACTGAAGAATTCATTCATACCCTAGATAGAGTTTATTATTACCGCAGTGAACACACATACAGAAAGTGCCAGCTTTCAGAGCCTCCGTGTGATATGTAGCTCTGTAAAGCACGTATATGTCTCGAAATGTGATGAAACTGTGCAAAATATTGCAATATGATAGAATGTGTATCTACATTGTCTTACGCTTTGGAGCTCCGTAATACAGATGAACATGTTGATGGTGCCCTTATACAGTCAGTAATGAAAGCAATGTTATGAAGCACAAGTTTCAAATACTATTTGCTCATATATTTTATTATAAAGAATAACATCACCTACGATGGACGCAAAACAGCATTATACAGTACTTTCAAATGGACGTTCATTCGTGAAAACGCGGTCTGCGCGGCGGCTGCAAGTTACTGTCTGCAAACTGAGTCAGATATAAACCCTCTACTCAAGTGCATTGATATCTCATACAAACTACAAATTAGTATGATAACAATGTATGTTTGTCATATAAATTTGGAAATTAGATCATTTTGCAAGCATACATCCCTCATACCTTTAAACAGTTTTGTATTCGTGTGCATTAGTTCTTATGAAACTGTACCGTTTTCTCTTCTTTGATTTTCTCTCAGTTCTTCCAACGAATGTGAGTTATTTCAATACACTTTATTGTTCAAGTTCAAGAATCGCTCGGCCATAATCCCACATTGATGACCCTATTCGCAAATATTTCTACCTAGAGATGCAGACCCTCTAGTGGAAGTTTATTGAAAAAAAAATGTTTACATTCAATGTCTAATAATTTTTGGAAGCTTTTATGATCATGTTTTTTGTATCTCTGCGTATTCACCGTAATTTCATGAAATATATTCCCCATTATTTTGTAAGCAATCTCTGCGCATCATACAATAAAATTTTGGTCATACAATAACATTTCGTGTGCAAGATCCAAATTTTTTTACACTTCAGTAGATATCTGTTCTTCTGTATTGGTAAATATTATTATTATTGTTATTATTATTATTATTATTTAAAGACGTTCTTTAGCATTCTTGTTCATTAGCGTCCCTTTCATTTTAGGGCGTGAAACGGTGGAAAATTTTGCTGAAAGATCTCTTTTTTGGCGGTTTGAGATTCTTTTACATGCCGTAAATCTACGACACGGGACCAGTGGCTTTATTCCCTTCCGAAGGAAGCGATATATAGAATTTTTACGCTCTAAAAACTCCATGGATCCTGGCCTAGTTCGAACCTGTGACCTTGGGTCTATGAGGCAAATGTAGCTACCACTAGACTACCAGGACCAACAGGGTTATTTAAACACTTGACGTTATAAGCTGATCGCTCCTTCGGCCGGCAGTCTCGAACCGTAGCGAAGAAAAGCCGGCAGATTACGATTTCAGTAAGGGATTTACACATTCCTCTGTTAGCGCCAATTTGTTAAATGTCATCAACCTTACTTGTCACTTGGAACTATAGTAAAAATTCGTTAATAATTTATGCAGTCACTCTAAACAGAGTAGAAAAATTATGAAAATTTGGAAACAAACAAGTAACGAGTTATAAAATGCTATTATGGAGTAATATTTTTTGTTGAACTTAAACTAACCTAACCTAACCTAACGTATGAAAAAGTAGCATTTATTTATTCCATTAAGAATAGTGCAGAAAAGTATGAAGAATAAAAAGTAAATAATTTTTTCCGTGGGAAACTAACCCACGACCGCCACATAATTAGCACTACGCTCTAATTTACTGAGCTAGCAAAGCTTTATGCTCGATGTAGAAATTATTTGCCTAAAGTGATCGCTACTACTAAAATTGTAACAGTCGACTTTCTTCGCTACCGTTCGGAACTGCCGGTCGCAGAAACAGATCTTGTAACGTTTGCTATTTAAATTGAATCATGTTTTGTGAATAATATTAAAATGTGAATGAATAGAGTCGTTCATACAATTATGCAAACCCAGTTGCAGACATTTACTCTATTTATACTATCAATGTCTGCTTTATCTTATTTTATGCACTTGTAAATTTAAAAGTTTGGTGGCATTCCAAGTCAAGGTTTGTGAAATTCCTATTTTCTGTACAATCCTTTGTAGAGATTTATTTAGACTTCAGTCTAACCTCGCTGCACTTTCGTTAAGCTTCTTCTCTGTAAGCACAAGTATGTTTACTTTCAGTTCCTTATCCAGAACATATCCCGTTGCTCTTACTCTATTCACAAGATTTCAAACAGCACACTTGTGAGGTGTGACATCTAACAATTTTCTTAAAAATCGCCTTCTACTTTTTTCTTTTTTCTCATACGAATCATGCATGAAAAGTCTACTTTCTAAACTGTACTAATTTTTTGGCATTATAACAGCATTAACTCATAAACACAGCGAAAGCACTTCATTTCACAATGTATCATTTTGAAAATGTTCGAACGGCACAAAAACAATGCTCAACTTCTTTAAGCTCGAACAGTAAATTTAGAGAACCCGGTTAGCAACACATGCATAGCTGTCATAGCTGCCCGCGCTCTAGCGGATAAATGTTGAAAGCTTTGTACACCAATGTTCTATATACATCGTTACAATCTAATGAATACAGTGAAAGGTGCAGAGTTAAGCATCACACCAAGAGCACTATGGTTGCATGAATCTGTTTTCAGCTGCATTAATATAGAACATGTTTCAGAAGAAAACACTAGAAGTGTCATGGCATTCTTTTTAGTTCTCTGGCTAGCTCCAAAAGCTGGCACTTTCCATAAATGTATTGCAGTCGCATTTCAACTTTAATAGAATAGGATTGCATTTTTGGTCTAAAGTTCGCATATTCTCTCGTTAGTTTACTAGAAAGTTAGAATAGCTAAAGTTAGAATAACTTTTATGTTGTAACACAAACAAAACTTTTGACTCTTGTAACGACAGCTTCTCGTTTGTTCTTTCTAGCTCTGCATAGCTGTAATTTTTAAAACCAATACGAGTGACCGAGGTCGTTAAGGCGAGTCTGTACTCGTGAGGCGGAAGTTTTAGGGTTCGATTCCCGCTAGGACCGTCTTCTCTGACTAATGTTTCTTCAAAGTTTTTCTCCATCCTCGTAATGGAAATACGGGGGAGGAACTTATGCCTGAAAAGCTTAAAGAAAATGTTTTCCCAATTTATCATTTCATCTCATGGTGTCAGGGCGTCAGTTCTATGGCATAGAACTTTATTGAACTTTGAGGCTTTTGATGCCAGAGGCTCAAAATTCTTACCTTAAATGCTTGATATTTTTGTGCTTTTGTCTTTGATTTAGACATTTATTGGCGGATATTCTAAAACTTGCTGTTATAACTTCACCAATGACAACAATATGTTTATTTATTATTTAAAACATGCATTCCTGGCTATAATGTTAAACAAAGACTCGGGCCTGTTTCTAATAATAGAGTGACGCTCGAAAAATAAACCTACAGCTTATAGCGGAAACGCAAAGAAGAAAATTCTGCTAAAAATTAACTTAATATATCCTAATTTTGTCCTACTTGGGTTTTAATTCCATTGGTGAATTTAACAATATCATTCACTGCTTGGGGAATTGTAAAAATTAGGTTAGATTTGAGACAGTGATAATTTAAAAAAATGCATTTGCTTTCGAAAGACTTAAGTGTAAACACAAGACCGTGATGTAGTTATAATAACTAAAAGCTTTCCTTGCATATCTATAGAAAACGATGTTTTTGATGATACAGCAGTTAAAACAGGACGATTAATTAATCCTCAAGAGCAATGGAAAAATGGATTTATTCTGCACCTTTTTGTCTCAAATTTAACAAAAAAATTAAATAAAAGTTCAGTCTCATTTAAATGAATGAAATAAAATTATTATTCCTCTGTTTTGTTCTCTGTGCTTGTAGTCCTTTCTTCCTTTTACATCTTGTTGCTTAGAAATATCTTCTAAAGTACGTATAGCAATACACTAAATGCAAATTATAAACTGCGGACCTACAAAATTAAAATGTTTGGTACTGCAGATAGCGCTCGTATTTTACTTGCAACGTTTAGCGGTGAAAAGCATGAACAGTTGCGATGGCCGTGCCTGACCCCAGCATGACCTTAAACTTTCCTTGCTATTTGTCGTGTGTACTGGAATGAGATTGCTCGGTGTTTAGGGTGAAAAGGGGTGATGGTAGCGCCGATTGTGAGTCAAACGCCGACCAAATATCATTTATACGCCAAGAACCCGGGTAGGTAGTTCCTAGTAGACTGGTTGCTAATTCCCCCGCTGTGCGGCGCTGCTGTTTATCGACCCGCCACACTACCACCACCATCACTACTACCACACGTCCAAGTTTTAAAGTCGATGTGCCGACGCATAACGGTGGCACAATGCGGGGGAAGAACTTGAAATTAGCCCTACACATTCTTAATATGAAAAGGGTCAACTGTGCAATAAATACGAATAGAAAAGAAATAAACGTTTTAATATCTGCTGCATGAATAAAGCCCACTAATTGTAGATTAAAAAATAAATGTCTCTCCCCCTACACACATACACACACACGCGCGCGCGCGCGCACGCACTCGCCTACATTGATAGAATGTAACAATAAACGGAGATTCTGTAAGAAACACAAGGTGATAAAGATATGTAAGAGTGTAGTACCCCATGTGTTTGAGAATGTAGATCTTAAGGTAAAGTGGAAGAAGAATAACGTTAATTTTGATGTTTCTGCCATACGAGAAAAAACACCTGCTGAAGGTAGAGAAATGCATTCAAAATGATAATATGTAGGAAACTCCAGCTAAGGCAGTGATATTTACATCTGCAAAAAGTAGTTCCTATAGATTGCCTTCCAGAAAGATAAGTATTTGTAAGCTCGGGGACCGGATGGCATTAGCATTTACAGTAGACAACAGACAGCTGCAGTCTTTGAGTTGCAAGAACTGTCGAGGCTCTCTTGAGCTTTCACAAATGGATGATCCGGAAGTTCTCTGGAATTTTGTTGATAGCCTTTTTGTGCGCAAGACTTCCTTTATGTATTGAACTTTAACATCATCAACTAAAAAATGAGTCAGAATTGATCCGTTTTGCCTTAAAGTTCATCTCTCCATCGACTTTTTGTCTTCCAATATATAATTTCCGAAAAGTTGATACTCCCGTTGATTTCACTGTGGTCAGTTGGTTTTGATTATTGTTTTATTTTGTTATTTAAGTCAAAATATAGGTATTTTATATAATATCCAGCTGTATATCACAATTCTGCTTTCATCTGTTTCAGCAATTTGTCTGCTCTTTCCACTCATTGTGGAAATTTCCGATGCATACAAGAACAAAGATACAACAGTGTTATAAAATTTGATCATTATGTATATTGTCATTTTATTTTAAGTGCCCTTGCCTATGTAATGTATTTTGGCTAAACTGCTATGAAGTTTCATTGAACAATTAAATCATTCTATTGTTCAGTTGTTTTAATTATTAACATTTTGATATAATTTCGTATTTCTCCCTTTGCTTTCTCAGTTGAATTTCCAAATGTTTGTTTCTATAATTTTACTTAATTGATGATCAGATGCTTGTTAATCTATTTCTTGCTTCATAAATAATTGTAATATTTTACAAGTAAAGGTAACTGATCTGTGTTAACCATTATTAGGATTATCTCACGAATAAAATAAGAATTTAAATATAATTTTCGTCAACTTGGCCTACGATATTGTAAAATTGTATATTTGTATTATGAATACTTAACCTTTTCAAGCCGTCTAGCAACAGATGAATGTCGATTGTCAATAATGCCAATAGAGAAGAGCCAAATATAGGTTTGGGACTATTACATGAATAGAATAAAAATAAAAGTAATATATTTAAAATTCGCACACGGGTTATTAACAATTGTATAAAATGTTATACTTACTTATGTATGTCTTCCTATTCAGAAACCGTGAGAAAGAAATAGACGAAACTCTATTATCACAGTCGCTACCGTTAGATATACTGAGAAAAGCAAAAGAGAGAAAATACTTTACCAATCTAAACAACATGTTGATTTATGGTTACTTAGGCAGATTTATTTAAAAAAATTATAAAAGGATTTCAAGCAAAAACAATTGTTTGAGTGAATACACACAAAGCTAGTTAAACTTACAATTATTGAAAACAGAAAAAGTGGTCAGTGATGTGTGCTCAGGAATTATGTAGTGTATAGACTTGGTTGCGCTGACCACGAGACAAATGCACGTCGTGCGATAAAAAGGATTTAATATTTTTTTTCAATCATTTCACTGCGATATTCGGCTGTGATTGGTCAAAATTCACTTTTCCCCCCGTTTCATTGGTCGATGACGTCACATGAGTGAAATAGTCATTATTAAATTCAAATGAAAATTTTGCGTGAGACCCTCCACAACCAACAAATGGACAACGAAAACAAAATGTTCAAATGCTTCGAATAACTACGTTCATTATTTAATCCTTACCTAGTAGTCCCTTTCTAGAACTTGCAGTCATTCATAAGTGAACTATAGCAAATAGAAATTAAACACTTTGGATAAAAGTGGAAAAACTTGTCTTAATCTTTCATTAAAGGTTTATTTATAGGTTTATTCTAAATTCAGTTCTTGGTTTCAAATGGCCATGAATTTGGTAACTTTTTAGATTCTGCAAAAATTAAAATATCAGTTTTTTTGTAAGGAAATGGAATTTTATCATAAAAAGAACACATTAGAAGTACAAACAATATGAAAAAAATACAATCTCTGTCAAATATATTGGTATCTATATGAAACCAATATGGATATATAGTACGAATATGGGGCTATTTCAAACTAGGAACTTAATTTAGAATAACCTTAAATTTTAATTAAGTGGTTATTATATTTAATTTCGGTATTTCATTAATTAAGTTTTTCAACGACCAATTTTAAGTAACTTGGTTTCATAAGGCTATTTCCAATATTAATTGTTTTATTATAAGTAATAAAGGCTGTTGAGTGCTTAATCCTCTTTATAATTTGACTAATAGTTGAAAGCTAGTCCTGACAGTCTAGTGGTAATCATACTTGCCTCGCAGACCCAAGGTCGCGGATTCAAACCGTCCAGAGTAGATAGTATAGCTTCTTTCGAAAGGGAAGTAATCAGTAGGTGCAGTGTCGTTGATTTATTGCAGTAAAAAGAACCTTAAGCCTGAAAGAAGAGGCCTCTGAGGAAAAGTTACCGGCCGTTTCATGCTCTGAATTGAATGACGCTAAAGATGTTAAACAAAACAAACATTCTGTACACGTCACCGCCGCCAAAATCATGTTATTCTTTTACTAGAATTCCTTATACCGTTGGTTTTAGTTTTGAGAATGTAATTTTAGCGTTATTCTGTAAAATGGCTTCTCTGTAATAATTACAAGTTTGCTGTAATTTTTCAGTCTTGTATTCCATTTTTCGGATATAGATATGACTGCTACAACATAGTTTTATCAGTTCTAGAACTCGATTCAGAAAGACTTGAGGGAAATATTTCAAAATGTTAATATCTAACTCTAACTGCATCGTTCGAAAGAGAAATATAAGTTTTTAAAGATATGCCGAGGGTGCAAAAAGGGTATACACACTTTCACAGTAGATATAATTTAATATATTCCAAAGTTGGACCGAAAGACAACAATAATGTGTAGTATGATGTAAACAGATGTGACTCACATTATGGTGACTTTACTATGTGACAAGTAAATCAATATTTAACAAATGGAGCCAAGATTATCGTAAATCAACAATGAACAAATGAAGCCAAAATTATCGTATGATGTTTCGTAAACATATGTGACTCACATTACGTCGCGCTAACGTTGCTACAACAAAATGGAGCCAAGATTATCGTTTGAACAGCAGAAAGCAATTTTGAAGTGGTATTGGAAAACCCAGAATGTTGTTGAAGTTCAAAGGCAATGGGCACTTGTATAAGAACAGAACCGCCAACGCGAGTAACAATTGCACACATTCGAAACAAGTTTGAGACTCGTGGTACAGATGGGATGTTCACAACGGCAAATCTGGAACACCTCGCATAGCAATAAGCCCCACGCACTGGAACCAAGGCATTATTCTAGGCACTATCGAAGGCACTGGTACGACGAAGAGATCCGATTGAGTTTCCATCGCGTTCTCCGGATCTAACTCCGTTGAACTTCTACCTATGGGGAACTCTTAAGGATGCTGTATACCGTAGAAAACTAGGTATACTGGCAGCACTTCGGGAAGAAATTGAAACGGCATGTGCTGCAATCTCCGAGGACACTTTGCTCAAACGTTGCTCAATAAGTATTTCAACATACTCAGAAGTGTATCGACGTGTGGGTATTTTGAACAACTGTTGTAATTGTAAAAATTTAAGATGATTAGTGCTCACCATTTTCTGTTTGTGTGAATTCAGTTTTGTTGTGTTAACACAGTTTTTCTTTACTTGAAATGTATACATTTTGGCACCCTCTGTATTTTCTCGCTGTACTGATTGCAACTTTATTATACACCATTTCGTTAATGAGCATGGATCAGGAATCGAGCATCGAGACACAGGCAGTAACTTTTGGGAATTGTGCATTCGGGAGGACCCTGGTTAAACTCTCGAAACTTTCCATTTATTGTATAGTTTCGGTTACAGAGCCGGAAGCTTCGGATGAGGCGGGTTGGTGTCTTTTGCGGTGGTAACTTCCTTTCTGGAAAATTTTCTGTGCTGTCATCTGGTGGGATATGCGTAGGATCCCCGCGAGTCCCTCCCAATGGGATGGGATGAGTTGTTACAGGGACCGCAAGCGTCTGAACCTGTTTGGAAACTATGTAAACTAAGTCTTCCGTGCTGTAAGGCTGTGGTCAAATGGGATCTTCTCCTTCATCTTCCCAGCAACTACGGTAGACATCTTCATTGGTGTGCTCCATGTTATGTCAAATGTATCGGTTCCTACTCGCTACATTACATTACTTCAGATTTCTTTTGTTCACAATTGTTTAATTATTCTGACAACGAGCTCTTAGTTTGATTATAATTCACTGAGTCTCGTTTATTTGTTTCATAACCCCAAAACTTTATAGTAATTATCTGCGTCCACTTTGAAGCTAATTAGACTGGTTTTACACTTTTAATTTTGTAGCGTCTCTTCAGTCTTAATTAAAATCAAATGTAGTAGTACTTCTTTGAAATCGTCTTGAAATGATATATATAAAATTTAATTTCTTACTAACGTTAGATGAACTAGTGTCACATACTAAATTGAAAATATCTGTTTTCTAAAGGCGTAATGTAAGGATGTGGATAAATTGAATGTTCTTCACCTCTATTATATTTTTGAAGCTCTGAGATTTTATTTTAAGCTTTATTTTACCACAGGCAAATTTCAGCGAGTATAGGAAATAATCGTTAAACACACCGTAGTCACTAGTAAAAAATTTTATGGAGAACAAATTAGTTTTGCTCATGTACAATACACCATTATCTGTTTCTCTCTTTTTCTCTCTCTCCCTTTGTTGGTTCCTCAGTTCGTCTGCTTCTCTCTCTCTCTCTCTCTCTCTCTCTCTCTCTCTCTCTGATATATTCCATTAATCTTGTGCTGTGAATAAAAAATAACGATTTTTTCGATATAAGGCTATGTATGTTACATGCAGATTTTTTAAGATTATTTGAGAATATGATGATTGAATCTTGGTCATCTCAAAGAGAAAGTAGAATCCCTTCCCTCCAGCATAACCCTCACAGACATACTGTCAAAGAAATCCATGGAAAACGTGAGAGACGACAGATTGATTTACTCGACAAAATAGAGGGGTATTCAAAGCTTGTAAAAATTACGTTATGCAACAATCAGAAGGTAATCATAACTTGGAATCAAAGTATATGGGGTTCTCTTTGTTAATACATATGCCCAACGTGGTAAAGGCATAATCATTTCGGATTTAAACGCAGAATACAATTATTTATGCACTATTTGTTGTAGCAACAAAATGTTTACCAATAAATGTTATTGAACTCTAAAGAGAGAAATATAGAATGCAATTCACATTTGTTAATGTACTGAAACTTTGTTTCTGAATATATTGTGGAACTGATTTTTGAGCATTTATGAAATCAGTTCTAATTTAGAATATACTTGTAAACAAACGACTGTGGACAAATAATATTTCAAGTATCCAGCTCTCTGAAATGTCACAGTTATTCATACTTTTCGACTGTAATTAACGCATTTTGTAATAAGTTAATATTTGTAACTAAACAGGTAAAAATTAAGAACAAAATAAGCGGATACATATTTTTAAGGCGAAGTTAATGGGAACACTGCTGCCAGGTTTTCAGGTGTCTTTGCTAAAAGCAAACACCGAAACACCAACAAATTCTTTATTGTTATATTGTAATGATATAATATTACAATTGTTTTCATTCAAGGAGTTGTGAGAACTGGTGGAATTATGGAGTTATTATAATTAATATTACTATTAATGTCGTGTATCAACTCACTCAAATAATTGTGATTATGCATTTGCCTTATGTATCAGAGAACGTATTTACTTCTATCTATTTATTTATATACAGTCTGGGAGCACATGTTGCGGAGTTTACCCTGCCAAAACAATAAAACAATTAAAATGTTGTAAATGGATATCTGAGTTAAACAATTCATTCATATTATAAAACGCCCTGTTAATAAACCAACTAGAGATATGTTTTATTAATGAACTTTTTCCAAAATTAAAAAATTGGTATGTAAATTTATTGGCTGTCTCAATAGCCATTAACTCAAAGTTCTTGTGATCTCTACTTAATCTACTAAAAGAAGCTGAAACATATTTTGTTATCTAGTATTATAAAAGCTCAGGTCATTTCTTATTGTATAAGTTACACTGTCTTTAGCAAATAACAATAACTCAAGTATGAACATAAACATGTAGTAATAGGAATTTTTCTTTAGTAAAAAGAGATCGACAGTGTTCCGTAGAATTAGAGTTTGTCATTATTCTGGTGACTTTCTGCAGTTTAAAAACATGAGAACTATTTCTCCACAATAGGATACCATACTTAAATAGACTATTGAAATAGACATAATAAACTGTTTTAAGATATGTAAAGGGAAGAATCGTCTTCAAGCTTTTCAACAAATGTAAAAATCTAGATAATTTAACACAAACAAGCTCCCAACAGTACTCAATATATTAAATGGTGTATTAATATCAATGCGTGACAAAGTAAACTACAATGATTTTGTCTTGTCTACATGTAATTTTAAACCATTAAAATTAATCCAGATTTTAGCTTCAGAAAGATGTAAATTCATTTGGTTGTTTAATAAAGTAATATTCTTATGGCTACTAAGCATTGCAGTTTCATCTGCGTATAACATCAGGATGTATGTAACTGCTAATATCACCAATAGATTATAAATAAGATAGGTCCAAGGACTGAACCTTGTGAAACACCATATTGAATAGTCCTTATGTTAGATTTATTGTTATTTACAACGCAAAGCTTACGCTCAATTAAATATGAATTAAAATTGTGATTCTCCACCACTAATTCAATATATGTCCATTGTAGTTGTAAATAAAACATATAATTTAATCTAAATAGCAGCGTATCATTTTCAAATTTAAATTAAACAAAATATCATTAAAACAAAGATACTAAATCTATGTTTGTAAACGTCGTAAATATTCTTTCTTTATTACATTTGTTGTTCTTGTGCGTTACCCACCCTTCTTCTTTTGAACCAGAAAAACAGGTCAAGTGTCATTGTTAATTACAGCTTTGGTTCCAGTTGAAAAACAGTACAAGTGTACTCATTTCTAAGCATATATCGTCAACGTCAATGGTTTTATTTAGTCGCCATAGTGGGAAGATGGGATATCTATTGAAAATACTATATCTCTAATTTCTTATAGAAAAGCAACAACCGCTGAGCAAAAGTAGGAGAATCATTACTACAGAAATATAACTTTTAGAATAAACTACATCATCCGAAAAGTGAAAAATTTGCTTTTTTGATTTTTCATTTTATTTTAATTTCTTTTTTTTTTTTTTTTTTTTATTCTTATAAGGATTTTGAAAATCTAAAACAAAAATCTCATTCTCGAAAACCAATCAGAAATTAAAATGTAGGAAGTAAGAACTTTAAATACATCCGTTATATGTATGTGTGCGTGCGTGCGCGCCATTTTAGAATGTTATAAATATAAAAACTCCTAAATATTCAATTGCTATACTACTTCTTAGAGCTAGTACTTAATATGTATTTAACACCTGCAGTATGACAACATAAGCAATCACCTGAAAATGTTGTTATGCAGGTCGCTTTTGCTCATAGTACACTGTGATTCAGGAAACATTAGAAAATGTTATTAATTATTCTTTTAGAATGAAACTTTAAATCCAGGTAATTTTCAGGTCTCAGAAAAGCTTCTTACGTCAGTTAAAAAAAATATTTAAAATTTGAATGACGCTAGATATGCCAACAAGTGTTCTATATGTATATCATAGGAACAGTATGGAGTTTTCAAAGCATAAGTTCGCCCTAAACTGGTAAGTTATGAATTATTGTGAACAAAATGGATAATAAAGAGAGAATATTGCTCACTGTAAAGAGTGCAGTTGATATTGATGGTAACGATTTCAAACATTGTAAAACTACTTGCTAAATTAAACTAAACAGAGGCAGTTTTCATTAAACCTAGCTCTGTTGATGGAAGCTGTAGTAAGTTTCGTTCATCTCATGGGAGAAACCTTTGCCACTCATTTGGGTAAAGGGTCAGTACCTACTGCGTATTGAAAGCGCTTGAACAGCTGAACAGTTCCACTACTCCTCTGGGAATCAAGCATGCAGCTATCGATTTGTTTTCTGCTGCCCGCTCAACAGATCTGCCACGGTTCCTATTTCCAAGTTTCAAGTACCCTATAAAGCGAAGGACGAAAATCTGCTTTCCATCGTTTCATTTACCGTCTGTGCCTTGTTTCCGATGAAGCATTTCAAGAAGAAAGATCTCCGTGGTATCTATAGTGTACCCTCTATTGCGAGCGCGGAATTGAAGGAAAATCCAATTTACTGTTTTGAGATAATGGCTGACAAGATAAACCAGAAAAATATATATAATTTATACTCAAGCGGTAGCAAAAGAATACGTAGTGCTCCGTTCACATTTATATTATCCTATTTTTAGCTTGAAATTTCTTCCTGATGCCTTGAGTAATACAATGGATCATAATAAACATTTGAACGCTGACTAATATGCAAATATTGCTTAATATTTCATTTTGAATTGTTTGTACTCATATGTCCACGGATAAGGATACAGTTGAAGTATTTAATTTGTTAGGCGTTTCTGGTATTGTTATATGCTGTTGAAGTCAGGAATTTTATAAGTATTATGTAAACACAGATAAAATTTTTGCACTACACAGGATATTTTAAATCTTTATTGATATGCGGTTTTACACTTAGAACTGTACTGAACATAGTTGACTCCTTAGATCCACAAATAATTAATTATAGCTGATCTACAGCAGAAAAGGCAGAGAAGACAAAAGAAGATATATTGGGAAAACTATATTCCGATATGAGCTTCTCAACAGCAGATTTTTATGGGCCTATTTTATTAACAAGTTTTAAAAAGTTGATGTTAGATTTCTTTAACATCAACATTATCAAAATTTATATTTTACAAACCAATGTTAACTTTATCACGTGTCAAATCTCATGTTAACATCACCTTTCTCTTATGTTAAACAATTGACCAACCATTAAAAGTTAAGTAAATTCTATCATTGTGTGATCTGAGAGCATTATATTATACACATGTAAATGTAAAGTCTTCTAGAGGCAATTGAACCAAAATGTATCATATTTGCAAGGGTTAATTTTCCATCTGTTCATGTCTTCGGTTATCCTAACCTCCAAATCGGGAATAACTGTAAATGGTTTGGATTAACATATGTTGTTTAACATCTCTTACTTCGGAGCTCAGTTTGAAAGGAGTACTGTCAATGAGGATATTTTCTTAGCTTATAGAAATTATCCCTGGACAAAATATATCTTGACCCCTTACCTACATCCTGGAACAAGAACTTAAAACAAGATAACGCAGTCAAGATATAAATAATGATATGCATATATAATGGGATCTTTTTGTTATAAAAATGGAATTACGAACTAAAGAGTATTATTATTATTATTATTATTATTATTATTATTATTATTATTATTATCATCATCATCATCAGCAGCAGCAGCAGCAACAGCAACAGTTTTACATTGCATTGTAATGGAGCCTATCTGCATTATTTATTTATAATTTTTAACTCAACAATTAACTACTTTTCAAATTTAGAAACTATTGTGCCTCTGCTCCCTTTAACATTCACGCATAATATTTATCAATAATTCTATGCAACGTAAAATACGTCGGAATACATTCAAAAGCTTATATCGCCTTCTCAATTCTTGGAAACCTTAACAAAACTGAATTATACTGGAAATGCTTCGTAACAAACAATGTGTTCATGTATTTTTGACATATGTTAATGAAAACGGCCCTATATCTGTCAACAAAGAAACAATAGTTGTGATATTTTCAACAGCCGTTAGCGGATGAACAGGAAAACAAGAAAAGGGTGCCTCGTTGCACTTGAGGTTGTTGGTTGTTTGAATGATAAACTAATGGCTGTAAACTTGAGCTCAACTTTATGTTCCGTCCGGTGGTAATGTAGTTAGAGACTTCTGCTGATCGCTGACCCGAAATATTCACTTGCCCCAACTAGTTAACAGGGGTGTCTGCAGTCACTAAGCAACGCAAACTGTGCTTAATAGGCACCGGTGGCTTGTAGCGACCTGTTCAAGCATGCTCTCAGATATAATATTCGTAACGTCATAGTTTTCCAAAGTAGGACGCTCTATGTCACTCGGTATTTTTTCTGTAGGCTTGTACATTAAATTTTGTTTCAAATATATTATAAACATTCAGTAAAACGGCGTCACTTCTTTATCTCTGTGGGATAATATTTTGAAAAAAGAGCACTTCCTTGGTCTAGTGGTACGTTTGCGACTACTAATCCGAAGATCTTGGGTTCGATTCTATGTTAAGTCAAGCTGTAAGGTAAGGCTTTTTTCCGAAAATTTTCCTTGCCCTGAGATGAATGCTGAATAATTTTAAGGTACTAGGGCTCCGAGCTCGTTTACGCCATCCATAATTTATTTCATTCATTTATGCAGATTACGTTTTGGAACTCATAGGTTTAAAGACCCCCCGCCCATAGGTGTACCGTTACTCTATCACTTTATCATAACCTCCGCTGGAACAACCCAGCGGCGACCTATGGGTGTCTCGGCCTCAGAAATCTGCTACAATATTATCATGCCAGAGGGAATACCCACAGATGAATCAGAATGATGGACTGGTATTGGACCAAAAAATAGATGTCAATTTTGATTATATGGTAGAAGATTAACGGCAATTGAAGTAGAAGGAAATAAAATTTATAATTGAATGTGAACGTCTTTCAGCAACTGAACGTACTCATTTATATTCAATTGACAAGTGACAATCGGATTACTGACAGAAAATACCGTAGAGCTTAAAAACTAATAAATTATAGATTTGTTTAATCCCATATTTATTTGCTTTATTCTTATAATATTTGGATTTCATAGCGAAAATAAAGCCCGTACAGTTTCTAGTTTATTATCGTAATGAAATTAAAAATGATTAATTGTAAATAGATGTTGATAAAAAGAGTTCAAAATACATTTTCATTAAAACCTCAAATGTTAGATATTTTTCTGGAGTTCATTATTATAACCCCAAATATGTAATTGCTTATAATAATATTTAAGTTTTTTAAAAATATTTATTCTAGAAATATTTTAACAAATACAAGTTGTAAAAATTGATAGTTTTCTGGGGTATTTTAATTTCACTTTTAAGCTCATCGAGATCAAAACAATGGCCATTCGTTAAGCCTAGTCAAATTATCAGAAAGCTATCAGCCAGCATTCATGAAACTTTTACAGCATACAGATGCATATAATTGAAATTAGCTAATCTATTTTCACTACAATACCATGACTCTTAAGCAAATTATAAATTATTTTCAATTGCTTGTTTTTTATTTCCATTTTTTCGCAACATTTTGTTTTTGTTGTCACATTTTCTCCTAGCTCTACTGTAATAGATCCCTATCATTACAACAATATTATGAATAAGTGGTAAAAGTTTCATAGTTAAAGATATACAGATCCTAAAAATTGGAAACTTAACAAAATGGTTTTTCAATAATTGAAAAAAAAAATGTTTTACAGAATATTTCAATTTTGGAGGGAAACACGAACTAAAACCCTGCAATATTGTAAAACAACAAAGGATGGTGACATGGAAACAAACGCTGTCAATTTATGAAATATAACCTTTTCTATCATTGAAGACAAACCAGAGCAAATAGTTCCTGAGATATAGAATTTAAACTGAATAAGTGCTCGCAAAATGGCAAAAAGAAGGAAAAAAGAGGGCTTCTAAATAACAATTAAAAAAGTATTAAAACACTTATAACCAAGGAATATTAATTAAAATCATATCAAAATAAATATATAATTCCAAATATTAAAAAATGGTACAAAATATGATTTTTAACTCCCCTTCCCTTTACATTTGCTAATCATATTGTACATTATGGTCCTGTTCTCATTAAAATGTATCATCAGCCTTTTGTACATCTTTACAAAATAATATCACTTAAACATGTAATTACTTATCCATAAGAAAGTTCCATTTTGTAAGAGAATATTCTCCTCGGTGAGAACTCTTTGTCTATATTCCCTTCTCGCTCCGAACTCCTCCCATTTCCCGAAAAGCATTATCTACCATATGACTCATTGAATAACCAGAAACTTTATTGCCAGGGAATCTTTCTTCGCTTTAGAGCTTGAGGAGGCGACTCCGTACATTTGTGAATGACTCACTTCGTAATATAAAACATATGTTTAGCCATAATTCACTTTACAGTCTCACAATTTGCAATTTAATGATCAGGATCTCAAATCCGAGCTATGAATGAGAGTCTTGGACAATAATGTGAGTCGTTTCGCTCGATTCTGTTGTTTTACTTTAGTATTCGAAGTGCATTGTAGTCGGGCATCATCGCTGTCTTTATGGTCTTCTAAAGTACGAGTATATCTGGCTGTGCACAAGAAATTTAATTGTACTTTTATTAAATGTTAAAAGCCAAAGGGAAATATGTTCGTAAATTTCTAAGAAATGGATAGTACTGCCTAGTTATGTCATGGCAATGAAGATATATGACTTTCAGGTACGAGTATGCTTATATCAACCTCTCTTAAATTCTAATGGTTAATTTATGCTGCAATTTTAATAAAAATAAATATTTTATGCTCATGTCAGTTTACTGTCCTATGTTCTCATTTCAAAACTAGAGACCTTGTAATGACTAGAAAGATTTATTATTCTCATATGTTTTATCTACTTACACACATTTTGAAACTTACATTCAGAAAATGATATTTGCTAGTGTGTTTTTATTATGCTGTTTAATTTAGGAATATACTTAAAATCTTTCCAAATATTGACTTGTTGCCTCTTGTCAACCGTTTGTATACTATTACTGGAATTACAATCAGAACTAAAAGGTAGATAGGGTAGGAGGTAAGCGTATACAAATGCAATGAATGACAGGAAAAGAAAAACAGCAATGGCCTGGCCTCGCCTAGTGAGATGGAAAGCGCAGGAAATGGCCTATGACACAGCGAAAGAATGTGTCGTATGTGTGGTAAAAAGGAAAATTGAGTACATATCGTGCGAAGCTACAGAGTGCTGGACGCCGCAGATTCTCTCCGAAATCTTTGTGAGTTCCAAGCATATCTAAATTTGTTATTGGATAAGAATAATTGGAAGGACCCATGTAAGTTTATTACCAAGATAAGGTGGACAAGAGAAATTTTCTGGTCAGAGAGGACAGCGTATAATGTACTTATATATTTACGTACTTCTATTTGTTTATTCTTTGTTTTCTGGTGTTTATATATGCCTATGTATTGAACTATGCATTTCTCTTGTTTAGTGGCCTGTAATGATACATTTCCGTCATGACTGAGGAAAGGGGAGGGTTTAGTACACGACTTAACGTTTGTATATATGTAATTTATATTTTCTTATTTATTCAACATTTATGTGTAAATAGGAGCGCGAGCGGTCTGACTAAAGTGTCACAGCCAGATATAAAATTCCAGGTTACCGTTTAGACTTGAACCATAGATCGTCGGCTTAGTGCCAATGCTCTTACCGCCTGAGTCTATATAGACTAGAGATAAGATTATCTCGTTGCAAAGATTTTATCCCTACGAAGAGTTTCGTAACCTTTCAGTATTTCTGACCCGGAATAATTTAAGCACATTGCATGAGTAATAATAATAATAATAATAATAATAATAATAATAATAATAATAATAATAATAATAATAATAGGGTCCAATTTCCAAGTATTTTACTTCATTATCTACAGACTTCATAGTTAATCACTCTATCAGGGATAATTGATATGAAATGTGGTTATTTTTCCTTTTACACAAACTGAATTAGATAGGAAAAATTCGAGATCACAGCCAGGACTTCAACCAGGATGCCATGCCACAGCTCTTACTATCTTAGCTACCTTAGGCTGTATCATCTGACTCTAATTCTAAACCTTATCTAAACGCATGGCTTACGTGAAAATAAAAATATACATTTCGTATAAAGATTGTCCTGCTCGGTTTGGTATTTGCTTTTTTAAGTTTTTATGTCTAAAAATAGTGTAAATTATTTCAAAACGATTATTTTTGTCAGCATTGTAACCACCCTAATACCAGATTCTTATTAAGCTGAACGATAAAGCAATCGGTAAAAAGCAAGGGGATGGATATAATTAAAGTTTATATGAATAATTATAATTTATGAACACACAAGTGTCTCCGGTCC
This sequence comes from Metallyticus violacea, assembly GCA_030762175.1. Taxonomy (NCBI): domain Eukaryota; kingdom Metazoa; phylum Arthropoda; class Insecta; order Mantodea; family Metallyticidae; genus Metallyticus; species Metallyticus violacea. The sequence goes on from CM060833.1 coordinate 117,510,053, forward strand.
GGTTAAAGTCAGCAGGTACTTTCTATCCAAGCTGCCATTTTTTATTTGAGTTGGTGGTTTACACGCAAATGCATTAAGCTCGTTGCTTGCTCAGTTCTGCACTATCATGATAGCGTAGCAAGGTTATAGCAGAAACACAACACTACATGAGTTGGAATTACAATGTTGTACCATGGTGACGCTCATAATTTTATTTAGTACAATAATTCTGATGTTCTCTAGTAGGAGGAGAAAACTGGTCTTTTAGCAACGTAGACATATACATTAGCGTAAAAACAGAAAAAATTGAAGGTTCTTGTGGGTGCTTTCACCGTCGGATAATTTTTGTATGAAATTATATCTTTTTAAATAGCACATTCGGATTGGTCTAACTGCTCAAGTCGTACAAATAAGATTGTTTATTAGTACTGGCGATACGAAATTATATCGTTTTCCCAGAACTTTAAGAAACATGAGCTTTTTCTTCAGACATTAGTTATTTTAAAAACACGTAAATACGATTTGAGTTGCATTGATTTTATATTTCAGTCGGTTTCTAAATTATTGGTGCACTTTTATTTTATTACATTAATCAGAATAATACACTAAAATGTAAAACTGCCGTTTTCTTTATTATCCATAGGAGCCATTGTAAAATCTTTGCATAGGGTCTTTACCTTTTATATTGTAATAACAGAAAAAATCGATTTTATGTACATTTATAACTTTAAATTGAATGTTAGATCAAAACAGTGGGGAATTTTGCAATGATATTTTAAAGTTTTCCTTCACAACCCTCTTCTTGTGATGAATGCCATTGTTATGTAAACTTCTTCTTACGGTAACAACGCTACAATTAAGATTTAGTTCTCTCATGGTTAAGGTGACAGGTTTTATAGGATCACCTCTATTTGAATTCTTCCTCCGGTGTGGTTTTCTCGGGTTGTCCTGACTTTGGTCTCGTTTTAAAGCCCTCTTTCCCTTGACCTTGAAAACATCTAATGCAATGGTTGATATTCTGCACGTTCCTCATTTTAAAGCCCTCTTTCCCTTGATCTTGTAAACATCTAATACAATCGTTTGTTTTCTGCACGTTCCTCGTTTTAAAGCCCTCTTTCCTTTTATCTTGAAAACATCTAATACAATGGTTGATGTTCCTCACGTTCCTCTGGACGGCATTTACCATCTCATTTATAGGAAGGCCTGCTTCTTGCGATACGCCCACCCGTCACTTCTGACGTATAAAAGGCCTGGTGTTTTCTAAAAAGTGTAGTTTATCGAAAACATATACAATCAAGCTGAATAATGCAACAACAGAGCAATCATACGACCATGTGCACCATTCTCCATCAAATTCGTGCTGAAACGTGATCAAACTTTGACCGCGGTGAAATCGTAGTTGCGGTGCATCATATTTAATTTTCGTTCAACGAACCATCATCAGCTGACCGAGCGCTAGGTTACTGAACGATCACGATTCTACGATAGTTACTCTAAGAAAAGCATCTAACTATAACGAAAGAGGTTGTAGCGCAATTACAATCTCCTTGTCTGTATCGCTTTGTTTTGTGTTTGATTACCATATGTAGGTAAACGAAAATGGAAAACAAATATAGTCTCCAAATTTTTCTCAGCATTAGATAGACGTTCTGTTGGAACTAGTTATCTCGTATTACAATAAACTACAATTCATGTTTTTTTAAATGAAAATAAAAGGAGGAGGCATGAAATGATGTTTGGATGTTCACCATCCTCGATCAATGTTTGAAGACGGTCAAATATTTGGCCGCCTTCAATACGATTTTTCGGTGCATCGAAAATGATCAAAGTTAAACGAGGTAGCTGATTATGGTCGAGGTAGTTGATTCTGGCCAACTTTGACCATGGGTGCTGAACCGTTTAACTCCGTTGATTGCGTTTATCACAATGTCTTTTGTTTCTTAAGCGAAGTTTGTATTTAAAGTCGATAAGTCAAAATCATTTTTCCCGGTAGTTGGTTGTTGCTGATTTTTAATTACAGATGGGGATACGCATTATTTTAATGAAAAAAAAAGTTTGATAGCACAACAGAATATATGAAAAGCAATGTTATCTCGTATAGACTACATAATTCCGTACGAAATACCAAACTAAACAGTACCTAATAATTTTTGTTATTTTCACCAGATATGTTTTCACAACGCACCAAGTAGGCCCAAAGTTACAGAGAATTTGTGCGAGAAACTTCTTCGAATCTGGATATTTTTTCCTTAAATATGAAACAATTTTCAAGATTTTAACTTTTCAACATTTGTTTTAAAATGTGTGATTCTGTAGATTAATTAGTGCATTTGCTAAAATGAAAGCACTCTAGATATGTAATATAAGGAAATTGTGAATCTAGTAAATTCATTTAGGTGCATTTTGAGATTTTTAAACCACTATCAGAATTCATTTATAACCTTTTAATTTTCATTTTATTTATAACTGTTCATATGTAGAAAGTAAGCAAGGGTCTCTCTATTAAAATTTTTATATAAAATTAAGTTTTTTTCTGGTACTGATGAAGCCTTCTGTATCTAATGTAGTTCACCGTTAATTCACCGGACTCATCGTTCATTTTCATCACTTTAGAACTGCAGATGAATTGGATACTGTAAGGTTTACAATTTGATGGTCACTTATCTTTCAAAAACTGTCCTAGTGTTTCTGCAATTATTTGTTTGTGCTTGTAATTGCTAAATGGTCATTTGTTTTACAGCCATGAGTTTCTGGAGAACAAATTTATATTTTTTTAAAATACTTCATACAACGTGGTAAGTTTCCTCAGTAATATTCCAATTATATTATCTTCAAGTTTCATACCAACGAAGAAAGCATTATTTTTGCCACTTCTTTAGTTTTCCTCCTCAAATGATATTTAAATGTTAGAAAGACATAGAAACAATGATTTATTATATACTTATATTTTCCATGCAAGTCATCAGCTAACTCACTTATTCTTTGTGTCTTTGTTTTTCTTGACAACGAAATTTCTTGTACCATTGCCACATTTTCGAGAGAAAGTTTTTCGACGCTTTAATCAAATATTCCATAGCGATAGAACCTTAGAGATTTGCAATTTTTCGCAATTAAATACTTGATTTCATAATCGGCTTTGACTACCGACCCGCTAAAGTTGTTTATTTCTTCACTTAATTTTTACCCTCAAATACATTCCATTATAGTGTCCTTTAACATTACGAAACTTAGACATAATAGACATTGTAAATAATACACAAAAAGTTAGCTTCTATCTCTGACTCCCTTCTTCACAAACATTTTTGAGTGGTTTGAAATGCGATATTAGGCCATAATAACACGAATACTTGGATTAGACTGGATTGGCAAGGACGGAGGTGAATTTTCAATATTTCAGTCATGCTCAAGGTTGGTCGTTTGTGACTACGCTCCAATGGTAACATAAGGGAGGAAGGGATTGGGTGAGAGAGGCACTAAGCGGTCAGGATGGTCCGTGAGGTAAGGACATAGATCGAAACCCTAACATTGTTCCCAAATAATGTTAGGGATTCTGGCAAAATGCCCCTTCTAAGGATTTGGAGCCGCCAGAAGAACTGCTTTGATACCAGACGCAGGAGATGAACTTTCCTATGCGCAAGCCACCTTTACACTGCACACAGCGACAGCCCACCTCGCCTGGTACTTTCTACTCGGTGGCAGAACCAACAACAAGAATTAAATAAAATGGAAACGAATGATATTCCCAGCATTCGCCTAAGCGACGAGGGAAAATCACGATAAAATAATGTCAGTATGGTCGGCCAAAACCATTTTTTCCGGGACCTTCCAAATTTGAATTCCAGGCATTGCTGCCTGAGTTACCCCTCTCTTGCATGATGACAACAATATCTCAGAGGTTTCTTTCGCTATTTTGTGAGTCGTGCTCAACAGGACTGGAAAAGGATATAAAGTGTGTTAATAATCACATGGTAACTTATTATTCGCAAGATCTTTCGCGTCCTCTGGTGTTCTGCATACGATAGAACTTGGCTACGTCGAATATAAATTTAGCTGCCAAATTAACTAAACGATGACTTCACCAAGCCAAAGGGGGTCACACAAGTACTATGCAAATATATATCCCCTATTGGCTAATTCAAACTGACCTGCCAACGCATACCACCTGCTACTATTTGAAAGTTTAAAACATTTATTTACATTGGTTGGTTTAAAGTTAACTGTACAAACGGCTAGCGAGGTCATTTCTCTAACGTTTTCGAAAACCTGGACTTTATTAACCCTCACCAACGGTAGGTCTTTTAAGAGGCGGCGTAACCCTTGTTCCTTTCTTTGTATAGCGGCTCATTGGCTCCTTGGTGCTGTCCATTTCTGACTGGGCTACCGTAGACAATTACACCAGAGAACTTTCTCTTTTGATGACATACGATTAACATATTAAAGTTATACCTCATGATACTCACATATATACATAGCTGTTCCAAGATTTGTTATAGAGCTTCCTGCTTTAATTGGTCAAAATTACATAGAACAGCTGCACTTAATGCCGCAAAATTTGAAAAATGTGGTCTGAACTTAAGTAATTTGCCAATTTATTGTAGTCCATATTGAGCGGAAAAATAGCTTGGTACATTTTGGGTATGCTTTACTTTTGGTTTGCAGAAGGATGTCGATCATGTAACTAAGCAAGGAATGACGACTAGACGTATGAATGCGGACACATTTTAACAATCAAGTTATGTAATGAGTGAATGTAACTATACTGCATTTCCCGCAATAGGCAGGCAGGCAGGCAGGCAGACAGACAGGCAGGCAGGCAGGCATGAGAGGTCATCCGTGCTCTAAAGCTTTAAAACGAAATCATTAAGTGCTGCCTGTGCATTTTATAGCGTAATCCCTCTATACCACATTCATACACATTATAGTCATGGTTTTTTCTTTACTTCTGAATGTTTAAAATATTTTGGTTTTTTGTTTGTTTGTTTGTTTCTTCTTTCTTTCTTTCTTTCTTTCTTTCTTTCTTTCTTTCTTTCTTTCTTTCTTCTTTTTTTTTTTTTTTTTCTTTTGAGCACGCTGCAGTAATCTAGAGCTGTATTTTGCATAAGCAGAAATTTCTATTTTTTTCTTTTCACCAACCTCAGATAATCACGCTTAGGTTTCTTCTTTTCGTTCTCCTTTGCTCTCCACTAGTCATAATCATAATGTATCTGTATGTATATATATATATATATATATATATACACATTATATTCCAACTTCCTTATCTACATTTTTTCACGCCATTTCCTTTGAGATGTGGCCTGGTTTCCTCTTCATAGTTAGGAACTAATGTTTTCTTCTTTGTATTTGTTTTGTTAAACTTAAGCATTTCTCATGAGAACTAATTGTCTGTCTTTATTTTAAATGTAAAACAATGTTTTATATAGAACTAAATTTTATCTCTCTTAATTGAATTGTTGCATATTCATGTTGTTCATTTAGCATGCCTTGAGTATTTATTGCAATAATTTGTCCTAGTTCTAGATCATCATCTCCTTTCTAACCAAGTCTCATTTTAACCACAAAAAGTAATTCACTTCAAGCTACATTTTAGTTTTGTACATTTTCTATTTTCCTCAAGTTCTAAGGACCTGTGCGAGTATTTAAATCTTAGAATATATAACTTGTTGGAATATTCATTTACTCTTAACAAAGTTATACAATGTTATATTGTACCGTTGGGTATATAAAATGTAAATGGAGGATGGTGAAACTGGAAGAGGTCAAAAGCCTATCCCATGATAGGAATTAATAGAACATGATAGTCATTTGGTAATGTAATGTTGTTGCCCATTTCTTCTGCATAATATTGTGAAACATGGCAGACATTTGTGCTATGTTATTACAAATCGTCTAAGAAATACAAATATTAATAATATGTGGGTGAATATGAAGTCCTATCTCGTTCGATTTATTAACTACATTTAGGTTCTGTGTAATTAGCCGCATGGACGAAATGAAAATATTAATCAAGCGATTTGTTTACAATATGTTTCTGTTATCCTATAGTTTGGTCTGAAAAAGTTTACAGTGTCCAGCTTAGAAGGAGAAGAGTAGGCAGATAAATTTTAACATGTAATTTATTACATTATGTCAGTAAGAAGCTAATGATTGAAATGAACATTCCAGATTATTTATTCCAAAATACTTAAATGAAAAAGAAAGATTATTTTAATTTTATGCATAATTTTAAAGGCATTGACAGTATAGAATTTTTATGATCACATTTATAGTATATGCCAACGATGTAAACTAATCTCTGAAGTAAATTTTCAGCTTCTAAATGCACATAAATTAGAATGAGGCAGCCACATACTAAAGTTATCTTTCTAAGATCATTTTCTGGATAGCATAGAACTCAGAACTTCTATATCTTACAACACTATCCAGGAAATACATGTTAACAACACCATGTTACCAAAAGCTAATGCTCCATATTGCCATGATAAAAGATATTTCAACAAATAATTCATTATTAATAAAAATTAATATTTTCATTTCATTTAAGTACGCACTGGTTATATAATAGACTGTCGTGACAAGAAAACAAATATGCATCGTTTAAATCTAGTTTCAAAAAGATGTATAAACCAAATAAATGGATTAAAATGCATTAGGTAAACATAACTCTGAACTAAGCTTCATGTTCCTGTAGGGTTGCCTATATTTGTTTATGTATAAAGGAAAATATGTGCTTTGCAAAAAAGTACACTGTAAATCTCCCAAACACTAGATCCGCTATCACACAGTCTTCATTCTGCTTAATATAGAAAGAAGCAGCACGTTATCTATGCTAATAAAGTAAAATTCGTGTACTGTACTTAGTACACACAGAGACCATGCACCGTATACTGCGAAATATGTAAAATGATAAAGGCCCTATATGTGTATGTGCCACAATTTCACTCTCATACTGTAGCAACAGTAACTTCTTTGATATGCTCCTCCAGATATAATTCAGTTTCGGTTTGGCTTTGTGGTCATTTAAAAAAAAGCTGGTAGTAGCTAAATGGATAACTTTAAAACTTTCAAACATTAGAGCGTTATTTCATAATTAATTGAAGTGTGTCATAGAAATGAGGAACAAAATACACAAATGTAGGATATAATAACGAATGAATGACTCCCAGTAACATTAACATATTTAGCTAAGACTGCAAGTTTTCTATTGAATTTTATCAAAGCTGTTTCCTCGTGTTATATGATACATTAAATTTGCTTAGACGTTTAGAAACCATTGAAATGTTAATGCCTGAAGATTAGGCATAGAAAATATAGGTAGCTAATGCAATTTAGAGTACTTTAATTACCAACTAGGTTTTCCTCCTAGCCGAAAGGGGATAATACCCGATACATTTTCAAAGAGCCAATGCCTGCCAAGCTTGTTGCAGCCACAAAAGCCGCCATCATATGGTCAGCGTAACGGTACTTCGGCTTTTCAGACCGAATGCGCTACTTATCAGATCAGACAGCTCTCTAATAATCCTCCCTTGCGAAAAAATGTTTTAAAAGTGTTGGGAATTAAACCCTGTACCTGGAGATCAGCTAACCGTTATACCATGGTAGCGGTTATTAAAGTTCATACACACAAATGGAACGTTAAACCACTCACGGGGGAAAGGGGTGAACAGTGACATTTGGATATTTCGGTATATTTCTTCCCACTGTTTCCGAGAATGTCAATCTTACTTGCAAATTGCGCCTTTTGTAATATATCAATGAATACGTCAAGTTTTAATGTTCTATTGTTTGTTGCAATGCGACTGTTGAACAAAACACCCGAAACTGTTTAAACTTCATAAAAACTGGGGCAGACATTTTAAAAGTTACGTGCTATTCACTAAAACTTATTTCACGTGAAGCTGCATGTAAATTGTTAATATTCGAAGTCGAAAATAGTTATAAATTATCTAAGGAATGGTGTTATAAAACATATTTTTGTTTATTTTCTAACTGTTCGTTGTTAAACATTTTTCTTTTATTTACTTTCCAAGCAGTAACAAACCAACAAATACCAAGCGAGGTGGCCTAGACCGTCATTCAAATCCCTTGCAACTGGCTATTCTGACTTTAGATTTTCCACCCTTTCTTTTCTTGGTTTCCTCTGGTAGCTTAAGCGAATGCTAGGGTGATTTTTTTTTCTTTCTATGAGCTTTCTGCTCTTCCATTTCATATAATTTCATTCCAATAGTTAAGTTACCAGATCGAAAGGGTAAAGTGGGATCGGCTGGTACAGTGTGACAATGGCTTACCCTTTGGAAATGCTTCTGTTCCAGCGTCTGCTATGGAAACGATTCTGAGACAATCTATTTCCTAGGAGGGAAAGCTCCACCGACGTTGAGATCCTGTCTACGTCCATGCTTCATCATCCGAGGACCCTCGCACACCCGTGTATTCCTTCCACTAAAATAGTTCAGTTCAATACAATTCTAATCCAACTCAACACGAGGGATATTCAATAAAGAATTATCTTTTTTGACGAGATACCTTTACTTACCCTCATAATTTTCATGATCCTTCCCAAAATAGTCCCTTGGATGTAATGTACCTGTCTCAGCGTTTCTGTCAGTCTTCACACACCTGCCGAAAACCATTTTGACAGGTCCTTTAGAATTGTCTCCGCAGCATTCACCCTTCTTCTGAGATTGGAAAATATCTCTGAAGAAGGTATTTACTCAATTTGAGGAAGGAGAAAGGGAAAAAGTTACACGGAAGGGTGAGGGCCGTACTACACGTTGCTTTATATGAGTATTCAGCAACAACATAGCGATATGCGGTCGTGCATTATTGCTGTGTTGCATATGGTTTGCAGACTTTTCAGGATGCCGCTTTAGTATTGCCAAGCAACAGCTGTGTGTGGAGATAAGGAATGCTAATAAACCATTCCTTCAATATTCAAAAAAGAGAAAATCATAATTTTTCCAGCAACTACTTTTTTTTTATGGAGATTACCACTCAGAGCTTTGCTGTTTGTTCTTCGATATAATGTACCAATTTTCATCAACAGTGATTACCTTTGAAACAAACTCCGCATTATGCTGAAATGCTTCCAATCTCCACACGAACGTTTTTTTGTTCGGGAATCAACAGTTTTGGAACCCACCGCGCATAAACACATCTCATATGGAACTTTTTAGTTGGGAACTTGAGGATGGCACCCAGTAAAATTTCTGAAAGTGTTCTTAGTGTTATTCGATGATCCTCTCTCACAATGACAGCAGCGGTGTTAGAGCACAAGTTGGACCCGCGTCCACCTTCCTTTGAAATCAATTGCCCCTCCCTCTTTAAACATTTTAAACCATGCTATAAGGAAGAATAAAGTTTGCATAGGTCTCCTGTAACATTCCATAGGTCTCAACTGAAGATTTGTTGAATCTAAAGCAGAATTTCAGAACAACATATCGGCTCGTCACGTGTCACCTCTATTCTGCCGCAGGCGATACTGGATATGTCTCAACGCACACACCTCCCACGGCGGAAACAGGAAGCGTCAACAATGAAACCGGTGTGTGTCACATGTACACGCATGAATCTAACAAATATTGTAAAGTTAAATTTTAGCGCGGGAAACCAAGCCCGTACAAAATTATGTAAATTCTAGTTGCACAGCTTACGTAAAATACAATTATTTATGTGAAAATGACATCGTCATAGCATACTTAATTGTAGTGGAAGTGAAATAAGTACTTTTCCTATGTCTATGGGGAATGATCTTCCACACAGAAGTATTATTATTACGAAATCTTAGTTTTCAATTTTGCACAAATTGTTGTAGTTACTCCGTTGAAACAAAAGGATATATGGAAGTTAATCTTGATATTCTAAACTGAGAAACACTATGTAATCAGGGTCGTCGATAGAGGGCTGTGTGGGATTAAAACTACTGAAGCTCCTAAAATACTGAATGTATGAAAAGTTATTGAAGAGCTAATGATTGTTTACACTTTATTACATATTCTAATACTTTTTTATTGGAGATTCATTTGAATTTCGTCAAATGTCGGAATGATATTTTATCTTCTCACCAGTATGCTCAAACCCTCTCTTACTTTTTCATCACAATATCAGACTCGATCTTGCTCCGTAGATAACCCAGATAACAAATAATTTTACTATACGCAACGTCCTTTTTGCAGCCTCGGAAAAACATGTTATTGAGATAATGTGAACGCTTCTAGGAGACCAAGGGATAGGCCCACTTAACCATCCTACTGTTTGCCCCTTCAATAGCAAATTAAATCATTTATGAATAAACCGTATCATCAGGCATGACTTTTACAGAAATAGGTTGGTCAAAATTTTCGTTGAACAAAATTAATTAATTTCAATTGAGTGCCGCGTACATGTGCTTTCCGTTGCAAGCTTCGCATAGTGCTCATGGTATTGGCGAACAACGAGAAAGCTGATTTTTGCGTAATAGGATATGTAGTACCCTGAGAGCAAAAGAGCAGCTGTTAGCTTCGTCGCGCATCTCAAGTACAGGCATTTCTTAATTCTTATGGGACTAACACCAACCCAACATATTCAACAGTTACATAGTAATTAATGTTTTGAAATCAAAGCACTCTTTTCTCAATTACTCTATACTCTGTGTTAAAAGCGTACAAAACGATAGGGATACTTTCTGTTAGCTTCTTTAACGGTATCGCTCTCAAATTTACTTTCATTTTAGCAACTCTTCAATATTAGGAGAAGTTTATCCCAACGATGGTAAAAGTGACAAAAGTCTAACTGCAGAATACTTAGAAGTGAGATAAGTATTGTCCGTATTAAAGTATCGCGGTGCTTTTTCTGAAGTCTGTAACTGGGATCGTTAATATATATGGCCGCCATAGAACGGAGTATCGCTCCCAGGCTACAGATCGGGCATCAACCGGTAAAATGCTCTCTACAAGCACAAATACTTTATGAACTTTACGTTAGGGTATGCAGAAAAAGTCCTCCTTCCGCTCGTATATAAGTCCCATATCACAAGAATCACTCGTCTAAGCTAGTCAAACCCGGCAGTGTCGTTAGATTTTAAGGTCATAACAAATCCTAAGTGACTTCATCCGGAAGTGGGGTAAAGCCATTGGTCCCAAGTCATAGACTTACGGCACATGTCTGCAAGAAGAGGCGTTTGAGTAAAATTTATCGACCGTTTCACATCCTGAATTGAATGCGACATTAATGACCAGAGGGGTTAAAAATCATCCTTAAATAAATCTAATTATTCACTAATTGATTGTGTATGGTTATTTCATGTTAATAATTTCCTATTGACACTAAAGCGTATCATAATATTAATCCATGGAGATTTAGATAATGTTTTTAATTTTTCAATCTATCCGATAAAGAAAAACCACAGTGGTTAATTGACAGAGCGCGAGATCCAAAAACAAATATACATTACTCTTATCATCGAACACCTCCTTGTTATGTTTAGTGATTCTTGGGTCGTGCGTGAAGTTGCAGAGTCCTGTTAGAAACAACCGTTCAACGTTTCCTCTTCTACGTAAGATGTTTTGGAATAGTAATTAATTTAGGGGAAAATCCTCACTAATGTCGATATGCATTTATTGCTATTGGAGCGTATTGTGCAAGCCTCCCCGTCCCATGTGGCGTAAAATTACATGTTGCTGGGCGATCCAAAGATTACAGATACTTAAATGTCAAAAGGAATAGGGAAAACTCGTCACAGTAGTATCGCCGATGCAGTGGCTTCTCTCCAGGACGAATTATGTTGTGTATGATAAAGCCGTGCGATCAGGTTTGTTTTCCCCCAGAGTGTTTTGCCTTTGGGCGAGCGCTAAGCCGGGCAGTGGATTTCGGTGATTAGCGGGAGCGTTAAACAATAAAACAAACCCACCATACAAGAATATACAAACAAATATAAGGAGTTCATTAATACCAAATTATCAAATGAGATGTTAAAATTGTCCGCCTTCATTCTTAACACTTTTTTGGCATCTTTTTAGGAAAATGCTCATCACTCGCTGTAGTTCATTTTGAGAAATCCGGACAACTTCCTGACAAATATTATGTTTGAGTTCTTGTATGGTGTGCGGGTTCGTCCTGTACATGGCATTTTTATTTACCCCATAGATAATAATCTTAGGCTGTTAATTTTAGTAGCATTTTAAACAGGCCCATACAAAATTCCCATTTGTGCAAGGCGACAAACAGATTTTCTAAGCGATTACCAATGTGATGTAATCTTTCTTTGGTGAGAACGCTACTTTTTTCGGTTTCTTAGGCTGGACACTTCCATTTTCCTGATATTCATTAAATAGATTATGGACTCTTTTACGATCTGGAGCGTCTACATCCGAAAATCTTGCTTGAAACAGTCTTCGACCTTCACGAGTTAAAACATAGAATCGTGCATAAACACATGCTGTGCCATTGTAAAAACACGTATATACTGTCGAATTAAAAAGCGAATAACACACACCCGGGAACAAGTGCTGCGACAGTCAGCAAGGTCAGCATGTAAGCAAGAGGCTTGCTACATTTCCACGGCATGTCAAACGAGTGGCGGTTCGCTCATAGGAAAAGCATCACTTGTCACACTATATATAACCCTTTACATTATGTACAAGTATCACAGGACATAGGTACTACAAGTTAGTTAGTCTTAAGTTCTTAGTACTTATATAGATACAAATCATTCTAGTTCTTTCACGAGTACTATAAGATAGTTATCTTTCTCGCCTTTTAGTTAGAAATTCACTGCAGTAAGCAGAATATATTATGAAATTTTCTTACAAACTCTAAAAATAGAGAATATAGCGGACATAAATTCAAACACAAAGTGTATATTTTCAGGACAGAATATACTCAAGTTAAAGAAGCACGAAATTTCATTCCATTTTTCATTTCTAATTAAATAATACTGTCGTACCTAAATTACTGTAAAAGCCTCAAAGTATCATGAATTGCATGCGTCAATGCTGTTTCCCCTTCAAATAGTTAGAAGCTTTTACATTAATTCAAGGAAAAAAAGCAAGCCATCGCCCATATCCCGTCATTTTCTGTTAGAGTGCCTTGTTACGTTGATGTCTTGCAGATGTTAATTTCCTAATGTTGGTGAACCTTGTCGTATCCGCATGCGTATGTGTGATGTATGACATAACCGCGTTCTCCCCAACCACGTTCTCCTTATGCTCCACAATAGAAGATATTGCAACATAGCATCAGTCGAAGCCTCTGTTACCATGTGTTTATACAACCACCTAGGCTTCCTATGTAGAGATGTATGGTTAGAAGGTAACGTGTGAAGCCGGAAATAAGGCTGCCTTTATTAATTTAATAACTAAAAGGCTGCAGAGTTATATTAAAAAGGTATTATATTTGATAAGGATAATTGTTATGTATATGTATAAGAAAATCATTTTGAGATAGGTATAACAGGAATCGAAATAATTTGTAACATTTGACAGGTGATTGTATCTTACAAAAGGGTTTTTGTATACATTTTGTAGTAAAGATGTTAGAAAGAGACAGATGTATACCTGACGCCTCTCCACTGACCGCTCCTTAGACAAGGCTGAGGAAAGGGTAAACTATCTTTTGTTAGGTCACGAACCTTCTACCCAGGAAATACTTAGGAGTTCACAATAAGGGAAACATGTGGCCGTAATGGGACAGTATTTAACAAAGTCAGAGGTAGCAATAATTTAAGAGAAAATGAAAATGTCAGAACTAAGACGAAAATGTTTTATTATAGGCAAGCGGGGTATACAAGGTATGAATACAGCCCATCAACACGTGCGTTATCTCTGAGAACATTTGGAAATCTACAAACTAAGGAAGGCAAAAGATTATTAATAGAAATCAGAACGTAAGCAAAGGGCCGAAATTTATGACAGGTTGTTCTGGGAAAATTCAAGTTCATGGGAAGACATTAGATCAGGGGGGAAAGAATAATTCTAGCTAATGGTCATCGGATAAAAGTTAACGAATCAGGAGAACTTAAGTTACAAATAAATAATTTTAAGATAGCCAATGATGACGTACAACACGGAAATAGGAAAATATACGAGGGAATTTAATTTAGCGAGAGGCGTGGCGATGTGGTAGAAATCCTGGAGTACAGAGGTCAGAGAGTTACTCATAGATTCAGAGGGACATTCAGAGGCACATTCACGTTCGCAGAAGTCAGACATCCAGACATTCACTCAGGCGAGACACGAGAGGATTCACTCCAGAGATATACGGAAGCCGGCAGCCTAAGTCACACGAAAGCAATCCGCCTAAGCCACACGAAAACAATCAGTTTAAGTCTTTTCTAAAGCCAGTCTAAGTGAGTAGCGAAGTCAGCGGCGAACAGTCAGGAAGTAGCCCCAATATTTTTACATGTGAATAAAGTATTTGAAACAAGTCAACCTGGTGTATCTTTTGGGCAACACATTTCTCGTTCCCGTGGTTCTGTACTGATCCGCGAAACACTCCAGTGGACCCTGAGATCAAATTCAACAGAATTGGAGCAAACGTCCATCCAGTGAGCAGCCCGGGCAGACTTCGAAACCGACAACAGCCCAGCAGTCTACTACACCACGCACCTTTATTTACTGTTCCACGTGAGAAGTGACAACAGGAATGCAATATACAACAAAATAAACGACATTTTCTCATAAGTGGCAATCTATTGCTTGTTGAAGGAGTTAACCAAAGAAATGCTTCATGCTCTTTAACCATTATTGCATTGTTAATCAAGAATATAATTGTAAGCAATCGGTCAATGAATATAGTTATAAATACGTATAAAAAGTTATGATGCAATAAATCATACCTTTCTTTGATTTCATTGTTTACATTTAATAAATTAAGTGCTAGGTGAAAGTGCCGCTACTCAAGCCCGGTCTAATGAATGTAATTTATGTTCTTCGGCATGATAAAGTCACAGAGTCTTTTATTCATCTGTTGTTGAATTCTATTCCATTATCGGTAACCAATTCAAAGAACGTGGATTGCACATCTCAGCACTTATTATTATTATTATTATTATTATTATTATTATTATTATTATTATTAATAGTAGTAGTGTTACTTTGAGAAAAGCAACGAGCAGAATTCTCTTTAGAGCTGGCTATTTTACTAAACATAATGTTCATTTTAATAATTTACTTAAGAGAAGCAGTGCCCAACAATAGAATATACAAGAATTTTGGAAACAATATTTAAAATTATATTATAAAATTATTTGTAAATATCTCCTTATAAAAACGGCGCAGATGAAAATCATCAAAATATGTAAATCATCAACACGGTGTGTGTTACCCTCATTTTGAAAATGAAGCAATAATTATATTGGAGATGGAGAATGCTTCAACTTTCAAATTTTCCTTCTACTGGTGGATTTAGTACATCTGCTCGAAAACGCTCATCCCTCTTGGACCCCCCATAAAATAATTCACATTTGAGCCAAAATTGAGCTTTATAATGCTGTTGAATAATGACTGACTTTGAATTTTACACCATTTCGTTGGTTCAAAATAGACTGTCAAATAACTTAACTACCATTAGCAAAGCAAGGACTTAACTTGTAACTTTATCTCCTTTCTTCAATTCAGCAATTTGCTTCCTAGTTCATCTTCCGTGCTTCTTGCTAGATATGCCGTACTGTTACTCATTTGCATGTCAAACTTCGGCATTTATATTAGCTGCTGCTATTGGAGTCTCCAATTTCTTTTAACCATAATCAGACCTTTGTTTTGGAAAGAACTCAACTGCACAGGACTCTGAAACTGTCGAAAGACTCAGTCCATATTCATAACGTATTTATAATATGAATTTGCACAGAAGAAATCTAAACAAAATGCTAGTGAGTTTGTAATGTATATGAAAATAAACCCCTTACAATAGCAGCGTTTAGAAAAGCATGACTTTTGTAAAGGAAATTAAAGAGCTTTTCAACAGAGCGCACATATCAAATCTTAATTTTCAAAATCTTACTTTGGATCAGGTTACATGCTATCCTTACCTACCAAGGCACGAAAGCTAATTTCCAACCCGCTCTTAATAATCAATATGGATTACATAGCTATACAAAAAAAAACATGTTTGTTTTTCAAAACAAAGATAATTATATTACTACAATACATCATCTTCAGTCTGGCGTAGTTTCTCTCGGTGAGTTCCAAACAAAATTATTAAAAGCATTTTCTGATAAAATAGAAAAAAGAATAAGTTTACAAGACAATGCCAATGTCACTTTAAAGCGCCCTTGGCGCGCTGGTTTGAAATGCATTATTAGATGCACATACTGCCTTTGTGCCCATAAGAGTTGAATGGCAGATGTACATCCATATGGATGTGCATCGCATTACGATATACTACAAGTAATCAAAAATATACACACTGCTTTTATAGCTAATGCAAAATGACGTAACATTCATATTCACTTATAGGCTTTCAAAATCTTCCCTCTTTGATGAAATATAATGAATATAATGATCAAATCGTTGTTTAAGACATTCTCTGAACTCTTGTTTAAATCTTCTCGGTACATTCATAATACGTTTAGTTCCCCACTTTGAAAATGAGCACCATGTCGTTTTACTGGAGAAATTGGGTAAAGTTTCATGGTGTTGGATCTGGGGATTAAGGTAGATAAGGCATGACCTCAGGGCCTAATTCTTTGATTTGTACGGAAACGATTGTTCTGGTGTAAGATCAATCCTGTCCGAGCAAGATTTGGTCTCTTCAGTGATCCCTTCAATAAAGTACAACAGTAATCAGCAGTAATCTACAAGGTCGTAAAGGATGAATTATTTTTGGAAAAATATAATGTGGGTGATCTTTCCGGCGATCGACTGAACTTTGGCTTTCTTATGCCTGAGCCCAATGAATGTTTCTATTGTGAAGTTTATTTCCTGTTTAGTTTTGGGTTGTAATGATAAAACCAGTCTCTCCCCACATGTAATCAATTGTTTTAAGAAGCTAGTTAGCACTAAATTCATCCAATTCATTGTTGACATGTCATAAGACGGTGAGTATTCTTTTGTTCTTCTTTCGCCATGTGCAGCACACACTTCACTACCGCCAATAGTTTTGCGTATTATATCATTTGGCAATTTCTGCAATTGACATACGACACTCTTCTGACACATTAACGTTAATTGCGTTAATTCATATCGTTTTCAGTTTTTGCAGTTATGGGCGCAGAATCGTTTAAGTCTTTATTACTTTCCTTAAATCGTTTATACCATTCTGAAGGCTGTGTTCTCTTATACTCTGCATCATTTCCAAGATCTGCGAAAGTCTCTTGTCCTCCAGAACACTAAACCTAATTGCTGTGCGCTTCAAGTGGTTAGACATGATCAACACATCCTTGCGTTTCGGCTTTTAACTCCCAACTGAATAGTTCCATGTGAATGGCCCTCGCGGTCTCGCCATACGAAGCCTTGACCTTGCGATTATATTCGCCACATTCTTCGAGCTTAAGGCGGTTTATTTAAATGCGATTAAAACAATCCGGTTATTATTTATTCTTCTCATAAACATGTTTATGGCATTTGATATTAACTTCTGTTTAGAAAAGGTTGTCCTAAACCGTAACAAAGCATGTCCATTGTGACTATGACGATTTCTCTATCTAAAAATTCATCAAAATATTGCTCTTGTTTCCCGGTGAGGCGGGAAGGTGTCAAAAATGTAACCCATTTTATTGATTTACTTGACTTGTTGATCTGAATGTTCTGCATACTAACATTAAAAATGCTAATACATACCCTTTAATTCAAATTAAAAGAATGCACGTAGCACAAGACACAGAGAACGTATATGATTTAAAACACAATTTGATAACACAAGTATGTCATACTTAAATAATTAATAAATAATACTTTTATTTGTGAGAAATCATAGAAAGAGAAGACGAAAGACGGCAATGCTTTGTCTCCTGATTAGATAGCTCTTAAAGCACAATATAAGGTTTTGCCAATACTATCTATTTCAGTGATTGGGTTTTCTGCCACACATTACTTAACTCTAATAGAGCTGCTTTGTCGTCCTTTGACATACCCCAGAGCGCATTAAGCTATTAACTACAGTTTTCCTGAACAAGTTTGAAGTTTACTGTGCTTTATGCTATGGACTACATACTTTTGTTATAAAGTTCTCAGTAGCAGTCACCGCAGTAACAGGCAGCGAAGCTAGGGGTACCTAGAGTGTATTTGAATCGTAAACAATAGAACGTCTTGGGGGTGACGCTTTATTTGTGTCGCATCCAGAAAGCGTATAGTCCCTACCAAAAATTTAGGACACGAAACAAGAACACAAAAGGGAAACTTCGTACTGTTGACATCAAGAGGTTTCTTTAAAAAGAGACGGCATGGAAAGTGGAGTGTGGGGTAAACAGAAAAGTTTTTAAACTCTGCAGTTACAGTGGGACGCTTTTACCGTTATGAAAGTTTCACTGTAAATGCTCCTTTGAGTGTTGAGTCCATTTTTTCCGCATATGTCATGCTGCATCCAAAATAAGAAACTATTCCGCACAAAGGATTTACTTGATGGAGTACGTAATGGTCTCAAAATTCATTCTCCGAGAATGTAATGCACCGCAACACAATGTCCCTCTTCAGATACAAAAACTGTTTCTCCATATCCAATGCTTTCTTCTTTCGTGCCGTATTTTTAATACAGGAAATGTATCTTTTTGAGAACCTGGAAAAGCATCGTACTTGTTTGAAATCCGGGCAGAGTCTGTTATGGAAGTCCCAACTCCTCCACAATTAGATGGTTTGGTCTGTTTTGACATTCCCGTTGTTTTCTTTGAAAAATAATGCATAAATAAGATATTCGGCAGCGTCAGTTGGCTGGATATCACCACGACACATTTAAATAATTTAAGAATAATGTAAATATGTTTCTGTTCTTCTTCTGCTCCTCCTACACTTATTGATTTGGCCAGAATTTAATTTGAAAAATAGTAGCTTTATTCAAGAAATACATTTTTTAATAATTATTAACATCTGCGCATTGCAATTATGAGCCCCTTTCTTAGCTTCAGTTCTGTGAAAGCAGCACATCAATAGCACCTCCCATTTCAGCAATATTTGCGGTGCAAGTTTTAAATGATTCACCCGTCATATATAACGAGATTTCCAGTGAAAGGTTATTAGGTGAATAATTCAAAAATCAATTACAAAGTCTTGTCATTAATTTAGTTTACTTTCTGTTTTCCTAATAAGGCACTCGGTTTCATAAATCACTTGGTCTACTTGAACTATAAAGGGTTTTTATAGTTCAAGTTATATTTGTTCTAAAATACTGTAATTTTACATTGATTTAACTAATCTAGTAAGAAATCTCTTTTTCCAGTTATTTCAAATATCCATGCAAAATTAAGCACTTATTTAAAATCGGTATTAAGTGATAAAATATTAACCTTGTATTTAAAGAGATGTAACATTTGTTTACGCAACAAGCGGTATATGAGATGAATTACACTTGAGCTTGACTTGCAGCACGAGGCCATAGTGAGGTTCTGTAATTATACGAGAACAGTAATTAAGCTAAAACCACTAGTTGTGTACAATCATTTAATAATGCTTATGATCGATTATTTTTAAATAATATTATTCAATTACATGCTAATACACTGTGGTTCAATATAGACTGTGCTTGTGTTTCATGTATCATAGTTGGTCTAGATACAACATGGTAACGATGTTATTTTTATGATAAAAGATAATCAACTTTGAAAGAACGAAAATAGTTCTTTTTTCCAAAATTAGTAATCTTGAAGAAAGTGTGCCTTCATATATTGAAGTAGCAACTGGGACAGTGGTTTCATAACTTTTGCCAAATAAATAGAGTTTGAAGAGAATAGAAAGAAAATGACTTTCATCATTCTTGGGAAGGAAAGAATGTATGAATCTAATATACAAGAATTTAGAATAGTGAGTGGAAGTTTTACACAACATTGTCATCCGATATTCAATTGTAGAATTATAAGGAATGTGTTATAAACTGTAATATCATAAAGTACACAAGTGTTTCTTTTAAAGTATTTTTTTTGTAGGAGCCGTTTTAAATGTGAAGCATGAAATGTAAATATTTCAGTCATTAGCGTAGTCAGTACGGTAATAAGATAATTGCTATACGCTAAATAATGTAATCACCATGGTGATTTGACGTTATTTAAATAGGTATTATTAAATTATCGCGGATAATGCTTTTATTTTTAATATAAATCTATTGCGTTTATTTGTCCTTTGTGGCTATGCAAGGATATCCCATAAATAAGCTTTCTTTGAAAATTAATTACTGAATACATGAACAATTTTATGAAGGGAATGTGTCAAAACTACTCAGGAAAAACTAAGTTATTTTGTATTTTCTGCCAATGCTTTCTAATCTAACACTTTATATGTATTTCAATTGCTTATAAAAGGACTGCTTTTGGAGTCTGACTGCGAAACTTTGATTTCTTCTTCTCATGAACGAGTGCATTCCTGAACAATCCCTTTCCGCTTTCTATTTCATATCCCTAAGCTCTCATTAAAATCTTCCCTTTATCTAAGCGGGAATACTACGCAGATAATAAACAGACAATGAAATAGTATAACACCGCAGGGAGTCATTCGTACTTCAATAAATATTCTCACCGCACATACATTCCGCGGCTAACTCAGCAAGCAATATCTAAATTACTCTGTTACCATAAGTGCACTCGGTCTTTTCATAGCTTCTCTCGGCGGTTGAGACATATTAAAACCCCTCAAGGGAAATTTGGGGAACATAAAGGCTGCAGTTTAACATCAGATACAAGCTTTCTAACAGTTTCCCCCAACACTTTCAGAGCGAACATTACCCTGCTAGGCATTAATTTCCTTTGAAACATTCCCCATCTTTTGTAAAATGACTTTTCACTCTTTGAGGACGAGTTTTGTGTGTGAGTATGTGTGTGTGTATGTGTGTGTGTGTGTGTGTTATGTCACATTGTTATAGCAAAAGATAGACGGTTAGCTACTGAAGCAATTGTCTTATAAATACATAAAAGAAATAACGAAAGAAAGAAATAAAGAAAGAAAAAAGCCGGTATACAATATACACACGATCTCATAACTATAGCAACGGCAATCACAAGCTGATCAAAAAATGAAAAGAAAATAAAAAACGAGGTTTCGTATAATCACATACCCGTCTTCAACTTGAACCCGGAAATAAGGCTGCCTGTATTAATTTTATAATTTGAGGCGACAGAGCTATATTTCTAAAGGCATTAGATTCGATAAGGATAATTATTATGTATATGAATAATGAAATCATTTAGAGATAGGTATAACAGGAATTGAAATAAGTTGTAACTTGTACTTATTTGTATGTCATTTGACAAGTGATGGTGTCTTACAAAAGGGTTTTGTATACATTTTGTGGTAAAAGGTGTTAGAAAGAGGCAGAGATGTATACCTGACGCCTCGTCCACTGACCGCTCCTTAGACAAAGCTGAGGAAAGGGTAAACTATCTTTTGTTAGGTCACGAAACTTCTGCCCAGGAAATACTTAGGAATTCACAGTAAGAAAACATGTGACTGTAACGGGACTGTAGTTGAACAAAGTTAGGGTTAGCAATAATTTAAGATAAAATGGGAATGTCAGAACGGAGATGAAAATGTTTTATTACAGGAAAGCCTGGGGTACAAGGTATTGAAAACAGCCCATAAACATGTGCGTTATCTCTCAGAACAGTTAGAAATCTACAACTAAAGGGAGGCAAAAGATATTTCAATAGAAATCAGCGTGTAAGGAAAATGCCGAAATTTACGACAGGCTGTTCTCGGAAAATTCAGGCTCGTGAGAAGATATTGTAGACTAGGAGGGAGAGAATAATTCTAGCCAATGGTCATTTTATAAAAGTCAACCAATAGGAAGAACTTAGATACAAATAAATATTTTTTAAGATAGCTAATGATGAACATATAACTCGGAAATAGGATAATATACGAGGGAATATAATTTAGCGAGAGGCGTGGCAATGTGGTAGAAAACTCGAGGATAGAAGTCAGAGACAGGACAATATAGAGACGAGGGTAGAGATACGAGAGACACAATGGATACTAGGACTCACGGAAGGGACATTCAGAGGAGACGAAAGAGACACACGAGAGGATTCACTCAAGAGATATACGGAAGCGGCAGCCTAAGTCATTCGAAAGCAATCAGTCTAAGTCATTTCTAAAGTCATTCGAGGGCAGTGTAAGTCGTTCTAAAGTGGTCGAAGGCATTCTAAGTCATTCTAAGGTGATCCTAAAGTAAGTCTAAGTGAGTAGGTCAGCTACGAACCGTCAGGAAGTAACCTGCTAAGTTGTAAAATAAAGCAAGTGTTTAACAAGTGCCGGACTTATTAATACAGTTAACAATCTCCTTCCCCCCCTAATGACTTTAAATCATTAAAAACAGTCCAAAATTTGCCCCTAGAACCCATCAATCCCCCTGCATTTGAAACCACCCAAAATTACTGTTTCAAATTGTCGATCAACTATGTGGCCATAATAAAATCCTGCTTCAAACTATGGGTGAATTGCATATCAGTTTTCTAATAGCCAAATTACTTCGATAATTAACTGAAAACTGCACCCTACGGGTATGTATAACTGATATATATTTAGATTCACAAGAGAAATTTACAAAAACTGTTCAAATATAAAAAAGGAAGAAAAATTTTAAAACGCACTGAAAAGGTACAGAAATTGCAAAATATAATTAACATTTAAAATGTTGCATAAAAGAGTTCATCAGTGCTACCATTTCTTTAATACCAATGCTCTTGAACATAGAGAAACACAGCCATTGTCTTACAAGTCACCTTATTTTTGTTTAATAGTGTTTAACCCCCGTTTTAACTCCGAGACACCGCAGGCGGTATGTCATCTTACAGTTAAATATTACATATGAAATACATAGCATATTTGGAGATCTCTTACCCCTCATTAGCTGTTGCGTTTATTGATCTCCTTAGAATATAAGGTGATTAATTGTTTAATTTGTGTATTTACGTGGGTAACCGTCGTTCAGCTAGTCGCGTAATAAAGATAAAATATGAAATATATATATCCTTTTTCCTGGTATATGAGGACGGTTTGAAAAGTTCTCGGCCAAACAAAGAAGAAATTGATTTTTATTTTAAAATGTTTATAAACTCCCTTTAGGGATCGTATTTAATGCAACTTTGCTCCATTGCCAAGATCTCATCTCTGAAGTGGTATTTCGGAAGGTGCGCAAAATACCCCTCTACAACTACAATATTTCTTGATTTGATGAAAAAGAGTTGGAGTTTTGGAATCAGAATCCAGAAAATGTTCCAGCAATTTATATTTCTCTCAGTTTTACCATAGTTAAAACTCTTGTATGTAGACGCATTGTCTTAAAGAAAAATGTATGAAGGAATGTAAACTGGTACGTGCCTTTCATAATAAACAAAAAGTACAGTATATTACTTAAATAAGCGTTAAATTGGTCCTGGTGGTGTTATGGTAAAACCATGCTTGCCTTCTAAACCCAAGATCGCGGGTTCAAACCCGGCCAGGATCGATGGATTTTTTTCGGGCGTAAAAATCATACGTATGGCTTCCTTCGGAAAGGAAGTAAAGTCGTGGGTCCCGTGTCGTACATTTACGGCACGATAAAGAACCTCAAGCCTGAAAGAAGAGATCTCTGAGTAAAATTGATCGGCCGTTTCACGCCTTGAATTAAATGGGACGCTGATGATCTGAGATGTTAAAGAGCGTCCGTAAATAAACAAAATAAACACCAACAATAAGTGTTAAGCAAATTACCCTCGTATATTAACGATGTTAAAATTTAACAACAACAATAATAATAATAATAATAATAATAATAATAATAATATAGCAGCTTAATATAAAGAGCCTCTTCCCCTCTTCAGTAAAATAAGTGAATGCAATATCATCTGTACATACATTTTTTAATTCAGTTTAGTTTCCCCCCACCCCTCACCCCAGTTTTCAACTTTTCAGATCTGAGCTGTCTCACCTTCGATATTGGTTGAATATTGTTGAATAGTGTTTAAGCCCGTTTTTACTACTGAGGCACCACAGACGATACCTTGGACAGGAATTTGTCTACCTGCTCCTCATGCCAGCAGAGCCCAGCATGCCCCTTGCCCTCTGTTAGAGTCAGTAATGGAAAGTGGCAGAAAACTTTTTCCTCCATATCTCAGTGCTGCCACAGTTCACTAGGATGTACGACCATGATTCTTCCTCTCCACATAAAGAGCAAATTCTCAGTTGGTTTTCTCTGAGATTCTGATCTGCCGCCATGCTCCAAACCTAAACCACGCGATTTCCTGTTTAATGATGGAATTTACTCTCCAATTATTCTAAAGACAATAAATTTCCTGAGCGTTCCAAAATACTGACGCCATAACCTTTTATGCAAATGGAACTAACATATCTTCCAAGACATAGAAGATCCGATTTCTATCCGCTGTTTTGACTGCTGTTTCAATTCTAGTGTGTGAAGCGGATCCAAGTCTCATCTACATTTATAAGTTCCAGCTTAAAGTCACTTCTGTTGCTTTAAACTGCTCCAAATCTTGTTTCAGTTTTTCATAATTTTTGGAAAGCAGATCAGAACTGTTTCAGGTGCAATTATTCATATGAAATATAATCTACAAGTTCAAAATGCCTAGTATCTCATCGATTTCACACACTTTAACTCGCCTGTCATATGATGTATTTTTCAACGAATTCCGCTTTTATTGCCCTTTTTTTGAAAGTCCATCATCTGAGTCTTCAATTTCAAATCTGATAGGGCCATGTTTAAAATCAGCAGCCCATCTTTAATCGTAGAAACAGGAGAAGAATTTCCATTAACTTTTATAAGTTTGTTAATACTTTTCTTTGACGTCAAACTGTATTTTACAAAGAACCTCATCACAGTACGATACTCAACTTCGTCCATTTTATGAAATATCCACAGTCCATTTGCTTTAGAAATTCATATTAAATATAATGACTTATGTTACATTAATGTTTAGACAGAGGTACCAACGTAAAAACAAGTAACTATCCAATTGCATGGCCATCTATGGCCGAGATCGAGCATTTTTTCAGATCGCCACTGTGAGTACATGTTTATAAATTGGTCACTTATCCCTTTTTGCAGGAAATACATTATGGCTGTAATTGAGTAATCTATTAAGTCTTTTAATAATTATATTTGTGTTTTATTTATTTTTCTATGAATTACATAACTGTATAAGGGCATTCTGTTGGGTTGTATAAGGCAAACACTTAACACGATACTTCTTGTACTTCGCTCATCGACCATGTTGTTAGATTTTTTTTCCTTTTCTCTTCTTCATTTCGATTTATGGCATTACGGAAGAATTTGTGCAGTTCAGCAGCAGCTGTTAATGGACACTGCAGTAGAACACAGTGTAGGCGTGCTTGATACATCATTTAGTTACAAAAAAAAGAAACAGCTATCCAACCCCGTTTACACTCCAAGAGGGGTGGTCTCTCATTACCCCTGTTGGTTCGGCTCGTACCACTGGGGAGAAGAAAAAGAATTAGTTTGTACTTTTAACATCCCCGTGAAACAGCGTGTTTTCTCCCCTTCCACCCCTTCATAACAAATCCCTCCCAGGGCTTGTAGGGTGAATACAAACTTTTTGCGTCCATCCTTTATTTGTTTAAGCTTTTTGTGTACGTAACCATTTCCATGTGTTGACAGTTCTCTAGTGTTGTCAGTGTTAATAGAATATATAATGACAATTTAGGAGCAATATATAACTTCTTTCGCACTTTATTTAGTAATTATGCCACTTTTTTACATATCTATATTTAGAGCTGGAAAAATGTCGAAGTTTTGTATCATTGAAGCTAGGAGTTTTTTTTTTTTTTTTTTTTTTTTTTTTTTTTTTTTTTTTTTTTTCCAGAAAATGCACGATTAACTTAAAGGGCAAAAGTCAGGATACTCCTACCTTGAACACCCAGTAAATGGAAGAAATGATTGGCTAATAGCTTTACACCATGTATAATTAGTTGTCTGTCTCTTTTATGATTAGAGCCTGGAGCCTGGAGGCTCGTTCGTCATACAGCTGTGACTGCAATACATATTCTCACAATCCCCAGTAACATTTTACACAATCTGATCATACCTTGGAACATCAGAAATGATTTCACTTCACTTAATTTACTCTTAAACTTCTCCTCTAGCGGGGTTTCCATATATTGCCTTATTCCAAACTCTTTTATCTTGCTAGTCATTCTCATTAAGGTTCTGTTTCTGCATTGCCCTTTACTCTCGTGGTACAGCGAAGTTTCTTTCCGATAACTACAATAGCATCTTTGACCATCTTTCTTAGAAGTTACTTTAACAGACTTCAAATGAATGCATATAACCGGTTATCTGTACATGGGAAGAAAACTATTTGTTTCTCACTTAAAGGAAAGAAAGCTAGAAATGCTAGTTTCATATGAATTATTTAAATTTACAATTTTATAACCCATTTAATAAATAAATTCTATTGGTAGATTTAGATACTACGAAAACATGTTTTATATTCCCTTTAGTTTTTATGCTTTTATTAACCATAGTCCTAGAGTGCTTGTAGAGTTTTCTAAATTGCACATGTAGGATATTTCGGAATTACTTTTACAAACTGAAAAATATATGAAAAATTATGTAATACTCTTTACAAGGTAACTAAAATAACAATGACTAGAAAAGGGTAAAACACTAAGAAAAATTCACAGATTAGTAATCACTATATATGGACCTGCTTGAGTTCTTCTTTGGCAAGAAGACAAGAACTTAAGCAGTTCGATATATAATGACTACTAATCTGTGAATTTTTCTTAGTGTTTTATCCATTTCTGCTTTTCTAGTTATTATTATATACATCCTTAGTTTTGGAGTTATTAAGGGTAGTTTACCAAAACAAGAAAATAAAAGTCGATATAAATCTAAGTCCGGAAATCCTTAGTGTTTGAATTGTTAATGAAAGTTTACCTCAGAGTTAAAGCCAAATCACATAAATGACTAAGCTTCAGCAGTGCTATTGCTGCATTTTACGAAGAATATTTTGTCATATAATATAAATGCTGATGTGGCATGTGCATCAGCTGACTTGTATAGATAACATCATTCGATTACTTAACAAAATGAATTTTATTTACGGTTATGAACTTAAGTTGTTAGATTGCACCTTGAAATATATTGAAGTAAAGTTTCATTAATAATTCAAAAACTAAGGATTTCCGGACATATGTTTTATGGAGTTTTGTTATCTTGTTTAGGTAAACTTTCATTAACAACTCAAAAACTAAGGATTTCCGTACATATGTGTTTGTATGAGCTTTTTTTCTTCTTTTGGTATGAGGAACCCGCCACCAAAGTTTGTAAAAGTATTTCTGAAATATCCTGTATAAAAGGATTAGTCATTGAAAAACGGAACTTTTGCTGAAAAAATTAAATAATTTTGATTCAGTTAGACATCGCCGTATTTGTAGACACTTATCCCACTGTGAAACGAAATACTGAATGTTTCTCTGGAAGTCTCTGGTTTGCTGCTGGAATCATTGTTGAACTGTGTCCTGTAGGTCTTCGTCCGATATGAATTGTTTGCCTTTGAGAAGACGGTTGTTAAACGTTACACTTTCCACCTAAATTGCCACTCTTCTTTCCAGAAACTCCATGAGGAGCAAGCCATGTTGATCGAAAAATAATGCCATCATTACTTTCCATTTTGCCAATTGGAGGTATCTACATTGCTAGCAGTTGTATTTAACTCATGCACTCTGTCGTGTGACGTGTGAAGGTTAACAATGTTATAGGGTGTACTACTAACGAGACAAAGCCCTCCACACGCACGCATGCACACGCACAAAACCAAGTCTATTTTGTATTTGTTTATGAATCAGGGATTATCTTTTAGGAGTGCGGGTTAAACCCAGATTTTACTTATTTTAACCCGTTGTTTAGAATTAAGGGAACTTTTTTGTGTTTAGGTGTTTGGGTTGTTTTTTATTTGTTTTAATGGTTTTTATCTATACTACGTATATTTTAAATGATTTAAACTGCGAACTATTATCAACATTATTTTACTGCTATTTTAGTTATCTTCGTAGCTGGAAGTTACCTCTTTGGACAATATGCCACGTAGGGAATGAAATCGGAATACAGTAGCTAGTCTATTGACTTATTGGAATATTGTACTCGATTGTGTGTATAGATGTGTGTGCATGCATGAATGCAGGCACAAACTTTTGCAGACTTTGCGATGGTTTTAATCGGGGGGGGGGGGGGGAGGAAGAAATGAATGGATGGGAGTTTTAATTAATTATGATAGTAATAATATTTGTAGAATCAAATGAAGTTCTTCTTCTCTCCCCCCGCTGTCTCGATGCGTCACTCTGCCACGGCTAGCTTCTTATGTATATAGCTGGATATTTTGTTACCTTTTCAGGACAATGGGTGGAAATAGTCGGAAATTGGGAAATATATAAGCAAAGTTCAAGACTGAAGATGACCCTATTTGATTCCTTTTGTCACTAGTTCAATGTAAAAGATCGCCTTTCTAAGTTCTATTGAACGATATTTATTATTACTTTCCCCTAATCGAACTAATTGTCTATCGCATTTTCCTTCTCTTAATTTTGGTTAGTTCAAAAGGTTTTGATTGTTTATATTAAAATTCACTCTCCCGGATCACAATTATCGACGCTTCAATATCATTCGACTCTTTCCTTTATTCAGGGACTGACCATTGCTGCCCGATTCCTTCTCTCCACCTTGACGGTTCTGAACTTACTGCCCTGTAGCTTCGTGCCTCCCCTTGACCTTCATATTAACCTGATTTCCATTTCTCTCTTATGATTCACACAAGTGTATAAATCTGGCTTTTGTCACTTTCTATTCTGCAAAGATCTTCCACTGTTCCCCTTTTTAGGCTATCTAAAAATGAAAGTTAACAGAAGCTCTAGAAAGGCGACCCTTTCTTATACAAAGGATCAAATACAAAGACGACTCCTGGTCATCTGTTCTTTGTCTATTACACAAAACTTATTCACCCTCTGTATATTGTCTGGCATCTATTCTAAAAGATCTGTCTCCAGACTTTCTCTTCTGTTACAAAAAAATGCATGAATAACTTAATAACTAACATGAATATACATAATTTGTACACACTAGCCTTAATAATACTTATTATATCTTTGATTGTGTTAATACTTTATAATATATTAATTAAGGACGTCATCTCATTGTTACGGCTTGAACTTATAGACTTTATCGATTCTTAGGTAACAAATTATGATGACTATTTCACTAATGTGACGTCATCATAAAATCGACCATTGAAATGAAACAAAATTTTGAATTTTGACCTATCACAGCCCAATATCGCATTGGAACTATCGCAAAGTTTTATCAAACCCCGTTTAGTACCACAAGTACAAATGTATACCCTCACTATACAATCCTGAACGAGCATCACTGACCACTTTTGCTAGCAAACCGTGGGAAAGTATTGATAGCAACAAAACTATCGACAAATCATAACGCTAAACGGAAGGTTCTTCCAAATGCTTTGTGATGCGTCAAATGTGAACATACAATTTTAAATATTACTTTTATTTTTATTCTATGCATGAAATAGTCCTAAACCCAATTTTGGCTCTTCTCTTTTGGCATTACTGACAATCGCCATTCTTCAGTTGCAATATAGTTCATTAAGTATTCATAATACAAATATTACAATTTTGTAAGCCAAATTTAGGGCAATATATACATATATAAATCCTTGTTGTATTCTAATAAATATTACTGAAGGGTCTGAGCTTTCCAGATAAATTCACTCACTTGTAATAAAAAATTATTTTTAAAGTTGAAATGCATTTCACCAGATCTTAGTTTAAAAGACTTAGAATGCTTATAGTCCTTCCTGCTGGTCTATTTGATTGAAATATTGTAGATCGCGAGTTCAAATCGGGCCAGGATCGATGTTGTTTATTTTTTCATTTTTTTTAATTGAGTAAAATCCTAAATATGACTTCCTTCGGAATGGAAGTGAAGCTGCTGGTTCCGTGTCGTAAATTTACGGCGCGTAAATAATAATTTATCGACTGTTTCATGCCCTGAATTGAATGAGGTACTAATAAAGAAAGATGTTAGGATAGCGTCCTGTGGCGAGAAGTCTCTTTGGATGAAATTAAAAAGTCATTTGATAGTAACAGAAAACAAAGCCAGCCAAACACTATATATGACGTGTTTAAATAGGAAAATCAAACTTTTCATAAAAAAAAATAAGAAGAACATGCAAAAGCGTAATTTTTATGAGTATAAAATCCTTTTTGTGATATCAATATCCCAGGTAGATTCCGTATTTCATGTTTTATGATTGATATAACAATATTTGTAAAAATTGCTCCATACTGAATATTCTAAAAGTTTCTTTTGAGTACCTATAATGTTTAACTTCTTAATAAATGCTTTATAGTATATTGCTTTTATTTATATTTGTATTTCTAAAGTATATAACAAAGACCTTGAGTGCAAATTCTCGTAAAGGAACTTAAAGCCGTGGATTACGTGTCGTAGATTTACGGCACGTATAAAAAACTCCCATGCCTGAATAAAGAGGTCCCTGGTCAAAACTACCGGGCATTTTACGTCCAAATAATATCATAGCACATTAGATGTCACTTGAAACACTGGGCTAACCACTTGTCCTTCTGATATCTGTAGTGCTAAATGCAATTCAAAATTAAAAAAAAATAGTTCATGTGGTCTGTCAGAACCCGAAACAGGTCCTAGGCCTAAGCCTTGTTAGTTGATGACAAAGTATATAACTGATTTTACGTGCTCGAGATTCAGTTTGTTTTCGATAATTCTTGCACTGCATTGAAATTGAAAGAGGGCAAGTTCAATGTTGTTCTGCATTTTGAACCAACTAATGCGGTTCTGCGCTGTATTAACATTTCTGCAATTGATGGCTTCATACAATCTATACCCAGTCATGTGTACAGAGCGCGCATCTCTGTGACATTTCTACCCCAAAAAATAATAAAAAACATACAGCATAACAAACAAGAGTATCTCTTAATGACGTCAAACAGAAAGCTCTTGTTCCTGCAATTCGAAAGGATACAGACACGGTTCAGTAATATCGGAAATAAAGGACTAGCGTAAAATTTACGGGTATGTTCACACAACGTTTGATTTCAGAGGAAAGTGGTAGAAACACTGCGTCAACGACAAGTAAACGAACAATATAATCATGAGTTTTGTCTATGTGCGTGTGTCACCACGAGTTTCTAATTTTTATGCTTGAAAAAACTCATTGCTGTTTTAAAGCTGATTAAATAGGCTTAGTATGAAATTAAAAATGCTCTGTAGCGTGAAGTGATGTTTTCTGCTATACATTTTGTTCCCCAAAGCTTAATTTATATCGCTGCCGAATACAAACAAAGAGGAAAGCAAGGAAGCATAGCAATTAAATTGAGCCAATTTTCTGCGGATGTAAACTTAACAAGAAATGCAAAATGCTTGTAGTTTTGTTTCGTTACAGTCCTCGTCTCTGGGCAAGATTTTGAGGTTACAACAAAAAATAAATAAATAAAAACAGAAATAAAAAAGTAAGTTGAAACATATTTCAGTTTCTTACGTGCAAAAGTTCGACACTCAGGTGAAAACTTTGAAATTTGCTAGCATATGACTAAATAGGAGGAAGATATAAATATTTAATGTTTCAGATCATTATTTCCTTGTAAGACAACTAATCTTTTCCTGTAGTTTTCTAACGATGAGCTTATGTTCATGATGTTTCAACTTTTTTGCTAATTAATGTTGTTACTAGTTCATGCATTTAAAATATGCATGTATCTATGCACTAAAATTATTTTTACTTTAAAATAACAAATTCTTTAATGCGATACATCCCATCGTTCAGTATTATTCACATTTTCGTAATTACGATCTGTGTTTGTTTGTGTTTAATATACCTCTTCCGTCTCGTTCACTTTTTCCCTTCTCTTTTTTCCTTTTACTTTAAAGGCTTAAATAACTTAACCAATAACGGCTCTCTTTCTGTTTCAGATTAATGGTAAAAGTTATTGCGCTTGAGAGCACATGTATTTTTATATTTGCCAATTTGTTCAATAATTATTTCAATACAATTCTTATGATATATGCACAACTAGCATTATTTACTATGTCGTCTAGACCGTTTGTGTTTTCCTGTATTTTTTCTAATAATTGCGAACAGAGGATTTATTCTTTCATTCAATTGAGTCATAATGAGTTGTAGACCGCAACATGCCTAAATAGCTGAAATGTGGGTTTTAAGTAGCTGTTGTATGATTTGTATTAAACAATTATCTGTTGCACAACAGAGGAATAGATGTCGAATACAACCTTATTAGAAGAATGTGTCATGCCAGTTCCTGAAGACTTTCCTACCTGACATGTTCCATCAACATTAGGATTTATCAGTCCTATTGTGAATCAATATTAATGGTCAAATACAATGAAACTGAGAATTTGGAGAGAGTGAAAGTAAAGAGGCTAAAATAAACTTTTCTATGCCGCTATGTTAACGGCAGAGTTTTTAAGAGAGTTATGTCTGAAAAATCGGCATGATTAGAAAATAGTGGGAAGAAGTTTCTGATAGCGTAACAATCAACAAGAAACTTTAAGGAATGTCTGCTAAAAGTGAATGAAAGGAGTACTTTTAGACAATGAAAATCAAGCAACAGTGCAAACGTGCCCTCTGCCCTGAAGAGAGTTGAGGGAATAAAAGTATAATTTCATAGCGCATAAAAAATTGATAAAAATATTTGCCCAACATCATACTAAGTATGACTGTTCTGTAACTCAATAAATAAAATTCAACATCCTACCGTTAATATCTAATTAAGGTTTGTCTTGGAAGTATATTGGAATAAAAATCCCAGGGTGTGGCCCATGAAAAGTAACTACACAAAACGGAAGAAAATGATTCACAATATGTGTAAAGTAAGCTATTAAACAATAATAAACATAAATGTTATGTAATCGTTTTCAGCGTGAAAAAGTGCAATATGTCACTCAGCTATATAGTATTTAAATAAGTAATAACCGCTTGAAATGTTGCTACAATAAATAAACAGTAATTTAATAAATGATCCATAGATACTTGGACGCAAGAATTTAATAGAATATTCCTTTCGGATACTGAATAAAATACTTTTATTTTTTCTCAAAACGTATCATACACATTGCTTTTATGATCCCAGTTCCCTCTATTTAAAATAATTAAAACTGGAATTTTACGCCGAAAGTGCAAAGTTCAATAGCAAATATCGTAGTAAAATATTTCCAAAGTTACATTATACCTGGGTCAAAGGGCTTACCTTAAGAAGAAGGCCCCGGACCTAACAATTAAGAAGTAAAAGCCAAAATGAATTCTCCACGATTTTGCGGAGACGGCTGAACATTCTGAAGAAGGAAACAAGAACTTACTAGTCAGGCATACAATCAATAACAAGCAAAACTGGCCAGGTAACAAGAATGGATGAGGGAAAGGGAAAAGACGGTCGGAACCAAATAAGTGCGCACAAGAATTGCACAATCATAGGATGAAGAATTGCTTCCAGTACTGAAGGCACAAAGAAGTGTATAGGCGTTTCCAGCAAGGATTGAGTGTATTGTAGAGGGAACAGTATGCAGGCATCGTGATTTTACAAGGTTTATTACTAACAATTGAGCAGTTTGTATTTAGCAGTTTGCAGCAAGATTCCATGCGACCGATGTGACTTAATATCTGATTTTTATTCAGTTTATAATTCCATTTGAAAATATCTGTAACAAATTAAGAATTTACAATATAGGCAAGAAGTTTTTTCAAAGACTAAGAAGTTTCCATTTTACAGCATTATGAATTCAATTTTCTAAACTCGGACCTAACTCACTGGGTATTCTCATATTTATTCAATATATCTAGTTTTTGTGTTTGCACGAAATACTTATTTTAGTATTAGAATTAGTTAAAATATCAAATTCATTAAGGACTTTCGATAACTGGCAATGAAAGCAATTAGAAGTTAAAAACAAACGATTGAAGTTATTCACAAATTGCGTTTTTAAGAGGTTTCTTTGGATGAAGACAGAAATGTAATCCTTTTAACTTTTAGGTAATGATAATAGTGATTAATAATAAAAGTATAGGAGGGTCACACAAAGTGTTACGACATTATGCGTAACAACACGATTTGAAAAACTTTCCGAATATTATAATGAACAAAAATAGCAGGCTTATAACATTTTATGACAATATTTATTTATAAAACGTAATATTAAGCTCTGCTTTAATGTAAAAGTTTCTGTAGTATATAAATACTACAAATGCAATCACTCAAATTTTCAAACATAAAATAATAAGTCAAGTGTACCAGAATACTGAAATAGATTATACATATGTACATTTTGATATTTCTGGGCGCATAAAAGGAGGTATGCATAAATGTTATGTGGTAATGCAATAAATAAATCCATAATGTATGTACCCTTTACAATTAAGTAATTAGAACCGGCGGTTTGACACAAACACAAAGTACCCAGACTGCTTAAGATTATCAAAGCAGAGTTGATCCAAGCTCAAGGGCTCTCTTCTATTGGAGTTCGCCTGCAATATCTTGCTGAGCATTGCCGACAGATAGTATCAAGTACAAAGCCCTATGAGTGAGTGGTAAAGAATTTTAAATTTTTAAATTTTTTAGAGTTCATTATCGTTTTAATCAAGTACAAAGCCCTATGAGCGAGTGGTAAAGAATTTTAAATTTTTAAATTTTTTAGAGTTCATTATCGTTTTAATCTTGTAATTTGTTATTGGGAACTCTTAATGTACAGTTCCTTCAATCAGAACTACAGAACTTAATTTAATAATTATAATCAAGAGTGTCAATAGGGTTGGCTTGCTCAGAAAATACTTAAGATAGCGAACCTTTTTGAACAACTGAAGAATCTTTGGAACAAAGATTGAGATAAAAAAACCAAAAGCAGAAAATAAGAAAAGCGTCTCATTCACATGGGACCAGTTGCATTATGAAATATTTAAAAGGGGAGAAGTGTTTCTTACGCTGTTGTTTACGTTAAGACACAAATATCGCCAACGTTGTGTGTTCTGGAGCCTGAGTGACTGCCCACCTGAGACTTGGCATCTGTAGACAATAGATGGTGGTGCTATGCATTCCCCAGTCGCACATTCCGAAACTTTTATTCCCTTAGAAACATTGTGACCTCCCTGTGCATTCTCAGGAGGAAAATTTACTAACCGATGACATGATGGCATCAATATATTTTTGTTACATTGTCATTTAAATATAAGTATTAATATGTCTTTTCCTAATATTAATAAGGAAAGAAAATATATTTTCTCAAAAGTGCCAAATGTGCAAATGATATAATTTTTATAAATTAAGTTGCTTTGTCTACTTCTATGTTAAATGAGCTACTCTGTAATAATTTAAAAAATCGTAAGGAAGTTTAAACGTGCAATTTGAGAAAGGAAAGCTATAATTTGTCTGTTCGAATATCAAAGTTATGGATTCAAGTTCCTAAAAGAGTTGCAAACCACTGATTAATGACTCTTCCATTTGAAATGATGTCAAGCAATGACTGGATGTGTTGGAACATATCTCTATGATATTGGTATCTAGTTCCAGTCTCGTTGATTACTTTTCTTTTACTTTTTACACCTTATAAATGAGCACACTTCTGCGAAAAATGAAATGTAAAGAAGTTTAGCCTACGATCTTCGAAACTGGTCTCTGTCGCCTCAATTATTAGTAGATATCTTCGTCTGAGGTGTTACATAATACGATAAACCATAACCGTCGTTCAGTGCCATGCTGCCATATGATAATTTCGAGATTCTAGATACTTTTTAAGCACAAATATTGAAAATTAGCACTTCCTCGCTCGCTCGGGAAGAAGATTTGAATACATTCTAAGGCAAATTATTGCCTACTTTCGCTGTAACACTGTCATATAAAACTCTAATTTTAACTTATTTATGAACTTATAACGCTTTGTTTTTCTCAGTGGATCATACATTCCCTAATTCAAAATTCTTGTATAAGACTTCTGTACAATTTCTGAAATTATTGCGGCATAGTTAATTAACTATATATAATAATTAACCACATAACTATATAATATCACTAAGTTGGTGTATAAACTATACATATTGATTTTGAAGCATCCTTACAAGCAATATGTTATAAATTCATTAAACATAATAAAGTTACTGAAAATAAGAATTAGAATAGCCTTGTGGGCAAAGATCTCCTGTATGTTACAGAACTAGCTCAGTTTATCTCATTTGGTGAGCTAGTTCAAATGAGATTTGCTTTCATTAAATATTCGAAAAATGCAGTGACGTTTATTAACATGTAGTGACCTACTGTCAGTAAGGTTACACATAATTATTAATTAACTATGAAAATAAAATAATTTCAAAGTTAAAATAGATTATATTTAACCCTTCATTATACTCAAATAATATATTTAAACTTATCACAAATGTATTTAATATCCCGATTCGTTCCATGCATTTCTTGCTCTATCATATTTTTATTTCGTTTATTTTTTAAGTTCAGTCACAGCTTTGAATGGAAAAAGGTATTCGTTGTTTAATACTGCCGTAGCGTAGCATATTATCTCACACTATATTTAAAGTTTCTAGGATAAAAATTCCCGATGGAGTAAAAATAATGTTTATGCAAAGATGAAGAGATAATGTGCATGGAAGTGAATGCTACTGAGCAGAAAATTACATTTAAATGTGAAGCATCAGAATGAGAAACTTCAAAATATATAAAATTTATACGCCATCCGTATATTTTCCTAATCTGTTTTCAAAGAATTAACATTGTTCCAAAGTAGCCCTTGAAAAAGACGCTGCGAGTAAGGCATTATCCGTTGGATACGAAATCAACAGTAGAAAACTATACAAAACATACTCCACTTACGCTGCTCCTCAACAGAGAAAATATGCAGGAAAGTTATTATTGAGTTACGGACCGCCTGAGTGGCTGCTTACTGGGGAGTTCAGCCGCCGTAACTGTAAAAAGGGAGATTGTGTCACCGTGCATAACGTGCAGCACTTTTGTTTTAGTATTTAATATTTTTACTGAAAGCATAAAATGAACTGTATTTAAGCTGATAATAATAATTTGTGTTATAACAAATGTTGAAATGATGCCTTTCAGCAGCCATGCATTCAGAGATCCTGTCTTTCGTAGCTCGGTAAACAAGTTGGCGAACAGTTTCTTTATCCGAAACACCATTTCAAGCCTATTTACTTGCGCATCATCTAACCACTTCTCTGCAAGAATCTTCAAGATTAACTTTATGTAATGGCATAACCAACGAACAATTGGCACATAATTCATCCGCAATGAAAGTACCGAGTATCACACGAACGTAAAACTGCTCACATCCTCCTTCAACTAACTACAAACTGCTACCTGCAGATGCGTTATATAGCCTTGACGACTAGTTTCTCCCATTCGGCTCATAACTAAAATAATCTATAGTAAAAATTTAATGTTTTCAATATTAGTAACTAATTCGCTTTTTATATAAACGGGCTATATTTGCGCGCTCAATTACATGTTCTCTATAAATACTTTACAGCATGTTATTTTGTTTGTTTTATCTGAATCTGAATATTTCCTAAAAGCAAATTAAATGTTTTTTATGAAATTCAACTTGATCTGAAGTAATAGTTAAATCGAAAACTTATCTTGAGCTTTCAATAACAGAATCGAAGCGTTATAATCATGTGTGTTCTGATCTTCAACTGCAATGCCCTAAAATTCGCTTGCACCTTTATACATGATACGAAGGTATTGTTATAGCCCCTGGTTGTATTAGATGAACTTGGTCGTTCTAAAATTAGTCAAGCGAGGATTTTCCAGCGCAGTCCAGCTATGCCACATTATTTCAATACTTTTAGAATTCAAGCTTTTAACTTACGGTCTTCAGTTCAAATTGACAGCCACATTTTTAATGTTGCTCTGTTATATTATCTGGATTCTATTAGCAAAACTGCAAAGGGGATAATATATATATATATATATATATATATATATATTAGAATAGGATTAGTTCTCTTAATCCAAGGATGATGCAGGAATTGTGCGGTTGAAAGCCGGACGTTGCCTCTCTGACCATATAACCACTTTACCGAGGAATGTCCTACCGTGCCTCGATAGCTGCGGGCACAATTGACAGGTAGACAGATTGCCAGCGGTTCCTGATCTCTCTCCATATCTGGCCCTTATATCGTTAACTTTAGGATTTCCTGAGGATAAAGTGATGCATTTGGCTTTAGTTTTTGTTATACCTCCTCGTCAGCTGATGAAATCTCACTGTACTTAACTGTTTAGTTCCTTATCATCAGTTCTGATAAATCCTTTCCCAATTTATCATTTCGTCTCACGCATCATCGGTGTCCGCCGCTTGTGATGCCCCAGCAGTAAAAATGGGCGTTAAATATTATTAAAAATCTGTTTTACCTTCTGAAATAAATGTAGATAAATGGAAACTTTTATAGGTTCTTTAATGCAGGATATAATGTAACAAAAAAAAAAAAAAACTTTCACTTATATCCAAACCGCGCTCGGAGAGGGTGTTTGAGCTAATGGAGAATCTTTTATATCTGGAAAAATGGGTTGTTTGGATATTCCATATTCCTAAAAGCTTCTTGCATCTACGATAGTTACAAATTGATACAAAATTACAGTGGCCACATAGTGGCCTATGTGTTAGATCGCTCACCCTTCACCGAAGAAACCATCTTTCAAGTT
Source organism: Metallyticus violacea (assembly GCA_030762175.1). NCBI lineage: Eukaryota > Metazoa > Arthropoda > Insecta > Mantodea > Metallyticidae > Metallyticus > Metallyticus violacea. Next base: position 117,548,875 of record CM060833.1, read on the forward strand.
CGCCTGTAGGGAAGAAAGTGGAACCGGAATTATGTGAGGGATTTATTTTGGATATTGGATGGGTGATTTATTATTTTAATCAGACAATTAGACGCTCTTCTTGTCTTGCCTCAGCTCTTGTAGTAATGAATTCGAAGCTTCCTAACTCTCTGGTTCCAATACAGAGGATAGGGATCTCACGGAAATTTTGGACTGCTGTTAATGATGTAATGTCAATAGGGAGGAAGGGTATTGTTCACTGTAATAATGATGTTCGGCTATGGTTGGACATTTAATTTATTTGACAACTTGGAAGGGTCTGGAACATGCTGTGCTTCTGTGGATTTTAATTCGCTGTATTCATTCGCGTAGTTGTTCAATTTAACACAATGACCTTACTATTACGCTTGCACTGCCTGGCTGACTCTCACGGACCGAACGATTTACTTTGACTCTTCGCGACGGTTTAACTATTCTACTATGACACTGAATAACTGATGACCGATGCAGAGGCTCATAATTGTCATTCTTGCTGCTACCGTTACCGCAGTCACCACTCTTACTCCCTGTCACGAATCTTACTGTTACTGTTACAACTGCTTCCTCTCGCGAATCTTCAAAACTTAAAGCTTCTCATAGTTAATATTAAATTTCTTATGCGAACTCGCTCCTCCCTCGAGAAATTTTAATTCCTTTAAATAAATTGAATTTGGTTCCTTCTAGAATATTATTAGATCATACAAGTACATGGTTTATTACAAGTTTGCTTTTATTCGTCGGATTTTTTAAATATGTTGATTGGTCGAAGTTACTGGGTTGTACCAGGAAATAAATTATTTTCTATTCCCACGCTACCAAAGTTGGAGACATCTGCCTTTCACTAGATTCTTGTGATAAAGCACGCTTCTGTAATATATGCGGCCTCCTTTTGAAAAAGCTAATTTCTTGATTTCTGTGAAAACACGTGCTTCTGTATGCGGTATTTCCTTTTGACGGCAAGTACAGTTATATATTCCTAGCCGTTTACAGCGTAAGGGCATAGGGCGCCTCGAGACCGGCGAGTGTGTCCGAGGGGATTTGAAAGAGTAATGTTTAACTAAGGACCCTCTTCCCAGGTAAAGCATCCTTTATCTAACAAAAGCTAGCATTCCCATACCTTTTACAAAAATACAACAAAGACATATATGCACTGTCAATCATGGTATTATAGAAAGATAACTTGAATATTACTTACTGGTAAAAAGAAATATCTATATACATACCCTAATACATATAATATTGGGGTCCTCCTTTTAATTGTAATAGTGATACTCTTGATTATCTGAAACAATTATCATTATAATAGTCGTCAGAAACAATTATAATTAAATAGGAAATTTTGAGACATCATTTCCTGCTTCAAAAGTTGTGGCAAAGAGACGCCAATACAGGTTTTCTCAGGATGTTCTTTTTTCCATGCAGAGAAAGCGTTATTTTTAGTGTATAGAAATTAAAACTGCAGTCTGGTACAAACAACTTTGGGAAAAGTGTTGCCTTTATTAAGCAATGTCTTTGAAACAAAATCTATAAATGAAATTTAAATTTAAATAAAGCAGGCAGGATATATTTACCTTATATTTGTTTCTTTGTTGCTAAGAGGTATTATCACGTTTTTCACAGTACATACATTGCGTACATGTTATCTTCTCACACTCGGTACCGGAACTACGTTGGTAGTAACAAGCAGTTCGCACACAGTCGCTGATATGATGGTTATCTATTAAAGAGACATTTACACGGGCTTAGAAGCCGTTCGTGACTTCTCATCTCTAAATCGAATCGGGAAAGCACGTGCACGAAAGTGTTCAAGAAAACATGACCAGATTTTGAGAATGTTTTTTAACATCAGGACACCCGAGCGGTGAATTTAACCGTCTTTCAATTTTTAAACTATTTTTGCTGCCATGCATATTATTTTATTATACGTTTGTCACTTTTCCCTCGTTGTTTCATTAACCATTAGGCACGTAATTGTGATTTATTCCGAGTCGGTTATTGACTATCTATATTTATAATTTTTCAAGCTGCTTTATTTTAAGCATGTAAGTTATGGAGGTGTGCGGTAAACGTAAATAATTATAAGAAAATTTGAAGTCCCTGATTGTTAGTAGCAATACGAGTGTTATTTGCTTGATGGTATCTGAAGAATAATTACGTCTCGGTGTGCGGTATGCCACAACCTCAGCCTTGGCATGTTGATTTAAAATTATATTCCCGAAGGTCAATCTGACGCTCCAGACATAAACAATATGACAGGGAAACATTTTTCAGTCAGACAATGAGTAGGAAATACGTGAATTTTCTGTGTTTTCATCTGAAAACCACAAGGTAAGAACGTTTGGAAACAGATAAATTTGCACTTATATCAAAGTGTTGTAACATGTTGATTGATAACCATCAGCTATGCTACAATCCTCAGAAAAACACAATGCTTTTACTTGAAATTTGTATCAAACAAGACGATAAATTCTGTGTCAAGTTCTGGCTTCTAGAACATGTTGACAAAAATATGGTTGTAATGGGCCCTCTAGTCTTGGCAAAGATTAGCAAGAGCAGCTGATCATAAAAAAATAAATTAGTAATGAAGTTAATATCACCATATCGCAATAAGAGGCGAAACGTCACTAATGATAAGTCTTTTTTACTGCAGGTGTACTTGTACTGGTAAGCAGAAAGCTAGGGAGAAGAGTTAGGTTTGTACAATGAAACATACAGGAAGGTAAATACCTAATATTATAAAAAGGAAGAAAACTTCTATGTGCATCTCAGTTCTCTTCAACAATTTGAACACCCCCTGACTATTATCAAGGAAAAACAAACAAAAGATTCTACAGTGCAGTTCAATGCATGCTGATATCGAGATACTGAATAATATAAAACGACTTCCAGAAGCATTTGGTTTTTTCAACAAAATAAAGTTTGCAGTTTGACGTCATGGATCAAATGACGAGAAAATATTCTGTTTGTTCTGAGAAGCCTCGATGATCAGTGCACAACATCTTTGACTTAGATTCCACCAAGTCATGGATTCTTTTCAAGGTCCTACAGGAAGTGGGATGATCACAGAGAGTTCATTCTAGAACTCGCAGAAGAACCATGTACGGAAGGAGAAACCAAACAAAGGATTATGAAGAAGAAAATGAACAAACTATAATACAACCAAAAACGGGTAATGGAGACAAAAGTGCCAGATGAAATGTCTAAAGAAGACGAAAACAAAGTTCGGTAAATGCAGAAAACGCGTTTATGATCCACTAGTAATGCGCTATTAATTTGTATTGAAAGCAAATAGTACACTGGAATGATACGCAGTATTGTCAATGTCCACTGATAAATGCTGCGTACTTATTTTATCACCCGAATAAGAAGCTAGTTGCATCACTTATCATATCCACCCTTACTCAAAATTAAATAAAAACAGGGAAACAATAGACCTAGGCAATCTGTGCATATATAAACATTTCTAAAATTTAACTCGTAACGTTATTAATACACGTAAAGATGTTCTGACTTCGTCTTGTCCGTCGTAAAGGCACAGATGATACAGCGTCCACTCTCTTTGAAGTTCCAGCGCTCGACTCTCAAGAAACCGTGAAAAAACATCACGCGTTGCCTTTCTGCTTGTGCACAGAACCATTTTCCCCACGTTCAAATCTCCAACTATCACAATGCTACAATACACGCATTATTTTTTCCCATATGTCACGGTATCGTATTGTTCCACATTGTGTTTTCGTAAGTGTTAACTTAAGATAATGGAAAAAGACTAAAGTCTTACAGATAATACACTTTTATGTCAATAAAGACTTTCCTAGGCACGTTATTGTCTGTTATTGAGCTAGAGTCTTATGTGTTCTAAAGAGATACTTTAATGTTTCGTTTAGAATAAACTTAATAGTGGTTTTGCTTAATGTAAATTTCACATCACCAGGTGTAAAAATTCGGTGTTTAAAGAACATAACAGGTTTCGGTGATTCTAAAGTTATTTGATTTACCAGCGTTTCTAATAATATTCGTATATGAAGTCTCTCTCAAAACTACTTGCCTCATTAACAGAGGTTCTAACTTTTGGGTTGAAGAATTGGCGAAGCAAAGAAAATTGTAATATTATAATGCTGTTGGTCTCAAAGAATGTTGCTAATTAACGCGATGCTCGTACACTTCACACGCAGTTTTTTCTCTTGTCAGGACAGATTGCAATGCATTCTGAAGCCACAGAGCACAACCGATTTCCATGGTGTTTAATTGGACAGCAATACTCTTAATTCGTAAATCAAATTCATTTTCACAAGCTCTGTTCGAAATAAGAGTTCGAAAATTTCTCTAATTTTAAAATGAGATCATTCACTTAATTCTCATCACCTCTACTTCCTTTTATCCTCCATTTTTTGAGAATTCCCGATTTTCCTTCCAAAAATGTTTGGAACTGCTGATTATCCTGGACTGTTGTTGAGAATGGAGCTGCTATACCACTGCTCATCAACATACTTGTGCCTTGAAGCTCCTCCAATGACGTTCTGAAAATTTAAATAGTTGACTTACGTATTCCGCTTTCTTTTATTTATTCCAGTGACCAGACTCTGAACAGGAGTTGAAAAGGATAGAAAAAAAAATTGGACAGAGACACAACTTCCAGATTGCATTGCCAGTATAGATGGAAAACACGTAGTGGAAAAAACCTTCGTTAATAGTGTGTCTGATTTCTTTAATTACAAACATACAAAGAGTGTTGTTTTATTCGCAATAGTTGAGCATGATACAGCTTCACATACACGAGTGTCAGATCAAAGGGACATTTTTCAGATGGTTAACATTTCACAATATTACTATTGTGTACAAACGCATAGAAAATAACACCCTAAATATTTATGGGAGGTGTTTTGACCTTTACATTGACAGCATATCTAATTGGGCCTTTGCAGAAAATAATTTTAGAGTAGAGCAAAAGATATTTAGCTACTATGTTTCAGGAGACGTAGGATTGTAGAAAAGGCACATGTCGTTTTCGTATGTTTCAGCGTGCACTTTCTTTAAAACAAATACGACATTTCAGTTGTCAAATTTGAATATGCTTTACACAGTTGTTAACGAAAAACGTATAATTTAACCCAAGGGATGATTGACTGTGAGGATACAGACAGAGTTTTGTCTGGACAATGCACAAACAAAGAAAAACAATTTCTAAATTTTACTCAACAGACAGACCTCCTTCAAGCAAGGCCATGGTAAAACGAGTAAACTTCTATGAACATTTGTTTCAGCGGAGAATGGTCCTTGCCTTGGTCTGAATTGTCATGAATGTAGTAATGATTATAACTATGCTATAATACATTAATAAATTCAGAAGTCTACGTTACATTTTAGAGAGTAAATTATTATTGTATTTTGCACTTGCCAAGTCACATTCAGTTTTGTGAATGAAATGGTTGCAGACACCCAGCAACTGTGTTGAACCATCATCACAAAGAAACATCACTTGCATCACTCCTTTTACTTTTTAGAATGTTTGTTAGTTCTTGGCAATAATGTATCGAAAGTTTTTATCTTTCTGCCACACCCAAACCATCTATATTTATAGTACTTATAATATTTTGCAGTGCAGGTACTCTTGTTTTTATATTGTTTGTCTGTAGTATGCCAAATAGACACCTCTCATATATGAAATGAATCACCTTCTCGTCATTCCATGTGATGACATTGAAGCAATACTAAAGAGGTGGTGGAGTGTCTGATTATGTTGGACTAATTAAAGTTTGATGAGGGAGACTTAATCAACAGGTTTTTATGTGCGTTGATTTAAAAATGAATGTGTCTTTCCTCTTCTCCGCCGCCTCTGCTTCCTTCAGGAACTGGTTGTTGATGTCCTAGATGTCCGGCTGGAAATGTCTGTTTGCTGAATTTTCAGGCAATTGCTTGCCTGGGGGAAAATGGGGTGGGGAGGTCGTGGTAGTACATTATTCCGGTGTTCCGATTAATTGATTGAATTTATTTTGTTGTAATAAAAATATCTCGGGGTTTAAAGGATTCTCCTTTGAATGGGGGAGTTTTAAGCGTTTCAACGTTGTATTGACACAAGCCTAATCAGACAGTGTCGCTAGTCACTCCCGGAGTCTAACAAAACATGGTTTCCGACATCAACGTCTACTGGATCAGCTGTGGCGCTCTTTGGCGGTTTAACTTTAATATACTAAATAAGTAATTGGCGTTAATTTGTGGATGTTCTCCTCAGGGGTCACTTATTGATAACTTCACAACAACGAATACCCGTCCTTCCCGTGAGCTGACTGACGTCTATCTCTGACTATTCTGATTATTCCGCTCACTATGAATATTCTCTACACTCTGCCTATTCTCATCACTATGCCTATTCGCGTTGCTGTTGTTTGTTTGTCCCCGTACTTCTAATTCTGTCAAGTTTTATTGTTGTTAAAGTCCGTCGTTCGAAATAACATTATTTTTAATCTTAAAATTTTCAATTTACATCAAAGCATGCTATTGACTATTTCTGCCTACTTTCTATCTTTCGCTGTTCTCGATTAGTAAATTTTGAGCGTCTTTATTAGGACCGTTTATTATAGTGGGCCCTTAGATTGCTTTGGAGGAGAAAAGTCACTAACCTTTGTTACCCAACAAGTATTAAGGCCTTTCCGGTGTCTTTCAAATGACACCCTACTATAGCGGTCTGTCTTTAGAAAATTTAAAAACCCATCGCTCCAAGATCTAATGCGGCATGGTTGGCTTTACAAATATTTGACAATGGACTGCCAGCGTGGCTTTCCTGCTTCGACAAACAAAGTAGCCTTGGGGTTAATCGCAGAGCATTAAATCTCTAAAGCATACACTAGTCATCTCGATTGAACATGACAAGAGAGAATGTGAAACATACATCACAAATGCATTACAACATATAAATATATGAGAAAATGTATAAAATAGATAAATTAATTTTCACTGGTAATAATAATTACCTGGTGTTTGAGGCTGGAGAATTCCCGTCTCAATATTTTCTGACCTGGCAGTGTCCGCGTGCTCGGACTCTGTTCATAGGCCAAGAACAGGTTCGTGCGTGAAAAATATTCCACCATTTTCTCAACCGTATAAATGTAGCTATATTGTGCAAAATTGCGTTGAGCTTCGGGGCAGTCAGTCTGTTATTTCGTAGGACAGTTTTAAAAGACAGCGTCCATAAATTTATCCACGAGCATTGCTTGAAATGCAAAAGAACATACGAAAAGAAATAGTGCACACTTCCGAAGCTGAGATACACGTGAAAATCAAAATGCGTTTAGACGTTAGAACGTCTATCTCACAGCATACAGGGAACATTTTCAGCATCATCTTAAAGGTAAGCGTATTTTCTTTCTTTACCGATCGCGCAGCTGGCTGTTCTGGGTACTGCCGCTTCTACTCTACTTCGTCCGAAATGAATGAATGGATGGTGTTTAACGCCCGTTTTTGCTACAGAGGCACCACAGACGACGGACACTGATGATACATGAGATGAAATGATATATTGGGATAGGATTTACTTTTAAGGGAGGAAACGTTCCAGGCCTAAGCTTAGGGTACCCCCCCCCCGGCATTTGCCATTTGTGAGGACTGAGGAAAACCTGTAAAAAATGTATAAACTTTATTTATATTTCAGTGCAAGATGAATTATCTTAAGTAAGCTATAATTTAACAATTATTCTTACAATGCAGATTCATAATCACTATAGTTATGTCACAATAACTTGAAATACTTGAAAACCGCATGTTTTGATGTATAATGAACATTTATTTGTTTTGTTTGTTTGTTTTTTGTTTTTGTTACTGAGGTAATATCTTGATAGTGAAACAGAGGAACAATCACGGATTAGACTCTTAAGCAAACCTAACGGTTCACCAGTTACGTGTTGTCATGTGGTTTCAACTGTGACTGTATTTATTTTGTTTGCTGCTCGTTGCATGTTGAGTTAACATTTCCTGCTTATACTTTCCCCAGCGCACGATCACTATCGCGATCGACACAGGGGGGTGTTGGGGTGGAACTAAGAGGAAAGGGGCAGTAGTTGGAAAGGAGATTTACGACATCTGGACATGAAGTTTGGAAAAGCAGATTGTATACGGCTAGCAGACAATAACATAACAACAGACAAATAATATAGTGTGAGGCACAAGATGCACTGCGCCAGACCCTTTTTCCTTATGAATGAGCCTGGACACGCCCCCTTCTACCGTCTTCTTCCCAAGAAGTAGTGGAAACCCGTAATAGCATGGAACTGTTAGCAAGGGAAGTACTCTGTTCCGTACATCATCAAGTTAGCTAAGGGAGAATAATTTATACCTGACGTGAATGTTAGAATATAACAAACTTGAGAATACTTACGCTTTAACACAAAATAGGGTGTTAAGAAATATTAAATTAATATATATTGGAATTCTAAATGCAAGTTACATGTAAGTTTTATCTTGAAAAGGTATATCCAGAATAAGTTCATTTAATCAGAGATGGATGTTCTGCCTGTGAGGCAATTCATTTTCTGTTATATCTAGTGCTGATGTGAATAATCGCGGTTTTTCTTCCCAGCAAAAGTATCTACTCTGTTCATTTTCTCCTTAAAAGATTGTTTCTGTAAGTTGTCAATAAAAACATTACATCTTCATCCAGTCTGTATGAACAGGATCCTCATTCCGCTAAGCAATCGGAAACATATGTACTCATTAGAAGTTACTGGGTGATGACCTAGCCACTAGCCGGGGGAAATCATGTCGCGTGATCAGAAAACATAGCTTGTTAATAGTAAATAATAATTAAAATTATATTCCCCACCGTAATATTGGCTCGAAGTCACAGCCATCCGCTGTGAGACGTGCCTTAGTTCTTTTGAAAATAGTTGGAGATATTTGACGCAATTCATCCTCCCGAAAATTACGAACTGCCTTCCGGACATTTTGTTTCAGCTCCTCCATTGATTATATTGCAGGTAGAGAAGTAATTTTATATGTATCATGATGCAGCAGCTGAAAGTCTATATCTGTTCTGAGCTGTGTTAAAGACTTTCGAGGAAAAGTTAATAATCTATAGCCTATTTCATCGAACTTCTGTATTGAAACCCGGTTTTTGATTTCGGCTTCTTGTAAATTAAATAATGTCCATATTATGTATGTGATTTAATTGTGTTAATTTCAGATGACTTAAACTCAAAAGTGTAAACACATTTTGTAATTGTTTTTCTTTTTTCTTTCTATTTTTTTTTTTTTGTATCATTCATTATAGATTGAGATTATTTAAAATTGTGCGCCGGTAGAAGTGAGTCGTCAAGTATAATGCATATGTAGATAGCAGGTTGTAGTTAATTGAGGAAGGTTTAGTTTGCGAGTGATTTTGCACTTTGTGTTACTGGATGTTTTCAGTGTATAGATTGTTCATCATTAGTTCCGCTACTATATATAAATGTGTTCTTGAAGAACGTTTTTGGTGTAACGATATTTCTTGCAGAGATGCAGAAGGCAATTCATAGGGACATGTCCTGGAAACCGTTTTCCAGGAAGAAAAAATTTACGTCAACCTGTTAAAAAGTTACGATTGACAGAATGTCTATGGTTTCAGTGAATATATAAATGCTAAAATAAAATGCTAACTTTATAGCTAGTGACTCAATCTCTGCCTTCCCTTTTCACTTATCCATACAGTTTCAGTCACCCTGGGGAATTAGTCATGCTTCTTACCACAGAACGGCAAAAGAGGTCAGCGGAGAAAACCAAGAGTGACTTGCAACAGATACTTGCGGATGTAGCAGTCGTAGCGCACAAAAACAAGCAATAGACTGTAATAAATAAACTTTTTAGAGTGCATGTTAATAGTTAGTCACAAAACGAAGTAAAAAATGAGAAATTTTAATGTTGTTATGTAAAAAGCAAAGGATATAATTGATGCGGGAAAAGGCATACGCTTTTAACAGTAAACGTTTTACTTATTTTTAACTTTTTTTTTTTTTTTTTTTTTTTTTTTTTTTACCTAAGCTAAGCTATGGTAACCTAGGCTAAACTAATCTAAGTTAATCTAATTTAACCTTGCCTAATCTAAATTTGCAGCCTATGCGTTAACAGTATGATTTTTGCATTTTTTTACAACCTAACCTAAATTTGCAACGTACATTAAATAAAAGTAAACCTACAACCTATGCGTTGACCTCCCTAAAGAATGCGACATTTATTAAAGTAAGAAAAGGGTAGGCAAATTATTAAGACTAAAAAAGATAAAAATACCTCTGGGGAAATATAACGCACTACCTTCCTGTTGGTAGCACGACGTTCTAACCAAATAAGCCCGGCATGAAGAGCATGCCAATTATTTGCCCATATTAGTTGACTGGAATTCGGCTTGCTTTTCCTTTCGTTAAAGGAGGCGTGACTTGTTCCTCAAGGTGACTCTATCTGTACGTGAAAATTCTTTTTCCGGTTGCTGTAGCTGCTTACTGGGGAATGCAGTAACGAACCGCCGCAAACGGTCCCTCAGGCTCAAAAAAATTCATTGTATTAATTAGAACTGGTTGAGTGAATGGTGTTAACTTTGGAAATTAAAATAAAAATTTATATTAAATTATATTATTTCTCTGTGTATTTTTTTAACATTGTAAGTTATAACTGCAACTTAAGCTTCATTGCCTGATTCCAAAAGTGTTGACTGTCCTTTGTGTATCGAAGAACCTAATGTCTCAACTAAACTTGGAATGTCATACTGCATCGATGCAAATTTTGTGCTTTCAGACCTTAGCCAGTGAAGATAAATAAAACCTAGACAACCTCTCTTCACTTCAATCTCAAATAACCTTACATCACTTTCCAACGCAATGGGAACTGTAATAAGATGAAACACATTTTCAAGTGACCTCCTGTGTATATTTTTTAACCTTAATGACAGTCATACATTTGGAATAAAATGTAAAATTCCAATTATACAATGAAAATATATCGCAAGCGTCAGTAGTTATGGAAAGGTAGCAAATAGCGTAATATTGCAATAAAGATCCTTCGTGATCTTTTTAATCATTTAACTGAAAGCAACAGCACGCGATATGATAGTATATTATGGTTATAATAATACAACTGCAAGAGATAGTGTATATTTAAGGTTCCCTAAGGTAACACCCAAGGCTACGCCCGTAGTTGTTCTGCCTTTTGATGGAATATTCCACCCATCCCTGACAGTCACACAAATATGATTTGTATGCTCTGGTAATCATTTCTGTTATACAATGAATAAGCCCCTAGGCCATGATAATATTTTCTATATGGCTAAAAACAAGAAGCCCCCGGCTTTTCGAACCAGCTATCTTTCAATGTTGAACCAGCGGAAATGAAATGTATTCATTTTCCATTATTGCGAATTTTCAGCTAAATACAAATCCTGCACCTGCAGGTTCAAAAGTATAAATACCTAACATGCTGTGCAGAAAGTGCGAAAAGGTACGCATGCCGTTTTTTACGTGTAAAAATCCTACAATTGTATTCTTTTACACAGATAAAATATTCATCGTGCCTCTACTGGACCACAAAATAGCATCAGTCACTAAAATACGTAAATTAAACTCTCCTGAGCAAACACTTTTCTGATGGTACGGGCTGGCGAGTTATTATAGCTTTGCTGCATGCTCTGGTGTAACGCAACAATTTCCTTCTTCTTTTCGTTTTATATTTTGATAAACTAGGAAAATGACAAATATTAAATAAAAATAATATGAATAAAAATAAACTATGAAAATGAAACAGAATGAACTTGAGAACTGATAATTTGCAATTAAGCCAACACTGGGAGCATCTGCGGGATGAAGGGATAAATGAGAAAGACGCTAGTGGGGGGGGGGGCTATGAAGAACGGACATAGACTGGCAATGTTTTGAGATAGAGCAAATCCAATGTCTTCAAGGAATTCGAACCCCTGATAAGGGATAATTCTTCTCCAAATGTCAAATCGCAAGCGGACGTCACACTGCACATAGCATTGCCCCATTTGACCTGGGGCTTTCAACGTTGTAACAGAACCAACGGAATGAAATAAGGTGAAAATCGATGATCTAAATATACATTCACGAGGTTCAATTCTAGGTAGTGAAGAAGTAATGTGATCTCTTTTAGATCTAAAGATCTCGGGTTCTCGGGTTCAAAACCAGCTAAAGTGAATAGATTTTTCTGGACATGAAAATCTCTCCTCCAAGAGGGTTTCAAATACAACGGTTCCTTTATAACTTAATAGCAATTTATGTGAAAAAGTTTGTCTCTGGACAAAATTATGGACCATTATCCCTTTAAGTGATAAATTGACAATTTAGCACCGCACTAGATGGCACTTGAAGCATTGGGCTGACTAGCCATCCATCTGACAATTTTGGCACATTTAACTAAATTCGAATAGTTCATACGACATATTCGTAAACCAACAGACATTCGCAAACTTCTCGAATTGCCATTATGTTAACAACGTCACACGTTTGGGCATGGGGAAAATTCATTTCTCAATCTCCACAAATTTAACACATCTCTATTCCAAATAGCCAAAAAGGAGAATAAATAATAATTCTTAGAATAAATAATAATGAATAAATAATCATTCTTAGAAAACAAGATTATGTAACGATTTCACAATAATATGATTTATTCAACGCCTTATTTATACTTATTGATTAATAATTGACGTCCTTGGCTTAGATGACCCTCCAGATTTGTGACGCGTCCTACTCTTACAACCCTTGCAGGTGAAGAGAGAAGTGTCACTTCATCTCAAACAGCGTCAAGCGCCACAATCCCCCTCCTGCTCGCCCGCTACTTGTAACGTACGAATGTTAATATCCCTTCATATTAGCAGCGTATGTATTAACATGCCACAATATTGCTAACATACACACTACTAACGTCTAAGTGCCAAAGTGTGGCCAGACTCGAAACAGGTCTTTATCCTAATTCCTGTGAGTAGATGACAGATATTTGAGCCCACACAATGGCATGGAAACTTGAAAGAAAAGTAAATAGAGAATTATCTAATTATAACGTTTGTAGCAAAGCATTCTGGAGATGACTGCGGTAGAGCATTTTTTTTTTTTTTTTGAGTAGTGTTTAACGCCCGTTTTCACTACTGAGGCACCACAGGCGGTGGACACTGAAGATACATGAGATGAAATGATAAATTGGGAAAGGATATTTTTTTTAAGGAAGGAAGGGTTCCAGGCCTAAGTTTAGGTACCTCCCCGGCATTTGCCAGTTATGAAGACTGAGGAAAACCTGGAAAAAACCCCAGTCAGGGAGGACGGTCCTGGCGGGATTCGAACCGCAGACCTCCCGCTCACGAGTCCGTGCCTTAACGACCTCGGCCACTCGTGGTGGTACGGCAGAGCATACAAAGATTACTGCTATAAATAATAATTTTAACTGATAACGGAATTATAAGACCACAGTGTTTGCTCCTCCCATTTGGGACGACCTGGTTCGATTCCCATTTGGATTATTTCCTGACTGAAGTTTTTCAGGTGAATGTTTGGTAAACTTAGGTCACAGAGTCCCCTGAACTCGTTCGACCAAATTATCATCAATCATCCATCATCTGGTATAATGATCTTAAAGCCGCTGTGTCATGATTGTAAGAAGACCTTCTAAGTTATTGATAGTACTAACTACGTGAATAAGGGACATAGCGGTGCTTGTTTACCTTTTTTTAATAGAAATTATTTTTTAATAATGGGCATGAGCGTATGTTCTGAATAAATATCTGCTATTGTCCGCATTAATATTATATAATCGACTGAGAACTATTTTGATCATACAAACGCAGCATTCATTATTAATTTAACTAGATCGTATTTCTTTACAGCTAATAATAAAAAGCTATCGCGTTTTTTAACTAGGACTTTACTGGTTGATAAGTCTCAAAGTTTGAAAATTAACTTGAATAAAAGCACGATCCCTGGCATTTTGTGGAAGAAATCTAAACATTTTTTGTGATTAAGAATGTGCTGGAAGGAAAACATGCTTCAAACCGTTGGGGCTTAGGAGATGTGTTTTCTAGCCCAGAGGTCCGAATACATGGTTTCCGGAATGTTACGCGCTATAAAACAAACATGACCTACAAAACTCGCTTATCTAATCCGAAACTACGCCCTACTCTGTCCTAAATTAAACAGCGAGGCCTTAATTGGCTTCCGACTTACTGCACCAGATACACCACTACATCTAGCGCAGAAAATGTTTAATTTATTGTTTACTTCTGCAATTAACTATAAAATGTTGTTTTCCTCTCCGCTCATGGCGCTTAGGCATTGCGGAAAAACTCTATAATTTAAACAAGTAGGAATTGGTTTTCAGGCGAATTATCGTAGGTTCGCACATTTTGCAGCTAGGAAAGATTTGTTCAGGAAAAAGCAATGAGAAAGATTAAGATATTTTCGAGGTGAATTTTAATTCTTTAATTCGGTTAGTAAAACCTTTATTAATATAATTGATTTTTAAAAGTGAATAAAAACCCCAATTTGCCTTATCATCATTCAAGATTATATTTTTATAAATGATAGTTTAGAATCAACCAAACATCTCTACGAAAAATTCGATAAATTCACAATTGATAATCAAACTACCAGTCCAACAAAAAAAAATGTTTAAATACAAAAAAAAAAATCATATTTTACAGTACTGTTTTTGCAAATATTGGTTGACATAAATTATGAAAAATATTTAATTTACAAACAAGTGTTAATTGTTCAAACGATTACCTACTATCCAATCATAAATTATCATGTGATGTAGAAGGCATTCAAAGAGTAAGCGGAGAGGTTTTTACATTAGTAAACTAAATTTTGACCGTTTGTATATGGTTTTGCTGTAAAAGTAGAGGGCGCAAATTCGAATTTAAAGTGCGTTAAACAGCCAGCTTTGGCATTTATAAATGTTTTCTCTTTGCTCACACCGGGCGGGGTGCTTCAGACAGAAACGTCTGGTATTCTCATTCAGGAGGTTCCAGGCTCAAATCCCATAGGCTACTTTAGTCATATCTCCTAAGATTTAGCATTGATTTATTTATCAAATTGACTTTGTTTGATAATATTATAGTTTAGGTAATATACGATTCTCATACCTATTCAAGTCAATCATTACATTTACCTCTCTTAGTGAAGAACTCTTATCATGAACAGTTAACATACCACTATACCTAAAATACTAAAGGATTAAGGTAAGTTTATATGCTCTTGGGAAGGCATGGTTAACTTTTAGTCTACCCATTCGAGTAATGGAAACAAATACAACAGAGAATTTTTAACACTTGAGGGCTGGATGAAGGAAGCTAAAATATCGATTATTAGTGGTTCAACAACTGGTTGGTATCATCTGTCGGATATGGAAAAATAAACTGCGAATCAATTTTTTTTTCGATCACAAAATAAAACCACCTTAGAATATTCTCTTCTGGCACAATAAGTGAAATATAATGCTTGTTGTACGTCGTATGTGCTCTATATTTTTGTTTAAATGTAACGTAATAAATTATAATTTTTATTTACTTTAAATAAATCTCCAATTTATATGGTTATGTATTTGTAAATGTTAAGTGTTCATGTATAGTCATAACTGTTTATGTATTAAACTTCTGTCTATTGATGTATTCCTTTTCACATTTACTCGTAAATACTTCCAAAAATGACTTGTAAGCCTTTACAGTAATAAGAGTAAAAATGCCATCTCGGAATCTTTTTTGATAATATTTACAATGCATTTCCGCTAGTTTTATGTATGAATAATATACCAGTACATTATATTTTTCCATCGTCGCACCCTTTTTATTTTTGCTGTGTACAAATTCTCCACACTTTTTAATTCGAAAATAACTTTGAGAAGCTAACCAACGGATAATATTCTCTTTTAATAAGTGTGTGCAGTTAGCTAGTAAAACGGTCAAGGGCAAAATGTTTTACTTTCTCCATCGATCTGCGCATTATTTTGAATATTAGTTGTTAATGAGAGTCTTTAAATAATCTTAAAGAATTTTGAGAACAAAAGGAAATGGTGCGTTAGAATCGTTTTTAGAGTCATATCTGAAGAAGGTCGAATTGAAACTTTTTATCTTAAAACCTTTTTCCAGTTATCACTTGTCCAAAATCAATCCTAGAATGAGTGGGTAGAAAATAAATATTTAATAAACGAAAGAGAAGCATTTATATATTTGTTTCATTTATATAATATTTCCATTACACAGGGTGTTATATAATTTTATAGTAGGTTCTCCTACAGGATTTCTGACATATTGTACCATACCTAACAAAGTATACTGTATTTATTACTGTTAAATCAAGCGCGCATTCATTTTCAATAAAAAATTAATATGTTTTAGGGAGCATCAACACTCTCCCTGTTTATAAAAAGGATAAATTTCTTATATATAAATTGCAATATAATATTCCGTTTATACTAATCACATTAATATTAACATTAACATTTGCCTAGATTTGTTTCTTTTTCAAACCGCTTTTAGATTAACATTGCACAATATGAAATTGACCAATAAAAATTACGGGAAACAAATATTCCTACATATACAATTTTTACACATGATACAGAGAGAGATTATAATTACGTTTTAGGGATACAAAACAATTTGTCAATTTGCCCAAAACAAGTTTAGTCAGAAATATATTTAAATATAACAATGACTTTAAAAAAATGAAAACGTTCTTCTTCTGGGGAGTGCACAGATGCATTCTCTTAAGTAGTGTTCAATATTATTCATATTAAGGATGCTATTGCCTGTAAAAATAAAATAAAAATAATTAACAAAAACATAAAGGTGTTATTAACTAACAACAATGAATAACATTAGCAGCATAGTTCAATAGAAAGTCTATTTACGTGTGACTTAATACTAATATATATCTTCATTAAACTGCGAAATATGAAAATTACCCAGAACGATGGGTTCTTGCAAAATATCTTGGTGAAACTAACAGCGGTATTTGATACCTGCTCTTAATGTGCTGAGTTTTATTTGTAGGTACGTAAAAGAAGGGCTGGGTAATTGCTAAGGAGTGGAGTGTACTATGGAGCGCAGATCTACCAAGAAAGTAGATATTAAAATAGTGACACTAGAAGTGCCAAGAAACATAGAACGAGTCGCAGTTGATGTAATAAAAAATAATCCTAAGTAAACGTGTAAAACCAAGTCAAATGTTGTTACATATAGCTATATTGCTTCCATGTACATATTAAAAGGATTTTATATAAAAATACATTTAAGATAAACTACTAATTACAATCTATGATGGAATGAAAATTTCATAACAGGTGACTTTTTCACAAGACATGTGCATGTAATGCACATAAGGTCAAAAAATAGAGGGAAAAATTAATCAAGTTAAAGGAGGCTGCAAAATTCATTTTATAGGTACTGAATAAGGTGAATGAATCATTTAAGAGAGGTTTCAAATTCAGAACAACGAAATGAGGAAATTTCTGGCTATTCCAGAGATGTGTAGATTCACATCAGCCCTACATAAAACTCTGTGTTCTGTTTTCTCAATTAAATTCTTTCGGGATATTAAATGAAAGTGAGTTTGGTTTTAGTCCTAGGAGGACAGGATAATGCAATGGTTGGATAATCTAATAATCGTTAGAGCATCGGTAGATAAATTAAGGATACTAATAGATGTGGCTTTGGATTCTAATTGTTATTAATGCATACTTAGTATGGATAATGTTTTCGGGAAGTTCATATAATGTTAAGTTTTATTTTTTCGCGAATATATAGCAGATATCTCGGTAAACCAGTGAATTAAAAAAAAAACAATAAAGCAAACGCTCCCTATTCCTAATAATGTCCAAATAAGTATTGTCAACGTAGTACACTTTATTCAAAACTAAATATTAGATTTAATGAAATCTTTAGATATACAATAAATTTGACACACGAATATAAATTTGGTTTGTGTTCTAAATTTTTAAAGACGATAACTCTAATTCTTTAAGGTATTTTTTTTGATTGATTGATTTATTGTGGACGCTCTTTAACATCTCAGATCATCAGCGTCCCATTCAACTCAGGGCGTGAAACGGCCGACAAATTTTGCTTAGAGGCCTCTCTTTCAGGCTTGAGGTTCTTTTTCGTGCCGCAAATGTACGACACGGGACCCACGGCTTTACTTCCCTTCCGAAGGAAGCCATACTGACGATTTGTACGCCCGAAAAAATCCATCGGTCCTGGCCGGGTTCGAACCCGCGATCTCTTTAAGGTATACATATATGTTTGCGCATAAAAATTAACATTTTCAATCAAAATTACTGAAATTAATTTGTAACTGAATTACCATTAGACTGGGCATATTATGTGAATGGAATCCTTAAATGAATAATGAATAATTTAAAAATATTGCAATAAAACATGCTAATTTAAAAAAAACACCGTATCAACAACAAAAATGCGTCTTTTTAAATTATGTTTTCATTAAACTGATCCATTTTAAGGACATTATGGTCTGAGCAAAAGAGTTCACTTAACTTCAATTTACTAATATTTATATATTTTTTTTTGTAAATTTTGATAATAAGTACAAGAAAAGATCTTAAAATTGCCTCCAACTTACATAGTTTCAACTAAATATGTTATTTTACTGCAAAGCACTCCTTATTTAGCTCTGTTTAATTTGGCATGTAAATGAAGATATTAGCTTCAAATTTACTACATTTTGGGGGGGTTTAAGTAAACAAAATGGCACCAACTTTTTGGTTTTGAGAAAACGAGCAGTAAAGTTCACAATGATGTTTTTAATACATTGATCATACCTGTCACTTTTAAAGCTCTCCTGCTTCATATATGGGACTCTCTTTTTGAAGATTTTGATCCTCTTCAGCTTATCTCTTCTCCAAATGTACCTTCTGCGCTATTTTTGTTGAGGTGTGCTGAGGCTTTTATCCATGAGTAGGCATGCCATGTCTGCTTCCAACTCTCCTGGTCTAGTGAATTTGTCAGGAACAATCTTCATTCTTCTCAGAAGTTCCATTTAAACTCTTTTGTCACAATTGAAATGCTGGATAATATCCAACTTCAATGTAGCGAACCCAACATGAGTTTCATTTCTGCGTCGCCTCCATGTCATTGCATTGAATGACTCGTTGCAATTCTGTGTATAGCCGTGTAGACTCTTAGGCAACATATTTGGGTAACAAAGCCTCTCATAAATAGGAAATACAGTCTGAAAAACTTCCAGTGGTATCCCTAGTTCATGCTTGTAGGTGTCGCGTTCATTATTCACTATTGTTCTTTGACAGGAGTACCAACTTTCCTTACCCTCTGGGCACCTGTAATGTGATGCCTGTTTTTATTGGCCGTCAAGTGATAAAATGTTGAATATATGGCATTTGACCTTTTTAACCCTATTATTGCTTGAACGCAGAGCAATACCAAAATAATTTTGGCATTTGTCTATCAGCGCTCCTGTAAATTTTCCCTCCAATGTAAATAAATAAGTATAATCAGTGAAGTTCTTATTATATTGCCCTATATTATTTTCATCTAAACCAATAAAATAAGTTTTACAATTTACAACCCTAATTATAATCCAACAAAAAGGTTTAAATATAAAAAAGTAAGATACCTGACTAAAGGGTTATTAATGAAATTACACGAGTAATAAAAAAAACCGCTTCACTTTCAAATTTCTCCTAAAAATTGACATGCCCACTTTCAGCCATAAGAACACGCACGCCTGTCCCTTTAAATCCCTTTTAGGGCATAAATAATCGCCTTAGGCATATAAAAAATGCAGTTTTTAAAACTAGAAACAAGGCTTTTTATAGTGCTAAAACAAAAAAAAAAATTAAATGTGGTCAAAAAAGGTGATTTTAAACATATTGTATATCTTAAAGCTGAATTATAAAATAATTTAAAATCGAAAACACATAATTATAATCTGCATTACTTTTTAAGGAAATTGAAGATTAATATGAATTTCAAAATAGCATTTGTTAATATTATTAATGTTTATAAAATTACTTAGAAGCCATGTCGTCAGCAAAAGGCTGTTCTCAAATCAAAGCTTAAATGTTATGGAAATACGAGGACTGTTTGATAAATCTGTGTAACTCAAAAGTTGGTAGCACTAGATTGTTTTCATCGCAACCGTGGCAACGTAGTAAATGTTAAATAATTATGTAAGCATCTAAGAAGCTTAGTCTCTATTTGGGAGCCATTTTCCTGCTTAAATTTGTAAACAAGTATTTAAAACGAAGAAATATGAATGTCGTGTGTTCATAAAATATTTTGAAAAAGGCTCACAGAATCGAAGGCGAAGCTGGACAGACATTATGGCGAATCAGCATTTTTACTTAGAAAGGTGTATAAATTGTCTGAAGGAGTTTAGATATGACCGAACAAGTTCAATCGATGCAGCCTCTCCGAACATTTTGTCGAGGTAATAATTCCTGAAACAATTAAAAACATGTCCGACATGGTAATAAGCAATCAAAGACTGAAGATGTGGCAGATTGCTCAAGCTGTGAACATTTCAGAAGATAATGTGTATAATATTTTCATATAATCATTTGTAAATGAAAAAGCTACTGGCGATGTGGGTGCTAACAATCGATCAGAAAAAAGAACGGTTGTCACTTTCGCGCAGAATTTGGACCTGCTTAAACTGAATCCAAGTGAACTCCGGAGACTGTACGTGACAGACAACGCTTCATGCCGGAAACGAAGGAGCAGTCGAAAGGGCAATGCAACCGAAGAATGCAAAACAGTCCCCTCAGCAGGAAACACGATGACTATGTTTTGGGTTTGAGATTGCTAGGGCGAAATTATATTTTTTTTTTTTTTTTTTTTTTTTTTTTGAAAAGCACAAAATGATAATCGATTAATATTACGCTTTGCTACTGGAGGAATTAAATGTCCTCATTTGGCGAGAAAAATTATTGCTTCATCACGATAACGAGCCTGCACACAACTCTGTGATTGCGACCTTGGAAGTATTGGATTTAAGGTATGAAATCCTTGCTCGTTCTCTCTGCTCTACGGATTTCACTTCCTGTTCTTCTACAAGAAGAAATGGGAAAGAAAGCACATCAAATGAAGAGGCTGTCGCCAAAATATGTTGCAGAGCTAAAGAATTCGGATAAACAAATTAGAGAATCTATGTTCTATTTGTTTTTGCATTGAGTTACATATCCTTTACATGTACTTCCGTTGTTAAATTCGTAAAATATCTTTAAAATCATACTATTAATGAACATTTAGTTCAATTTTTCTAAATTGGAGCTTTAGTCCATGTTATAAATGCCAATTAATGATTTTGGGTTAATTTTTTTCTATATATTTTGCATTAATTAAATCCCTGGTAACATACGTGATTAGTAACACATTAGAGAACAATAATTCCATTCAACCTTGCTCTTCCCAAACATCAATTATCGTATCTTCTGTCACAAATTATATAGATTGTGGGGAATTGAAGATCAATTGTTGCTCACAATGCCAGTATGAAACTTCAGTAAAACAAAATAAGTTCATATCGCTGCGGCTAAAAACTAACATGAATTGTGATACTTGTAGACAGACGGTGAATGCCGAGTTAGTGCAGAAACATTTTTGCAGTAAGAAGCTTTAACACCAAATAATTCAAACAGCATCAAGCGCTTGTTCCTGCTGAATGTTACATCGGAACCTGACAGGAGAAGATGGTTGAGGTTCTTCGCAAAGTCCTCTGCTGCAGTCACATTACTTCATTAATAGTATTGCTTGAAGGATTATTACTTTTACCGAATAATTAAATAGTGAATAAAAATCTTACACGCTCTACACATTTTCCGAAACTCTGTAGAAAATAACAGACGACTATATTTTTGTTTGTGATGCTAGAACAAAAAATGAAGACAAATAAAAATTGCAATTGTGATGAGAGGTTTAAATAATGACAAATCAACGTTTCTCATTCTGTTATCAGTTAAGGCAATGGAAATATTGTATTTGCATATAATTATTTTACTGTTCCCTAACATTTTATGATTTAATGACATTAAACAGAAAAATACACTATTATTTAAATTTATATAATATGCAGTAGGAGTTGCAGAGGCACCAATACAATACAATGCAATGTCAACTGGCACACGGATCCAAAGGATCTTAAGTGTGGTGAGAAAATACAATTTATATATATATAAAGAGATCCATCGTCTTAGTGTAAACAGTTAAATAAACAATTCTCAGAAAAACTTACATAAATCTCTTGATGTGAAGAAGATAATGTTCCCATTCCCCATCCTGTCTCCCTGGTAACGTATTACGTTCCTAAAACAAAAATACAAATAATTCACTTTCATGCCCGGAGCAGTGGTAAAGACGTGGTGAACACACATCATCGAAGCGGAGAGACAGAAGAAGGAGGAAGAGAAGCCCCAGCTATAACGACAAGAGGCCATCAGCAAAATACGAAATTGCAGTTACTTCCGCTTCCTTCTTACATACTTCTTTCTCTGTCTTTACCACAAACACTGGCCCTGAGATCCCATTCTAATTAATCCCATATATGTAAATCCCCCCCCCCCTACTAAATATTATTTCCCTCATCGAAGTGAAGAGACAGGCCAACTTGACTGGACCCACTACCTAAATACTGCTTTAGTTCAGCCGATCGGCGGCTAGACACCTCGTTGCCGCCGGTATTTTCTTAAATTTACTTGCAGCACCCAAGCGCTTTACCATTTTAAAATTTAAGCACAACCTTTAAAAAAGAATTTGGTACCCACCTTTTTTACAGTAGGTGCTGAAAATGCTACACATGCTCCGTAACACATTTAGGAGACATTTATACGCAGTTGTTGTTCATCACTAATGGACCTAACTTCGTTTCGAATGTTTGTTTTAAGTAATTGCAGTTTATGAGAGTTAATTGAATACCGTAAGATCTGGAGAACGATGAAGCTACAAACCAAATATACGGCGCAATTCCGTCACGGATTGATGAGCAGCTTTCCGATCAGTCACAGAACTTGGTTCATTAAACTTATGTACAAACTTTAATGTTTTCGTGCTGGCTGGAACCGGCCTGCCAGGAAATTGACGCCTACATATCTGTTTTTTTTCTGCTACACAAAGACTTTCTGTACCTGATGTATGCCTTGAACATGAATATACGACGGTGCAGTGAATATTTCCCTATTGCGCAACATTACTGTAATATTTGATGAAATCTCACTCTCGACTTCACAACAAAATTGCCCGACTCTGTTGAAATCCCGCTAATAGCTGATAAACAGAAAATGGCGCAACGGGAGCTGCGTTGGGAATCTCTAGGTCCTCTGGTTGGCAAATTTAAGTTATGGGACTTTTAAATTGCTCTCGCTGTAGTGCCATCATTCCCTCTTCCCCGTAATAGTGGCGAATATCGTCTCTTTTAAACTGCTTAGATTGCTCCCTCAGGATCACAAAATTAAGAAAAGTATTTGTATTTTGAAATTTCTATCTGGGTTTAATATCATATAATGCTTAGCGATGCTATTTTCATGGAACTAATATCTATCTACCAACTGAAACATATTTAATTGTTTTAATATCTTATATAATGTTCTGCATATTATAATCATTTAAAGCAACACAAAACTTTTATCATTACATCTCACCATAATCAGTGTCCAACATTTGCAATGCTTCAGTAAGGAAAACTAGCGTTAAACACTACTAAAATAATCAGTGTACCTCATTTACTTAACAGAAGGCAATTAATTTTACAGTTCTCGCAAGAATAAGTTACTAAGACATGGAAGAGAAAAACTCCCCTCGCAATTCCAACACTATGTATATACAAACTTATAGTAGCATCCTTTTCATTAAAAGATAATGTCGTGTAGAAACATCATAGCCCCATGCCAATAAAGCAAAAATCAGTAAACATTGTTGATACTACCCATAGTTAATTAAAACCTAGGAAAGTTAATTTGTTCACTTTGTGTACCTAGTAGCATGCTTGTAAAATTGCAGAAAACGAGCTACTGAGAGTTCTAGGAAGTTTTCGAATTGCTTTCAAGAAGAAATGTTTACATTCTGTGCTTGAATATGAAGAAGGCCAACCTCATTAATTTTTCAACTAGATGAAGCATAAAACGACATCACCTGATTCACCCGCTACTGTAAATTAAAAATTTCACCGTCTGTTAGTAAAGTAATGAGATTTCTTTTTCTGAGACAAAGAAGGAATCATTTTTATCTTTTAATAAATTTGTTTTGTTTTAATAAGACTATAATTTCAGAACATTGTTTCCCACTACTACTCAAAGGAAGTTTTGTTGCAGGGATACCTTCCATTTCTTTCCCTATTAAGGAGGCTTAGGATAGAGATAAGTTTTAAGGCAATGAACTTGCAAATTTTTGGCTCAGGGGGCTTATACACTGATCAGTAGCTTATGGCAACATTATATGTTTATGGAATTGTGGAAATTCCAAGTAATAAAAAACAGTAGGAGAGCTTTCTAATAATGTTTTCAAGAAAATGTGTTTCTCTTAAAACATATATAGATTAATAATGCATTCTTTATTCTTTTGGCGTTCCAAGTATTAACAAGTATATAAATAAAAAACGTATTTAGATACCTCTGTATATAGGATGGATAAATGACATCGTTTTAAATACTCATTGCAAATTATTAAACTAAATCATTCCTCATGGAAGAAGTGTGTTAAACACTAATTGAGACACCGCCACGGGTGGCCGAGGTCGTTAAGACGGGGACCGTGAGCAGGTGATTTGCGGTTCGAATCCCGCCAGGACCGTCCTCCCTGACTTGAGATTTTTTCCAGGTTTTCCTCAGTCCTCATAATTGGCAAATGGCGGGACGGTACCCTAAACTTAAGCCTGGAACGTTTCCTTCCTTAAAAAAAAAATCCTTTCCCAATATATAATTTCATCTCATGTATCATCAGTGTTCACCGCCTGTGATGCCTCAGTAGTAAAAACGGGCGTTAAATACCATTAAAAAAAACCAATCGAGATGAATTAAATGGGTCACAAACACATTCAAACGAAGTATATAAAATTTCGAGGTATTATCCATCCAGGGTTAAGCGGTCATTATTTTTACTCACTTAACAATTTTTAAAAATTACAATTAAATTCACCTTCAAAACTAAACTTTACGCCGGCAGGTTATTTTATCATGACACTGGTATCCAATAATATTACGACTTTTGTAGGAATGTAGTTACCGCTACTTCATTGTACTGCGTTGCCGCGCTTGAAAAATAATTGCACATATTTATTTATATTATACGAATTACAAAGTGTAGCATCTGCAACTATTTTGTCCGTTTCGGCTTAGTTATGGCGATCTCAGTAACTAACTACCCATGTCATACTACGTTATGGTCTGTATAGTTATTGCGAAAAGATTAATGAAACAGGCACTTAAGTTAGGCTCTACCTAACTTAAGTTCGGCGCTTAAATAATCGAAAAAGATGATTTATTTAACGATTATTTTTACCCATTTAAACTGCTATACACGCTGTAACTAAACACATAATAAATTTCTCTTTAATTGATAGAGAAAATCTAAAATCAATCAAAAAAAGTGCATATAAATAATTTCGCTTAGTTTCTGAATTGCAATCATTGTTTGTGATATACTGATAAACAAGTCACATGTAATTTTCTTCTGTATTCAAGTTGGTGCTGATTTGTTTTTAATTCGAAAACACTTGATGCCATTTACCATAGCAGAACAAACAATTGAATAATTGCATTTACAAAGCAAACTTTACGGCTTCTGGTCAAAATGCATTACTCTAATCAGGAATGGCAGATATTTACTTTAGTACACTAAGAAATGCCCTTGCAAACGAAGAATGTATTTGGTTTACGCATGATAAAGTGTGGTATATGTATAGTACTTTCGCATGAATGAAATAATGATGGCGCAAATGAACCTATGTTCCGTAACAGTTCCTCCGAACCACCTTCACGAAATATAATTATATTTATGTAAGCTCAAACATCGTATTTTAGCATTGAAATTAGTAATATATATATTACTATATATATATATAGTAATATATATTAATATATATATATTATATATATGTGTGTCATAATCTTTAAATGTAATGTAAACATTGTACAAAAGAAAAATCTCCTTGATGTTTTGTTACGTTATTTTGGAATGCCAACAATAGATCATAAAATTCTATTCAAGGGAGATGAAACCTGAGGGTCAAACCCCTTTCCTTTTAAATGATCTGCCGTTACCGGTTAATAAACCTGAATGACTTTTAAACTCGTTAAGGTCTCTAAACGATACAATCTTTGTAATGTTAGCCTTTAAAATAACAAATGCTAACACAATATTTTAAACTTTCAAAAAATGGCGAATGACTCTTGGGGCAGGCGAACTTAAACTAGTCAATGGAAAATGTATGGTTGAACTTTTAAAGCTAGGCGTGAAGGTAGTGCGGAGCCTAGAACATTGTCCATAGAAAACTCCAGGTCGATTAAAACAAGCGACTTTTTGGTTTAATCGACCAGGAGCTGCATCTGTTTTAATCCCAATTTTTGGTGGGTTTGGAAAGTGACTTATCCCTTTAATACTTGGCAGACCAGATGTAGCTTTTCTACGAATAAATAACAAGATTCTGACCTACTAAACAGCTTCATAATTATGTTCTAATTGCTGGGAGCCATACCAAACCTCTTCATAATTTGGCGCCCAACATGACTGCCATACTAATCCCCCGCTTCAGTCCTTGGCGCCTTAAAGCTATCGGACATTCACTTTCTCAGGATAAGGAAAAACTGCCCAGAAAACCCTACCCAGACTGCTTGGCCTAAAAGGGAATTAACCCAGGCTTACCGGATTAGCAGTCGCAAACGTTACCATTAAATCAAGGAGGAATTGGGGTTTTAATTTAGGAAGTTTTGAGGCAGTACAGAGATTCCCAGTTGTTGTGCTAAGCGCTTCAATGACATTCTTGATCTAGCCTCTAAACGAGAACCAACTTCCTTTAATTTTTGCTCCCTTAAAATACTCCGTTCTCTCTAGTTACATCTTTTTATTTGAAATAGATACGATTATCTTCATTTTCTCTACTCGTCTGATATTAATCTTTTACAGGAATGGGGAGAATCAGTGAAATTTATTTTAATAGTGGTTAGTGCTTTTTCCGCCTAAGACTTCTTAATAAACGTAGCACAAATAAAATCCTTTTTTTCAACATTGCATCTTGTTCTTATTTTACACTTATTCAGTACAAAAAAGACGTACTTTTCTAGCAGTATGTAATCTAATTAACTGCACAGTATACACAGATTTCCTTTTTTAAGCTTCACGCCAGCCTTAAAGTTAAGAAACTTGCTTCGCGCTGTGGTCATGTGGGAATGTTCTCTAAAGCTTAGATGCATTTTTGCACAGGCCCGTGTCGTACTAAAGTAACTCCCATTACGTGTATTATTTGAGAATATGTTTGGATTGTCTTGCAAGCAATCACTTTTACACACTAAACGTTTCATAAATCTTCACATGTTTAATATATTACATAAAATGTAATTTGGCTAATTATAAATTATAGCATTAGATTAATAAAGTCACTGAAGAAAAATCTATTAACTTAATTTTTTGAATGCTTTTTAAATTTTGGCTAGTTAACTACTGCTTCTTTTTGTAATAACCTGCTTAAAATTGTTTAATGAAAATATTCAATTACTATGTTAAGCCTATAGACAAGCACACATTCATTCGTCACTGAGTTATAATGTGATTAAAACAATGTTCTGATTTACTAACGCAATAATTTTATCTTATGTTAAGTTTTAACATTAGTTTATTATATGTGGATCATAATGCTGCTGTTGCCGAATCAAAATTAGTTTATTAGTGTTCTCAAAGTTTATACATTTTGTACTCCTTTTAGTTAACATGATACTTTTATAATTTAAAGGGAGCTTTTAAAAACTAAAATCCATTTTACAAACCCACTTCGATCTTAAGCTTCAGTAAAGATGTACATACGTGTTAAAATATTAGTTCTGTGTATCTGGACCAACAAAAATTGTAAATTTTGGCATGTACTTCCGTTTAAATAATTTTTTTCTGATCTTAACCATTTATCGTATTCACTGGATGCTCAAAGGCTCACAGATAGACGCACTTAAACAGGCCACCTTAATAACATGACCACTTTTAGTGATAGAAGGAATTTCTTCAAACAAAAGTTATTGGTTTGAAAGAGGAGACATGATACCCTCCCGGAAACCGATTTGAAATACGCATTCAGCTCGAGACTGTGTAGCGATTAGATAACTTCTTCCTAAAATTATTCAGAAGTTCACAGTGTGCTATACGAACGCCGAGAAAGTTCGTTTGGTTTTCGTTTATGGCGAATATCGCCAAGTTAAGAGTAGCATTGAGATTGTATTCTAAATCCTGATCTTGCCATATCTTCGCTATCTGCCTTTGCTTGCTCAGTGATAAGTTCACATCCAGCGCGATAAGAGAGGCAGAATTCGCCCCTTCCAATCGTTGCGGAAGTATCCTGTTACGCTTTCTGTTTACCACGTCTTCAATGCCTGTTGTGTTGCAGTGACGATTTTAGAAGGTTATTTTATGAAAACAGATCTAAAATAACTATAAATTAAGTATATAAAAGTAATGATCGATTCGTTGTGCCGATCATACAATATGCGTCGTTCGTTGCAATACTTATACATTTTGCCCTAGGAAATTGATATTTGCATCCAACATTGAAAATGTCTAAGAGAAACCCCGTAGACAACATTTAGTTAATTACAAAGACCCCTCAGAAATATAGCCAACTGAATTTCATCAGTTTTACCAGCACCTTCAAGGATGAGAAAAATATGTTGATGATTTAATTTTTTGATTATGCCGTTTTTGTATATCGTCTCCCAATTCTTCAATGTGCATCGGCACGGTGTTTCGTCAAGGGATTTAAGGCATCTCTTAAAATTGGGGCATATTTCCTCAGCTACCATACATAATTAAACAATTCTTTATAATTTCCAAACGTTAAATGCATTTAAGTTTTCACCAATCAGTTCAGCCAATCGATAGGAAAGTTTCGCAATATTATCAGAAAGTTTACCATCTGAAGATTGTGGCGCTTTTAGTTGTTTCGCCTTCTGTAATCTAGCATTTTAGTAAATAAACGTGCCTAAATAAGAGTACATACTACTAAGTTTTAATTCACTTAAATTCACATTCAAATGTTGACATGCCTGAGAGAATGTGGCTGCCATAGCTTTTGTCATGGTATTACTGATAATGCAGAAGAAGACATATCAGTTAGATTATCAGCCATCAAAGGCCACGGAACCTTAAAATAAGCGAAAAGAGCTTCTCCCTCAAGTAAAAGGAGTTGGGGAGAACAGTGACGTAGAGAAATAGATGTTAAGAGAGCCTGTCGGACATAGCTGGTCGAGATGAAATTCGAAGTGCAGTATTGTCCGCACATAATCGCTTTACAGCATATATCAATCAAGGTTACCATTTTGAACACATACCATGTTATAAGTCAGTTAGCGCAAGTTTTAATCTGCTCCTAGATATAAAGTATTATTCAACATTGACCGTCAACGACTTCAAATAACCCTCAAACATATGCATTGCCTACGTCTTCAAACGCACTTTTAAAAAATAAATTACTAAACACATTCATTTTAAATTATCAAGTTTATTGCCATATTACCTCTATGCCTTCAGCTATGAAAAAATTAACAATATCACATTATGTCCCTCTTAAAGTCTTTCGTCTGAAGAATTTTCTTCCATCGCCTAAAATGGCCATGTTATTCTGATGGCCTGTTTTAACTGACTTACTCTGCATATATTGTTGCTGTTATGGGTTAATGTAGGTTTCAAAAATTTACGTCATACCCCTTATTGAATAAAGTAATTTAGTTACTTTTTACGTGATTTACTTTAGATTACTACATTTTATGAGAAACTAAGTATTATTAGACACTGAGAAGACGCATAACTAAAATGACTTTTTATAATTTTTGGCTTTAAAGGTTTTTCCTTATTAATTTAAAATGTTATTGACTCTGAATATCGTGAAGGTAAAAGAACTTGATAATCACACTCTGAAAATTGAATATATGTAAACGAATTTCAACTTATATGCAGAATACGCAGGCATTTATTTACAAACTCATTGTGATCATAGAAAATGGTATTTAAGTACCTTAAAATTAAAGCATTAGAATCAGAAACTTATGGTAGTATTAATAAATAGACGGGATAATATTATATAGTAATGTAAAAATTGTAAAAAGTATAGTAAAATAGAAAAAAGTTTATAAGTTGATCAAAAGTACGCTCAAAAGAAACGGCATTATAAAGAATTAGTTTATGGAACGAGTAAGCTTGCAGATTATAGTTGAGCAACAGTTACATGAGCTCCTCATGGTCTGGTTCATGAGTAACGGCGAGGTACAGAAATGATCTGTCCAAGAATTTCCCACGATTCGCCCCGCGGGAATCTAATGAAATAGTTTCTGGCGTGAGGTCGCGTGCCTGCACCCCATAGCTAACCAAACCCCAGTATGGGCTAATTAGGACTCCTGCCGTTATTCAATTGTCTGCATGGGACTGCTATTTAATTGCTATCTTCTTACACAAACAAGGGCGGATTACGAGTTGGCTGTTTTAGGAGGGATAAGCCAAAGTATATTTTTCGTCTTTGTTACACAGTAACTCTCAAGCTGTGATAAATGTAAAATAGCGGAAACTGAAAATCCAATATATGGTGCTGCATAGAGGGGAGAGGGGGAAAAACGAATGCATAACACTTCATCTGGTTCTGCCAACTTAGCAGGGGTGCCCAAAGCTGCCACATTTCTTTTTTTTTTCTTTTTTTTTTTTTTTTTATAGAATGTATTAATTATATTACAACTCGTGCATATTGATATTTACACTTGGGTACAAGAAGCAACACTAGGCTATTAAGAAGAAGCCTAACTTTTGCATTTCAAGTATATTTTCCACATATGTAATTGATTGGATGCTCTCTGTATCTACTTGTATTGTAGTATGTAACTTCATAGTATATAAAATATGTCTTTTTATAACAATGTTGGTTTTCAGAAGGAGTCCAAAGCTAGGCTTCTTACACCTAGTGTTCTTTTATTTGGTAGTTGTTTGCTTTCTTTTGTTGGTTAAGTACTTTTTTGATATCGTCACTGATTTCCACACCTCTTCGCTCTTTCAAATATGCAGAATCCTAAACGGTTTTACTGTATAATGCGGAAATAGCTTGAATTAAATTTTGCTTTAAGATATAAATACACACGCTTTTTATGGCTAAAACTATCAGATAATGTTTATGATAATGTGCGTTAAAGTGTTCACATGTTAAACATTCTAAATTATGCAAGAAATGTAAGAAATATCTTGCCTCACCACTATGTGCTTTAAAGGTACTGAATACTTTTATTTACCAGATATACTTCCTACATGCTATAAGGTTATTTTCTCCTACAATATTCAATGTTCATGTTTTATAAATAGATATAATGCTACATGTAATTTGTCTGAAAGGCTATAAAAGATGGATTAAATATTTTATCATGAAGGTTAAAGCACATAACGATAATATTTAACATCTGCGTTGCTTGTTTAGTAATTTCAATAGGTGGATATTAGTGTAAATTTTTATATGTGTATAGCAAGATAAATATTTGCAGGATGGACTTTGGGAACTTTTAAAATATCCTACTTTGTCAATCAGCAAAATATGCGTCTAATATCTAATTATATATTATATCAACACCCCTAGATTTCAGTTGTTTTACCAATTAGTACTTGTTACAAACTCATTTTAGTCTTCTACCAAAATGATATTGATAAAAATATAACTATTAGTAGAAAGATTAATTTCATTCATTAGTAAGAATTAAAAACAAATTTAATTTACTGAGCCTGAAATATTTCTCTTTGTTTATGTAATAGCGATTATACTTTTAAAACCTTAAATTTTATGTTATAGATTATTTCTAGATTTTTGACAAGCTTATTCTTAAATCATGAAACAGTTTTTTTGTCTTTATCGCAACATATTATTTAAGTTCCACGTCATGAGTATTTTCATGTATATTATCATAGAAAAAGTAGGTGGCCGTGCTAAAGTGTTTTTACGGAAATATGAATAATATTAAGTTGTTTGATAAGAAATAATGGTTGTTATTAGGTTATTTCATAAGAAATGGCCATAGTTTGTAAGACTTTAATGGCTTTCTTTTGTTTGGCAATATTATTTATATGATGCCATGCTTATTATTTTGAAAATTGTGAGTGTATATCAACCATTAGTTGTTAATACACAATAATACAACGGAGGTAACAAACTATTAAGTTAGAGTTGATTTAAAGCCCTTAGGGAAACAAGAGTATAAAGCTTCTGTCGCGGCTCAAAGAATAAGTGAAAAGGAGGAAGAAGGCGCTTTTAGTGAGCGTGTAGTACAACTATGGTTCCAGCATTTCAATAATGGATAAGAAAAAACTAAAAATTTAACGTCCTGAAAGGCCTAAGGTATGGATTGTTGAGAATACATGCAGCGTTTTGGAAGGAAATCCACAAAAATACCCGTAGGCTGTCAGAAGAACATGATGCATCAAAAGGTAACATACATCGCCACATTAAGACGTTTAAAATCATACAGAAGCTTTAGATCTGTACCTCATTTTGTTAATTGTGTTTAACGCCCGTTTTTACCACTGAGGCACCACAGGCGGTGGACACTGATGGTGCATGAGATAAAATGATAAATTGGGAAAGGATATCTTTAAGGAAGGAAACGTTCTAAGCCTAAGTTTAGGATACCACCCCGGCATTTGACATTTACGAGGACTGAGGAAAACCTGGGGTTCGATTCCTTGCTGGAACCGAACCCCAGACCTTCCGCTCAAGAGATGGAGCCACGATCTCGGCCACTCGTGACGGTCTCTGTACCTCAGGAAAAAACCAACGCAGAATGGATATCTGCCGTCAACTTATTGCTAAAAGATTTATCAGGATAATTATCACGTGTAATGAAAAATAAATACATTGCTGCAACTCTGACCCCTCGAAATAGTCGCTCGATCCCGTCACCGCTGCCAAAGTCATAGGTTCGGCCCCAAAGTAATGTTATGCGTCAAAGCAATTTTGAAGGCATGATTCACTGGAAGTATGTTCCAAAAGGACATGCATTCGTTTCCAATATTTATTATCAACAACTGGAACGCTTTTATTAAGTTTTGATACGAGGTATTCATCATTAGTTAATCGAAATAGTTCTCTTGTAGCAGAGAACCCATACCGCCCAGACAATCGTGGAAAAAATCCAGAAATTGAGAGGGAACGAAATGCTACCAATGCTGTATATAGCCCTGGTCTTGCACCTTCAGTTTTGAGCTATGGTCTATATCCTTGGTGGAAGAAATTTCGACTACATTGAAATCTTGTAGTGAATATCACAGAAATATCATCAAAACAGAGAAACTGGCACCGTTGTAAGCCAACTCAAGACTATAGAATCTAATGGCATACTTTGAACATTATTTTAATTTCTTGTCACCGCATATTTCAAATGAAATTTTGGTTAAAAACCGAAACTTATGGGACAGCATCTATATAATTAGACATGTTAGGTGCGATTGCTTTGTATGTGATTTATGAACATAAATATCAGTTATTAACTTGCCAACTTGTTTTTAATAGTTATTCTCGTAATTCATAATATTCACATACATATTACATTACATTACATTACATATTAAATTACTACTCAGTGTTCAAAAATTTGGTACGAAAAGTTTAACGCCTCAAGCTTATCACGATGTCCACCTCATACCTGTTGAAAAGTATTTTTTTTTTTTTATCCTGAGAAAGAGATTAAACTTTGTATCATGTTTGCTCATTTATTTCATTTTCTTGTTATTCTGTTTATCCTACTATAGGTATATTCATTTTTGTAGATTTTTATTCCCATAATTTAAATGTAGCATTTCAATACAGAGAATTCGATACTGGAGCATTTGAAGGGCAAGCGTTGCAAAGCATTAACTCTTCAGAAGCAAACATCTTCACTTTCTCGATGTCATGTACTTTGAGAATGAAGTCGCAATATAGCAGCAAATATGTATTTTTCCCACTTATATTTAATAACATTTTTATTGTTGAGTATGTCACATTTTGTTTCATAGCCTGTTTGCTTGTTTGTTTGCTGTTTATTTCTTCCGAGTCCTAGTTGCGTCTTGCATCTATTTGTTTTTATTTTTCCCTGTCTCACGTTGTGTCTTGGTGTGTAGAATATGATTCAGCAACACATATTCCTTCCTGTAGACACGTCTTCGCGGACAGATGTTCTCTACATTTCAACCCGTCCGCTTGGAAAGTGGATACAAGTTAAAATAAACTTCACATCAATTCTAGGCAACGTCTTTTCACTTTCCCTTGCTTTTATTCCCACGATAGTCATAAAATTGGGACTTCACAAACCCCCCCCCCCTCTCCACGCCTGCTTCGCGGCATCTCAGCGCAACACGTACCTGTCACAAAGTTTAATCTTCTTCTTCTTTTAATATTTCCTTGTGAAAATCGTGTGGTACTGAATAGGCGTTACAACAGAGCTGTGGATCAGAAAAATTGGTTTTGTGCCTTTAGGCGCTTTTGTGAACAGATTGTTTTGGAAACACAAATTTTGATACCTTGCTGGTATTAAATTGGCGACGTCTTTAATTGAAAAGCATTGAAAGTTTTATTTAATAATCCCTTCACCATGATTTTTTAAAATATCCAGCTAACAAATAAAAATATAACAAGTGAAACAGCTGTGAATGATAAATATATTGAAAACTGCCTATCGAAATGAGAAAAAAATCCTGGGAATTATATAACTAGGCACAGATATATAACAGTGAATAGATTTTCAGTCACCGGTATAGCTTTTGGCATTTTAAATTTTCATTTTATCTCTTTTGAAATAAATAGCCTATAGTACTTTCTTTATTTCAGAATTTTTATTTCTTAATTAAAGGGAAACCTAGAGAATTCCAGGCGCCAAAATACTTCACCCTCACTATATCATTGTTAGTTTCTATAGCCTTAAAGAAACTTCCTCTTTTTACTGGAGAAAAGATGAGCGACTCTTATAACTTTCTCTGCTAATGTCTTATAACCCTGCTATTATTTTATCTTTCACTAAAGAAGATAAAACTGCAAACTACAACTAGTTTTATATTGTATGCTATTATAGATCAAGACACGATTATATTAAATTATAATTTGAAAGCGTTTCAGATACAAGTAAAATGCTGAGATTCTAAGCATTTCATTCCAGCAATTGCGTTATTTTCAGGTGATAAATGAAGTGGATGAAATGTTGACGCAAATTAGTATGAAATCTAGCGTCTTAACAGCTTCAAGAATATTCTTAAAACCAGATTTATTTGTTTCCTCAGTGTATATATATTTATTAATTAATTATTTATTTATACTGATCTCTAGCCTAAGAAGTTTATATAAGTAAGGACCCAGAGAGCCAGTTCCCTTTCAAACTTAAAAGAGGTGATTGGATAAAATAATTGTTTTGGCGATCTGTTCTATTAATAAATGCATAAGCATTTTGCCTAGTAACTAAATTCTATTTTTGTATTCGATTCTTCCACGAGAGAAGAGAATATTCTCACGATAAAAATTCAAAGTTAAGTGTAACAACATATTGTTGAACGGAATTAGTGTATAGTGCTTAGAAAAGCCTAGACTTAAAATTTGCCATATATGCCCATAGCTTGCTAATGGTAGAGTAACTTCATATTTTTCTCTACAAAATTATTTTTCCACAAAGAGAGAGAGAGACAGAGAGAGAGAGAGAGACAGACAGACAGAGACAGAGACAGAGAGTAATAATATTCAAACCTTTCTTAGCAAAGCGCTAACTACTTCTCTGAACTTTTAAGACTACTTCATGACCCTCAAACATAAGTGTAATTATTGCGCTGTACCTTTATGAAAAGCGAAGGAAAAAGCATAAAAGGTAATTTTAAAACGCACAGTACACAAACACTTGACAGTTCTCATTTAATTTCCCTAAAGGTGCGTTATTTTCCGGAACGAGCGAAGCCGAGAAGGAAAATAACGTTGAACGCGTGAAGAAGTCATTAGCGCCAACATTCCTGTGGTTCACACAGGGTGAAAAAGTGATGGCAGGGGAGGGGGTTTTACTTTACAGTTCTTGTTTTGAAACTACTAACATCGTTATGCTGGGTCTTTCGTTGTGTGCAAGCAGAAGCAAATAGATATGGTAACGAAGAGATAGGTTTTCCCAAGTTACTTCGTTCTCTTAGGTTCCCTGAACAATAGAATTCACAATGTTTGATATCATTCAATTATTTCAACACTTTTAATAAATGCATTTGCACATTTGATACATGCGTTCTCTTTAGTGATATAAACTATTAGCCAGTGTATTACATTATGCTTCTATACCTTAACAAATAAGTTTTTGTTTTAAGACAGTGCCCAATTTTTAAAAATTTAATGTTATAAAATGTAAATGTCATACAATATATAATTCAGTTTATCTAAACGGAATAGGACATCACAAAATAAACTTCCCCTACCCCCCAAAAAAGTATTGGCCTTCTATGGAAAATGTGTAGGCTATGCTCATATCAAATGGCTCCCAGAGCAGTAAAACAAACATTCAAATACTTCAATTTCTCTTTACTGAAGTTGTAATGCAATCGTGCAAGACTTCAATTCTTTTATATAATTTGGACTCCAAATTGATGCCGATAAGTCACATGTTTATAATGTCAGTATAAAGGAGTAAGTTAGTATAATGTAATAAAAAGGAGATTTACCAAATATGTTCCTGCTCTAAGTTAAATTTTTCTCTCTAGCCCCTCCCAACTCTATCTGTTTATCCTTCACAAGAATATTTTTGAAATATTGGCAACCTGACATACTATTTACAAAGAAAAGTTTCAGCTGGAATGATTTAGCCACCATTGCAAATAACCACAGCTTCAGAATTAACGGCGAATTGGAATATAGCCAAATAAAAAAGATCACCAATAAATTTGCATCGCTAGCTTTGGTCATATTAGAGGCTTTCTCCACTTACAAAGCTATCCTATCAATATTTTTTGTTTCTTTTAAATTTTACTATTCAAGCATTACAGTATGTGGAAATTATAAGATGAAATTATAAATTACTGGGAAAGGAATATTTTGAGAAATATCATGAAAAATCCTCAAGCCAATATAATGGTCTGGAACACTTTCTTAACAATTCTATTTATTAGAACTTTAATTTCTAAAACTAATATTTAATAACTACCCTAAAATAACTGTACTATTAACAAAACTATAAATATTAACAATTATTTTCCTGTTTGTTAATAATCATATATCACATAATTGTATAATCACCACTACATTAATTGTAATTTCGCTCTCGCTCTTAACTCTATTCTGTTACATCCGAATTATATATTCCGCAGACTTTTCGATCACGAGTCCTTGTAGATTGCTTTCCATTTCTCAGAAATATTGGAATTTCAGAGCTCTTGAAGCATTCTTTCCTATAGTTCTATTCACATTCTATAGTTTTAAATGAAAAACAACGCAAACATAAAATTTCGAATAAAACATTTCATGTATGCCAATCTGAATATTCAGAACAAGCAAGATGGAACACTTTTAGAATTCTTACAAGGATTTGGGCACTTAAGGAGAAAGTACGCAATAAATGACTTTTGGTTTCAACATGGACTTATCTCGTTCCTTTGTTTATAAAACGTCACCGTATGTGACAAGTGCCGCTTCTTATAGATTAATAAAGGGTTATGAGAAAGATTTCAGGTGAATTTTCTCGGGCTAAGTTATCCAAAGGTTGTTTGTTTCATAACTGCTGTCTAATTTTTCAAAAATGTTTTTTCAAAGCGATAAGGTTATATACTAACATATAAATATTTGGCGTTTCAGAAACCGAGACTTACTGTTACAAAAGTAAGTCTTAAGTTGAGTGCTTGGATTTTTCAGTGTTTCCCGAAAATGAGAGTACCAGGAAATTTTAGACTCTAAGGACACCAGATTTATTAGCGTCATTTCATTTGTTGCATTCAGTGCCTTGGCAGCTGGCGGGATGTTAAATGTTTACAAAAAAAGATGTAGAAATATACATAATTTGTGTGTAAACTACAGAAACAATATTATAGCGGAACTTTTTGTAAATGAGCGCTGTTTTTCGTTGTCTCGTTTTCTTATTTTTAATCTTTACCCATTTCGCTACATGTTCCATTTAACGTTAATGTTGGCCATCTTTTCTTCATATAGTCTTCTATTTTACTGAAAATGATGGTGTTTACAATAATATTTCATTTTAAATTGAAAGTAAAATTGGAACATTAGCCTATTTTAAAGGTGATATTTTGCAGAACATAATAATTTTTAAAGTATGCCATTAATTTGCAGAACTAGAAGAAAATGTGTTTTAGACAAGTATGAACGATTTCCCCAAAATACAAATAAATAAAAACATGGCAAAAATACAAATTACTAAGATAAATAAATATAGTTTTAGGATAAAGGAGATAGAACAAGAAATTCAT